>CM053031.1:263512858-264152858 GCA_028564925.1 Lithobates sylvaticus
CAGAGATTTGGCTACAACTTGGGTCACTGAGGAACTAAATGCGGGTCCTCTGTCGGACCATATGGTTGTGGGTATCCCGAACCTACAGATCCAATAATTTAACAAGCATCTCGCTGCTATATTTGCGGTTTCTCCGGTACAGGGAATTGCCTCAACCCAACCTGACAATTTGTCAACGATTACGCAGAGGCACCTCAAGTTTCCCTTTTGCTTTGGTAGGTGTGTGAAGTCTATTTGTAAATCTGTTAATGGTCCCAAGGGTGGAGGTAGATGGCCATGTAGGCCATGTCTTTTTCCTTGAACATTGTTCTGGGCACAAGTTAGGCAGCTTCTAGTTAGAAGCTTAGTTTGTTTTTGTAAATTATTTGTGCAAAAAGATTTTGAATATATATTTACAAGAGGGGCGGGTCCTATGTGTCCTGGGCCATGGAGGTAGGATAAAATTAGGATACAATTAGCTTCAGGTATACCCAGGATCTTCCCCTCTTTTGTCCAAAGACCTTCAGAGTCCTTGGACAAACCTTCATTTGCCCAGAAATGGACATCTGTATCTGTGGCCATTGACTGCATTTGGGCCACAACAGTTTTGAAATCAGGGGATGAGAAGTGCTCTTTAAAGAAGATTGTGGTAGGGGCTGGTGAATTGGGTGAACTGGCAGCAGCCTTTTTTGCTTCTCTGTCTGCGAAAGCATTTCCTTTTGATACTATACTATTGTCTGATGAGTGGGCTTTTACTTTTATAACAGCAACCTTTTTAGGGAGCAGAATTGCTTGCAGTAGATTAAGGATCTGCTCTGAATTAGCTATCTGTTTGTTGTCTGCTGTTTTAAATCCTCTATTGGCCCATATCACACCAAAATCATGTACCACTCCAAATGCATATCTGCTGTCTGTATAAATGTTGACTTCCTTGTTTGTGAACAGAATACAGGCTCTGGTCAGAGCTTCTAGTTCTGCTACTTGGGCAGAAACAGGGGGCAATGGTTTTGCTTCTAACACTGTATGTGGCAACTGAACTACAGCATAGCCAGTTAAAAATGTAGAGTCAGAGGGACGGGAACAACTACCATCTACAAAAACATTTTCGGCATTTATAATTGGAATGTCAGAAAGATCAGGTCTTGGTGAAGTGACTTGTTCCACTTTTTCTACACAATTATGTGTGTGATCAGGTTCGTGTGGTAAACGTAACATGGAATGTAGTAAACGTACAACTGGATTGCTATTCGGAACATATTTAAGTACCAAGTTGTCAGTATTTAACAAAGTGATCTCGTATCCACTGAGTCTTTGAGAAGTCATGTGTTGTGTGTTCATATTCTGTATGAGGTGGGTAACTGAATGAGTGGTGTACAGTGTCATTTTGTGTCCCAATACTATTTTGTTGGCATCCTGTGCAGACATGGCACAGGCAGCGACATTCTGAAGACAGGACGGCATGCCCTGGACTTGGACAGGGAGTTTTCTAGATAAATATGACACTGGACGATACCCTGAACCATGAGATTGTGCAAGTACTGCAGCAAAAGATTTTCCTGAAACTACACAGTACAACTGGAAGGCTTTACCATAATCTACCAATCCCAGGGCGGGGGCGGTGGACAAACTCTTAATAAGAGCATTAAAAGCATTTTTTCTGTCTTCTGTCCAGTCTATCAATTTAGGGGCGTTTGACCCGGCAGCCTCTCGTAGGATACTATCATAATGAGAACAGTCAGGAATCCACTGGCGGCAATATACAATTGCGCCCAAAAATGACAACAAAGCTGCTTTGTCTTTTGGAGGACTGAGAGCTTGTAAGGCTGCGGCACGTTTGGGGGACACTAGCCTGGTTCCCTTGTCCAGAATACATCCTAGGTATTCTACTTGTGGTAGACACCACTGTATTTTTTTCCTTGAGGCTAGGTGGCCGGCTTCGGCCAGATGTTCTAACAGTAATGTTGAATCGACCGCACAATCTTCAGCAGAACGACTGCACAAGAGCAAGTCGTCCACATACTGTATTAGTACCGACCCATGCTCGGAAGTCCAAGACTTGACGGTCTCGTTGAGTACCATGGAGAAGGCGGCGGGGCTGTCTACATACCCTTGCGGTAAACGCGACCAAGTTAACTGACCCCCGCCGGCCCATGAGAAGGCAAATATAGGCTGAGCCTCTTCGGCAATAGGGATGCTAAAAAATGCGTTTGCCAAATCAATCACTGTGTAGCATAGGGAATCTGCAGGTATGCATGAAAAAATGAATGTTATATCAGATACCAAGGGCGGGAGGGGTAGTACTTGTTTATTAACTGCCCTTAGATCTTGGACTAGCCTCCATTCGCCACTGGTCTTTTTTACGGGGTAAATGGGCGTGTTCCAGGGGCTGATTACTGGTTTCAAAATGCCTAAGCGTATGTATTCTTCAATCTGTGGTGCAATTCCATTGGTTTTCTCTGGGGGCAAGGGATACTGTTTGTGGTATTGTGGCTGTGCATCTGGACGTAATTGGGGAGTGTAGGGTGTGCAGTTGATAAATCCTACGCTACCTTTTGTTTTCTGCCCAGATTTTGTGAGTCTCTAAAGTAGCGGGCAGTAACATAAAGAATCCTTTATGTGTGTGTCGTTTAGGACCAGTCAGGTCACAGAAAGGGGAACTTGCAGTTAGTGACCCTTCTTTGTCAAATTTAATAGTGATACTTAGACTGGACAACAGGTCCCTTCCCATAAGGGATACAGGACAGGAGGTCAACACAGCAAAAGATTGATCGCACAAATGTTGCCCCTCGGGAGTGGTTACAGGTAATGGTGGAGTGATGGGATGGGTAACAGGGGTCCCATTTATACCAATAGAGTTTCCCTCAGTACATTGTGGTGTGTCAAAAATTACATTATTCACTGAACTTGATGTGGCGCCCATGTCGATTAAGAAACAGACACGCTGCCCATCAACATTTAATACAACTTGGGGAAGACTCTTCCATGAAAGGTTATAACACACTAGACTGAGGGAAGGGACATACTCTAGGCATCCCTATTGGGGGTTTGGCTGCTGGCGGTTTGATGGCCACTGCATAGGGATCCGGGGAGTGTTAGGGACAAAAGGTGGTGGTCCATTAGGAGGCTGAGGTGACATTTGTTGTTGTTGAGAAGGATATTGTTGTGGCTGGCGAGGATCCTGATAGGGTGGGTAACGTGGAAACTGGGTCGGGGGGTAAAATCCTCTTCCTCTTCCCCTACCCCTACCCCTATTCTGTCCTATCCTATAGGGACATTGAGATTTCCAATGTCCTTGTTGGCCACAATTATAACAGCCCTGGTCCGGGGGGTATATAGTAGCTGGATCAGGATACGGTTGCATGGTCATAAGGGGAACAGGGGACACTGTCTCTGGCCCCATGCCAATGGAAGTAAAAATTCCCCCTTTCTGTTCAAAGACTCCAGAGCATTCTCTGGATCTTGCATCTTTCATAAAATCTTCGGGCGTTTGTTCAGTCCATTTTGGATTTGTAAATTTAAGGAGCTGGGTAACTTTAGGGTCACCACCAGACATAACTGTGGTTGTAAAAATTTGTGCTGAGGGTTTGTCTACCGCTTTCCATAAATGGTAGACTCTGGTACAAAAGTCAAAGAATTTCTCTTTAGGTCCTTGCTTGGCTAGAATTAACTCTTGCAGAGCTGATGAACCTTTGTATAAGGTTGACCAGTGACTACCTATACCCTTCCAAAAGGAAGTCCAGTCATTTAAACCTTGGACGTGGGCTGCCCATAGAGTTTCTATAGGGGTTTCTTCGGGGCTATCAGGGTCTATTATACTAAGTATGCCTTGGACATCCTCTTTATCTAAGCTTGACCCAATACTGTATTTTGCCAAAAAGGCAGCTGCTTCTCGGGGGCTTTTCTTTGGATTTGGGCATAACTCCTTTATTTTAGAAAGGGTTCCCAGAGGCAAGGGGATGTGTACCTGAGTCGTACCAATATGCATTAAAGGCGCTTTAACATCACACATTTCCTCCTCTTCTGAGGCATTGTCAGAACCTATTAAGGGGCTCTCTGTTTGTGTAATGTCCCCGGATTTTTCCCCTTTGGGAGGAATTTCTTCCTTTCTTTTAGTTTGGCTACGTGTGGCCGTAGAGGGTTGTGAAATAATGGACTCCTCAGCTTTCTTTAATTCCTCTGCCTTCTTTTCAAGAGCTTTCCTATACTGTTCTAGTTCCTCCCTTTGTTTATATATTCGTTCCTCCGCTTCCAGTCTGTCTAATTCAAACTGTTCTTTTTCTTTCTCATACTGTTTCTCTTTAGGGGTTAGGTTTCTCTGCCTTTCTTTTTCTCTGATACTTTCAGCTTCTATTCTTTCACTTTCTCTTTTTATTCTGCCATTTCTTTCCCATTCAGCTATCTGATCATCACTTGCTACACCATATACCATACTTGCGAGGACATGAGGTTCTAGTGAGGGATATAATTGGGGGCGAGGACCAGGCTCTCCTGAGTCCATTTTTACAGTGACATAAGGTGGAGGGGGTTCAAAGGTAGGGGCGGATACATTTGTTTTAACTGCAGGAGTCTTTTTAGCATATTTCTTTCTATAATCTTTTAAACATTTGCTCCATGAGTGATAACAATCTTTCATGTATTGAGGGTCATTAGATTTACAAGGGGGGTAGGAATGCTTATGCGTCTGACAAATTTTGCTAACTTCCTTCCAATCTTCCTCTGAACAAGGACCTTGTGGTCCCGGATCATGAATACCTAACTGGTGGCATCTTTCCCGGACTTGAGCCCAGAAAGGTTCCACCTGTGGTCCGGGTAGATTGTTTTTAATATATTCATACGGGCACGGGATCCCTATGTCTGATCCTGGGGTGGCCACAGAATTCCCCATCTAACAAAGTGGGCAGGGTATGACTAGTATGTGGGCACAAGTGATAACAACCCGTTTGGGTAATCACTTGTTGTCGAACAATTGGGTAGTCCGCTTGGTCTGTCAAATCAGATGGACTAATGGGACTATGAAGGTTTACCCTTAGTACTCGATTTATGGTTCCTTTCTTTGTGGCGGGATATATTCCTCTTACCCCTAATCTACAGGAATAGCCCCCTGGTCTATTGGTTAATAGAACCCACCTATTTTCTATTTTTAAAAAACAGTAATCCTATAGTACAATGTGGACAAGGTGGAGCTATGTCGCTACAATCAGGTTCTTCGTATTCCGAAGTCATTAAACTCTTATACTTTATACAACATACAATTCTTTAAATTTTTAGGTACTTACGCTGTCTGTGGGAAAAGAAGTCTCACATATATATATATATATCTTAAACAAAACTTTATACTTATTTCTATAGGTCTTATACTGTAAATCTTATGAACAGAATTATTTTAAATGATCATTATAAAACCATACATTTGTTCAATTTTATAGTGCACTTTTTGTTTTTCAAAAACTTAATGGGCGTCCGCTCAACCAAACCTTTTATCACGGGCGTAATCTGCTACTTCCCGGTGATTAAAATAATAATAATAATCTCTTTTACAATAGTTTTTTTATAGTCAGACCAACCTAGTCGGACTCTCTTTAAATACCCAAATAACCTAGGTAACTACCTGCGTGTCCTTTTAACCTCCCGGGGGACCAACCTAGTCCGCCGCGAAGGCACAACAACCTAACCTCCCGGGGGACCAGCCTAGTCCGCCGCGAAGGCACAACAACCCCTTTAAACTAAATTCGTGGCGATGATCTGGACAGCGTAAGCATTTACACCTATTCACCTTAAAAGGTAAAAAGGGCAAAATCACTTACCTGTCACAAGATATCCCACTTCTGACACCAGTTGTAAGGTACACGTCTTTCTCCTTGTGTTCTAAATGCCTAGGCCAGGAATGGTAAAAGCGGAGGTCCCGATCACCGGTGGTTAATCAACACACATACACTCAATGGTACGTGAAGAATGATTACAGAGTTTAATAGGCACTACGTTCCTCTTTTATGGGAAATGCAGACGGGGGGAACAGCCCTCCCAAGAACCAATCAGATTCATACACATATGCATACATTAACAACTTCTTGTCATGTGATGGTCTTCAGTTTGCAATATGGAATATAGGGCAAAGGTTAGTCATGTGATGGTTGTTAGTTTGCAATATGGAATATAGGGCAAAGGTTAGTCATGTGATGGTTGTTAGTTTGCAATATGGAATATAGGGCAAAGGTTAGTCATGTGATGGTTGTTAGTTTGCAATATGGAATATAGGGCAAAGGTTAGTGTATGACAGTTAGTTCTCGTTATCTGTACACATCTGCTAACTTGACCGCAAACTCCTAAGTCACTGGTCCTAGCTAGTTTCATATCCTCTGGTGAAGTACAGAGTTAAAAACCACAAAACAGATGCGTCCTGATATGTCAACACTTGTCAGTTTGTTACATAGTATGCAGTATACACTTATAACAGCTTTGTTCAAAAGCTGTTACTCTGAAAGTTTAAGCATATTAATTTCAATCACTATTAAAATGGTATATCATTATAAGTAGCCCCCTTATACTGTATATCAAGTAAAGGTGATAGACAAAGATGAAAACAATTCTCTTACATAAGTTGTACCTCTCTATCCGCAGTCTTCTCTTCTCTGCATCCATTCGAAGTCCAGAATTTACACAGGATCGCTCAACTCTAAAAAGCAGGGGGCAGGGAGCTGAATTTACATCCCTCCATGAGAGCTGATTGGAGGGTAGGGTATAGTCGTCACTTTTGATGGGTGCCTGTCACAGGTGAATCCGCTCACACTAACACCCACATCACCGGAAGATCACCACGTGTTACAGAGAAATAAAGATTTAAATGACCATAGCAGCCATCACAACATGATACTTTTTTAATCTACTGTAAGTACCGTCCCTTGTGCCGATTTAAAAAAAAAAAAAAAAAAACTTCAGCTACAGGTTTATCACATTTTTAGGGACACAAAAGCTCTTTCTTCAGTGCACAATTTAAAAAAAACGACCTTTCTCTAAGCTAACACATTGACAAAAAGGGTATTTAAAACAGCGTGCAAATACAAATTCACCTCTTTAGTTCAGATGAACAAAAATGCTGGAGACCCCTATACTGTGGACCCCCATAATGTGGACTGCTGTGTTGTCCCATTATAAAAGCCTTAGTATGGAGAATTTATTTTGTTTCTCAGTCTAGGATTTTCAAGTAGTTGAGGAGTTTCAAAACTTTTTTGGGCTTTTTTATTTTTATTCAATGTTCAGCACATCTCAACATCCGACCTGTATATGTTGCTTATGTTTTTCAGAGAAACCTGGCCTTTCGGAGGAGCTTCCCTACCCTGTGCAAGAGACGCAACCAGACTGGCACATGGTGCTAGACATACCTAGACCAGCTGACACGTGGACACAGACCCCGCTCTCCATCTCCCTAGTGCGGGAAGGCAGGAAAGGTACTGCGATACTCTGAATACTGTGCTGCGCAGGCTTGAAAGGGGAACACTAGACAGGGAATGGATGAGAAACCCTGTCAGGGTTTTATCTATGTCCACAGAGGTTGTCTTTAGTTCCTATGTGGTTACCAGGGTATGATGTGAGGGGCAATCTCCCCAGTGGGGATATATAATAAAAAACCTGACAGGGTATCTAAGGCTTCATGTACACTGGCACCTCATAAACTTGCGTTTCGGAGCATTTGGCGTTTTTTTTGCCAAAGCTCCGATGGATTTTGTCCGACACTGGTGTTGCATACACACGGTCGGACAAAGTTGTTGGAAAATCCGATCATTTTGAACGTGGCGACGTGCGTTGCGTACGACGGAACTACGTAGAGGCTAGTAGCCAATAGCTTTGGTCTCGTAATTTGATCTGAGCATGCGTGGCACTTTGTCCGTTGGAAATTCTCTACACACGATAGGAAAAAGTCAGATTTTGTTGTCGGAAAATTTGAGAGCAGGATCCAAAGTCCAATGGAGCGTACACACGGACGGATTTTCCGACAACATGGTCTGATCGGACATTTTCCGCCGGAATTTCCGACTGTGTGTACGGGGCATAACACCCACATCACTGGAAGATCACCACCGTTTTACAGAGAAATAAAGATTTAAATGACCATAGCAGCCATCACAACATGATACTTTTTTAATCCACTGTAAGTACCGTCCCTTGTGCTGATTTAAAAAAAAAAAAAAAAGAAAAAAAAAAAAAAAAAAAAAAAAAAAAAAAAAACTTCAGCTACAGGTATATCACATTTTTATGGACACAAAAGCTCTTTCTTCAGTGCACTATTTAAAAAACTACCTTTCTCTAAGCTAACACATTGACAAAAGGGGTATTTAAAATAGCGTGCAAATACAAATTAACCCTTTTAGTTCAGATGAACAAAAATGCTGGAGACCCCTATACTGTGGACCCCCATAATGTGGACTTCTGTGTTGTCCCATTATAAAAGCCTTAGTATGGATAATATATTTTGGTTCTCAGTCTAGGATTTTCAAGTAGTTGAGGAGTTTCCAAACCTTTTTGGGCTTTTTTATTTTTATTCAATGTTCAGCACAGCTCAACATCCGACCTGTATGTTGCTTATGTTTTTCAGAGAAACCTGGCCTTTCGGAGGAGCTTCCCTACCCTGTGCAAGAGACGCAACCAGACTGGCACATGGTGCTAGACATACCTAGACCAGCTGACACGTGGACACAGACCCCGCTCTCCATCTCCCTAGTGCGGGAAGGCAGGAAAGGTACTGCGATACTCTGAATACTGTGCTGCGCAGGCTTGAAAGGGGAACACTAGACAGGGAATGGATGAGAAACCCTGTCAGGGTTTTATCTATGTCCACAGAGGTTGTCTTTAGTTCCTATGTGGTTACCAGGGTATGATGTGAGGGGCAATCTCCCCAGTAGGGATATATAATAAAAAACCTGACAGGGTATCTAAGGCTTCATGTACACTGGCACCTCATAAACTTGCGTTTCGGAGCATTTGGCGTTTTTTTGCCAAAGCTCCTAAACTCAACTCCATAAAAGCCTATCTGTAAGAAAACCATAGGTTTCCATCTGGTGCGCACCCGCGCGTCTGCAGATGCCTAGGTGGGCCAATGCGCATGCGCGCCCTCAGCGGACTGCGTGCATGAGCAGGAGCACGTCCCTAACGCCAATTGGCGCCAGATGGCCTACTTAAGGAAGTGCCCTGACCCCTGACTGTTGTTGTGTGGTCTTCAGCTGTTCCTTGATACCCTGAATCCTGCTATTATCCTGCCTGATACCCGTTGCTGAACCTGGCTTGCCTTGACCTTGCTTCTGCCTGCTGTCTTGTACCTTGCTGCCCGCCTCCTACCAAACCCAGCTATCCTAGAGACTCTTCTCCCTGTTTGACTCTGTTCTTCCACCCGAGTGTCTGCGATTGCAGTTTTGTCACCTGCTGCAACTTCTTGCTGCAAGCCTGCCAGGAACTCTACACCACCTGATGTTCCAGTGCCCCTGTCCAAGCGGAGTGCCTCTTCAACCCCAGATGATCCATGGTGCACGGCTGCCTATCCTGATCTGATGCATCTCCTGTTTCCCTCTGCTGCAAGTGTGCAGGTCTACTTCTGCAGGCACTCGTGTTCCTCCTGTCCCTCGGTTTCCTCTGTTACACTCCCAGCAGGACCAAGGCTGGAGATACAAGAGACGTCGACCTCGTCATTTCAGTCTCCCTTCAAGTACGTGACACTATCTGTCTATGGACTTATAAGAGGGGCTCTGTGATTAGCTGAATGTTGGCACCAAGGCCTGCTCCTGTTCTTTTGCTAGAACACTCTACTTCCGTCTGAGGCTGAATCCTCCGCCATATTGTGCTCAAGCCTTGCCTGAGGCCTCCCTGATCCGAGAGTCATTGGTCACTCTGTCACTTTGACTTGCCCATTAGGCTTTAGACATCCAGCTCATGACTCTCCTTTAGTCATTCCAGAGATAGGATTGCTACAGTTGCTCCTACTGAGCTCCGTACACCTCTCCTGGGACTTCTTCCCTGAACAGAGCCTTGCATGTGCTGACAACATCTACATAGGTGTGGGTACCCTATGGCAGGGGTGAGGATGGCCTGGTGAGACCTGTGTTAAGAGGTGTTTAAAATTGTCCTGGTTTTGAGATGGTTTATTGCAGAGATATGCAATTAGCGGACCTCCAGCTGTTGCAGAACTACAACTCCCATGAGGCATAGCAAGACTGACAGCCACAAGCATGACACCCAGAGGCTCCCTTGGAGCTGTCCGGTTCCACATCCACCCATCCTATCCAATCATCTCACCATCCATTCTATCTATCACTCCGTTTATAAATCTCATCCATCCAGTGGCGTAACTACCCGGGTTGCAAAGGTTGCACCTGCGATCGGACCCTAGTGTTCCGCCACCACGGGGGGGGCAAGGCAGCAGGAAGGGGGCGTGCTGTGGAACATGTGAAAGGGTTCACATTGCTGCAACCCCAAAGTCTTACAGCTTGCTAGTTTCCTTCCAAAGCTGCAGAAAAGTAGCGCAGAAGTAAATGGCCCCAGGACCAGTAGGAAGGGCCCCGGGCCCAGAAGGAAGGGTCCCATGACCAGTTGAAAGGGCCCTGGGGCCGATGAAAAGGACCCTGATGGTCAGGGGCGCCCTTCATGGTTTCTTGCACTGGGGCCATGAAGGATCTAGCTACACCTTTGCATCCATCCATGTATTTATCTCTTTCATCATCTATCTATATATGTATCTCTCTGGTGCTCCTCCCCCTGTTACTGTCTCGCTCTCTCTTGTGTCTATTTTTATGTATACACCAGCTACAGGGCCTAGAAAGGGCTCCTCTGGAGCTGTATTGTTGCCTATCCAACCCATCTATCCAACCATTCATCTTATCTATCCATCTATACATATTTCTCTCTGGTGCTCCTCACCCCATCACTGTCTCACTCGCTCTTATATGTATTTTCATACATCTAAATTATACTCCTGCTACAGGGTCTAGATTAGAAGCATAAGGGGCTTCCCTGGAACAGTCTGGTGCCACATCATCCATTCATCCACACACCCATCCAATCTATATGTCTACATTATCTATCTATCTACTGTATCTACATATCTATCTATCTACTGTATCTATCCAGTTGTGCATATTGTTACTTGTATTTTTTTTTTTTTAGAAATTAATGGAAAGTTGCCCTGCCCAGTGCAGGAAACACGGCCAGATCCCCGCACATCACCAGAAAGCGCTTTACCCAGACAGGCTGGATCACAGACATCTCAGGATTTACATCAAGGTAGGGGGTGGCTCATGCATGGTTGTTATTGAAGGACCTTTTTAAAAAAAAATAAAGCTAGTAAATGTGTGCCAGTAACAGATTGGGAAAGATTGGGGATATAACGAACAATGCTAAAAAGTAAATAAATATCATTGCGTGGTGCTAAATTAATACAACATGATAGAAAATATAGTGTACTTAAAGTGGATGTAAACCCTCCATATACCCAGTAAAGTGAACAGCCTCAGTTGATACACAGAGATGAAACAAATCTCCCTACATAAGTTTTATGTGTATATCTGCTGTCTTCAGCTTTATATATTCTTTAGAAAGTACAGATCATGTTAGGATATTTTCTCTTCCTGTTTAACACAGAGTGGGATTTCTGGGCATACAGCCAAGATAGCTAAAATTGCTGATTGAAGGAAAGGCACCCACCCGCTCTCATCATAGGCAAAGACTCTCAGAGGTGTTTTGTAATAGGGCCAGCTCCCTGCTAATCTATTTTAGCAACCTCCCCTGACATAAATTTCAGTCTGCTTTTATCTGATATGTCCGAAAGAATTTGTCAGGAGTTATCAGGCTGATAACAGAGGAACGGGTCAGGAGAGAGCTACTGGACTTAGCTCTTTGAAAAGAGATAACAAAATACTGCAGATATATGTGCCCAGCTCAAATTTCATGAATTGAGTTTACATCCACTTTAATGTTCATAAAACTCTAATATAAATTAAAGTGGTGGGGCATCCTGAAAAAAAAACTTTAAAAAAATGTTAATAAAAATTTAAAATGAAAATAAAAAAAAAAAAATTTTTTTTTTACTTACCAGAAATGGCTGTTGCTAGGCAGATCATCCTAATCTGCCTCTTCCTGCTCTGCGTTGATGTTCTCTCCTCTGCTCCGAGCACCGTCTTCTAGTTAATGGGGCGCGGTGTGTTATGGGAACTATGTCCCACAACACATCGCGTTCCCCATTCACAAATTCGACTCGCGCATGCGCAGTAGGGCGCGCGCCGACTCGCGCATGCGCAGTAGGAAACAGGCAGCGCTCGCTGCCCGTTTCCCTTACTGAGGATGGCGGCGCTGGAACCGGATCGCCGAGAGACATCTCGGCCTCCACGACCGACATCGCGGGCGCCCTGGGTGGGTAAGTGTACTTATTAAAAGTCAGCAGCTACTTTTTTTTTTAGCTGCTGACTTTTAAAAAATTTTTTTTTTTAGGTGAAACACTGCTTTAATGATAAAAATCTTAGTTCATAAAGTGCAAAAATGTGAAATAAATGCAAATTTACATTTCATAAAAAAATACACTCACATAATAAAAAAACAATATTCAAATCCTATAAACAAATAATAAGTCCCAATTTACGAATTTAAAAAAACTAAAAAATAGGTAATTCATGTGCAATATCCAAAAAAATATATAAGGTGTATAGTTCCATATTCAAGTGCAAGTGAATGCTGCTCTTATTCAATAAATATAAGCAATCCAGGAAATAGATAGTTGTTACATCCAATGCTGATCACCACAGTGATATCACCCAAGATATAAGATAAGGTTGGCTCCTTACCAGATAGTGTGGACAATATTAGATGGTCAACAGTGCATTTAAAATAGCCGGGATGTCTTCCTGTCACCCCTCATCCCCTTTCTGCCAACTCTCCCAGCAATGTAATGCAAAGCAAGAAAACGACCTATCATAGCACAGTGCGTTTAAAAAATCTGTATCTTTTTTCTTGTTAAAAAAAAAATAATCTGTATCTTTAATAATAGACGTGCACTTACATATTTTCCACAGTAAAATCACATTCAAAGATTCATAGAGCAGTTTCCCGAGCATGTGATCTCCAAACACCGGTGTACCGGCAGTCAGATAGCGTAAAGGCGTCACGTGTACAAAGTTACATAGTTAGCTAGGCCGAAAAAAGACACAAGTCCATCCAGTTCAACCATAAAAAAAAAAAATAATAAATAAAAATAATTTTTTTTTCGTACAATCCAATATACCCCATTCTATACCCACAGTTGATCCAGAGGAAGGCAAAAAAAAAAACCCAGCAGAGCAGGATCCAATTTGCTACAGCAGGGGAAAAAATTCCTTCCTGATCCCCCGAGAGGCAATCGGATTTTCCCTGGATCAACTTTACCTATAAATGTCAGTACCCAGTTATATTATGTACATTTAGAAAAGTATCCAGGCCTTTCTTAAAGCAATCTACTGAGTTAGCCAGAACCACCTCTGGAGGGAGTCTATTCCACATTTTCACAGCTCTTACTGTGAAGAAACCTTTCCATATTTGGAGATGAAATCTCTTTTCCTCTAGACGTAAAGAGTGCCCCCTTGTCCTCTGTGTTGACCGTAAAGTGAATAACTCAACACCAAGTTCACTATATGGACCCCTCATATATTTGTACATGTTGATCATATATGGTGTAGGCCCTGACCAATGCTAAAGAAGTGTCTTAAGCAAAGAAAACGCATGCGTAAGTCGTGCCCACATATGTTAAAGGGGTTCAAATCACACATGTTAGGAATCGCCACGATCGTTAGAGCAAGAGCAATAATTCTAGCAAAAGACCTCCTCTCTGATATATCTCTAATATAGTAACCGTTACATTTTTTTTTAAATCATTGCCTATGGAGATTTTTAGATATCGTAGTTTGTCGCCATTCCATTCCATGAGTGTGCGCAATTTTCAAAGCATGACATCTTAGGTATCTATTTACTTGGCGTAACATCATCTTTCACATTATACAAAAATATTGGGCTAACTTTGCTGTTTAGTTTGTTTTTTTTTTTATTCATGAAAGTGTCTTTTTTTCCCCAGAAAAGGGGTTTGAAAGATCGCTGCGCAAATACTGTGTGACATACAATATTGCAATCACCATTTTATTCTCTAGGATCTCTGCTAAACAAATATATATAAAGTTTGGGGGTTCTAAGCAATTTTCTAGCAAAAAATACAGATTTTAACCTGTAAGCAACAAATGACAGAAATAGGCTTATGCCGCGTACACACGGTCGGAATTTCCGATGGAAACAGTCCGATGGGAGCTTTTCATCGGATTTTCCGACCGTGTGTATGCCCATCGGTCTTTTTCTGTCAGAATTTCCGACGGACTTTGGATTGAGAACCTGTTCTTAATTTTTCCGACGGAAAACCTTTCTATCGGATTTTCCGATCGTGTGTATGCAATTCCGACACGCAAAATTCTGACGCATGCTCGGAAACAATTTATAGCATGCTCAGAAGCATTAAACTTCCCTTTTATAGTGCAGTCGAACGTGTTGTATGTCGTGGTGTTACAGAACGTCGGAATTTGGTGTGACCGTGTGTAGGCAAGACAGTTTGAGCGAAATTCCATCGGAATTCCGACGGGAAAACCATCAGAGCTTTTTCCGACAAGAATTCCGACCGTGTGTAGGCATTAGGCATGAAATTAATAATGTGAATGGAAGGACAGTGGAAAAGGACTGTCACACTTTACAACTACCATTCATATTCATTTGTCTTGTGTATACAGAGTCCCCTGTAGTGGCCATACCTTTACAGTAAAAAAGTAACAAGCAACAAAGCTGTCATTATTAAAAGGAAGACTACATTTTTATTTAAGATATGATGCAAATGTATCTTTTATGTCAATTTTCACTTTAAAAAAAATTTAGAAAATAGATACATAAAGCAGGGCTCCGCTAAAAAAAATAAAAAAAATAAAAGTCTGCAGCTGCTGACTTTTAATAGTAGGACACTTACCTGTCCAGATCGCCTGCGATGTTCTCACCTAAAGCCGATCTGTTCCTCGGCCCTGGGTGGAGGCACCAGCACCTTGCGGCTCCACAGCCTGGTTCCCTACTGCGCATGCGTGAGTCGCACTGTGCGTCCTCGCTGGTCCCTGCTGTCTTCTGGGACCTTGTGTGTCTCCCAGAAGACAGCGGGGTGGTGGCGGTGGAGGAGGGGCAGACATGGCATAGATCGCTGCTGAATCTGCGGCGATCTATCGCTGGAAGTGGGAGCAAATACCTGGATTAGACAGGCACCTGCTCCCCCCTAGCCCTGAAAGGTGCCAAAATGTGACCTCAGAGGGGGGGGGGGGGGGGGGGGGCGGAAAAGCAAAAGTTCAATTTTTGGGTGGAACTCCACTTTAAAGAAGAACTAAAGGCAAAGCTTTTCTAAAACAAAAGAAAAGTTTTGATATCAGCTATACTTTAATATACGGTGCCTTTGTTATTCTTTGTTTACAGATCATACTATGCTTTCTGATAGGAAAGCCCAGCACTAGCTGCCTACTTGTAGACCGTCTCTTTCTGTAAAGCTGCGTTCAGACACTAAACACTTGCTATCTGGCTGCCAAAGGAACTTTCTAACAAATACAAGTTGATGCTTGTGGAGAAAGGAGAATTGTAGAGAAGGGCTGTTATTGCTAAGACACTTCAAACCTCTTCACATGAGCTCCCTCTTCCCTGCTGCAGTAGCTTTGAGATCACTTTTAACCACTTCAATACCGGGCACTTAAACACCTTCCTGCCCAGACCAATTTTGAGCTTTCAGCGCTGTCATACTTTAAATGACAATTGCGCAGTCATGCTACACTGTACCCAAATTAAATTTTTATCATTTTTTTCCCACAAATAGAGCTTTCTTTTGGTGGTATTTGATCACCTCTGCGGTTTTTATTTTTTGCTAAACAAATAAAAAAAGGACGAAAATTTTGAAAAAAAATATGTTTTTTTTTGTTTCAGTTTCAAAACTTTGTAAATAAGTACATTTTCTCCTTCACTGATGGGCACTGATAGGTCTGCACTGATGGGCACTGATAGGTCTGCACTGATGGGCACTGACAAGGCGGCACTGATGGGCACCGATGAGGTGGCACCAATGAAGTGGCACTGAGGTGGCATTGATGGGCACTGATAGGCGGCACTGATGGGCGACACGGATGGGCACTGATGGGTGGCACAAATTGGCACTGATGGGTGGCACAGATTGGCATGGATAGGCGGCACGGATTGGCATTGATAGGCGGCACGGATGGGCATGGATGGGCGGCACGGATAGGCGGCATGGATGGGCACGGATAGGCGGCATGGATGGGCACTGATAGGCGGCATGGATGGGCACTGATAGGCGGCATGGATGGGCACTGATAGGTGGCACGGATAGGCACTGATAGGCACTGATAGGCAGCATTGTTTTTTTACTGATGGATGCCAATCAGTGCCAAACAATAATGCATGCCAATCAGTGATGCCCATTGTGGGCACTGATTGGCATCCATTGTGGGCACTGATTGGCATCCATTGGTGGCACTGTGTGTCATCCCTGGTGGTCTAGGGTGGCATACCTTTTGATGGGCATCCCTGGTGGTCTGGTGGCATCCCTGGTGGTCCAGTGTGGGCATCCTCGGGTCTGACAGACGCGAGTGAGGAAAAGCCGATTACCGGCTTTTCCTATTTACACTGTGATCAGCCGTGATTGGACACGGCTGATCACGTGGTAAAGAGTCTCCGTCGGAGACTCTTTACCAAGATCGTAGTTGCGGGGTGTCAGACTGACACCCCGCAACAACGATCGCCGCGATGCGCTCCCCCGGGGGCGCGCAGCGGCTCAAAATCATGAGGACGTCATATGACGCCCTGTCAGGATTTTACAACCACTTTGCCGACGTCATTTGACAATGGGCGGGCGGCAAGTGGTTAATAAAAGTTGCACAGTTTGCTTTTATCTACAGGTGCCCCTTACCTGCATAGACAGTATTTTCATAATCTGCATAATCCATGTTTCCAGACGTTTCCATTAGTAGTCGTCTTCTTCCTGATCAGACTGTAGGTCATGACACAGGAAGGAGTTGACCAGCTGATCTCATTAGCACACGCCCATCATCCACTCTCCCACTCCCAGCTGCATGTTTTTTAAATGAAATGCAATCAATCAGTGATCACCCTTCTCACTAAATACACAATATACAATCAGATTGTATAGTGCATGGCCATGTTTATACACCTAAAATTACTAGTCGCGCTTTCAGTGCCATTAAGGCCCCTTTCACACTGGGGCGGGGAGCCACGGTGACGGTAAAGCAGCGCTATATTTAGCGCTGCTTTACCGTCGTTTTAACCGCGGTATTCGGCCGCTAGCGGTGCGGTTTTACCCCCCTGCGAGCGGCCAAAAAAGGGTTAAACACCCCCACAGAGCGCCGCCGTAGCGGCGCTTTGCGGCGGTATTGCCGCGGTTTTACCGCGGTTTCCCATTCAAATCAATGGGAAGGAGCGGTATAGGAGCGGTGAACACCGCTGCTAGCAGATGCTGCTAGCAGGACTTTTTTTGCCGTCCTGCTAGCGCACCGCTCCAGTGTGAAAGCCCGCCGGCTTTCACACTGGAGTTAAAGGGGCCGGATTTTTTCAGGCGGTGAACAGGCGCTATTTTTAGCGCTGTACCGCCTGAAAAACGCCCCAGTGTGAAAGGGGCCTAATTGTTAACGACACACCAAACACAGAAGCAAACACACATTTTGCCATGGGAAAAAACGAGGGGCAAATGCTGCAAAACGCACAGAAAAAAACACGCAACCCACAAAACAGCAAAATTAACCACATGTAGTGCAGACAATTTAAATCAACAGGCTGCCCTATGCGTGTCACAGGAAAAACCAGACACAAAACGTTCGCTCCCACTATGCTAGATGTGAATGGGGCCTGAAAGGGAAATTGGTGCGATAACACAAGAACAATGAGGCTCCATTCATATCTGTGCGTTTCGTTGCATTTCAAAAATGCGCTGCATCAAAAATCGCACCAAGCTCTGCTCTAAAAAAAAAAGTTCTGGAGCTTGTTTGGGGCGATTGCTGTGTGTGGGGGAGATCATTCAGGTGGATGGGGAGCCCTATGTTCGATGAGTGAGAATGCTCCAAAACGTCTCCCCCCCGCTAAAAAACAAAAAAAATAAAACACATGTAGGAATGCGAGTTCCCGCTATGCAGAGTTGTGAAGGGGGCTTGACAGCTGAGGGTTTCTGTCCACTCCCTCCTATGTACTTGTATAAAGATGGCCATACACTATGCAATCTGATTGTGTATTTAGTGAGAAGGGTAATCACTGATTGATTGCATCTCATTTAAAAAACATACACCTGGGAATGGGCGGGTGGATGATGCAGGGTGTGTGCTAATGAGATCAGCTGGTCAACTCCTTCCTGTGTCATGACCTACAGTCTGTAAGGAAGAAAGACATTACTAATGGAAACGTCTGGAAACGTGGATTAGGGCAAGAAAAGTAAGTGACTGCAGATTTAATGGAAAGCTTTGATATTTTTGCAAAAAAAGTACATGAATGCTATATTGGTGCATAGTGGAGCTGGAATTTAGGGGGAAAAAAGTGTACAAAGGTGAACTTACCCTTTAAAGCTCTAGCGCTTTGGATAGATTGGGGAAGGGTAAGCACCTCTGTTGGTTTTTATTGCCATCTGTGTCTCTCTTGGGGAGATTCTAGTATTCCATCTGTGGGCTTTGTAGGTATTAATCATGTGGTAACATTGTTTTGTTTGTGTTTGCAGTGTCACATGGTATTCCCGGAGGACTGCCGTACCCTGTACAAGAGAGCGAGTCCATTATGATCCACCCCTGTCTGAGTGCATACTAGCCCCGGAGAAGATCCTTTAGACTGCATTCAAATTTCACATTTTGTGAACGCACTAAAAATTGCGCTCTTTTTTTCACCATACGCACCCTATTGATTTCAATGGGCTGCCCTAGAGCCAACAAAAGTGGGAAAGTAGCTAATGCACCTTTTAAAGCTTCAAACTCTACCAACACGTTTTTTGCTGCATTTGGGATGCCATTAGCAATGAATGGTAACGCAAATGAGACAGGTGCTTTTTTTTTTTCTTTCATGCAATTGGTAAATGCATGCTGCATAGCTCGATCTTGCGCACATTTGCTCCGGCTCCGTTCACACTAGTGCGACTCCAAAGTCACGCAAAGTTGGAGTGCAGCTCGATCATGTGACTTTCATGCAACTTTACACTCTCTGGCACTGAAGTCGCAAGAAAGTCGCATCAACGCAGTGCACTAACGTTTTCAAAGTCGCTGAGATTTCAAGTTGCATCGATTGGAATGGGTGCCATTTAAATCAATGGGCTGTGACTTTTCATGTGACTTTATGTGTCCAAAGTCGCATGACAAGTAGCACTAGTGTCAACTGAGCCTAAAGTGTGAATGCAGCTATTGTCAACTGCCATCATCAGCTGTCACCATTAACTGCCATCACCCCCTGTCACCATTAACTGCCATCATCCCCTGTCACCATTAACTGCCATCATCCCCTGTCACCATTAACTGCCATCATCCCCTGTCACCATTAACTGCCATCATCCCCTGTCACCATTAACTGCCATCATCAGCTGTCACCATTAACTGCCATCACCCCCTGTCACCATTAACTGCCATCATCCCCTGTCACCATTAACTGCCATCATCCCCTGTCACCATTAACTGCCATCATCAGCTGTCACCATTAACTGCCATCATCAGCTGTCACCATTAACTGCCATCATCCCCTGTCACCATTAACTGCCATCATCAGCTGTCACCATTAACTGCCATCATCCCCTGTCACCATTAATTGCCATCATCAGCTGTCACCATTAACTGCCATCATCAGCTGTCGCCGTTAACTGCCATCATCAGCTGTCACCGTTAACTGCCATCATCAGCTGTCACCATTAACTGCCATCATCAGCTGTCACCATTAACTGCCATCATCCCCTGTCACCATTAATTGCCATCATCAGCTGTCACCATTAACTGCCATCATCAGCTGTCGCCGTTAACTGCCATCATCAGCTGTCACCGTTAACTGCCATCATCAGCTGTCACCATTAACTGCCATCATCAGCTGTCACCATTAACTGCCATCATCAGCTGTCACCATTAACTGCCATCATCAGCTGTCACCATTAACTGCCATCATCCCCTGTCACCATTAACTGCCATCATCCCCTGTCACCATTAACTGCCATCATCCCCTGTCACCATTAACTGCCATCATCCCCTGTCACCATTAACTGCCATCATCAGCTGTCACCATTAACTGCCATCATCCCCTGTCACCATTAACTGCCATCATCAGCTGTCACCATTAACTGCCATCATCAGCTGTCACCATTAACTGCCATCATCCCCTGTCACCATTAACTGCCATCATCCCCTGTCACCATTAACTGCCATCATCAGCTGTCACCATTAACTGCCATCATCAGCTGTCAACATTAACTGCCATCATCAGCTGTCACCATTAACTGCCATCATCAGCTGTCACCATTAACTGCCACCATCAGCTGTCACCATTAACTGCCATTGTCACCTGTCACCATCAACTGCCACCTTAAACATTATTTAATAATTTCATCTCTACAAGAGGTGAAGTGGGATGAAAACCCAAGCTGAAAGCAAGAGACTTGAAGAAAAACGACCAATATTTAAAACTGATAATCTCTTCCTCATTTTCTTGCCATGCAAGAGTATTTAATATGCCTTCCAGGACTTGACAGCCAGGATCATTATGTGTATGGCTCCGCCCCCTGCGCTCCACCAGAGGGCTCCGCCCCCTGCGCGCCACCATAGCGACTGGCAGCAGAGCATGCATAGCGCAGGACAGGAGACAATTCCACTGCATGGTGGGAGCTGTGGATTTTGTTTGGCTCAGACCTGTTTGGCTCTGAGGATCACTGGACTTGCAAGTGTCTTAGGCTTTTTTTGCAGTTTAAATTAAATTGGAGCTTTGTCTCTTTGTAAATATGTATCTGTGAATAAAGTTAGTAATTATTTAAATCTTGTATATATATGCTTTATATTGCCAAAAGTATTGGGACGCTTGCCTTTACACACACATGAATAGACATGTGCACAACAAAAAAATGTGTTTATTTTCGTTTCGTTTTTTTCGTTTCCGTTGATTCGTAACGATTAGTAAATTCGTACGTCGTCGGTGTTCGTATTCGTAGCGATTTTTAAATTCGTAAGTCGTCGGTGTTCGTATTCGTAACGATTTGTAAATTCGTAAGTCGTCGGTGTTCGTATTCGTAACGATTCGTATTTTCATTAAAGTAATTTTTTCGTTGATTCGTTTTTCCGTTAGTTTAATTTTCGTTTATTCGAAATTCGGACGCATTCGTATTTATTCGTACATTCGTAACATTCGCAACATTCGTAATCGGAGCATAATTCATAATTTTATGTAATGTGTATGCTATTTTTACATTTTAAGAGACACGGAAAATTACGAATCGAAAATTACGGATGTACGAATTTTTTCGTTCATTTTGATTTTCGTTGTTCCTGTTTTCGTTTTTCAGATTTTCTTCTTTCGTAGATTCGTTGTTTCTAATTAGTTTTTTTCGGATTTTCGTTGTTTTCGGATTCGTTCGATTCGAACGATTCGTTATTCGTTAAAATTTTAAGCGAATCGTTCGTTCATTCGTACGATTCGTACGATAACGAATGAACGAAAGTAACGAAAAAAAACGAAAAACGAAACGAATTGCACATGTCTACACATGAACTTTAATGGCATCCCAGTCTAAAGACCCATACACACGGTCGGACAATCCGCGGACCAGGTCCGTCGGACCATGTCCGTCATACTTTGTCCGATGTTGGTTTTGCGTACACACGGTCGGACAAAGTTGTCGGAAAATCCGATCATTCTGAACGTGGTGACGTTTGTTGCCTACGACGGGACTACGTAGAGGCTAGTAGCCAATAGCTTTGGTCTTGTAATGTGATCTGAGCATGCGTAGCACTTTGTCCGGTCGGACAACCGTACACACGATCGGATTTGGTGTGATCGGACCGTGTTGACGGCAAAGATTTCCAGCAGGAGATAAGACTTTGTCCGTCGGTCAAACCGACGAACATTGTCCGATGGTGCATACACACGGTCTGATTTTTCAACAACCTTGTCCGATCGGACAGAATCCATGAAAAAGTCCGACCGTGTGTATGGGGCTTTAGGGTGTAGGGTTCAATATTGAGTTGGCCCACCCTTTGCAGCTATAACAGCTTCAACTCTTCTAGGAAGGCCGTCCACAAGGTTTAGGAGTGTGTCTATGGGAATTGTCACTGACCCAGCCAGCACAGGGCCTTTTGGAGGGGACTTCAGGATGGCCTCTTGCCTACTGTCTATGGGCCGTGTCTTTTAAGGAAACACTACTTATTGGGTGGGAGGTGTGTGCCTGGGAGACCCTTGGAGTGTTCCTGATTTGATATCTCCCCAAAACACACAGACTCTGGGTACTGGAGGGTCCATATACTTATTTGGGGCCTCTATGCCTCAAACCAGCCATGACTGTAGATGTTAATGTAATCAGCTGAAACCACTGGGGTCACCTGCCATAATGTGTTTATTGTAAGTAGGTCTCTCCCATAGTGCTCCTCCTAAGTGTCTTCCTCCCATTGTTAATTGGATCCCCTATTGTTTCTGTCTGTCTTGTCATCTATGTGTTTATACACAATGTGTATTGTACAGTACTTTGTATTCAGGGTTGCAGGTGCCGAATGTCCTTGTCACCTAGGCTGGTTTAAGTGCCTAGTTAATTAGCTCTTGTCAATTATATTCCTGTGCACAGTTTCTTTTGCCTACAATAATGTGATCAAGTGTTTATGTGATTTTGTGTGGTATATAAATTCTCTGTGAGTTTTCAATAAACAGTTTTATGTTTTTAAACCAACACTGTGTCCTGACTAGTGACTAGGTGGGCTACAGGATCTTGTATCGTTGTGTTAAATGCTTTATATGATGGACATACATAAGGAAGCTTATATGATGGACATACTCCTCTTGAGTACCAGGGTCCATCACAGAAATGTTTGACCATTCTTCCAGAAGCGCATTAGTGAGGTCAGGCACTGATGTGGACAAGAAGATCTGGCTCAAGGTCTCCACTCTGATTTATCCCAAAGGTGTTCTATTGGATTGAGGTCAGGACTCTGTGCAGGCCAGTCACGTTATTTCACCCCAAACTCACTCATCCATGTCTTTATGGACCTTGCTTTGCCATGTAGTCATGTTGGAAAGGGAAGGGGCCATGAAATTGTCCAAAATGTCTTGGCATACTGACTCCTTAAAGCGGAGTGCCACCCGTTTTTACAACCTATAAAAAAAAAAAAATACTCACCTTCCTCGATCCGAAGCGGTAGTTTTTTTTTTTTTTTTTTACACTTACCTTTAGTTGTTTTCTTCGCTTCCTGGTTCTCGGGTCCTCGGATATGGGCGGGGATATTATGGCTATTACGTAATATCCCCTAGCCCGCACTGTCTCCTGGGAGCTTGTGTCATAGCTCCCAGGAGTCAGTGCGGCAGCCTGGCCCGAGATCGCGCGAGACTTGAAACCGAACGTGACGTCATCACGACAGTCACGTTCGGTCTCTGCTATTACAACGGGGCGGGACTTTCGACGACGCCGCCGTTGTGATGGCAACAGGAGCTGAAATCCAGGAAGAGAATGCCCTGGAGTATTCAAATGCCCACAGGCAAGATGGTGAAGAAACCGGAAATTAATATTAAGTGCTTTTTGGACATAAAAAATGAACGGCAACAGTGAGACAAGCAGGACAGGTGAGTTAATAATTTACAAAAGAATTTATTAATCAATCACCAGTGAAAAAAAAAAACGTCAGGGGCAGTGTAGCTCCGCTTTAAGAGTTTCCTTCACTGGAACTAAGCCCAACCCCTGAAAAAAAAACACCACACCATAATCCCCCTTACATCAAATGATTTGGACCAGTGCACAAAGCAACGGTCATAAAGAGATGGATGAGCAAGTTTGGGGTGGAGGAACTTGATGGTTCAACTTGGGTGTCCCTGCAGAGGTTTCCAGTTACATAATGTAAAATTTTAATTCAGCCAGCAGAGTGGCAATCCCCTATAATGGATACAGTAGGTGAGTAGACACAGGATCTCAGTATAGAGGTCTCATCAATAGAGTTCCAGAGAGATAAAAGAAACTGTGAGCAAGTTTACTTCTCCACTAGACATGTGCAATTCGTTTCGTTTTTTATTTTTTTTTTTTCGTTTTTTTTTTCGTTATATTCGTTCATTCGTTATCGTACAAATGAACGAACGATTCGCTAAAAATTTTAACAAATTATCGAATCGAACGAATACGAAAAACAACGAAAGTCCGAAATAACCAAATTAGAAACAACGAAACTACGAAAGAAGAAAATCCGAAAAACGAAAACAGGAACAACGAAAATCAAAATGAACGAAAAAATTCGTACATTCGTAACTTTTTTTTTTTTGTTGAATTGGTAATTTTCTGTGTCCCTTACAATGGCGCTGCTTAACGTGCCTCGAATGGATTGAACGAAAAAATTCGTACATTTGTAACTTTTTTTTTTTTTTTCCGATTCGTAATTTTACGTGTCTCTTACAATGGCGTTGCTTAACGTGCTTCGAATGGATTGAATGAAAAAATTCGTACATTTGTAACTTTTTTTTTTTTTTCGATTCGTAATTTTCCGTGTCCCTTACAATGGCGCTGCTTAACGTGCTTCGAATGGATTGAACGAAAAAATTCGTACATTCGTAACTTTTTTTTTTTTTCAATTCGTAATTTTCCGTGTCTCTTACAATGGCGCTGCTTAACGTGCTTCGAATGGATTGAACGAAAAAATTCGTACATTCGTAACTTTTTTTTTTCGATTCGTAATTTTCCGTGTCTCTTAAAATGTAATAATAGCATACACATTACATAACATTATGAATTATGCTCCGATTACGAATCTACGAAAACAATGTTACGAAAGTACGAATAAATCAATCTAACGAAAGTACGAATGTAACTAAATCTACGAAAATACGAATGCGTCCGAATTTCGAATAAACGAAAATTAAACTAACAGAAAAACAAATCAACGAAAAAATAACTCTTACGAAAATACGAATCGTTACGAATACGAACACCGACGACTTACGAATTTACGAATCGTTACGAATCAACGGAAACGAAAAAAACGAAAATAAAGAATTTTTCTGTTGTGCACATGTCTATTCTCCACAAATACTGAGATATCAGTTTTAGGTGGACTGACCTAAAACTCTAACCCCTAGACTTAGCCTGAAATCAAAACCGAACCCCTATTGCTAACGCTAAATTCACACACTACCTCTAAACTTTAATGGCCCGTACACACGGTCGGATATTCCGATGGTCGAAAAAGTCTGATCGGATTATGTTGTCTGAAAATCCGATCGTGTGTGGGCTCTATCTGACTTTTTCCGCCGGAATTTCCGCCGGAAAAAATTTGAGAGCAGGATCTAAAATTTGCCGACAACAAAATCCGATCAGACTTTTTCCGATCGTGTGTAGAGAATTCCGAGGCACAAAGTGCCACTCATGTTCAGAAGAAATTTGGAGACGAAAGCTATTGGCTACTGGCCTCTACATAGTCCCGTCGTACGTTTTATACGTCACCTCGTTCGGAACGATCAGACTTTCCGACAACTTTGTCCGACCGTGTGTGTGCAACACAAGTTTCAGACAAAATCCGTCAGAAAAAATCCGATGGATTTTGTGGTCGGAATGTCCGACCGTGTATACGGGGTATAACTCTTCATGCACTACCAAGCTTAAAGTAGTTCTAAAAGGTAGAAGTTTTTTTTTAACCTTAACCACTTCAGCCCCGGACCAATTTGCAGCCAAAGGACGAGGCCCCTTTTTGCGATTCGGCACTGCGTCGCTTTAACTGAAAATTGGCGTCCTTTTTTTCCCACAAATAGAGCTTTCCTTTTGTGGTATTTGATCGCCCCTGCGTTTTTTATTTTTTTGCGCTATAAACAAAAATAGAGCGACAATTTTGAAAAAAATGCTATATTTTTAACTTTTTGCTATAATAAATATCCCCCAAAAATATATAAAAAAACTTTTTTTTTCCCTCAGTTTAGGCCGATACGTATTCTTCTACATATTTTTGGT
The DNA here is from genome assembly GCA_028564925.1 of Lithobates sylvaticus. Taxonomy (NCBI): domain Eukaryota; kingdom Metazoa; phylum Chordata; class Amphibia; order Anura; family Ranidae; genus Lithobates; species Lithobates sylvaticus. The sequence goes on from CM053031.1 coordinate 263,539,059, forward strand.
AAAAAAAATCGCAATTAGCGATTATTGATTGGTTTGCGCAAAAGTTATAGCATTTACAAAATAGGGGATAGTTTTATAGCATTTTTATTAATATATTTTTTTTTTACTAGTAATGGCGGCGATCAGCGATTTTTATTATGACTGCGACATTATGGCGGACACATCGGACATTTTTGACACATTTTTGGGACCATTGTCATTTATACAGAAATCAGTGCTATTTAAATGCTCTGATTCCTATGTAAATGACACTGGCAGTGAAGGAGTTAACCACTAGGGGGCGGGGAGGGGCTAAGTGTGACGTGTTGTGTTTTTTTTTACATTAGGGGGCGTGACTGTACGTCTGACGTCACTGATCGGCTTTCCCGATGACAGGGAACAGCTCATCAATGACAGGCAGGGTAGGAAGCGCGAGGAGAGGTTTGTTTACACAGACCTCTCCCCGTTCTTCAGCTCTGTGACCCGATCGCGGGACACCAGCGGCGATCGGGTCCGCTGGTCCCACGGCCGTGGTCATGTAGCTCCCGCCCGGGTCGCGAGTGCGCCGCCGGCGGCGCGCGCGTGACCCCACGGCTAGGCAATTAAAGGGCGCGTATATATACGTGCTTTTGCCTAGCCGTGCCATTCTGCCGACGTATATTTACATGCGGCGGTCGGGAAGCGGTTAATGCATTCTATGCATTAAGGTAAAAAACCTTCTGCATGTAGTCCCCCCTATACTTTTTTTTTTTTTTTCAAAAGATTTTTTATTTAGCATAACAAAAAATATACAGAAAAAATACCAGGTAAGTGAAACAGCATGGACAGGTACAGAAGAAATTTCACAGTGATCCAGTTATCCAGGACGTCAATTTTGGGACGCAACACTTTAGGATAGGCCCAGAAAGTTTACTGCTGCAAATATTTCATGTATACTTTATTGTCTGTGATCTCTATCAGATACTTTAGCTCCTGTTTGGCTGTGTCTTCAAAACCAATAAAAACAACTGTAACAGAAAAGTGACCCTTTGTTTATGACAAATACAACAATGTCATGTGGCCAGATATGTACTGTTGTCAGAAAGCATGAATTTAGACCGAGACAGAAGTACAGTTAAATCACACTTGTTTAATAATAAAAATAAATGGAACAAACGTAGTCAAAACATAGCCAGAGTTCAGCAACCAGAATGGATAGTCAGACAAGCCAAACGTCAGGGAGCCGGAGATGAGCGTAGTAAAACAGAAAGCAGGATCTGGAGCCAGAAGGGATGTCAGCCAAGTAAATCTTTTAACAGGCATGCAGGAGATCTGTGATGTTGACTTAGGCCCCTTTTACACGAGGCGGACTCCGCTTCCACGGAGTCCGCCTCTGTCCGCTGTCCGTTGATCTCCGCTGAGCCGGCGGATGACAAGTCCCTCTCTGCTCACTGAGCGGGGAGGGGCTTGCGAGCGCCGCTGGTCGCTATGGAGAGATTGGATTAAAACGGACAGTGTGTCCGTTTTCATCAGATCTCACCCGATCAGATCCGCCAGCGAGGATGTGGACGTGGGGCCATCCGTCTGCTTTTGGCGGATCGGACCGGGTCGGATGTCAGCGGAGATGTCTCCACTGACATCCGACGCTCCATAGACTAACATGGAGCGCCCGTTCAGATCCGCCGTCAAAACTGACAGGCGGATCTGAACGGTCCGTCCATGTGAAAGGGGCCTAAGGCGAAGGCAGAGATCCTCTGGGCTGGACGGCTTAAGTAGGCAGGACTGACGAGCAGGATATCATCAACAGCTGAGTACCTGTGGAGAGATAGGAGCTGGCAATTAGCCGACAGCTGAGCGGCCAGCTCAGAGAAGGAAGGGCTGAGCCTAGCCCTGACAACTGTGAGTTCTAACATTTTTTATACTGCCCACTAGATGGCGCTTTTCCCTTTCTATACACACACACACAGGAGCGGTGGGGGAAACTGCATGCGATTCAGGCAGGAATGGTACCACATTCCTATTCAGATCGAATGCGACTCTTTGCAGTGCAATTTGCACTCATTAATTTTGTATTGACACAAATCACACCGCAAAGTATCAGTATCGGGAGCATTTAGGCGAGTACCAATACTTGCGCAAATGCTTGGTATCGGTGCATCCCTAAATATTACTAATAGGTCCACTTTAAGGAATTGTCCTTTTTGCTGGTGATCGTTGCATGTGTATGTATAAAATAAAATAAAAATACATAAAATTATGTCTTTGGCGCATAATAGTATCTCCATCTGAAATGACGACGGTATGAAGGGGGTGAGGCGGGGATTGTCTTCTGCCTGTAACTAAAGCCATTCCTGGAAATCTCTGTAGGCTGGGAGTTATACAAAGATACAAGAAAGCCTGCATGAGTACGTTCATCATTAATCAATGACAAGACAAGCTTGCTCATCACTATTTATTTTTTGCCCTGAAGGGTAAAGACTTGCATGTAATATTTTCAATTAACCCTCTGCATGCTGCCATATACCTTTATATACTTCCAGCAACCATGGGATTCCCATACACACTGATCAGCCATAACCTTGTTACAATGGCACCTGAAAGTGGGTGGGATATATTAGGCAGCAAGTTAGCATGTTGTCCCTGAAGTTGATGTTTTGAAAGCAGAACAAATGTTGTGCATGGGGGTGTTTAGCCTATTGCCGCATACACACGATCGGATTTTCCGACAACAAAACTGGGGATTTTTTTCCAAAGGATGTTGGCTCAAACTTGTCTTGCATACACACCGTCACACAAATGTTGTCGGAAATTCCGAACGTCAAGAACGCGGTGACGTACAACACATAGGACAGGACTATAGCCAGTGCGCCACTTGTACTTGATTCTGCGCATGCGTGGAATTTTGTGCGTCGGACTTGTGTACACACGCTCGGAATTTCCGACAACAAGTTTTGTTGTCGGAAAATTTGAGAACCTGCTCTCAAACATTTGTGTGCGGAAATTCTGACAGCAAATGTTCGATGGAGCCTACACACGGTCGTACTTTCTGACAACAAGCTCACATCGAACATTTCCCGTCGGAAATTCCGATCGTGTGCACGCGGCATTAGACCAGTCAGGATGCCCATGTTCACCCATGTCCACAGCAAAAAGCACCTACAATGGGCACATGAGGAAAATGTAAACGAGACACGGAGTTGGGGGGCGGAGTCAGGGGCGGATCTGGTGGTCCTAGGTACAGATGACGATTGTTTGCCTCTACAGTGTCTATGCAGCTAGCGCCAGGCTGGGTAGGAGGGCCGATGGGGTGGCATATAGGAGAACCAATCCTTTTCCTGCAGCCTCTAAAAGTCATCCCTGTACCTAGGACCGCCAGCTCCGCCTCCCAGCTCCACCTCCCAGCTCCGCCCCGGCTCTGGCTCAACAAGTGCACTCTGCTGTGAATGCTGGGGCCTCTGCCTCTCTCCTCCTCATGACGTCACTGGTTGGTAGACGCCAGGCGAGCTGTGGCTAGCACCCAGGTTGGGCAGTGAGCCATGACCCGGAGAATAACATAAAAGTGGTCTCCGCTAGCCAGGGGCCAACTACAGTGAGTGACAGCGGCAATGCAAGGGCTATTTTAGGGGGCATCCGATGGGCCCAGGGCCAGAAGGCATTACCCGGACACTGTATTGTCCTGGAATGAAGGTGCCCGGGACAGAGCTGCCAATTGCGGGACTGTCCCGGGCAAAATCGGGACTTTTGGGATCACATGTAAAAGGACTTTGTTTTTATCTGCAACATGTACACAGTACTGCTACATTAATGTATCATTGTTTTAATGACTTCTGTAAATAAAGATCCCAACCTAAATATCTTCACTAGTATTTTGACAATTCAGGGATAATGGTGCCAGTCAGGTTTCTCCCTGTTCCTATCCACATTATCTACAGTACATTAGAATATATTTCAGCTTTAAAACAAAGTAGTGATCCCACAGGGCAAGGAGAAGTAGCTCTGTGTGATCTGGTCAGAACCTAGAGTTGGCTGAACCAGGGTATTTAAATGAGTTAATGTTTTGCCTTAGGGCCCCTTCACACCTGTATATTTTAGAAAAGTCACAGTGAGATCAAAAAGCCAGGATTAATGCATCTTTGATAAGTAGTTCATCTAAAATCCACATACTGCAGTACACAGTGGCGGCTGGTGCTCCATATTTGGGAGGGCAGCAAACAATACCCCCCCCCCACCCCACCAGGTCTGCACTTACCCCATCCAGTATGAGGGTGGATTCCGGAGCTTCTTCTCCTGGCCAATCCAGTCTTAAGATCCGCTTCCTGTCCTGATTGGCCGGGAGGAGAAGCAGGAAGACAATAGCGAATGTTGATTCGCTAATGTCACAAGTGGGTGGGCTTGGGGCACAGTGCTCTGTGCCCCAAGCCCAACCTTTTTGAAACCAATTAGAGCCCCAGGCTCTAATCATGTGCTTTAAAAAAATAAAAATAAATAAAAGCTTGTAGAAATCCATATTTCCAGTGCTTCCGCATGGAGATTAGGGGTCAGCGCATAGAGATTAGCTGGGTGGCACCCCTTCACCCCTTATGGACTGGCTGCCGCTGGTAGTACATATGTTAAAGTGGGATGCCCCTTAAAAAAATGTAAAAGTCAGCAGCTACAAATACTGCAGCTGCTGACTTTTAATAATCGGACACTTACCTGTCCCAGGGTCCAGCGATGAGGGGGAATGAAGCCCCGCTAAATCCGCGCTCCGCGGCGCCAGCATTCTTACTGTGGGCACCCGGCTGTGGCTTCACAGCCAGGCACCCACTGCGCATGCGCGAGCGGCGCCGCACTCCGTGATACGCCGCGCAGTCATGTCCCAGATGACTGACTGCACCGAGGGGAAGTGATGTCACCAGCCCGGTCACTGAAGGAGGCAGACTACGAGGGACCCCCTAGCAACAGGCATTTAGAGGTGAGTTAAAAAAAAAAATTTCCAATTATTTATTTTTTAATTTTTTTAGGAATTTTAAGCTATTTTTATTTTTGGGGGGAAACACCACTTTAAGTGCACGCACAACTGGAGGATCAAAGCACAGGCTCACTTTACTTACAATGTGTACATAATTAGTTAATATTTTGCTACTACAGTAGAAAGTGAACAAAGAGGAATACATTGAACCCTATATTTGCATTTGTTTGCTGGTAAGCGCAAACCTTTCCCAGTCAGCTGTTGAATTTTGATTTTAGGTGTGCTACTGAGCAGCTGGGCGTGTTATTTGTCCGGAGGGATTTCCAACACTGAGACAGAGATGAAATGCTAGTTCCCACACTTGTCCTCAATGCTGCTATTAATTCATTAAACAGAACATACAAGTCATAACTCGTCTTCTGCAAGTCTAATGAGGATGGATGGATAGTGGAGAATATTGTATTTTTCTAAAATCAGCATCATGCAGAGATATTCCTAAGTCCTGAAAGTTCTAACAATTCTAAGGTACAGTATATTGCAACGCAAGTAGTTGGTGTGTGTGTGTGTGTTTTTTTTTTTAGTCTTTAACAACTTTAACAACTTCAGCCCTGGAAAGATTAGCCCCGTTAATGACCGGGCCATTTTTTGCGATACGGCACTGCATCGCTTTAACTGACAATTGCGCGGTCGTGCGACGTTGTACCCAAACAAAATTGACGTCCTTTTTTCCCCACAAATAGAGCTTTCTTTTGGTGGGGAAAAAAGGACGTCAGATGATTGGCTGACAGTACAGGTGATCCTATTGGACGCCTTGCAAGGAGGAGAGAAGAGACGCACGGCATCTCTATGAGAGGAAAAAGAGACGCTCCCAGGACATATGCCGCTAAGATGGGGTAAGTGTGGTGCCTTTAAATGATATATATGCAGATCCCCAGCGCTGCCCCCTTAAATGATGCAATTCATACATATACATGTAGCGCCTATGCATTTAAATTTTGTTTTTGCCCAAAACTGTAGTTGAGTTTTGAGGTTAATTATTCTAAATTATGCTTTGGCATCAGTTTGGCTGGGCTGTATTGAGGTTCTGCCTGCTCATAGGTGGGTGAGCACCTGTGACAGGCCTTAGAACAATGTCTGGTTGGACGCATTGGGTACCAATCTTCTCTCGGGGGCGCGTTTGTCCCGCTGTGTATTCCGGGAGGGGGGTACTTAAGGTACTGAAGTCACGTGGTTCGGTGTTCCGGTCCAGAAGTTGTTGCTGACTCCATGGTCCTGGTCCTCCTGACCAGCCCCCAGAGGCCCTCATGGCCTGGGGTGCGGATCCATCCGTTTCCGAGCCTCGGAACTGGCTAGTTCGAGGCGCAGTAACTGGAAGAAGGATTCTAAGGTGTTCCGGTGCCGTCTCAGGTTTGGAGAGGCCCAGCAACTCTACATGCAACCAGGGAAGGACTCTTCAGGAGAGGGCCATGCACGAGGCTGGCTGCTCGGTAAGAGCCTGGAAGCTGAGCTGTAAGGACACTAATTGAATCCGCATTTCTTACGGTATCGCCGGACCGGCTGCAAGATACTGGTGCTGTAAGAAAAGTTCCTAACCTTGTCCTTCAGTTGCAACTAAGTTTCTGTGAGAGACTTTTGCGTTCATCTAAAGTTTCACAACCAAGTCTGTGGCAGAGACTTTGCTAAGCTAAAATCACTTGTTGGCTGCTAGATCTACAAGCAAGGGTTTATCCAACAGTTGAGTTATCCAGTTGTGAGTGGCTACTCCCTGGATCATCTAGAGAGGCATTTATTGAGTGTCAGCAGTTCCAAAGTGCCTGAGCTTCTATACCCTTACCCTCTATTCCCAACTGAGAGACTGTGTTTCTGCTAAACGTTTTAAGCAAATAAAAATCCTAAAAAGGAATTCAAGTGTCAGTCTCCGCAGTTACTGGGTATCAAGCCTGGGAACCCCTAGAAAAGAACAACGAGTACGAGCTGGTGGAGGTAATCGGTAAGCCCAGGAAAATTCAGCCACTCCTTCGGGGGACAGTGCTACATACCTCATGCAAAACTACACCCAAATTAAATTTATATAATTTTTTTCACACAAATAGAACTTTCTTTTGGTGGTATTTGATAACCACTAGAGTTTTTATTTTTTTATTATAAAAAAGGAAAAAATACCAAAAAATTTTTTTTCTTTCTTTTATAAAACATATCCAATAAAAAAAAATTCTTTATACATTTAGACCAAAATATATTCTGCTAAATGTCTAAAAACCCAATAAGTGTATATTATGTGGTTTGCATGAAAGTTATAGTGTCTACAAACGATGGTGCATACAGTATACTGGAATCTAAGCAGATATGATGCCATACTGGTAATGGCGGTCATCATTGACTTATAGTGGGACTGTGATAGTGTAGCGGGAAATCTGACACTAACAGACCCTTGCTGGGAGGTACACTAACTGACACTGACATCAATAATGACACTAATACACTGATCAGATATAATACTGTACACTGTCACTATACTAATGACAATGGCTGGGAAGAGGTTAATATCAAGGGGCGTTAATTGTGTGCCTAACAAGTGTAATGTGTGCTGCTTTTACTAAGAGATTTTACTGTTTTTTCTCCATGATTTGTGTTTGTAAACACAGGACTCTGTGCTGTGATTGGACACAGCTGATCAGCAGGTCAGGACCGGCTGACAAAATCCTGCCGTGTCCAACCGTAGCACGGGTCAGCAAGGGTGCACGCCCGCACACTGCAAACCCAAAAGCAAGCCAGCAACATTTATTTACGTTGCTCAGCCTGCAGCTGCTGCTCAGTCATAGTAAATCTACTGTGACTGAGCAGCAAATAGTTAAAGAAGCATTCAGTGACATCACTTTTTCCTATTAATTTGCTGGCAAAGTATCCCTGGCCATGTAAACAAAAGAGTAGTGATAGCTCAAGAACTAGTCCAGGCCAGCTCTGTAGATTGTTTGTAACTGGATAGCAACATTTATAGGCAATAACACGAGAAATTGTTGATCCAGGAAACAGTGGCATTGTTAGGCGGGTGCGGGGGGTGCGGGCCGCACCCGGGTGACACCCGCCAAAGGGGTGACACCCGTGGGTAGCGGCACCGCTAACACCGCCTGCCGCCCTGTGTCTCACCGTCGCCGCGGCTGTGTCCCTCAGCGGAGCAGAACGAAGCCGCCTCCCCCTCCTCTCTGTTTACATCCACAGAGGAGGAGGAGCTCGAGGGACACACACCGCTGTGTGTATCTGAGGTCTGTAAGGGGGGTGTCTGTACTGAGGGGTGTCTGTAATGGGGGGGGAGGTCTGCACTGGGGGTGTTTCTGCACTGGGGGGTGTCTGTAAAATGGGGTGTCTGCACTAGGGGGGGGGGTCTGCACTGCTGGGGGGTCTGCACTGAGGGGGGTATCTGTACTGCTGGGGGGGTCTGCCCTGGGGGGTGTCTGTACTGAGGGGGGTCTGCACTAAGGGAGGGGTGTCTGTACTGCTGGGGGGGGGGTCTGCACTGAGGGGAGTCTGTACTGCTGGGGGGTCTGCACTGAGGGGGGTGTCTGTAATGCTGGGGGGTCTGCACTGGGGGGGTCTGCACTGCTGGGGGGTCTGCACTGAGGGGGGTATCTGTACTGCTGGGGGGTGTCTTTACTGAGGGGGGTCTGCACTAAGGGGGGGTGTCTGTACTGTTGGGGGGGTCTGCACTAAGGGGTGGTGTCTGTACTGTTGGGGGGGTCTGCACTGAGGGGGATGTCTGTACTGAGGGGGTCTGCACTGAGGGGGGGTGTCTGTACTGCTGGGGGGGTCTGCACCAAGGGGGGTGTCTGTAATGCTGGGGATGTCTGCACCGAGGTGGGGGTGTCTGTACTGATGGAGGGGTCTGCACTGAAAGGGTGTCTATACTGAGGGAGTGGGGTCTATATTGATGGAGGGTGGTCTGTACTTAGTGGGGGGGTCTGTACTGTGGGAGGGGGATCTATACTGCGGAAGGGGGGTCTGTAGTTAGTGGAGGGAGGTCTGTACTAAGGGGGGGCTATAGTTGGTGGGGGGTGACACCATTTTTTTCCGCACCGGGTGACACCAACCCTAGTGACGCCACTGCCAGGAAATATCCAACTGACCTCTGGGCTATCAGGAAGGAATTTATTTTCCCCCCTGCTGGAGCATATTGGACCATGCTTCACAGGGGTTTTTTTTTTTTTTGCCTTCTTACAGATCAATTATGGTTATAGGATTCTATGTATGGAGGTTACAGTGCCTTGAAATTTTCCACATTTTGTCTTGTTACAACCAAAAATGTATTTTATTAGTATTTTATGTTATAGACCAACACAAAGTGGCACATAATTGTGAAGTGGAAGGAAAATGATAAATGGTTTTCAAAATAAAAAATAAATAAAAAATATCTGAAAACTGTGGCGTGCATTTGTATTCAGCCCCTCAATACTTTGTAGAAACACCTTTCTCTGCAATTACAGCTGTAAGTCTTTTTTTGGGATGTCTCTACCAGCTTTGCACAGCTAGAGAGTGACATTTTTGCCCATTCTTCTTTGCAAAATAGCTCAAGTCTTGCCACAGATTCTCAATTGGATTTAGGTCTGGGCCATTCTAACACATGAATATGATTTGACCTAATATGTTCCATTGTAGCTCTGGCTGTATGTTTAGGGTTGTTGTCCTGCTGGAAATTGAACCTCCGCCCCAGTCTCAAGTCTTTGAAAACAGGTTTTTTTCTAAGATTGCCCTGTATTTGGCTCTATCCATCTTCCCATCAACTCAGCTTCCCTGTCCCTGCTGAAGAAAAGCATCCCCACAACATGAATCTGCCACCACCATGTTTCACGATGGTGTGTTCAGGGTGATGTGCAAAATGCCACACATAGCGTTTTGCTTTTAGGCCAAAAAGATCCATTTTGGTCTCATCTGACCAGAGCACCTTCTTCCACATGTTTGCCGTGTCCCCCACTTGGCTTCTCGCAAACTGCAAACAGGACTTCTTATGGCTTTCTTTCAACAATATCTTTCTTCTTGCCACTCTTCCATAAAGGGCAGATTTGTGGAGAACACAACTAATAGTTGTCCCGTGGACAGATTCTCCCACCTGAGCTGTGGATCTCTGCAGCTCCTCCAGAGTGACCATGGGCCTCTTTGCTGCTTCTCTGCTGAATGCTCTCCTTGCCCGGCCTGTCAGTTTAGGTGGACGGCCATGTCTTGGTGGGTTTGCAGTTGTGCCATACTCTTTCCATTTTCAGATGATGGATTGAACAGTGCTCCGTGAGATGTTCAAAGCTTGGGATAGTTTTTTTTATAACCTAACCCTGCTTTAAACTTCTCCACAACTTTATCCCTGACCTGTCTGGTGTGTTCATTGGCCTTCATGATGTTCTTTGTTCACTGAGGTTCTCTAACAAACCTCTGAGGGCTTAGAACAGCTGTATTTATACTGAGATTAAATTACACACAAGTGGACTCTATTTACTAATAAGGTGACTTCTGAAGGCAGTTGATACAAATAGATTTTAATTAGGGTTATCAGAGTAAAGGGGGCTGAATACAAACGCACGCCACATTTTTCAGATATTTGTTTGTAGTTTAGTTCCAGAATTGCACTATCTGTCAGGGAGTGAGAAACTCTGTGCAGGGAAGGAATGCAAGTTGAAACATGCTGAGATATAAGAAGCAAGCGGGTCACCATCACTCATCTAAAATTGAAATATCACTTTTTGGGAGATTAACAGGTGCTTCTTTGTGCCTGGAGGATCATGGACCGAAACTAGGAGTGGATCCTGAGAAACCAGTCCGGTGACTTCCACCTCTATAAGAGAGCAACAAGTCTTTTAGTCTCAGTTTCACAACTCACCAGCCTCATATGTGGATGAAGATCCCATCCAGGAAACCAGACTGGCAGGTATATTTTTTGTGGGGCTTTTTGTTAACTACATCAGACATAACAATTTTTTTAATTTAACCTTCAGACTATGTACTTGCTGAGATACTCAGATAACTGTAGGAGTTTATTACATGCAATCATATGTTTCATCAGGAACATTTTTTTCTTTTACAAGTCTTTATTTATATTTTTATTCACATTTAGATGCAGACCAAGCAGTCAAGCAAAAGTGACAGTTGCAAGTTAGGACAAACCAATGTTGGGGGTAGACATGGGAGCCGTCAAAAAATTTGTTTTGTTTCGTTTCGTATAAAAAAAATTCGTAATTCGTGTACGAAATTTAATTCGGATTCGTACGAAATACGAATTTCGTACGAATCGTTACGAATAATGACACTCTACGAATAATAACGAATTATCCGAAAACATATTAACGTTACATAACACAAGTCTATTGTTCCCCAATCACTCAGAGGAAGTCCGAAATTTCATTTACGAATCCGAAATTTCGTATTTCGTACTTCCTCTGAGTGATTGGTGAACAATAGACAATAGACTTGTGTTATGTAACGTTAATACATTTTCGGATAATTCGTTATTATTCGTAGAGTGTCGATATTCCTTATACTGAATCTCTAATTCATTTGAATCATTCGTTATATCCGCTATCATTTCTTTCATATTAGTTGAAATTCGTCATTTGGTAGTTTGGATTCAGATAATTTGGATCCGAAATTCCTAAACGAAATTTTGTATTTCGTACAGAATTCGTATTCGTAAAAATTCGTAATTCGGATTCGTACGAATGTAAGAATTTCGAAAAATCCGTACGAAACTAATCGCACATGTCTAGTTGGGGGTGCTTGTGCAGTTATAACACCACTTTTTAAGAAAATAAAATTAAACCTTCCCATCCTTTTCAGCCATGAAAGCTGCACTCTTAGTCTCTTTTGATCTGCACCTGCATTGGTGCTGCTCATGTGATCAGTTATTATATCAGCCATTAGATGGTTGAAGGCAAATGTGACAGAATGTCAGGGCTCAAGTCCTGCGGGAACGCATGGGAACGGAGTTCCTGTACTTTTTCCACAACAGGAACTCAGTTCCCATTAGCAGCCGTGTCCTGCAAGACTTTGAAGTATACGAGCTGTGTGGCAGGTGTTACATCAGCAGCTGCCAACACAGCTCGCAATAGTAAGTGCCGCACACCTGACCATTCAGGCATTGTCAGTAGGGGGCCCCATGACAGCTTCCGCTTCAATCTACCTGTCAATCACAGCTAGCTGACGGGTAGATCAGGTCCCTGCTGCTAAGAGATTGTATTTAGTCAGACCTCTCGTGATGTGCTCCTCCCCGCCAGCCCCTCCTGATTTTCTGTCTCATCATCTCCCCCCCCCCAGTCTCCTGCATACTTGCGAGTGGATCTTGGGTGGGAGTTCTCACACTTTTTTCCCTAGGACTTGACCCCTGCAGAATGTAACTTTTTTTTAAACCGTTAATCAATGGGTTCCGCTTTAAACTATGTGAATAAGAGGTAAGTTTTAAAAATACCCCTGACAGTGTAATATGGTTTGTCCTGTCAATTCTGTTGTACATTTTAAGAAAGAGAATTTTTTTTTAAATATTTATATAAAATTCACATACTGAATATTATCATTATACATTAGTTGCACACATTTACAATGTTATTCAAGATGGTGGCCCTTTAAATTCGAATTCTTAACTGCAGGAACTAATATCAGCCAATCACAATTCACTCTGCTCAGATTTGTAAAATATGCTATGAGTTGTTGCTGTGGGTTCCTACATTTAAGAGTTAATACTTGAAAATAGGAACTGATGGTGGCAGCAGCCGTGGTTTGCACTAACCAGAGAAAATTTTGGTGTGGAAAAATGTATACAAGATCGGTTGCAACAGCATACTATTGTTTTTGCCAGTTGTTATAAACTAAGCTACATTTTACATTGGGAAACTCTTTGTATTTGTTTGTGAGAATAAGGATTATCAGATGGCCATATGTGCTACAATCTGATTGTACAATCCCTATACAACCCTTTTTAGAATTGCCAACATCTGTGTGGTTTGAGGGCAGGCCTAAACAATCCATTACATTTTCATAATTACATTACATATTATTATAAATTATACTGTACACATACATTTATATACAATTTGGAAGGTCCCTACACCACATAGTTGTTTCTAAATCTAAAAGAGATTTCACAATAATATTGTAATTCGTATGGTCAATTTAAGACCTATGTTAGGGTCTACACCTCAAATTTTGGGCCATCGGTAAGAAACAGCTCTTTTATGTTTTAGGAAGATTTGCTGTCATCACACCTTTTTTTTTCTCGTATTTAATAGATTTGCTTTGTTCTGGATCTAGAATAATTTGTAGATATATTCAATTAATCTGTATTAGATATTAGATGTGGAACATCTCAATATGCATGTTTTTAGTTATTTAAAGACTCTGCATGTACAAAAAAATACCTGCTGATCTCCCAGAAATGCACACAGCTCCTAATTAAATTCCTGCTGTTGGCAAACACAGGCAGGGATAGCAATGCAAACTTTGTGCAAATATTGCTAGCTGGCAAGGGGAACTAAGTTGATTTTTTTAGGGCTGCCGCATTTGGTGGGAGTCTCTTTTCAATCCTCCTTGGTCCTTATTGACCTTTTCCTGTGAGTCTTCCTCCAAAGAGGGGAAGGGTAGACAGCACCAGGGAAGTGAAATTACTTCCACCTGAGGGTTGGCATAACACGAGTACACATATTCCTAGCTGCTATAGCAGCTGGGAGTGTGCTTAAAATATTTTATACAAATATGTACAGTCTGGAGGAAAGAAGGGAAAGGGAAGACATGATTGAAACCTTCAAATACATCAAGGGGGTGAAAAAGGTTTAGGAGGGCAGGCTTTTCAATATGAAGCATCAAGAATACTGGGACATGACCTAAAACTATCAGGAAGAAAGTTCAAAACTAATCTTAGAAAGTATTATTTTACCTAAAGAGTAGTTGAAGCTTGCGGTCAATCAACACTAAGTGAATTCCAACATGCTTGGAACAAACCTAGATCTAATCTCAGCCAAAAAATGAATATATAGAAAAAAGTTGATGGACAACCTGGTCTTTTTTCTGCCGTCACTCTTGCATGTTAGACAAAATTTTTGCTTTTACATTTACATAAGCTTTAACCAAATAAAGTTATAAGAGTACACTATTTTAGTGATGGCAGTGCTTAAATGGTTTTAGATGGGATGATACACACGCAAAAAAAAAAAAAAAAAAACTTTTGTAATTTCTCCCTTCGCATAGCACAGCTCTTCAGCCTCAACTATTGTCCAGGACAAAGCAAAAAACTGAAAAATGGGACTTTGTGTATACCTCCAATAGTAAATACACATAAATTAAAATATCATTCAATTTTTATTGCATACAAAAGGTTAAAATCATGCTTGTTACAAACACATCATAAACCCATTTCATCTCATGTGTACAAGGTCAATAAGTGATACCATGAACCTGTTGATATGGTTGGCCAGGATAGGGTTGACATAATTCGCGGGACACCATGCTTCCTCGGGACCTCTAAGACCTCTTTCGTATTCATATATGACAAAAGTGTATAATTTAAAACTAAGGATAGACAAAATATTGAATTATTATCAGATCATCATGAACAATGACACTAACAATATACAATTACGAAGGTTATCAGTTCAAAAGGATGCAAGGATGGAAAACGAGGAAAAAGGCAAAACTTATCACCTTACTACAAAAATTGTTAGCTAAAAAATGAATACTTCAAAAAATCCCATCAACAACATCCACATTGGGTGAGAAAGTATTGGGCTGGCTTCTTCTGATGTGCTTGTAACAAACATGAATTTAACCTTTTTATAGACAATGATTATTTTAATGTATGTGTATTTACTATTGGAGGTATACACAAAGTTAAATTTTTCAAGTTTTTGCTTTGATTTATAATTTTTAGGGATGATAGCTCCTCTAGTACACTGATGTTTAAATGGTCCACCACTTATATGTTTATTTTTATTGTCCAGTAAAGTCGCAATATAAAACACATCTGTGCTACAAGGTTGTCCACAATTTTGCTCCTCTGGTTTAAGCAAACGTACTACAGTAAAGACAGTAAATACTGCTGCTATGACTCAATTGTTCACCAAAGCAGAATATGCAATAACTCTCTTTCCCCAACAGGTCCCCTTGTGTGGGCAAAGGTAGTATTTTGGCAGAAGTTGAAGCGAAATCCTCCTTGGAAACCCTTCTTCCTGGTCATAAACACACAATTAATTTTAGTCAATATTAAGCTATTTAAGACCAACGGAATCATCTAAATGGACCAAGGCACCCTTCCATCAACACTTTAATTGATTTTACTATTTTGATAGAGTCTGTTGCCTGCAATTATCTATTACTTGAAAAATAACACATGTGCCCAACATTACTCTTCATATACTATGCAGCTTAACACTTTAGGCAGGCCACATACATTAAAACCTGATTGTACAATCTGCTTAAGTTTTGTCAACAACTGTGTAAAATAAGACCTTACCCGATCAATTCAATTTATATCTAAAAAGGTAGGCACTCATTTTACATAGCTGATGGTAAACCTAAAACAGCTTATACTGTCATATTGCAACACGTATGGAGAAGTTGAGGGCTTATCACCATGGAGTTTAAAGATGCTACCCTCATCTCCTCCAACCTCTCTTCAAAGCTCTACCTACTTGACCCAGAGCTGAGCTTCTTGGCTTCATGGGAGCTAGTAGTAGTTAGTCGCATTTAAGTGGATGATGTTTCGTAGCACATCTACGCCACTTCTTCAGTTCCAATCGACAATGGGAACATACCCCAGTATTTAAACCCACACAGGTAAAACAGACACCTCAACCTAACCACCATGAAATGTGTCAAGGCAGATATTGATTGTCCAAGAACAGGATGGGTGGTATGAAAGTTGTGGAACCACCATGTTCTAGTTACATAATCCCATTCTTGGTGACAAAAAGTCTGCATATGTGTTAATCTTTCTACTCACAATATTCTATACACACACCTGAAGGTCTGAATTGCTGTCAAATCGCTGGGTAGAGATATTCTTGGACAAACAACATGTGCCTTGGCACATTGGATTAAGGTGTCTGTGCTACCTGTGTGGATATAAATGCTGGGGTATGTTCGAACTTAAAAAGTGGCTTGAGATGAGATATGAAACATCTTCAACATTACAGAACAAGTCCAGTTGAATGTGACCAACTACTACTAGCTATACCATCACCTGGATACATGAAAACCATTACAGACATTTAGGAGAGTCCCTTGAGCAATTTTATTATAATCCCTACAATTTCAGTATAAGGACTACACAATTATTACACGTATGGCAACTCCTATTCTTCTAAGCAGTGTGACCTCTGATGGTGCCGCAGTCATTTGTGTATTTCTTCCATGTAACCACAAAAAAACACAGCTGTGAAAAGAAAGATATGACAATAAACTTGTTGGTGTCCGTGTTTGTTTTTTCATTCATATTTCTTACAAAAAAAAAAAATTCTTTAAAAATCTGTGTTACTTGAATTGTTTTTTTTTTCTAAATGAACATCCAAAAAAGTGCAGCACATATATAATTAACTGTGACCTTAAATAATTTGCAGATACAATAAAATAAAACAAATGAATTGTGACCAAAGTAATAGTGCAGAATACTGATAAATGCACATTCAATAGTGTACCGGTAGTCAAAAGATAAAAATTGTGAAAAAAAAACTTTTATAAAGCAACCAGAATGAAAAAATATAAAATAAATAAAGGCCCAAACTCTGTGATGAAGATAGAAAAGGCACCAGGGATAGCATAGGTGACACAAAAAAACACCCTCACCAGATGGGTCGCTGGCATTCTGGTAAGCCTCTGGTGAGGGTGTTTTTTGGTGTCACCTGGGCTATCCCTGGAGCCTGTTTGTACACTGTTTTTGCATGTGTGAAGGTAGGGTGTAAGTCCTCGGGCCTGCCCTGAAAGTCTTGGGAGGGGGTGGACATGGCTTTCTGGCTTGGTCTGGCTGCCGAAACAGACACACCCAAGTACTTGGTGGGGCTCCCCCGAAGAGAGACCCCATGAGAGAGGGTAACTCTCTCATGGGGTCTCTCTTGGGGGGAGCCCCACCAAGTACTTGGGTGTGTCTGTTTCGGCAGACCATCCAGAGAAAGGGGTCCGTCTGGTTTTCGGCCAGATGGACCAAGTGTAAAGTACCCCAGTACCCCGTCTGGAGCCTAACGCCTCAGGGGATCAGAGCAAGGACCTCTGATTTTAGAGGGCTTGTATACACCCGTTGCATGTTTTTGTGGTTCACCCTTTTGTGTGTGCACATTTTTTGGGCACCGGGTGAATTTTTTTACTGTGTTTCACACGCCTTGGGCTTTCAAAAAACAATATTTGTATGTAGTAAAACCTCTTCCCTCACATTCTCAAAATTTATTTAAATGCCTTTTTCTGACGAAACACTTAAATAGACACAATAGTCCAGTTTCATCAAGCAGCATTCATTCTTAAGTATATCGAAGGCCAAAAGGTTTTCCTATTTTTGGACAAAGTAAGGGAGGAATAGAACCTCTCTTAGGTTTTAAATTTTGTCTCTTCCACTAGGAATATCTCCCCAAGAGGGACCCAGCAGTAAAACCCCAAAGAGGATATAGCCCCTCGTTGCTCTATCCAAAACTCAAAAGTATTAAACAGAATTCCACTTCAAATATGTACGGTACCTTTCTCTGGCTGCCAAGACTTACTAAGAAATGTCAGCTGTCTATGGTCTCAATGAATTAGCCAGAGAAGTGAGATGTTAACAGAGTAAACAATCAGACTTGCTTAATAGGGCAAAAAAAAAAACAGTGTGGCATACACTAACCACTAAAAAAAAACATGTACTGATGTAACCGTTTGAGCAGTCACTACTTCCAAAGGTATATACTATATGTTGAATCAAATTTCTAGCAATATATTTAAATAATAGCCAGGTTTTTGAAAAAATAGAATAAAAAATATATAAAACCCCAATTTATTGCCACAATTAATAAATCATAAAAACAATTCTACAACTTACTATGAAAAAGCCATATTTATTTTTTTATTTCAAGCTGGCTAATATTTGAAACTGAAATTTGATATAACACATATCAGTTCAGAGATAATGATGGTTCAAAGCGTTACATGGGTACATGTTTTTGTTTAGTGTTTGTGCATCCTCGGTTCTCTTTTCATTGCCTTACTGAATAATGTCGAGAAGAAATAGCTGACGCCTGCAATCAAGTTGCGAACACACAGTCAAACCTTCAGACAAACAAATGAATGAATAAACCTGCTTAGGCAAGTGTCTATGACAAATCTTGGTTTTCCGTGGCCCTTTAAAAATAATTTGGGCTTTGGGGGAAGTGAATCCCAAACCTGGAAGTAATTAACCTGCCCTCGCGATATCACAGTCACGTGGGCGCTGGTCACCAACTTGCAGAGGTCTATTCGTAATAAAGAATAAAACAATTAACAAAAGCTGTATCGTGGACGCTCGGGCCAACTCTACAGACGGGACCGGCAAGGTAAAGACGAAATCTTCCTCTTGCATAATTATACCGGCACCGTGCAGGCGCCATGCAGGATTGATGCCCATATGTAAATTTTACAGTTTAATGATTTAGGTTGTTTGTAATCTTTAATGAAAATACAACATAAATACTTACACTAAACAACAGGTAGCACGTTTTTTTTTTTTTTTATCCAAGGTTAGGGTAGACAGGGTTAATACTTTATTTGGGCGTTTCCTACCTGGCATTTAATTGGTTTCTAAGAATTAATGTTCAACGTAAATGTTTCAAAGAATCTTTTAAGTTACAAACTTCCTGTTATAAGCTGTTTACATGATTAAGAAAATGGAGGAACATGGAGGTTTGAAGGAAAATGAAGTTTGGGTATTTGGACATTTTACGCCCCCCGAAGGGCACTCCAAGGAATTTCATGTGTACAAAGGATTTGATTTTATATTCCCTCACTGCACAGTTTGTACACAAAACTGACTGGGGTTGATTTACTAAAACTGGTGAACACAGTATCTGGTGCAGCTGTGCATAGTAACCAATCAGCTTCTAACTTCAGCTTGTTCAATTAAGCTTTGACAATAAAACCAGGAAGCTGATTGGTGCAGCTATGCTTAGTAACCAGATTGTCTGTGCACCAGTTTTAGTAAATCTCTCCCACCGTCTCCTTACTCTGCTCGTCCACATATTTGGCAGAGCATAGATCTCTTAAAGGGGTTGTAAACCCTTGTGTTTTTTTCACCTTAAATGTATACTATGCATTAAGGTGAAAAAACACCTGTCAGTGACCGGCCCCCCAGCCCCGCCGTTTTACTTACCTGAGCCCTGGAACTTCACCCGACAAGGATGCTCATTGTCCCTCTGCCCAGGGTTCTCGGCTCTTGATTGGATAGATTGATAGCAGAAATCCAATGACGCAGGGTCGAGTCATACATTCAGCGGCTATGGACGCCGAATGATGGACTCGGGAGCACGCCCGCAAGGTAACCCCCCGGGAGAGTGCTTCTCCTAGGGGTTTATCTGATGTGGGGAGGAGCCGCGAGAGCCGCAGAGGGACCCCAGAAGAGGGTGTTTTGGACCACTCTGTGCAAAACAAGCTGCACAGTGGAGGTAAGTATGACATGTTTGTTATTTTTTTTTTTTAAATAATCAAAGCTTTACAATCACTTTAACCACAGTTAGTATAGTATGTGCCTTGCTGACACTAATTGAATTCTGGTCTGGTACTTCTGGTCTTCCAGCACCCATGTTGAGGATCACAAAGTGATCCCTTCAAACCAGTTCCAGCTACATATGCTTTCCTAGGCAGTCCACTCCACTAAGCAAACAAAAGGTTTTAGATTACTTGCCTTAGTATGTGTCCATATCCTTCAAACCCGTTGTGGAGTTGGGGGATGCAGACACATCCATACATGCCTCTTTCCATCTGCCAAACCACCCCTCTTCAGCCTTACATCTCCCATCGTCATATATCCAGCCCCTTCTTGTCATGAAGCCATACATTAACCTCTTACCCTACTTACAAAGACAAACAACTACCCCCCAAAGTCGTATATCCAACCTAACTAATTACTATGCAGTCAAATAGCCACCTCCAGACATAGACACCCCCTCCCCTTGACCATATATCTAGCCTCACTAATTCCATCCTACACACCCTTTTCACCCAACAGCTATATATCCAGCCCCACCACTTCCCATGCACCCATACTGCAACCACTTCCCACAGCCATACATCAGTCTTCCCCACCAGAAGGAAAATCATCTGCTCTAATTTGTAAATTTGTGTAGGGCCTGCATTAGCACAATAACAAGGGTTGGGAATCCCCACACACACACTGGTGCCTCACTTGCCTACCCCCTAGTTCAGTTCAGCCCTTCCTGTGCTTTGTCATTAGCCTTACCTCAGACTTTTATATATATCTGTACGTGTTTACAGTTGGGTCCCTCCATATCCTCAGAAGATTCCCTATGGGGATACCTCAGCCAGTAGGTCAGCCCAAAAGACAGTGTGAAATAAGCAGTTGAGATCACCATTGCATTATCTGAATATCACATCACATCACAGGAGTTCTTTCCTCTTACTTTGTTTTGGGTGGCTACCGCTTGAAGTACTGCCTCCATTGCCTTGCACATATGTCCTGTGCATAGTATTGCTGGGGACAAGAAAGAAAACAAGCACCTTGGGTAATAGACTTAGGGATGCACAGATACCACTTTTTTAGTAACAAGTATTAGTACTGATACTCGCCGATACCAATTACTGATACCTATTTTCGGTATTTAGGAAGCTCAAGATGAGGAGGAGGAGGAGGAGGAGGAACGGGTCTCCATCCTCTATCAGCGTGCTGTGTAATATTACCACCTGGATGAGACCAAGTGATGAAGAAACACAGCACTGCTGAACCCACATCTAGGAGGTCCATGCTGTCATTCTACATCCTTCTCTTCATCCAGTTCCATCTCCCTCCATCCAATGTCCCTCTCCTCCTGCAGTCCATACAATACTGGCCACCAGGGCAGCCATCAGAAATTGTGCCCCTTACACAGCTTTAGGCCTGCCCCCCCAAATCCAAACACTGGCTACCTCACCTTTACGCAGTCAGCCCCCCCTTAATCCTGTATATATGTCAGCAGTATAGTAGTCCATTATGCTTTAACTTTGCAGGGAAACAAAGAGGAAGTAAACCCATCAGAGTTTACTTCCTCTTTAAGTCATGGATTGTGTAAACTAACTAGTGTCCGGTGATTGTATATGAAACAAGGGGATTTGTATCCTTAAAACAGTGTGGTACTGTAGATACCAGATTATTAATATTGTGCCACGTCCTAAACAGTGTATATTAAAGAGAAGAAGGGGGACTTGGACTTTTTAGGCACCGTACGACAATGTATTTAAACAAAATATTTATTATTTAAAAAGTACATACAAAGCAATTATTACTTAAAAAACATTTTTCGCCACCATTAATATATCAAATATATAACCGCAAATGCGTCCTAGTAAATATAGCCATTGGGACACAGGTAAACCAACTAGTACAGTTGACTATCCAACAATCATAGGATGTCCAACAATGAGGCAGGGGTGCAGTAAAGGCGGTGATGTCATCATATAACAAGACAGATAGCTCTACATGTTTCGCGTGCAGAATTACACTTCATCTGGAGCTGAAAAATTGGTGATGGGTAATTAATGACAAGGCATGTGGTATGGTAATAGAATAATCCCCGAAAAGAGGGGCAATATTGTTGCCCAACGCCGCTGATGAAATCTACCGGGCTAGGTGTATGGAGTATATATCTTTAGGGTAAAAACGCCATATTAGCCCCAGGATAGTGTCCTAGAGTATTTGTACAATGCTGATAGCAGATTAGTACTGCAGGACTGGAAAAAGGTATTAAATGAACTGGATGTTGTGGACGTGACAAGCTTGTCACTATAGAGAAACCACTTCAGATCCAGAGCATATAACAAAACCCTGACATACAAAGTCAAGCTGTGTGCCAAGTACATAGATATTTGGCAGAAAACCGGCAGCACAGGAGCGGCAAGATGGTGGGGGACGCTCAAGCGATATATACTCCATACACCTAGCCCGGTAGGTTTCATCAGCGGCGTTGGGCAACAATATTGCCCCTCTTTTCGGGGATTATTCTATTACCATACCACATGCCTTGTCATTAATTACCCATCACCAATTTTTCAGCTCCAGATGAAGCGTAATTCTGCACGTGAAACATGTAGAGCTATCTGTCTTGTTATATGATGACATCACCGCCTTTACTGCACCCCTGCCTCATCGTTGGACATCCTATGCTTGATGGATAGTCAACTGTACTAGTTGGTTTACCTGTGTCCCAATGGCTATATTTACTAGGATGCATTTGCAGTTATATATTTGATATATTAATGGTGGCGAAACATGTTTTTTTAAGTAATAATTGCTTTGGGTGATTGTATATAGTGTATACCACATTTACCACTGACTAATGCAGAGTTGCAATGCAAGGAGATCAGCTAAAAGTAGTTGGATCTGTATGTGCGTCATAATTAATCGTAATTAGTTAATTAAAAAAAATAAAAATAGAATCGAACACGAAAATCTTAATCAGTAATAGCCCTAAAATATAAATATATATATATATGCCAGCCCACACCTGTATATATGCCAGCCCCTCTACACACAGACACACCTGTACATATGCCAGCCCCTCACATTCACAAATCTGTAAACACACAAGGCTCTGGTCCCTCCCTGTACAGCCCCCCTCCATTTCCCTCACAACCCCTACTTGTAAAGAAGGTCTACCTACCTAGTCCCAGCTCATTTTCACAAAGCTGACATGTTGCTGAGAAGCATAGTACAGATCACACGATGGGTGCACATAGTAGCCAGAGGTGGCAGTAAAGAGCCTGATGTCTGAATGAGACGAGAAGAGCAGAAGCTGTCAAATCGTTTCTGCAATGCACAGCACGGCTCCCATTCATCCAGCCTGCCTTCTTCTGGCCCAGGCAGGCCCCTTGGGCCCTGGGGCCCCTTACAGTTGTGATGGCTATACCCCCTGATGGCGGCCCTGCTGGCCACTGTTCCCCAACTCATAAATCCAATGAGAAGGGGCTAAAACACAAAAAGGGGAGCACTGTTCCAAAGTAGTATAAACAAGGATAAATCCATTAAATCCAAAGCAGATATACAATTTATTGTTAAAAAATCATCATCAGATAATTGTGTGCATGGTGGAGCAAATAAAGGTGGAGATGTACAGGAGCTTTCAAAAACTCACATAGATTGTAAGGCACACTTCAGTGCCAGTTTGAATGGATGGCTCAGCCCCTGCATCTCATTAAGGGGTCTTGACAAGAGACAGAGCTGGTGACAGCCGGGGAGACTCGAAGGAAACACTCACGGGCTGTAGGAGACCCACACAGACTCAGAGGCGACATCAGATGCTGACAGAAGTGCTCCGCAAAAGATACACACAGTGAAGGCACCGGAAAGGTGGAGACCATGCAGTCAGAAAAAAAGACACAGGATAACTATAATCCAAACTGGGAGGATGCCAATTCGGTCCAGGACTACATGTTTTGGGGTTTAACCCCTTCTTCAGGTCATGTTTCAAGGGTGCAGGGTGCCTTTGGGTAAATCATAGCTCAGGGGGCTGAGTCCATGCCCCACACTATGTAAGGCTGCTTAAATAGCGGCCGTACATAGTTTTATGAATGAAAGCAGCAAAATTACATTTGTAAAGGAAAAAAAATGTAATTTAAAACTGCTCCTGGCTATAATGTATTGCTGGATCCTGGCAATATAGATAGAAATAATTGAAAAAAAAAATGGCATGGGTCCCCCCCCCGATCCATTACCAGGCCCTTGGGGTCTGGTATGGATAAAGGGGAACCCGGCGCCAAGATTTAAAAAAGAAAACAGCGTAGGGGTCCCCCCAAAATCCATACCAGACCCTTCCCCTCACCAAAATGAAAATATAGTGTGGGGTCCCCCCAAAATCCATACCAGACCCTTAACCTAGCACGCAACCTGGTGGGCCACAGGAAAAAGGGGGGCGGGGAGCCCCCCCTCCTGAACTGTACCAGGCCACATACCTTAAGGGGACAAGGTCCTCTTCCCCACAACCCTTGCCCGGTGGTTGTGGGGGTCTGCGGGCTTTAACAAGGGGGCCCCCAGATCCCACCCTATGTAAATGAGTATCAGGTACATTGTACCCCTACACATTAACCGAAAATAAGAGTAAAAAAATTACAGGAGACAGTTTGGGCCAATCCTTTATTTAAAAAAAAAAAAAAATGTCCCGCAATGTCCATCCACCTTCGATCACAGTGGCGACGACCCGAGAAAAAGAAATGACAGCTGTTATATAGCTGAGGGCGAGGCCACCCGGTGACGCAAACGGGTGACCCGCCTCCTCTGAAATTACGTGACGTCACATGATGTCAGAAGGGGGCAGGGTCATCAGCATACGTCACCGGGTGACCCCGCCCTCAGCTATATAACACCTGTAAAAGCAAAAAGGCTGCAGTTGGCAGGAGCCTCCCATCGATGATAAATGGACAACGCGGGACATTTTTTTTTTTTTTTTTTTTAATAAAGGACTTGGCCCAAACTGTCTCCTGTCATTTTTACTTTGTCACTTTTTTTGGTGAATGAGTAGGGGTACAATGTACCCGATACCCATTAACATGGGGCCTGGTAGGGTTCAGGAGGGGGGGCGCTCTCTCATCCCCCCTTTTTCTGTGGCCTGCCAGGTTGTGTGCTCGGATAAGGGTCTGGTATGGATTTTGGGGGGACCCCCACAACATTTTTTTTTACATTTTGGCTCGGGGTTCCCCTTAAAATCCATACCAGACCTGAAGGGCCTGGTATGGATTTTGGGGGGACCCCCACGCAATTTTATTTTTACATTTTGGTGCCAAAGGGCCTGGTAATGGACTGGGGTGGGGAACCCATGCCATTTTTTTCAATGATTTTTTTTATGTATATTGCTGGGACCCGACAATACATTACAGCCGCGAGCAGTTTTAAATTACATTTTTTCCTTTAGAAATGTCATTTTGCTGTGGTACTGTTCTAAACATGGGAAAGATGCACTACTTTACAGGCAGACTAAGGACACCCCCCCCCCCCCCGGCACAATTTTTTTATTGTTTCACATTAAGCATTATTAAAATCACTGCTCCTGAAATACCAGCTGTTTTTAAAACTTTTTTTTGCATTAATACATGTCTCCTGGGGCAGGACTCGGGTCCCCAAACACTTTTTTATAGCATTAACTTGCATATAAGCCTTTAAAATTAGCACTTTTGATTTTTCATGTTTGTGTCCCATAGACTTTAACAGTGTTCGCAGAAATTTTGCCAGTTTGCAAGTTCTGGTGCAAACTAAACGGGGGGTGGGGGCTGTTCGGCTCATCCCTACTTGTTAAGACCTCTCAGGTGATTCAGGGGCTGAGCCATCCATTCATTCGACCTGTCAGTGAAGTGCACCTAGCCATCTAGGTGAGTTATTGAACGCTCCTGTACCACTGATCACTAGCGGCAGCTGTCCTTGGTTTTGTTTACATTCATCTGTCAGAAGGGAACCCGGCTGACAGATGAATGAGTCATCAGTTGTTAAGGACGTGGCGGCCCCACTCTTTAACAACTGATAGTTGCTGCATTCTTTTGTGTATATTTCAGTTGTCAGCGGGAGAATCGAGCCAGCAGGTATCGGTTTTAAGTATCGTGCATTTGCACAAGTATCGGTACTCATGCAAATGCTTGGTATCAGCAACAATACCGGTATATATATACCGGTATATATATATAGGGATCATGGAGTGACAAGCCAGCTCAGACAGTTCAGTCAACTTACAAGGCTTTATTCAGCAAAAAGCAACTGAAAATTGGCTTTGTCTTTATAGGCAGTTCAAACAACACAAAAACTCTGCAGTATAAGACAGTCTTTTTAAATATTGCTCAGCATCCCAGCCACAGCATATAACATAGCAAAGTCCCAGTTCAGACAAGCTCACCCAGCAGGATCAAGTCAAAGGTACCAGGGCTCCTTCCAGCTTTGATAGGCCAGCTCTCTCCAAACACACTTCTCCTCTCTGACATTTTCAACTTAGCTGAGGTCTGAAGGGGAAGTACCAATGCAATAGGCTGCGCACACCTATTAATATAATTATTGATGAGCTCCAGGTTCAGTTCAAAATTCAGCGGTTCGAAGGTTTGGATTTAAAGTGATACCACGCTGACAGATGAATGAGTCATCAGTTGTTAAGGACGTGGCGGCCCCACTCCTTAACAATTGATACATGCTGCATTCTTTTGTGTATATTTCAGTTGTTTCTAACTACCAGCAAGAATAAGTCCTTACATTTAAAGAGCACCTGTCATTTCAGATCCATCATGGCAGCGCCTGTTAGTGGGCATCCACTCACCATCTGCCACCACATCCCTTACCTTGTTGTGTCACAGCCGTCCCATTAAAGTGAATGGGACTGTCGGTGAGTCAACAGTGGGTCAGAGGAAGAGCCGCTGCGGGACAGAGATGACAGTTGCTCTTTAAAAATTATGATTTAAATCGAGTTGATTTAAATCAAGCTTTTTTATTAGTGATTTAAATCATGATTTAAATGGTGATTTAAATCGACTTGATTAAATCAAATCCACCCTGGTGGCAAGGCAGGACGATGTCATTATAATGGGGGGTTTTAATTATCCAGATATCAACTGGGCAGAAGGAACTGCCCATTCATCAAAGGCTCGCCATTTCCTAAATATTTTACAGGACAATTTCATGGGTCAGTTGGTGAATGCACCAACAAGAGACAATGCATTACTAGACCTACCGGTCGCGGATGTGGAAATACAAGGCAACTTAAGAAAAGAGCAATCACAGGTCAATTACATTCAGTATAAATCACAGAAATAAGAAGCACAAGGGTAATACAAGTACACTGAATTTCAAAAGAGCCAACTTCCCTAAACTACAGACTATGCGGCATGATATTAAATGGGATAAAATCCTAGGAACAAGGAACACTGAAGAAAAATGGTAAAATGACAAAAACAGTCTGGCACCGGAAAATGGGACATTTGTTGCACTGGGGACCTTGTGAATATCCAGCAAGAGCCCAAAAAGCAGCTGTGTGGGTGAGCACACCAGGAGGTGTGTGAATTAGACATGGGAACTGTCAAAAAATTTGTTTTGTTTCATTCCATTACGTATATAAAAAAATTCGTAATTCGTAATTCGTGTACGAAATTCCGTTCGAATTCTTACGAAATACGAATTTCGTACGAATCGTTAAAATTTTTTCGGTCGTTAATAAAGTTACGAATCGTTACGAATCGTTAACGCGAGTAATGAATTGCCGGTTCCCGTAACACAGAGAACAATTCGAATCCAACTACAAATATCGAATTTCAACTAATACGAAAGAAATTATTATAGCGGATATAACGAATGCTTCGAATGATTCGAATGAATTCGAGATTCAGTATATGTAATATCGAGAACTGTTCCTGCACAAAGTGTCATTTTTGCAGGAAAAAAAAGCTATTTAAAATCACTCGTGGCTAATGAATTGTCGGCTCTGTAACACAGAGAACAGTCATTCATTGATTAAAAAAAAAGCGTGGAGGTCCCCCCAAATTCAATAACCAGGCCCTTCAGGTCTGCTATAGATATTAAGGGGAACCCCACTTCAAATAAATAAAAAAAAAAAAAATTACGTGGGGTCCCCCCTAAATATCCATACCAGACCCTTCAGGTCTGAGATGGATTTTAAGGGGAACCCCGGCCAAAAAAAAATGGCGTGGGGTCCCCCTCAAAATCCATACCAGACCCTTTATCCGAGCGCGCAACCTGGCAGGCCGCAGGAAAAGAGGGGGGAACGAGAGTGCCCCCCCCTCCTGAACCGTACCAGGCCACATGCCCTCAACATTGGGAGGGTGCTTTGGGGTCCCCCCAAAGCACCTTGTCCCCATGTTGATGAGGACAAGGGCCTCATCCCCATAACCCTGGCCATTGGTTGTGGGGGTCTGCGAGCGGGGGGCTTATCGGAATCTGGAAGCCCCTTTAACAAAGTGGACCCCCAGATCCCGCCCCCCCCTGTGTGAAATGGTAAGGGGGTACAATAGTACCCCTACCATTTCACCAAAAAAGTGACAAAAATGGTAAAAATGACAGGAGACAGGTCTTTGACAATTCCTTTATTAAAATCTTCTTTCATCTTCTTTCTTCTGGTCTTCTTCCTTCTTCCTTTCTTCATCCTTCGGTTTCTTCATCTTCTCCTTCCGGCATCTTCTTCCATCTTCTTCTTCCATCTTCTTCTTCCTCCGATCCGCTTCTTCTTGCTCTGGTCTTCTCGTCCGGCATCTTCTTCCATGGCGTCGGCGTCGGTGTCTCTTCTTGGGCCGCTCCTCGCAATGGGAGGCTCCCGCTGTGTGAGGCTTCGCTGCGTCTGACAGGTCTTTTATAACGGAGGGCACCTGGTGACCCAGCCCCCTCTGACGCACGGGGACGTCATGGGGACTTCCCTATCGCTTTCCCCATGACGTCAGAGGGGGGCGGGGTCACCAGGTGCCCTCCGTTATAAAAGACCTGTCAGACGCAGCGAAGCCTCACACAGCGGGAGCCTCCCATTGCGAGGAGCGGCCCGACAGAAGAACAGACGCCGACGCCATGGAAGAAGATGCCGGACGAGAAGGACGAGAAGACCAGAGCAAGAAGAAGCGGATCGGAAGAAGAAGAAGATGGAAGAAGATGCCGGAAGGAGAAGATGAAGAAACCGAAGGATGAAGAGAGGAAGAAGGAAGACCAGAAGAAAGAAGATTTTAATAAAAGAATTGTCAAAGAGCGTCTCCTGTAATTTTTACCATTTTTGTCACTTTTTTGGTGAAATGGTAGGGGTACGTACCCCCTTACCATTTCACACAGGGGTGGGGCCGGGATCTAGGGGTCCCCTTGTTGAAGGGGGCTTCCAGATTCCGATAAGCCCCCCGCCCGCAGACCCCCACAACCAATGGCCAGGGTTGTGGGGATGAGGCCCTTGTCCTCATCAACATGGGGACAAGGTGCTTTGGGGGGACCCCAAAGCACCCTCCCAATGTTGAGGGCATGTGGCCTGGTACGGTTCAGGAGGGAGGGGAGCCGCTCTCGTCCCCCCCTCTTTTCCTGCGGCCTGCCAGGTTGCGTGCTCGGATAAGGGTCTGGTATGGATTTTGAGGGGGACCCGCGCCATTTTTTTTTGCCCGGGGTTCCCCTTAAAATCCATCCCAGACCTGAAGGGTCTGGTATGGATATTTAGGGGGACCCCTACAACGTTTTTTTTTTTTAAATTTGAAGCGGGGGTTCCCCTTAATATCCATAGCAGACCTGAAGGGCCTGGTTATTGAATTTGGGGGGACCTCCACGCTTTTTTTTTATCAATGAATGACTGTTCTCTGTGTTACAGAGCCGACAATTCATTAGCCGCGAGTGATTTTAAATAGCTTTTTTTCCTGCAAAAATTACACCTTGTACAGGGACAGTTCTAAGCATGGGAAACATGCGCCCCTTCACAGGCATACTACTCTATAGTATGCCTGTGAAGGGGCGCATGTTTCCTGTGCTTAGAACTGTTCCTGCACAATGTCATTTTTGCAGGAAAAAAGCTATTTAAAATCACTCGCGGCTAATGAATTGTCGGCTCCGTAACACAGAGAACAATTTGAATCCAACTACTACCAAATATCTAATTTCAACTAATATGAAAGAAATTATTATAGCGGATATAACGAATGATTCGAATGAATTCGAGATTCAGTATATCTAATATCGAGAACTGTCCCTGCACAATGTCATTTTTGCAGGAAAAAAAGCTATTTAAAATCACTCGCGGCTAATGAATTGTCGGCTCCGTAATACAGAGAACAGTCATTCATTGAAAGTCATTGATAAAAAAAAGCGTGGGGGTCCCCCCAAATTCAATAACCAGGCCCTTCAGGTCTGCTATGGATAGCAACGGGAACCCCCGCTTCAAATTTTAAAAAAAAATGACGTAGGGGTCCCCCTAAATATCCATACCAGACCCTTCAAGTAAGTAATATACAAATAATTATTATATATTGTTTTTAAGGTAATTTACTATATTTTCAAAAACTGTACTCAAGCAGGTGGCTTAACAGACAAATTGATTGACTATACTGAAGTTTGAAGTTATAACTTCAAACCATAAATTTCACAGTAAATAGATAAATAATAGTACCGTATATACTTGAGTATAAGCCGAGTTTTTCAGCACATTTTTTTTGTGCTGAAAGTGCCCCCCTCGGCTTATACTCGAGTCAAACACTTTTCTGCAGAAAAAAATGACATTTTCCGACCCGACTTTGCGGCCCCGTATCTCTGGGCCACTTGGTGCTAGGAACCCCAAATTTGGGGTTCCTAGCATTAAGTGGCCCCGAGATACGGGGCCCCAAAGTCGGTTCGGAAAATGTCATTCTCTGCTGCAGAAAAGTGCTTAACATTTTCTGACCCGAATTTGGGGCCTCATATCTCGGGGTCACTTGGTGCTAGCAATGCCAAATTTGGTATGCAAACCAGCGGCGCGCTCGCGACCCGGTCGGGAGCTCCGTGGCCGCGGGACCAGCGGACCCGATCGCCGCTGGTGTCCCGCGATCGGGTTACGGAGCTGAAGAACGGGGAGAGGTATGTGTAAACAAACCTCTCCCCGCGCTTCCTACTCTGCCTGTCATTGATTGGCTGTTACCTGTCATCGGGAAAGCCGATCAATGACGTCAGACGTCAGCCCCGCCCCTAATGTAAAAAAAAACACACACACGTCACAGCCCCGGAAGGATTAGCCCCGTTAATGACCAGGCCATTTTGATACGGCACTGCATCGCTTTAACTGACAATTGCGCGGTCGTGCGACGTTGTACCCAAACAAATCAGATGATTGGCTGACAGTACAGGTGATCCTATTGGACGCCTTGCAAGAAGGAAAGAAGAGACGCACAGCATCTCTATGAGAGGAAAAAGAGACGCTCCCAGGACATATGCCGCTAAGATGGGGTAAGTGTGGGTGTGTGGTGCCTTTAAATGATATATATGCAGATCCCAGCGCTGTCCCCTTAAATGATGCAATTCATACATCTACATGTAGCGCCTATGCATTTAAATTTAGTTTTTGCCCAAAATATAGTTTTGAGTTTTGAGGTTAATTATTCTAAATTATGCTTTGGCATCAGTTTGGCTGGGCTGGAATTGAGGTTCTGCCTGCTCATAGGTGGGTGAGCACCTGTGACAGGCCTTAGAACGATGTCTGGTTGGACGCATTGGGTACCAATCTTCTCTCGGGGGCGCGTTTGTCCCGCTGTGTATTCCGGGAGGGGGGTACTTAAGGTACTGAAGTCACGTGGTTCGGTGTTCCGGTCCAGAAGTTGTTGCTGACTCCATGGTCCTGGTCCTCCTGACCAGTCCTCAGAGGCCCTCATAGCCTGGGGTGCATATCCATCCGTTTCCGAGCCTCGGAACTGGCTAGTTCGAGGCGCAGTAACTGGAAGAAGGATTCTAAGGTGTTCTGGTGCCGCCTCAGGTTTGGAGAGGCCCAGCAACTCTACATGCAACCAGGGGAGGACTCTTCGGAGGAGGGCCACGCACGAGGCTGGCTGCTCGGTAAGAGCCTGGAAGCTGAGCTGTGAGGACACTAATTGAATCTGCATTTCTTACGGTATAGCCGGACCGACTGCAGACAAGGGTTTATCCAACAGTTGAGTTATCCAGTTGCGAGTGGCTACTCCCTGGATCATCTAGAGAGGCATTTATTGAGTGTCAGCAGTTCCAAAGTGCCTGAGCTTCTATGCCCATACCCTCTATTCCCAACTGAGAGACTGTGTTTCTGTTCAACGTTTTAAGCAAATAAAAATCCTAAAAAGGAATTCAAGTGTCGGTCTCCACAGTTACTGGGTATCAACCCTGGGAACCCCTAGAAAAGAACAACGAGTACGAGCTGGTGGAGGTAATCGGTAAGCCCAGGAAAATTCAGCCGCTCCTTCGGGGGTCAGTGCTACATACTTCATGCAAAACTACACCCAAATTAAATTTATATCATTTTTTCACACAAATAGAACTTTCTTTTGGTGGTATTTGATAACCTGCTTTCTTTTATAAAACATATCCAATAAAAAAAATGTCTTTATACATTTAGGCCAAAATATATTCTGCTAAATGTCTAAAAACCCAATAAGTGTATATTATATGGTTTGCATGAAAGTTATAGTGTCTACAAACGATGGTGCATACAGTATACTGGAATCTAAGCAGATATGATGCCATACTGGTAATGGCGGTCATCATTAACTTATAGTGGGACTGTGATATTGTAGCGGGAAATCTGACACTAACAGACCCTTACTGGGAGGTACACTAACTGACACTGACATCAATAATGACACTAATCAGATATAATATAAAATAAATAAAATAAAATAATGATTTCGCATATATGCACCAAACACTTAAAACAATATGTAAATAAAATATCACAGTGTAAAATAGTGAATATACTAACACAGTGTAAAAATAGATAAATATATATATATTTTTTCTACACGTAGCACTTTTAGCTGGTATTCAGCAGCTATTTATTGATACACTTTTTATATATTTTTTTACACGTGTTTTAATATATTGTGTTTGTGCATATATTCTAGTTTATTAACAGCGCGAAGGTCACTCACATCCATAATCAGATATAATACTGTACACTGTCACTATACTAATGACAATGGCTGGGAAGAGGTTAATATCAAGGGGCGTTAATTGTGTGCCTAACAAGTGAAATGTGTGCTGCTTTTACTAAGAGATTTGACTGTTTTTTCTCCATGATTTGTGTTTGTAAACACAGGACTCTGTGCTGTGATTGGACACAGCTGATCAGCAGGTCTCAGCCATAAATCATTGGCCAGGACCGGCTGACAAAATCCTGCCGCGTCCAACCGTAGCACGGGTCAGCAAGGGTGCACGCCTGCACACTGCAAACCCAAAAGCAAGCCAGCAACATTTATTTACGTTGCTCAGCCTGCAGCTGCCGCTCAGTCATAGTAAATCTACTGTGACTGAGCAGCAAATAGTTAAAGAAGCATCCAGTGACATCACTTTTTCCTATTAACCACTAGCCGACCGCCGGCTGTCTATTGACGGCCAGGCGGCGCAGCTCTCAGGACGGGAGGGCGTCATATGACGTCCTCCCCGGCCCTCCAAGGAGCGCGCACACGCCGCCAGCAGCGCACGCGCGCGCCCGCCGTGTCACTGGGCACCCGTTGCGCGTGCCCAGCACCCGCGATTGCCCGGTAACACAGCGGGACTGTGGATCTGTAAACACACAGATCCACTGTCCTGTCAGAGGAGAGGAGCCGATGGTGTGTTCTCTGTACAGAGAAACACCGATCGGTCTCCTCCCCTTGTGAGTCCCCTCCCCCTACAGTAAGAATCACTCCCAGGGAACATATTAACCCCTTCAGCGCCCCCTAGTGGTTAACCCCTTCCCTGCCATTCACATTTATACAGTAATCAATGCATTTTTATAGCACGGATCGCTGTATAAGTGTGAATGGTCCCAAAAATGTGTCAAAAGTGTCCGATATGTCCAGTGCAATATAGCAGTCACGATAAAAAATCGCAGATCGCCGCCATTACTAGTTAAAAAAAATAAAATAATAAAAAATGCTATAAATC
This sequence comes from Lithobates sylvaticus, assembly GCA_028564925.1. Lineage (NCBI taxonomy): Eukaryota > Metazoa > Chordata > Amphibia > Anura > Ranidae > Lithobates > Lithobates sylvaticus. The sequence goes on from CM053031.1 coordinate 263,572,700, forward strand.
TATCCCCGATTTTGTAGATGCTATAACTTTTGCGCAAACCAATCAATAAACGCTTATTGCGATTTTTTTTACCAAAAATATGTAGAAGAATACGTATCGGCCTAAACTGAGGAAAAAAAAATATTTTTATATATTTTTGGGGGATATTTAGCATAGCAAAAAGTAAAAAATATTGTTTTTTTTTTTTAAACTTGTCACTCTTCTTTTGTTTATAGTGCAAAAAATAAAAAACGCAGAGGTGATCAAATACCACCAAAAGAAAGCTCTATTTGTGGGGGGAAAATGATAACAATTTAATTTGGGTACAGTGTTGCATGACCGCGCAATTGTCATTCAAAGTGTGACAGTGCTGAAAACTGAAAAATGGCTTGGGCCGGAAGGGGGTGAAAATGCCCAGTACTGAGGTGGTTAATTTGCTGGCAAAGTATCCCTGGGCCTGGCCATGTAAACAAAAGAGCAGTGATAGCTCAAGAATAAGGATGGGCCCGATGCTCGATGCGAACCCATGTTCGCATCGAGCACCGGGTGTTCGCTCGCTCGGCGAGCCCAGAACTATTTTGGCCGCTCGCATCACATTCGTGTGATGCGAGCGGCCCCGCAATGCATTGCGGCCGGCGCGGCCGGCGCAGTGCATTGCTGGCTGATGATTGGCCAAGCATGCACTGTGACCCCGCATGCTTGGCCAATCACAGCGCCGGAAACTCGGAGAGTCATAATTGGCTACAGGCAGGACGCCTGTAGCCAATTACAGCTCAGGGGCTTTAGTACACGCCCCCTCTTATAAAAGGCCGCCACGCCGTCGGCGCCGGTCACATGCGTTCCGGCGTTAGGAGAGTGCAGGCTCATTCTGTGTCACTCTGCTAGATTGATTTAGAAAGATTTATTTAGAAAGATTCATTTAGAAAGATTCATTTAGAAAGATTCATTTAGAAAGATTCATTTAGAAAGATGGGCTTGTAGTGTGTTCGTGGCAGGCACTGGCAGCAAACAGAGCTCCTATATTTTGTTCCCAGAAGCACCTATAGGACTTGAAGTGTGTTAGTCCCATCACACAGAGCTATATTTTCTTCCCAGAAGCACCTATAGGACTTGTAGTGTGTTAGTCCCATCACACAGAGATCCTATATTTTTGTTCCCAGAAGCACCTATAGGACTTGAAGTGTGTTAGTCCCATCACACAGACCTATATTTCTTCCCAGAAGCACCCATAGGACTTGTAGTGTGTTAGACCCATCACACAGAGATCCTATATTTTGTTCCCAGAAGCACCTATAGGACTTGAAGTGTGTTAGTCCCATCACACAGACCTATATTTTCTTCCCAGAAGCACCCATAGGACTTGTAGTGTGTTAGTCCCATCACACAGAGATCCCATATTTTGTTCCCAGAAGCACCTATAGGACTTGTAGTGTGTTAGTCCCATCACACAGACCTATATTTTCTTCCCAGAAGCACCTATAGGACTTGAAGTGTGTTAGTCCCATCACACAGAGATCCTATATTTTGTTCCCAGAAGCACCTATAGGACTTGAAGTGTGTTAGTCCCATCACACAGACCTATATTTTCTTCCCAGAAGCACCTATAGGACTTGAAGTGTGTTAGTCCCATCACACAGAGATCCTATATTTTGTTCCCAGAAGCACCTATAGGACTTGAAGTGTGTTAGTCCCATCACACAGAGCTATATTTTCTTCCCAGAAGCACCTATAGGACTTGTAGTGTGTTAGTCCCATCACACAGAGATCCTATATTTTGTTCCCAGAAGCACCTATAGGACTTGAAGTGTGTTAGTCCCATCACACAGACCTATATTTTCTTCCCAGAAGCACCTATAGGACTTGAAGTGTGTTAGTCCCATCACACAGAGATCCTATATTTTGTTCCCAGAAGCACCTATAGGACTTGAAGTGTGTTAGTCCCATCACACAGAGCTATATTTTCTTCCCAGAAGCACCCATAGGACTTGTAGTGTGTTAGTCCCATCACACAGAGATCCTATATTTTGTTCCCAGAAGCACCTATAGGACTTGAAGTGTGTTAGTCCCATCACACAGAGATCCTATATTTTGTTCCCAGAAGCACCTATAGGACTTGAAGTGTGTTAGTCCCATCACACAGAGATCCTATATTTTGTTCCCAGAAGCACCTATAGGACTTGAAGTGTGTTAGTCCCATCACACAGACCTATATTTTCTTCCCAGAAGCACCCATAGGACTTGTAGTGTGTTAGTTCCATCACACAGAGATCCTATATTTTGTTCACAGAAGCACCCATAGGACTTGAAGTGTGTTAGTCCCATCACACAGAGATCCTATATTTTGTTCCCAGAAGCACCTATAGGAATTGAAGTGTGTTAGTCCCATCACACAGAGATCCTATATTTTGTTCCCAGAAGCACCTATAGGACTTGAAGTGTGTTAGTCCCATCACACAGACCTATATTTTCTTCCCAGAAGCACCTATAGGACTTGAAGTGTGTTAGTCCCATCACACAGAGATCCTATATTTTGTTCCCAGAAGCACCTATAGGACTTGAAGTGTGTTAGTCCCATCACACAGACCTATATTTTCTTCCCAGAAGCACCCATAGGACTTGAAGTGTGTTAGTCCCATCACACAGAGATCCTATATTTTGTTCACAGAAGCACCCATAGGACTTGAAGTGTGTTAGTCCCATCACACAGAGATCCTATATTTTGTTCCCAGAAGCACCTATAGGACTTGAAGTGTGTTAGTCCCATCACACAGAGATCCTATATTTTGTTCCCAGAAGCACCTATAGGACTTGAAGTGTGTTAGTCCCATCACACAGACCTATATTTTCTTCCCAGAAGCACCCATAGGACTTGAAGTGTGTTAGTCCCATCACACAGAGATCCTATATTTTGTTCCCAGAAGCACCTATAGGACTTGAAGTGTGTTAGTCCCATCACACAGAGCTATATTTTCTTCCCAGAAGCACCCATAGGACTTGTAGTGTGTTAGTCCCATCACACAGAGATCCTATATTTTGTTCCCAGAAGCACCTATAGGACTTGAAGTGTGTTAGTCCCATCACACAGACCTATATTTTCTTCCCAGAAGCACCTATAGGACTTGAAGTGTGTTAGTCCCATCACACAGAGATCCTATATTTTGTTCCCAGAAGCACCTATAGGACTTGAAGTGTGTTAGTCCCATCACACAGAGATCCTATATTTTGTTCCCAGAAGCACCTATAGGACTTGAAGTGTGTTAGTCCCATCACACATACCTATATTTTCTTCCCAGAAGCACCCATAGGACTTGTAGTGTGTTAGTCCCATCACACAGAGATCCTATATTTTGTTCCCAGAAGCACCTATAGGACTTGAAGTGTGTTAGTCCCATCACACAGACCTATATTTTCTTCCCAGAAGCACCCATAGGACTTGAAGTGTGTTAGTCCCATCACACAGAGATCCTATATTTTGTTCCCAGAAGCACCTATAGGACTTGAAGTGTGTTAGTCCCATCACACAGACCTATATTTTCTTCCCAGAAGCACCTATAGGACTTGAAGTGTGTTAGTCCCATCACACAGAGATCCTATATTTTGTTCCCAGAAGCACCTATAGGACTTGAAGTGTGTTAGTCCCATCACACAGAGATCCTATATTTTGTTCCCAGAAGCACCTATAGGACTTGAAGTGTGTTAGTCCCATCACACAGACCTATATTTTCTTCCCAGAAGCACCCATAGGACTTGTAGTGTGTTAGTCCCATCACACAGAGATCCTATATTTTGTTCACAGAAGCACCCAGAGGACTTGAAGTGTGTTAGTCCCATCACACAGAGATCCTATATTTTGTTCCCAGAAGCACCTATAGGACTTGAAGTGTGTTAGTCCCATCACACAGAGATCCTATATTTTGTTCCCAGAAGCACCTATAGGACTTGAAGTGTGTTAGTCCCATCACACAGACCTATATTTTCTTCCCAGAAGCACCTATAGGACTTGAAGTGTGTTAGTCCCATCACACAGAGATCCTATATTTTGTTCCCAGAAGCACCTATAGGACTTGAAGTGTGTTAGTCCCATCACACAGACCTATATTTTCTTCCCAGAAGCACCCATAGGACTTGTAGTGTGTTAGTCCCATCACACAGAGATCCTATATTTTGTTCACAGAAGCACCCATAGGACTTGAAGTGTGTTAGTCCCATCACACAGAGATCCTATATTTTGTTCCCAGAAGCACCTATAGGACTTGAAGTGTGTTAGTCCCATCACACAGAGATCCTATATTTTGTTCCCATAAGCACCTATAGGACTTGAAGTGTGTTAGTCCCATCACACAGACCTATATTTTCTTCCCAAAAGCACCTATAGGACTTGAAGTGTGTTAGTCCCATCACACAGAGATCCTATATTTTGTTCCCAGAAGCACCTATAGGACTTGAAGTGTGTTAGTCCCATCACACAGAGCTATATTTTCTTCCCAGAAGCACCCATAGGACTTGTAGTGTGTTAGTCCCATCACACAGAAATCCTATATTTTGTTCCCAGAAGCACCTATAGGACTTGAAGTGTTTTAGTCCCATCACACAGACCTATATTTTCTTCCCAGAAGCACCTATAGGACTTGAAGTGTGTTAGTCCCATCACACAGAGATCCTATATTTTGTTCCCAGAAGCACCTATAGGACTTGAAGTGTGTTAGTCCCATCACACAGAGATCCTATATTTTGTTCCCAGAAGCACCTATAGGACTTGAAGTGTGTTAGTCCCATCACACAGACCTATATTTTCTTCCCAGAAGCACCCATAGGACTTGTAGTGTGTTAGTCCCATCACACAGAGATCCTATATTTTGTTCACAGAAGCACCCAGAGGACTTGAAGTGTGTTAGTCCCATCACACAGAGATCCTATATTTTGTTCCCAGAAGCACCTATAGGACTTGAAGTGTGTTAGTCCCATCACACAGAGATCCTATATTTTGTTCCCAGAAGCACCTATAGGACTTGAAGTGTGTTAGTCCCATCACACAGACCTATATTTTCTTCCCAGAAGCACCTATAGGACTTGAAGTGTGTTAGTCCCATCACACAGAGATCCTATATTTTGTTCCCAGAAGCACCTATAGGACTTGAAGTGTGTTAGTCCCATCACACAGACCTATATTTTCTTCCCAGAAGCACCCATAGGACTTGTAGTGTGTTAGTCCCATCACACAGAGATCCTATATTTTGTTCACAGAAGCACCCATAGGACTTGAAGTGTGTTAGTCCCATCACACAGAGATCCTATATTTTGTTCCCAGAAGCACCTATAGGACTTGAAGTGTGTTAGTCCCATCACACAGAGATCCTATATTTTGTTCCCAGAAGCACCTATAGGACTTGAAGTGTGTTTAGTCCCATCACACAGACCTATATTTTCTTCCCAAAGCACCTATAGGACTTGAAGTGTGTTAGTCCCATCACACAGAGATCCTATATTTTGTTCCCAGAAGCACCTATAGGACTTGAAGTGTGTTAGTCCCATCACACAGAGCTATATTTTCTTCCCAGAAGCACCCATAGGACTTGTAGTGTGTTAGTCCCATCACACAGAGATCCTATATTTTGTTCCCAGAAGCACCTATAGGACTTGAAGTGTTTTAGTCCCATCACACAGACCTATATTTTCTTCCCAGAAGCACCTATAGGACTTGAAGTGCGTTAGTCCCATCACACAGAGATCCTATATTTTGTTCCCAGAAGCACCTATAGGACTTGAAGTGTGTTAGTCCCATCACACAGACCTATATTTTCTTCCCAGAAGCACCCATAGGACTTGTAGTGTGTTAGTCCCATCACACAGAGATCCTATATTTTGTTCCCAGAAGCACCTATAGGACTTGAAGTGTGTTAGTCCTATCACACAGACCTATATTTTCTTCCCAGAAGCACCTATAGGACTTGAAGTGTGTTAGTCCCATCACACAGAGCTCCTATATTTTCTTCTCAGCAGCACCCACGTGGACGTGGTCGCGCATCGTCATCAGCACGTGGCCATGGGACACGCGCGTCTTTGTTTTCGGCAGCTGGACATGTGGAGCCGCATCATGCTGAAGGCTTGGTAGAATGGATGACCAAGCCCTCCTCATCCTCCTCATCCTCTCTCACCCAGGCTCAGGGTACTGGCAGAGCAGCTGCCAACGCGTACTCAATGGCATCATCAGCCACCCCTTCCCTAGACCCACCATGTCCTCCTGAGGAGTCCCCCGAACTCTTTGAGCACAGTGTTGGGTACATGCTCCAGGAGGATGCCCAATGATTCGAAGGCTCGGATGATGATACCCAGCTTGAGGAAGTCAGTAGTGTGCGCGCAGAGAGAGGGGATGCTGAAGGACAGCAATCTGGCAGTACTGTTCCACCAGCTGCAGCTTACTGCCAGGTTTGCTCTAGTGGTGAAGAGGGAGGGGATGATGAGGTCACTGACTCCACGTGGGTGCCTGAAGGGAGAGAGGATGAGGAGGAGGACGAGGAGGAGGAGGATGCGGCGTCACATGTCCAACGAGGCAGGATGCCCCCTGGAGGCCAGCTAGAGGCCAGCACAGCAACTGTACAACACCGCAGAGCTCCGCCTGTGCAGGGCGCTGCCTCTGCACGTTATCAGAAAAGTTCTTTGGTGTGGGCCTTTTTTGAGACGAGTGCATCAGATCGCACCACTGCTATTTGCAATATTTGTCTCAAGCGTATCTCGCGTGGCCAAAACATCAGCCGCTTGGGCACCACAAGCATGAGCAGACATATGTCGACCTGCCATGCAGCTCGTTGGCAGAACTAAGCGGACCTCTCCTTGCTCCTCATCAGCTGGGCTCTCCATCCCCACTACACCTTCAGTCCTCTCTGAAAGCTGCTCTGAGAGGACTGAAGGTGTAGAATTAGGTGTGTCACAACCAAGTACTTGCAGTACACCGACGTCCGATTGTAGCAGGCAAATTTCCCTGCCCCAGCTGCTGGACCGTCGAAAGAAGTACACTCCCAGCCATCCACATGCCCAGCGGTTGAATGCTAGCTTGGCTAAATTGCTAGCACTTCAACTGCTGCCTTTTCAGTTGGTAGACTCGGCCCCCTTCCGTGAGTTTGTTCAATGTGCGGTTCCTCAGTGGCAGGTTCCCAAACGCCACTTTTTCTCACGGAAGGCGATTCCGTCTCTCTACCGGCATGTGGAAGGCAATGTCCATGCCTCGCTGGACAGGGCGGTCAGCGGTAAGGTGCATATTACCGCTGACTCATGGTCCAGCAGGCATGGACAGGGACGTTACCTTTCTTTCACGGCCCATTGGGTCACTCTATTGGCAGCTGGGAGGGATGCAGGACAAGGTGCAGTAGTGTTGGAGGTTGTTCCGCCACCACGCCTCCAAAACGCTACTACTGCTACTGGTTGTGACACACCTCTCTCCTCCACCCCCTCCTCTTCTTCTTCCTCCAGTGCTCTGTCCTCGGAACCAGCGGTGCTCCGTTGGCGTACAAGGGGCTACGCAAGTACGCAGGCAAAAAGATGCCATGCCGTGCTTGCGCTGGTGTGTTTGGGGGACAGGAGCCACACTGGGCCAGAGGTTCTGGCAGCTCTGCAGGGGCAGGCCGAGAGGTGGTTGACGCCACGTCAGCTTAAGCCAGGAATGGTCGTTTCTGACAATGGCACCAACCTCCTCTCCGCCCTGCGACAGGGCCAGCTCACCCATGTGCCCTGTATGGCTCACGTCCTCAACCTGGTGGTGCAGCGGTTCTTGGGCAGGTTCCCAGGCTTACAGGATGTCCTGAGGCAGGCCAGGAAAGTCTGTGTGCATTTCCGCCGATCTTATAATGCCAGTGCTCGGCTGACTGAGCTGCAAAAGGAGCTGAACCTGCCCAAGAACCGCCTAATATGTGACATGCCCACCAGGTGGAACTCAACGTTGGCCATGCTGCAGCGACTGCACACGCAGCAGAGGGCCATCAATGAGTACCTTTGCGACTACGGCACCAGGACAGGGTCAGGGGAGCTTGGTTTTTTTTCCCCACGTCAGTGGAGCATGATCAGGGATACATGCACTGTCCTCTCACCATTTGAGGAGGCCACGAGGATGGTGAGCAGTGACAGTGCATGCATCAGTGACACTGTACCTCTTGTCCACCTGTTGGAGCATACGCTGCGTGGGATAATGGACAGGGCACTTGAGGCAGAACAGAGACAGGAAGAGGAGGACTTCCTTGCCTCTCAAGGCCCCCTTTATCCGGACTGTGTTCCTTCTGTCCCACCCATCACACAGGAAGAGGATGAGGATGAGGAGGAGGAGGAGGATTGTGTGAGCATGGAGGTGGAGCCTGGCACTCAGCATCAGCAGCAGCAGTCTTTTAGGGATGATGTACAGTCCCAACAAACCAGTGGACTTGTACGTGGCTGGGAGGAGGTCGCTGGCGATCATGTCATCCTCAGTGACCCAGAAGACTCCGGACCGAATGCCTCAGCTAACCTACGCTGCATGGCCTCCCTGATCCTGCAAAGCCTGCGGAAGGATCCTCGTGTTCTTCGGATCAAGGAGAGGGACCATTACTGGCTGGCCACTCTCCTTGATCCACGGTACAAGGGTAAGGTTGCGGACCTTATCTTGCCGTCGCAGAGGGAGCAGAGGATGAGACATCTCAGGGAGGCCTTGCAGAAAGGTCTGTGCAACGCGTTCCCAGAAACTGGGAGGTTACAAACTCCTGGTCCTGGGCGACGAGTTGCTGAGGCTTCGGTCAGTAGCAGAAGGAGCGGTGGGGAAGGTGGACGTCTGACCGATGCGTTCAGACAATTTTTTAGTCCGCAGCCATCGCCAGCGTCTGATATACATGGTGCAGGAATACCTTGGGGAAAGGTCAGACTTGGACACCTTTCCCACCGAAAATCCTCTGGCTTACTGGGTCCTGAGGATGGATCACTGGCCAGAGCTTGCACAGTATGCAATTGAGCTACTGGCCTGTCCTGCCTCCAGCGTTCTTTCCGAACGCACATTCAGTGCTGCTGGAGGATTTGTCACCGATCATAGGGTGCGCCTGTCCACCGACTCGGTTGATCGACTGACCTTCATCAAAATGAATCAGTCTTGGATCACCACCAGCTACCAGGCACCTGAAGCGGATATAACGGAATAATTTATAATGTCACATCCCTTCAAGACTGCCTATGCTGATGCTGAGTGACTGTCCTCTTATGTTCACTGACTATCCTCTTCCTCCTCCTCAATGATCCATGCCACCACACCAGTGCCTAAGGCACAATTTTTCAGCCCCTGTATAACAGGGGCGTGTACTTACAATTTTTTTTTAAAATGCTTCGCAACACGTGTGACTGCTGTGCTCCAAGTACAGTATCTGTGAGGGGTTGCAGTGTTGTGGCACCAGCACCAGTGCCTAAGGCACAATTTTTCAGCCCCTGTTTAACAGGGGCGTGTACTTACAATTTTTTAAAAAAATGCTTCGCAACACGTGTGACTGCTGTGCTCCAAGTACAGTATCTGTGAGGGGTTGCAGTGTTGTGGCACCAGCACCAGTGCCTAAGGCACAATTTTTCAGCCCCTGTTTAACAGGGGCGTGTACTTACAATTTTTTAAAAAAATGCTTCGCAACACGTGTGACTGCTGTGCTCCAAGTACAGTATCTGTGAGGGGTTGCAGTGTTGTGGCACCAGCACCAGTGCCTAAGGCACAATTTTTCAGCCCCTGTTTAACAGGGGCGTGTACTTACAATTTTTTTAAAAAAATGCTTCGCAACACGTGTGACTGCTGTGCTCCAAGTACAGTATCTGTGAGGGGTTGCAGTGTTGTGGCACCAGCACCAGTGCCTAAGGCACAATTTTTCAGACCCTGTTTAACAGGGGCGTGTACTTACAATTTTTAAAAAAAATGCTTCGCAACACGTGTGACTGCTGTGCTCCAAGTACAGTATCTGTGAGGGGTTGCAGTGTTGTGGCACCAGCACCAGTGCCTAAGGCACAATTTTTCAGCCCCTGTTTAACAGGGGCGTGTACTTACAATTTTAAAAAAAAATGCTTAGCAACACGTGTGACTGCTGTGCTCCAAGTACAGTATCTGTGAGGGGTTGCAGTGTTGTGGCACCAGCACCAGTGCCTAAGGCACAATTTTTCAGCCCCTGTTTAACAGGGGTGTGTAATTACAAATCTTGATCTAATAGTTCACAGCAGGGCCCATTCCTGCGCCCACCAAGAGTAACTATGAGGGCCTACAGTCTTGTGGCAACACCGTCCACCACCACCGCCAAAGGCCCAATTTTTCTGCCCTGTTCATCAGGTGCTTGCAATTACAAATCTTGATCTAATAACTCACAGCAGGGCCCATTCCTGCGCCCACCAAGAGTAACTGTGAGAGCTTACAGTCTTGTGGCAACACCGTCCACCACCACCACCACCACCACCGCCAAAGGCCCAATTTTTCTGCCCTGTTCAACAGGTTCATGCAATTACAAATCTTGATCTAATAACTCACAGCAGGGCCCATTCCTGCGCCCACCAAGAGTAACTGTGAGAGCTTACAGTCTTGTGGCAACACCGTCCACCACCACCACCACCACCACCGACAAAGGCCCAATTTTTCTGCCCGGTTCAACAGGTGCATGCAAGTACAAATCTTGATCTATTAACTCACAGCAGGGCCAATTCCTGTGCCCACCAGTCTTGTGGCTACACCAACATCTAATAGGGCAAATTTCTGCAGAGTATATACGCCAGGCCCCTACTTTCAAACATCCAACTTACAAACGACTCCTACTTGCAAATGGAAAGAGAAAACAGGAAGTGAGAGGAAATCTACCCCTAGGAAGGGAAATTCTATCCTGTTAGATTTAATTTGGGAAAAAGGCATCTCCTCTCTACTGATACTTTATCACCAATCCTTGTTTCAATTAAAACCCCACTTTTCCAAAAACATTTGTCATTGGGACAGAAAGTGAGGTGACATGTTCTGAACAGATGTGCAAAGACAGCAAATGTTACAGGGGTGATAACCCCTCCCTATGTTCTCCAAAAAGCTTAAAAATAGATTTTTTTGGGATGGAGCTACACTTCATAATGTACCTGTTCAGATTCTACTTAAGAACAAACCTACCGTCTCTTGTTTGCACCGCCTATATACTGCTGTTCAGAGTATATAGGGTTGTAGGTATAGGGTTTTATTTTGGGTGCAGGGTCCCCCTTAATATCCATACAAGACCCAAAGGGGCTGGGGTGGGGGGGGGGGGGGGGGGTGATGGGGTAGCCATGCCATTTTTCTCAAGGTTTTTTAGCCATATGGCGGCCAGGACAAGACATGACATTAAAGCCGCAAGTGGTTTTAAATGGCTTCTTTTTTTCCTTTACAAATGTCATTTTGTGCAAGGACAGTTCTAAACACGGGAAACACATGCCACTTCACAGGCATACTTTAGACACCCCCCAGGTACCATATTTAAAGGAAAATTTCACTTTTTTTTTTTTCACTTTATGCATCATTAAAATGACTGCTCCCGAAAAAACGTTAGTTTTTAAAAGTTCTTTTTGCATTGATATATGTCCCCTGGGGCAGGACCCGGGTCCCCAAACCTGTTTTATGACATTAACATGCATATTGGCCGTTGTAATTAGCACTTTTGATTTCGAACGTTCGCGTCCATTATAACGTATAGGGTTCGAAAATTTGCGCAGACTTTCGGTCCGTTCGAAGGTTCTGGTTCGAACCGAACCCGGGGGTGTTCGGCTCATCCCTACTCAAGAACTAGTCCAGGTCAGCTCTGTAGATTGTTTGTAACTGAATAGCAACATTAATAGGCAATAACACCAGAAATTGTTGATCCAGGAAATATCCAACTAACCTCTGAGCTATCAGGAAGGAATTTATTTTCCCCCCGCTCAGGGCCAGATTAAGAACATCATGGGCCTGGTGCTGAGGATTTTGGTGGGGCCTTTTATAAACAATAAATAAATAAATAAAAATGCAAACAATTTTTTGTTATAACAAATTAAATTAAAGAGAGAGAGAAAGGGGATGAAAGAGGTGTTAGGGGTAAGGGAAAGAGGATGAGAGAGAAAGGGGGGATGAGAGAAAGAGGATGCACATGAGCATGCGTGGAAATAACATCAACGCAGCCCAGCCAAGGCAAGTGACTGAAGGCACAGAACCCAGAAGGAAGAGCGGGTGAAGATGGAAGCGCCCGGGCCGGACTGATCACAGCACAGCACTGGAGGGCCCAGTCTGACAATTTAAGTGTACCCTAATGTGCTAATATGCTGTGCATACTTGTACATTATGGAATAACCTACCTAAGAGCCTCTAAAAAATAGTAAGCCTCTCATGAGCCTTTCATGGGGCCCCCTACTGACCCGCATAGTTGTCAACATTTCAAAAATATTTTCAGGGACACTTTTTTTTACAAGTGCTATATTTAGAGGAGCTGACATCCCCTATGTTCCTCTATACATCACAATAGTAATTACAAAATGAAAGAAGTACATGGATTGAAATTACACCAATTAAGCAGAGACCAGCCATAGTCGATCTATGTATGGGCTACCTGGTTTTACACAAGTCAACCTATTAACCGACTTGAGTACAACCAGCCTGTCAGGTTTTCCCCAAAACAATCAGTGCTGCCAGCTATAGTTAGCAACACTGATCATTGTATTCACTGGCAGAACACAATAACACTGAGTTAATCCTCTCAGTCTGCTGCAGAGTGTTCCAGCTTGTGTTTAAACTGGCCGCTCTGTATGTAGCTTCTGACCAACTGCGCAAGCAGCCCTGTATTTCTGGAAGCATAGATGATAGCATCAGCATATTTTAACCAGTGCTGGAGTAGGTATTTGGCTACCTACCCCCCAAATGTGGGGTCTCTGTGACTCCTGATCGCTGAGCTACAACCCTCAAAGTCGATCTTTTTATTTTATTTTTTTACATTTTAATTTTTTTTTGGAGCAAATGGGCCTATCTTGAGAAAGGGGCCTGGAGCTGCAGCTCCAATAGCCCCTATGTTAATCCGGCCCTGCCCCCGCTGGAGCATATTGGACCATGCTTCACAGGGTTTTTTTTTTTTTGCATTCCTCCAGATCAATTGTAATTATAGGATTCTATGTATGGAGGTTACAGTGCCTTGAAATTTTCCACATTTTGTCTTGTTACAACCAAAAATTTAAATGTATTTTATTGGTATTTTATGTTATAGACCAACACAAAGTGGCACATAATTGTGAAGTGGAAGGAAAATGATAAATGGTTTTCAAAATTAAAAAAAAAAAAAAAATATCTGAAAAGTGTGGCGTGCATTTGTATTCAGCCCCTCAATACTTTGTAGAACCATCTTTCTCTGCTATTACAGCTGTAAGTCTTTTTTGGGATGTCTCTACCAGCTTTGCACAGCTAGAGAGTGATATTTTTGCCCATTCTTCTTTGCAAAATAGCTCAAGCTCTGTCAGATTGGATGGAGAACGTCTGTGACCAACAATTTTCAAGTCTCGCCACAGATTCTCAATTGGATTTAGGTCTGGGCCATTCTAACACATGAATATGCTTTGACCTAAAATGTTCCATTGTAGCTCTGGCTGTATGTTTAGGGTTGTTGTCCTGCTGGAAGGTGAACCTCCGCCCCAGTCTCAAATATTTGAAAACAGGTTTTCTTCTAAGATTGCCCTGTATTTGGCTCCATCCATCTTCCCATCAAATCTGACCAGCTTCCCTGTCCCTGCTGAAGAAAAGCATCTCACAACATGATGCTGCCACCGCCATGTTTCACGGTGGTGTAATCAGGGTGATGTGCAAAATGCCACACATAGCGTTTTGCTTTTAGGCCAAAAAGTTCAATTTTGGTCTCATCTGACCAGAGCACCTTATTCCACATGTTTGCTTTGTCCCCCACATTGCTTCTCACAAACTGCAAACAGAACTTCTTATGTCTTTCTTTCACCAATGGCTTTCTTCTTGCCACTCTTCCATAAAGGCCAGATTTGTGGAGAGCCAGACTAATAGTTGTCCTGTGGACAGATTCTCCCACCTGAGTTGTGGCTCTCTGCAGCTCCTCCAGAGTTCCCATGGGCCTCTTTGCTGCTTCTCTGATGAATGCTCTCCTTGCCCGGCCTGTCAGTTTAGGTGGACGGCCATGTCTTGGTAGGTTTGCAGTTGTGCCATACTCTTTTCATTTTTGGATGATGGATTAAACAGTGCTCAGTGAGATGTTCAAAGCTTGGGATAGTTTTTTTTATAACCTAACCCTGCTTTAAACTTCTTCACAAATTTATCCCTGACCTGTCTGGTGTGTTCCTTGGCCTTCATGATGTTCTTTGTTCACTGAGGTTCTCTAACAAACATCTGAGGGCTTAGAACAGCTGTATTTATACTGAGATTAAATTACACACAAGTGGACTCTATTTACTAATAAGGTGACTTCTGAAGGCAGTTGATACAAATAGATTTTAATTAGGGTTATCAGAGTAAAGGGGGCTGAATACAAACGCACGCCACATTTTTCAGATATTTGTTTGTAGTTTAGTTCCAGAATTGCACTATCTGTCAGGGAGTGAGAAACTCTGTGCAGGGAAGGAATGCAAGTTGAAACATGCTGAGATATAAGAAGCAAGGGGGTCACCATCACTCATCTAAAATTGAAATATCACTTTTTGGGAGATTAACAGGTGCTTCTTTGTGCCTGGAGGATCATGGACCGAAACTAGGAGTGGATCCTGAGAAACCAGTCCGGTGACTTCCACCTCTATAAGAGAGCAACAAGTCTTTTAGTCTCAGTTTCACAACTCACCAGCATCATATGTGGATGAAGATCCCATCCAGGAAACCAGACTGGCAGGTATATTTTTTGTGGGGCTTTTTGTTAACTACATCAGACATAACAATTTTTTTAATTTAACCTTCAGACTATGTACTTGCTGAGATACTCAGATAAATTACATGCAATCATATGTTTCATCAGGAAAATTTTTTTCTTTTACAAGTCTTTATTTATATTTTTATTCACATTTAGATGCAGACCAAGCAGTCAAGCAAAAGTGACAGTTGCAAGTTAGGACAAACCAATGTTGGGGGTAGACATGGGAGCCATAAAAAAATTTGTTTTGTTTCGTTTCGTATAAAAAAAATTCGTAATTCGTGTACGAAATTTAATTCGGATTCGTACGAAATATGAATTTCGTACGAATCGTTACGAATAATGACACTCTACGAATAATAACGAATTATCCGAAAACATATTAACGTTACATAACACAAGTCTATTGTTCCCCAATCACTCAGAGGAAGTCCGAAATTTCATTTACGAATCCGAAATTTCGTATTTCGTACTTCCTCTGAGTGATTGGTGAACAATAGACAATAGACTTGTGTTATGTAACGTTAATACATTTTCGGATAATTCGTTATTATTCGTAGAGTGTCGATATTCCTTATACTGAATCTCTAATTCATTTGAATCATTCGTTATATCCGCTATCATTTCTTTCATATTAGTTGAAATTCGTCATTTGGTAGTTTGGATTCAGATAATTTGGATCCGAAATTCCTAAACGAAATTTTGTATTTCGTACAGAATTCGTATTCGTAAAAATTCGTAATTCGGATTCGTACGAATGTAAGAATTTCGAAAAATCCGTACGAAACTAATCGCACATGTCTAGTTGGGGGTGCTTGTGCAGTTATAACACCACTTTTTAAGAAAATAAAATTAAACCTTCCCATCCTTTTCAGCCATGAAAGCTGCACTCTTAGTCTCTTTTGATCTGCACCTGCATTGGTGCTGCACATGTGATCAGTTATTATATCAGCCATTAGATGGTTGAAGGCAAATGTGACAGAATGTCAGGGCTCAAGTCCTGCGGGAACGCATGGGAACGGAGTTCCTGTACTTTTTCCACAACAGGAACTCAGTTCCCATTAGCAGCCGTGTCCTGCAAGACTTTGAAGTATACGAGCTGTGTGGCAGGTGTTACATCAGCAGCTGCCAACACAGCTCGCAATAGTAAGTGCCGCACACCTGACCATTCAGGCATTGTCAGTAGGGGGCCCCATGACAGCTTCCGCTTCAATCTACCTGTCAATCACAGCTAGCTGACGGGTAGATCAGGTCCCTGCTGCTAAGAGATTGTATTTAGTCAGACCTCTCGTGATGTGCTCCTCCCCGCCAGCCCCTCCTGATTTTCTGTCTCATCATCTCCCCCCCCCCCAGTCTCCTGCATACTTGCGAGTGGATCTTGGGTGGGAGTTCTCACACTTTTTTCCCTAGGACTTGACCCCTGCAGAATGTAACTTTTTTTTAAACCGTTAATCAATGGGTTCCGCTTTAAACTATGTGAATAAGAGGTAAGTTTTAAAAATACCCCTGACAGTGTAATATGGTTTGTCCTGTCAATTCTGTTGTACATTTTAAGAAAGAGAATTTTTTTTAAATATTTATATAAAATTCACATACTGAATATTATCATTATACATTAGTTGCACACATTTACAATGTTATTCAAGATGGTGGCCCTTTAAATTCGAATTCTTAACTGCAGGAACTAATATCAGCCAATCACAATTCACTCTGCTCAGATTTGTAAAATATGCTATGAGTTGTTGCTGTGGGTTCCTACATTTAAGAGTTAATACTTGAAAATAGGAACTGATGGTGGCAGCAGCCGTGGTTTGTACTAACCAGAGAAAATTTTGGTGTGGAAAAATGTATACAAGATCGGTTGCAACAGCATACTATTGTTTTTGCCAGTTGTTATAAACTAAGCTACATTTTACATTGGGAAACTCTTTGTATTTGTTTGTGAGAATAAGGATTATCAGATGGCCATATGTGCTACAATCTGATTGTACAATCCCTATACAACCTATTTTAGAATTGCCAACAACTGTGTGGTTTGAGGGCAGGCCTAAACAATCCATTACATTTTCATAATTACATAATAATTATTATTATTATAATACTGTACACATACATTTATATACAATTTGGAAGGTCTCTGCACCACATAGTTGTTTCTAAATCTAAAAGAGATTTCACAATAAGATTGTAATTCGTATGGTCAATTTAAGACCTATGTTAGGGTCTACATCTCAAATTTAGGGCCATCAGTAAGAAACAGCTCTTTTATGTTTTATGGAAGATTTGCTGTCATCACACCTCTACATTTATAATTTTTTTCATATTTAATAGATTTTGCTTTGCTCTAGATCTAGAATAATTTGTAGATATATTCAATTAATCTGTATTAGATATTAGATGTGGAACATCTCAATATATGCACATTTCCCCATGTTTTTAGTTATTTAAAGACTCTGCATGTACAAAAAAATACCTGCTGATCTCCCAGAAATGCACACAGCTCCTAATTAAATTCCTGCTGTTGGCAAACACAGGCAGGGATAGTAATGCAAACTTTGTGCAAATATTGCTAGCTGGCAAGGGGAACAAATTTTTTTAGGGCTGCCACATTTGGTGGAAGTCTCTTTTCAATCCTCCTTGGTCCTCATTGACATTTTCCTGTGAGTCTTCCACCAAAGAGGGGAAGGGCAGACAGCACCAGGGAAGTGAAATTACTTCCACCTGAGTGTTGGCATAACACGAGTACACATACTCCTAGCTGCTATAGCAGCTGGGCGTGTGCTTAAAATATGACATTTTATACAAATATGTACAGTCTGGAGGAAAGAAGGGAAAGGGAAGACATGATTGAAACCTTCAAATACATCAAGGGGGTGAAAAAGGTTTAGGAGGGCAGGCTTTTCAATATGAAGCATCAAGAATACTGGGACATGACCTAAAACTATCAGGAAGAAAGTTCAAAACTAATCTTAGAAAGTATTATTTTACCTAAAGAGTAGTTGAAGCTTGCGGTCAATCAACAGTAAGTGAATTCCAACATGCTTGGAACAAACCTAGATCTAATCTCAGCCAAAAAATGAATATATAGAAAAAAGTTGATGGACAACCTGGTCTTTTTTCTGCCGTCACTCTTGCATGTTAGACAAAATTTTTGCTTTTACATTTACATAAGCTTTAACCAAATAAAGTTATAAGAGTACACTATTTTAGTGATGGCAGTGCTTAAATGGTTTTAGATGGGATGATACACACGCAAAAAAAAAAAAAAAACTTTTGTAATTTCTCCCTTCGCATAGCACAGCTCTTCAGCCTCAACTATTGTCCAGGACAAAGCAAAAAACTGAAAAATGGGACTTTGTGTATACCTCCAATAGTAAATACACATAAATTAAAATATCATTCAATTTTTATTGCATACAAAAGGTTAAAATCATGCTTGTTACAAACACATCATAAACGCATTTCATCTCATGTGTACAAGGCCAATAAGTGATACCATGAACCTGTTGATATGGTTGGCCAGGATAGGGTTGACATAATTCGCGGGACACCATGCTTCCTCGGGACCTCTAAGACCTCTTTCGTATTCATATATGACAAAAGTGTATAATTTAAAACTAAGGATAGACAAAATATTGAATTATTATCAGATCATCATGAACAATGACACTAACAATATACAATTACAAAGGTTATCAGTTCAAAAGGATGCAAGGATGGAAAACGAGGAAAAAGGCAAAACTTATCACCTTACTACAAAAATTGTTACCTAAAAAATGAATACTTCAAAAAATCCCATCAACAACATCCACATTGGGTGAGAAAGTATTGGGCTGGCTTCTTCTGATGTGGTTGTAACAAACATGAATTTAACCTTTTTATAGGCAATGATTATTTTAATGTATGTGTATTTACTATTGGAGGTATACACAAAGTTACATTTTTCAAGTTTTTGCTTTGATTTATAATTTTTAGGGATGATAGCTCCTCTAGTACACTGATGTTTAAATGGTCCACCACTTATATGTTTATTTTTATTGTCCAGTAAAGTCGCAATATAAAACACATCTGTGCCACAAGGTTGTCCACAATTTTGCTCCTCTGGTTTAAGCAAACGTACTACAGTAAAGACAGTAAATACTGCTACTATGACTCAATTGTTCACCAAAGCAGAATATGCAATAACTCTCTTTCCCCAACAGGTCCCCTTGTGTGGGCAAAGGTAGTATTTTGGCAGAAGTTGAAGCAAAATCCTCCTTGGAAACCCTTCTTCCTCGTCACACACACACAATTAATTTTAGTCAATATTAAGCTATTTAAGACCAACGGAATCATCTAAATGGACCAAGGCACCCTTCCATCAACACTTTAATTGATTTTACTATTTTGATAGAATCTGTTGCCTGCAATTATCTATTACTTGAAAAATAACACATGTGCCCAACATTACTCTTCATATACTATTCAGCTTAACATTTTAGGCAGGCCACATACATTAAAACCTGACTGTACAATCTGCTTAAGTTTTGCCAACAACTGTGTAAAATAAGACCTTACCCGATCAATTCAATTTATATCTAATAAGGTAGGCACTCATTTTACATAGCTGATGGTAAACCTAAAACAGCTTATACTGTCATATTGCAACACATATGGAGAAGTTGAGGGCTTATCACCATGGAGTTTAAAGATGCTACCCTCATCTCCTCCAACCTTTCTTCAAAGCTCTACCTACTTGACCCAGAGCTGAGCGTCTTGGCTTCATGGGAGCTAGTAGTAGTTAGTCGCATTTAAGTGGATGATGTTTAGTAACACATCTACGCCACTTCTTCAGTTCCAATCGACAATGGGAACATACCCCAGTATTTAAACCCACACAGGTAAAACAGACACCTCAACCTAACCACCATGAAATGTGTCAAGGCAGATATTGATTGTCCAAGAACAGGATGGGTGGTATGAAAGTTGTGGAACCACCATGTTCTAGTTACATAATCCCATTCTTGGTGACAAAAAGTCTGCATATGTGTTAATCTTTCTACTCACAATATTCTATACACACACCTGAAGGTCTGAATTGCTGTCAAATCGCTGGGTAGAGATATTCTTGGACAAACAACATGTGCCTCGGCACATTGGATTAAGGTGTCTGTGCTACCTGTGTGGATATAAATGCTGGGGTATGTTCGAACTTAAAAAGTGGCTTGAGATGAGATATGAAACATCTTCAACATTACAGAAGAAGTCCACTTGAATGTGACCAACTACTACTAGCTATATCATCACCTGGATACATGAGAACCATTACAGACATTTAGGAGAGTCCCTTGAGCAATTTTATTATAATCCCTACAATTTCAGTATAAGGACTACACAATTATCACACATATGGCCACTCCTATTCTTCTAAGCAGTGTGACCTCTGACGGTGCTGCAGTCATTTGTGTATTTCTTCCATGTAACCACAAAAAAAAACACAGCTGTGAAAAGAAGGATATGACAATAAACTTGTTGGTGTCCGTGTTTGTTTTTTCATTCATATTTCTTACAAAAAAAAAAATTCTTTAAAAATCTGTGTTACTTGAATCAGTTTTTTTTCTAAATGAACATCCAAAAAAGTGCAGCACATATATAATTAACTGTGACCTCAAATAATTTGCAAATACAATGAAATAAAACAAATGAATTGTGACCAAAGTAATAGTGCAGAATATGAAGTGTAAAGTACCTCAGTCCCCCATCTGGAGCCTAATGCCCCGGGGGATCAGGGCAAGGCCCTCTGATTTTAGAGGGCTTGTGTACACCCGTTGCACGTTTTTGTGTTTCACTCTTTATGTGTGTGAAATTTTTTTTGGCACCAGGTGAAGTTTTTAAGTGTGTTTCACACACCACGGGCTTTCAAAAAAACAATATCTGTATGTAGTAAATCTACCTCTTCCCTCACATTCTCAAAATTAATTTAAATACCCTTTTCTGCCGAACTGCTGAAACATTTAAATAGACACAATAGTCCAGTTTCATCAAGTAGCATTCATTCTTAAAGAGGGACTGTACCTGAAAAAAATAATTTAAAAGCCAGCCACTACAAATACTGCAGCTGCTGACTTTTAATAATGGACACTTACCTGTCACAGGTTCCAGCGATGTCGGCAGCAGAGGCCGATCAATTGATCGGCTCTCTGCTGCTGCCGGCGCCATTCTCAGTGAGGGAATCAGGAAGTGTTGCCTTTGCGGCTCACTTCCCGGTTCCCTACTGCACATGCGCGAGTCGCGCGGCACAATGAGAATCGTCAGCGTTGTCTGCCGGGACACGTGTGTGTCCCGGCAGACAACGCACCGGGACAGGAAGTGGCGTAAACTCCCGTGGGAGTTTATGCCCGGAAGTGGGTGCAGATACCTGTCTTAGACAGGTATCTGCACCCCCCTCCCCCCTGAAAGGTGCCAAATGTGACACCGGAGGGGGGGAGGGTTTCCGAAAAGCGGAAGTTCCACTTTAGGGTGGAATCCCACTTTAAGTATATCTAAGGCCAAAACATTTTCCTATTTTTGGACAAAGTAAGGGAGGAATAGAACCTCTTAGGTTTTCATTTTGTCTCTTCCACTAGGAATATCTCCCCAAGAGGGACCCAGCGGTAAAACCCCAAAAAGGATATAGCCCCGCTTTGATCTATCTAAAACACAAAAGTATTAAACAGAGTTCCACTTTAACTATGTACGGTACCTTTCTCTGGCTGCCAAGACTTACCAAGAAATGTCAGCTATCTATGGTGTCAATGAATTAGCCAGAGAAGTGAGATGTTAACAGAGTAAACAATCAGGCTTTCTTATTGCTTAATAGGACAAAAAAACAATGTGTGGCATACACTAACCACTAAAAAAAAAAACATGTACTGATGTAACCCTTCGAGCAGTCGCTACTTCCTAAGGTATATACTGTATGATGAATCAAATTTCTAGCGATATTGAAATAATAGCCAGGTTTTTGGAAATAAAACCCCAATTTATTGCCACAATTAATAAATCATAAAAACAATTCTACAACTTACTATGAAAAAGCCATGATCATCACTACTCTGTAACTCTGTAAACATCAGTCAAAGTGTGATTTATAGTCATATAGACCTTTATATCATAAATCCATTATATCTGTAGCTACCTTATTTATTCATGCTCTGCATAGAAGTTTTTTTTTATAAATTTTTTATTTTATTTAAAGCTGGCTAATATTTGAAACTGAAATTTGATATGACACATATCAGTTCAGAGATAAAGATGGTTCAAAGCGTTACATGGGTACATGTTTTTGTTTAGTGTTTGTGCATCCTCGGTTCTCTTTTCATTGCCTTACTGAATAATGACGAGAAGAAATAGCTGACGCCTGCAAACAAGTTGCGAACACACAGTCAAACCTGCAGACAAACAAATGAATGAATAAACCTGCTTAGGCAAGTGTCTATGACAAATCTTGGTTTTCCGTGGCTCTTTAAAAATAATTTGGGCTTCGCAGGAAGTGAATCCCAAACCCGGAAGTAATTAACCTGCCCTCGCGATATCATAGTCATGTGGACGCTGGTCACCAACTTGCAGAGGTCTATTCGTAATAAAGAATAAAACAATTAACAAAAGCTGTATCGTGGACGCTCGGGCCAACTCTACAGACGGGACCGGCAAGGTAAAGACGAAATCTTCCTCTTGCATAATTATACCGTCACCGTGCAGGCGCCATGCAGGATTGATGCCCATATGTAAATTTTACAGTTTAATGATTTAGGTTGTTTGTAATCTTTAATGAAAATACAACATAAATACTTACACTAAACAACAGGTAGCACGTTTTTTTTTTTTTTTATCCAAGGTTAGGGTAGACAGGGTTAATACTTTATTTGGGCGTTTCCTACCTGGCATTTAATTGGTTTCTAAGAATTAATGTTCAACGTAAATGTTTCAAAGAATCTTTTAAGTTACAAACTTCCTGTTATAAGCCGTTTACATGGATTAAGAAAATGGAGGAACATGGAGGTTTGAAGGAAAATGAAGTTTGGGTATTTGGACATTTTACGCCCCCCGAAGGGCACTCCAAGGAATTTCATGTGTACAAAGGATTTGATTTTATATTCCCTCACTGCACAGTTTGTACACAAAACTGACTGGGGTTGATTTACTAAAACTGGTGAACACAGTATCTGGTGCAGCTGTGCATAGTAACCAATCAGCTTCTAACTTCAGCTTGTTCAATTACGCTTTGACAATAAAACCAGGAAGCTGATTGGTGCAGCTATGCTTAGTAACCAGATTGTCTGTGCACCAGTTTTAGTAAATCTCTCCCACCGTCTCCTTACTCTGCTCGTCCACATATTTGGCAGAGCATAGATCTCTTAAAGGGGTTGTAAACCCTTGTGTTTTTTTCACCTTAAATGTATAATATGCATTAAGGTGAAAAAACACCTGTCAGTGACTGGCCCCCCTTACCTGAGCCCTGGAACTTCACCCGGCGGGGACACGCATTGTCCCTCTGCCCGGGGTTCTCGGCTCTTGAATGGATAGATTGATAGCAGAAATCCAATGACGCAGGGTCGAGTCATACATTCAGCAGCTATGGACGCTGAATGATGGACTTGGGAGCGCGCCCGCAAGGTAACCCCCCGGGAGAGTGCTTCTCCTAGGGGTTTATCTGATGTGGGGAGGAGCCGCGAGAGCCGCAGAGGGACCCCAGAAGATGGTGTTTTGGACCACTCTGTGCAAAACGAGCTGCACAGTGGAGGTAAGTATGACATGTTTGTTATTTTTTTTTAAATAATCAAAGCTTTACAATCACTTTAACCACAGTTAGTATAGTATATGCCTTGCTGACACTAATTGAATTCTGGTCTGGTACTTCTGGTCTTCCAGCACCCATGTTGAGGATCACAAAGTGATCCCTTCAAACCAGTTCCAGCTACATATGCTTTCCTAGGCAGTCCACTCCACTAAGCAAACAAAATGTTTTAGATTACTTGCCTTAGTATGTGTCCATATCCTTCAAACCCGTTGTGGAGTTGGGGGATGCAGACACATCCATACATGCCTCTTTCCATCTGCCAAACCACCCCTACATCTCCCATCATCATATATCCAGCCCCTTCTTGTCATGAAGCCAAACATTGTCATCAAGACAAACAACTACCCCCCAAAGTCGTATATCCAACCTAACTAATTACTATGCAGTCAAATAGCCACCTTCAGACATAGACACCTCCTCCCCTTGACCATATATCTAGCCTCACTAATTCCATCCTACACACCCTTTTCACCCAACAGCTATATATCCAGCCCCACCACTTCCCATGCACCCATACTGCAACCACTTCCCACAGCCATACATCAGTCTTCCCCACCAGAAGGAAAATCATCTGCTCTAATTTGTAAATTTGTGTAGGGCCTGCATTAGCACAATAACAAGGGTTGGGAATCCCCACACACACTGGTGCCTCACTTGCCTACCCCCTAGTTCAGTTCAGCCCTTCCTGTGCTTTGTCATTAGCCTTACCTCAGACTTTTATATATATCTGTATGTGTTTACAGTTGGGTCCCTCCATATCCTCAGAAGATTCCCTATTGGGATACATCAGCCAGTAGGTCAGCCCAAAAGACAGTGTGAAATAAGCAGTTGAGATCACCATTGCATTATCTGAATATCACATCACATCACAGGGTTTTTTTTCCTCTTACTTTGTTTTGGGTGGCTACCGCTTGAAGTACTGCCTCCATTGCCTTGCACATATGTCTTGTGCATAGTATTGCTGGGGACAAGAAAGAAAACAAGCACCTTGGGTTATAGACTTAGGGATGCACAGATACCACTTTTTTAGTAACGAGTATGAGTACCGATACTCGCCGATACCAATTAATGATACCTATTTTCGGTATTTAGGGAGCTCATGATGAGGAGGAGGAGGAGGAAGAATGGGTCTCCATCCTCTATCAGCGTGCTGTGTAATATTACCACCAGGATGAGACCAAGTGATGAAGAAACACAGCACTCCCAACACTCAGCACTGCTGAACCAACATCTAGGAGGTCCATGCTGTCATCCTACATCCTTCTCTTCATCCAGTTCCATCTCCCTCCATCCAATGTCCCTCTCCTCCTGCAGTCCATACAATACTGGCCACCAGGGCAGCCATCAGAAATGTTGTGCCCCTTACACAGCTTTAGGCCTGCCCCCCCCCCCCCAAATCCAAACACTGGCTACCTCACCTTTACGCAGTCAGCCCCCCCCCCCCGTATATATGTCAGCAGCATAGTAGTCCATTATGCTTTACCTTTGCAGGGAAACAAAGAGGAAGTAAACCCATCACAGTTTAAGTCATGGATTGTGGAAACTAACTAGTGTCGGGTGATTGTATATAGTGTATACCACATTTACCACTGACTAATGCAGAGTTGCAATGCAAGGAGATCAGCTAAAAGTAGTTGGATCCGTATGTGCGTTATAATTAATCGAAATTAGTCGATTTAAAAAAAAAAATTTAAATCGATTAATCGAACACGAAAATCTTAATCAGTAACAGCCCTAAAATTATATATATATATATATATATATATATATATATATACATATATATATATATATATATATATATATTGTATATAGTGTATACCACATTTACCACTGACTAATGCAGAGTTGCAATGCAAGGAGATCAGCTAAAAGTAGTTGGATCCGTATGTGCGTTATAATTAATCGAAATTAGTCGATTTAAAAAAAAAAAATTTAAATCGATTAATCGAACACGAAAATCTTAATCAGTAACAGCCCTAAAATTATATATATATATATATATATATATATATATATATATATATATATATATATATATATATATATATACATATACATATATATATATATATATATATATATATATCCCTCTGCACACAGACACACCTGTATATATGCCACCCCCTCACATTCCCAAATCTGTTAACACACAAGGCTCTGGTCCCTCCCTCCATTTCTCTCACAACCCCTACTTGTAAAGGTCTACCTACCTAGTCCCAGCTCATTTTCACAAAGCTGACATGTTGCTGAGAAGCATAGTACAGATCACACGATGGGTGCACATAGTAGCCAGAGGTGGCAGTAAAGAGCCCGATGTCTGTGAATGAGACGAGAAGAGCAAAAGCTGTCAAATCGTTTCTGCAATGCACAGCACGGCTCCCGCTGCCTTCTTCTGGCCCAGGCAGGCCCCTCAGGCCCTGGGGCCCCTTACAGTTGTGATGGCTGTACCCCCTGATGGCGGCCCTGCTGGCCACTGTTCCCCAACTCATAAGACCAATGAGAAGGGACTAAAACACAAAAAGGGGAGCACTGTTCTAAAGTAGTATAAACAAGGATAAATCCATTAACCACTTCGCGCCCGCGCTATAGCCGAAAGACGGCTGCAGCGCGGACGCTCTCTGCTGGGAGGACGTCCCTGGACGTCTTCCTGTTTACTTCCCTAATGCGCGCTCCTGAGAGCGCGCATCGGGGAAGTTCTGTGCTGGCCGTGTCCGTCGGACACAGCCGGTCACAGATCGCTGTAAACGGCCAATCACAGCGGCCGTTTACAGCGAGATCCAGCTGTCCAATGAGAGATGATCTCATATGTTTGCATATGCAAACATATGAGATCATCTGTCAGCGCCGCTCTGCCTCCTCACACAGACAGCGTGTGAGGAGTGAGAGAGGAACGGCGCCGGCGCCGTAAGTAAAAAAAAAAAAAAAAAAAAAAAAGAAAAATAAAGCGATCTGTCCCGCTGCCACCTGTTCCCAGAGTGCCATCAGCCACCTGTCCCCAGAGTGCCATCAGCCACCTGTCCCCAGAGTGCCATCAGCCACCTGTCCCCAGAGTGCCATCAGCCACCAGTCCCCAGTACCACCAGTCCCCAGTACCATCAGCCACCTGTCCCCAGTACCACCAGTCCCCAGTACCACCAGTCCCCCATACCATCAGCCACCAGTCCCCAGTACCACCAGTCCCCAGTACCATCAGCCACCTGTCCCCAGTACCACCAGTCCCCCATACCATCAGCCACCAGTCCCCAGTACCACCAGTCCCCAGTACCATCAGCCACCTGTCCCCAGTACCACCAGTCCCCAGAGTGCCACCTGTCCCCAGTACCACCTGCCCCCAGTGCCATCTGTGCCATCTGCCAGTGCCACCTGTCCCCAGTGCCACGTCAGTGCCATCTGTCATCAGTGCCACGTCAGTGCCATCTGTCATCAGTGCCATATCAGTGCCACGTGTCATCAGTGCCAGGTATCAGTGCCATCTGTCAAAAGTGCCACCTGTCAGTGTCACGTGCCATCTGTTATCAGTGGCACGTGTCATCAATGCCACGTATCGGTGTCATCTGTCATCAGTGCCACGTATTAGTGCCATCTCTCATCAGTGCCACATGATATCAGTGCCACGTATAAGTTCCATCTGTCAGCAGTGCCACATATTAGTGCCATCTGTCAGTGTCACGTGTCATCAGTGCCCCCGTATTAGTGCCATCTGTCATCAGTGTCACGTGTCATCAGTGCCCCGTATTAGTGCCATCTGTCATCAGTGCCACATCAGTGTCACGTGTCATCAGTGCCACCTGTCATCAGTGCCACGTCAGTGTCACATGTCATTGTCCTGGTGCTCCAGGGCCTTCAAAAGTGTAATAGGTAGTCAACAAGTTAGATGTGTAATTTATGCTCCTAGAACACGTGATGGCGCTCCCTGCATGTTGGGCCTCTCTAAGTGGCCGGGCTATGTAAAAGTCCCACACATGTGGTATCGTAATACTTAGGAGGAGTAGCAGAATTTATTTTGGGGTGACATTTGTGGTATACACATTGCATGTGAGAGAAATAACCTATTACAATGACAATTTTGTGGAAAAAAATAAAAAAATAAAAAAATAATTCATTTTGCAAAGAATTGTGGGAAAAAAATGACAACATCAAAAAGCTCACCATGCCTCTTACTAAATACCTTGGAATGTCTACTTTCAAAAAAGGGGTCATTTGGGGGGTATTTGTACTTTCCTGGCTTGTTCGGGTCACAAGAAATGAGATCGGTCACCAGTACATCAGATGTGATCAATTTTGTATAATTTGCACCACAGTTTGTAGACTCTCTAACTTTCACAAAGACCAAATAATTTCCACTAATTTGGGTTATTTTTACCCAAGACATGTGGCAGTATAAATTGTGGTCAAAATTTATGAAGAAAAATTAATAATTTGCTAAATTTTATCACAGAAACAAAGAAAAATGTGTTTTTTTTCAAAATTTTCGGTCTTTTTTCAATTATAGCGCAAAAAATAAAAAACCCAGAGGTGATCAAATACCACCAAAAGAAAGCTCTATTTGTGGGAAAAAAAGGACAAAAAATTAATTTGGGTACAGTGTTGCATGACTGAGTAATTGTCATTCAAAGTGTGAGAGCACCGAAAGCTGAAAATTGGTCTGGGCAGGAAGGGTGTTTAAGTGCCCAGTAAGCAAGTGGTTAAATCCAAAGCAGATATACAATTTATTGTTAAAAAATCATCATCACACTCAGATAATTGTGTGCATGGTGGAGCAAATAAAGGTGGAGATGTACAGGAGCTTTTAAAAACTCACATAGATTGTAAGGTACAGGGGGTCCCTGGGTTACAAACAAGATAGGGACTGTAGGTTTGTTCTTAAGTTGAATCTGTTTGTAAGTCAGAACAGGTACATTTTTTAAGTGTAGCTCCAGCCCAAAAATCTATTTTTAAGTTTTTTAGATAACACAGAGAAGGGTTATCACCCCTGTAACATTTGTTTTGCTGTCTGTGCCCCTGTTTAGAAGATTTCACCTCACCTTCTGTCCCAATGACAATTGGATTTTGAAAATTTTGGGTTGTTAGGGAAGCATGGACTGGTGATAAAGCATCAGTGGAGACACCTTTTTCCCATATTAACTCTTACAGGAGAGAATTTCCCTTCCTAGGGGTAGATTTCCTCTCACTTCCTGTTGTCTCCCTCCGTTTGTAAGTAGGAGTTGTTTGTAAGTCGGATGTTTGTAAGTAGGGGACCCCCTGTACACTTCAGTGCCAGTTTGAATGGATGGATGGCTCAGCCCCTGCATCTCATGAGGGGTCTTGACAAGAGACAGAGCCAGTGACAGCCGGGGAGACTCGAAGGAGACACTCACAGGCTGTAGGAGACCCACACAGACTCAGAAGCGACGTCAGATGCTGACAGAAGTGCTCCGCAAAAGATACACACAGTGAGGGCACCAGAAAGCTGGAGACCATGCAGTCAGAAAAAAAGTTGTTAGACACAGGATAACTATAATCCAAACTGGGAGGATGCCAATTCGGTCCAGGACTACATGTTTTGGGGTTTAACCCCTTCTTCAGGTCATGTTTCAAGGGTGCAGGGTGCCTTTGGATAAATCATAGCTCAGGGGGCTGAGTCCATGTCCCACACTATGTAAGGCTGCTTACATAGCGGCCGTACATAGTTTTATGAATGAAAGCAGCAAAATTACATTTGTAAAGGAAAAAAAATGTAATTTAAAACTGCTCCTGGCTGTAATGTATTGCTGGATCCTGGCAATATAGATAGAAATAATTGAAAAAAAAAATGGCATGGGCCCCCCCCCCGATCCATTACCAGGCCCTTGGGGTCTGGTATGGATAAAGGGGAACCCGGCGCCAAGATTTAAAAAAAAAAATACGGCGTAGGGGTCCCCCCAAAATCCATACCAGGCCCTTCCCCTCACCAAAATGAAAAAATAGTGTGGGGGTCCCCCCCAAAATCCATACCAGACCCTTATCTGAGAACGCAACCTGGTGGGCCGCAGGAAAAGGGGGTGGGGGAGCCCCCCCTCCTGAACTGTACCAGGCCACATGCCTTAAGGGGACAAGGTCCTCTTCCCCACAACCCTTGCCCGGTGGTTGTGGGGGTCTGCGGGCTTTAACAAGGGGGCCCCCAGATCCCACCCTATGTAAATGGGTATCAGGTACATTGTACCCCTACACATTCACCGAAAATAAGTGTAAAAAAATTACAGGAGACAGTTTGGGCCAATCCTTTATTAAAAAATAAAAAAAATGTCCCGCAATGTCCATCCACCTTTGATCACAGCGTCGACGACCCGAGAAAAAGAAATACGGAAAAACACCGCCTCGATGAGAGGCTCCCGCCGACTGCAGTCTTTTTGCTTTGACAGCTGTTATATAGCTGAGGGCGAGGCCACCCGGTGACGTAAACGGGTGACCCGCCTCCTCTGAAATTACGTGATGTCACATGATGTCAGAAGGGGGCAGGGTCATCAACATACGTCATCGGGTGACCCCGCCCTCAGCTATATAACACCTGTAAAAGCAAAAAGGCTGCAGTTGGCAGGAGCCTCCCATCGATGATGAATGGACATCGCGGGACATTTATTTATTTTTTTAATAAAGGACTTGGCCCAAACTGTCTCCTGTCATTTTTACTTTGTCACTTTTTTTGGTGAATAAGTAGGGGTACAATGTACCCGATACCCATTAACATGGGGGGGACCCCAAAACACCCTCCCCATGTTGAGGGCATGTGGCCTGGTAGGGTTCAGGAGGGGGGGCGCTCTCTCATTCCTCCCTTTTCCTGCGGCTTGCCAGGTTGTGTGCTCGGATAAGGGTCTGGTATGGATTTTGGGGGAACTTCCACAACATTTTTTTTTACATTTTGGCTCGGGGTTCCCCTTAAAATCCATACCAGACCTGAAGGGCCTGGTATGGATTTTGGGGGGACCCCCACGCAATTTTATTTTTACATTTTGGTGCCAAAGGGCCTGGTAATGGACTGGGGTGTGGAACCCATGCCGTTTTTTTTAAAATGATTTTTTTTATGTATATTGCTGGGACCCGACAATACATTACAGCCGCGAGCAGTTTTAAATTATATTTTTTCCTTTAGAAATGTAATTTTGCTGTGGTACTGTTCTAAACATGGGAAAGATGCACTACTTTACAGGCAGACTAAGGACACCCCCCAAGGCACAATATTTTTATTGTTTCACATTAAGCATTATTAAAATCACTGCTCCTGAAAAACCATCTGTTTTTAAAACTTTTTTTTGCATTAATACATGTCTCCTGGGGCAGGACTCGGGTCCCCAAACACTTTTATAGCATTAACTTGCATATAAGCCTTTAAAATTAGCACTTTTGATTTTTCATGTTTGTGTCCAATAGACTTTAGCGGTGTTCGCAGAAATTTTTTGCCAGTTTGGTCTGGTGCGAACTGAACGGGGGGGGGGGGGGGGGGGGGGGTGGGGGCTGTTCGGCTCATCCCTACTTGTTAAGACCTCTCAGGTGATTCAGGGGCTGAGCCATCCATTCATTCGACCTGTCAGTTAAGTGCACCTAGCCATCTAGGTGAGTTATTGAACGCTCCTGTACCACTGATCGCTAGCGGCAGCTGTCCTTGGTTTTGTTTACATTCATCTGTCAGAAGGGAACCCCGCTGACAGATGAATGAGTCATCAGTTGTTAAGGACGTGGCGGCCCCACTCCTTAACAACTGATAGTTGCTGCATTCTTTTGTGTATATTTCAGTTGTCAGCGGGAGAATCGAGCCAGCAGGTATCGGTTTTAAGTATCTTGCATTTGCACAAGTATCGGTACTCATGCAAATGCTTGGTATCAGCAACAGTACCGGTATCGGTGCAACCCTAGTTATAGTCATTTTCTATACACAAGAAAAAAAACAGCTGTTTATGTTTGAAATTTTACTAAAGGTTAAAGCGGAGCTCCATCCTAAAGTGGAACTTCCACTTATCGGATTCCTCCCCCCCCCCGGCGCCACAATTGGCACCTTTCAGGGGGAAGGGGGGGTGCAGATACCTGTATAATACAGGTATCTGCACCCACTTCCGGGACTAGCTGCCCCGCCCCTATCCGAGGATGCCCGCCTGTATCCGAGGGTTCCCGTGGTGTCTTGGGAAACACACAGTTCCCAGGACACAACGGGGACCAATAAAGACGCGCATGCGCAGTAGGGAACCGGGCAGTGAAGCCGCAAGCTTCACTTCCTGATTCCCTGACAGAGGATGGCGGCGGGGCAGCCGAGAGACGAGCGATCTTCTGCCGACATCGCTGGAACCTGGAACAGGTAAGTGTCCATTTATTAAAAGTCAGCAGCTGCAGTATTTGTAGCTGCTGACTTTAAAAAAAAAAATCGGGTGGACCACCTCTTTAAAAAGAACTAATAAACTGATCAAAAGATCAGGCACGTTTGTAGACCTCGAAAATTAAGTTCTAATGTAACTCTAATGCCACGTAAACACGGTCGGACTTTCCGGCAGAAAAAGTCCAACGGAATCTTTTCATCAGATATTCCGATTGTGTGTGGGCCTCATCTGACTTTTTTTTTTTTTTTTTAATTCTGACAGACCTCGAAATAGAACATGTTTTAAATATTTCCGACGGAACCAATTCCTATAGGGAAAACCGCTCGTCTGTATGCTGTTCCGACAGACCAAAAACGACGCATGCTCTGAAGCAAGTACGAGACGGTAGCTATTGGCTACTGTCTATTGAACTTCTTTTCTAGTCCCGTCGTACGTGTTGTACGTCACCGTGTTCTAGGCGGTCAGACTTTGGTGTGATCGTGTGTAGGCAAGACAGTTTCAGCGGAAATCCGTCGGAAAATCCTTCAGAGTTTATTCCAACGGGAAAACCGGTCGTGTGTACGCGGCATAAGGAAACAAGCCAAAGAGCCATAAACAGTTAACGCATGACCAGGGTTTCCTGGAGCACTTTAAGTTAGCTAAAGAGGCAACACAACGGTTGCCTTTAGGAAGGATGAGTCTAAATGGAACTTCAGATAGAGCCATCCAATAAGGTTTCCGTAATTACTATAGCTTATTCAGCTTCTTCAGTTCAGTACTGTAAACAATAAATGTGTGTTCCATGCTGTATAGAAGACTACATACAGTATAATCATAGGCATGCACAGACGGTGTGCCAGGTGTGCCTGGGCACACCCTAATCCAGGGGCATGTCCAGGAGCTCGCTTGGGTTCACCCCCATCTCTGCGACCATCTCTGTCACTGGGTCGGTAAAGTCTGCCTTTAAATTTCTACCCTGGCTGCAGTGTTCCACTAGTGCCCCACACAGAGCACGCTGAGGCTTGCAGCCAGCGGGACTGTCAGTTGTGCAGTATGTCCCCAGGCTGAGGAGTTGGTGGGGCTGATTGCTGCTCTGGCTATTTGAGCTGCTGAAACTGGTAAGAAGGTGGAGCACAGATGGCAGCCTGGGAGTCTTCTACTTCCAGTCATGGGGTAAGTGGCTGATGGGGAGAGGTCTACCTTCATCACTGCAGGGAGTTCCCTCTATGCTCCATCTGTGCTGCTTCAACCATTACACTACAAATAGATAACTGGAGAACTGCTCCCAGCCCTCCCACATACATACTGCCCACTGGCTGTCCTCACCGCTCACTGCTCACTGACTGGCTGTCCTCACCGCACACTGCTCACTGACTGGCTGTCCTCACCGCACACTGCTCACTGACTGGCTATCCTCACCACACACTGCTCACTGACTGACCTCACCGCATTTTTGAGTGAAAAAAATTATAGTGTTTGTTTACATTGACATCTATTTAATATATATAAAAAAAAAAATATATATATATATATATATATATATATATATATATATATAAATAAAGGGATCATGGAGTGACAAGCCAGCTCAGACAGTTCAGTCAACTTACAAGGCTTTATTCAGCAAAAAGCAACAGAAAATTGACAAGCTTTGTCTTTATAGGCAGTTCAAACACAAAAACTCTTCTTAGCAGTATAAGACAGTCTTTTTAAATATTGCTCAGCATCCCAGCCACAGCATATAACATAGCAAAGTCCCAGTTCAGGCAAGCTCACCCAGCAGGATCAAGTCTAAAGCCCCATACACACGGTAGGATTTTCCGATGGATTCTGTCCTATCGGACAATGTTGTCGGAAAATCAGACCGTGTGTAGGCACCATCGGACAGTTTCCATCAGATTGTCTGACGGACAAAGTCCTATCTCCTGCTGGATAGATTTTTTGACAACAAAGTCCGATCACACCAAATCCGATCGTGTGTAGCGAATTCCGACCGGACAAAGTGCTATGCATGCTCAGATCACATTACAAGACCAAAGCTATTGGCTACTAGCCTCTACGTAGTCCCGTCGTAGGCAACAAACGTCACCACGTTCAGAATGATCGGATTTTCCGACAACTTTGTCCGACCGTGTGTACGCAAAACCAACATCAGACAAAGTATGACAGACATGGTCTGACGGACCTGGTCCTCGGATAATCCGCGCGTGTGTATGGGGCTTAAAGCTGGCCATACACGGGTCGAATTTCAAAAGATCTTTCTTTCGAAAATCTTATCTAAGAATTTTCGTATGAATTTCGCACCATTAGTGGGCTGCAGCAACGGCCGATTTTCGTGCGGCCATCGAATTTAAAAAATCCAACATGTTGGAAATTTTTTTTAAAAACTAACGATTTTCGAACCAATGATGGGAGAATCGTGCGAGAAATGTAATCAAAAAAGAAATGCGCATGTGCAAGAAAAGAAGATTCCCGGAAAGAAAAGAAGATTCCCAGACAAGAAAATTATTTTCTGTAGGAACATGAGGTGAAATTGAAGGTTTGGTTGGTAGAATTTCGAAATCAATGGTGGCACCATCGAATCACAAAACGCACGAATTTTCTGATTTTCAAAAGAAAGATCTTTCGAAATTCGACCCGTGTATGGCCAGCTAAAGGTACCAGGGCTCCTCCCAGCTTTGATAGGCCAGCTCTCTCCAAACACACTTCTCCTCTCTGACATTTTCAACTCAGCTGAGGTCTGAAGGGGAAGTACCTGCCCTCTTCAAATAACCCCGTCTTAACCCTGCCCCAGGCTGACTCTCCACTATATATATATATATATATATATATATAATATATATATATATATACACACACACACATGCACCCATGTGTGTTTGGGCTTAGGGGTGCACCCTAATGCAATAGGCTGCGCACACCTATTAATATAATTATTGATGAGCTTCAGGTTCAGTTCAAAATTCAGTGATTCGAAGGTTTGGATTTAAAGTGATACCCCGCTGACAGATGAATGAGTCATCAGTTGTTAAGGACGTGACGGCCCCACTCCTTAACAACTGATACATGCTGCATTCTTTTGTGTATATTTCAGTTGTTTCTAACTACCAGCAAGAATAAGTCCTTACATTTAAAGAGCACCTGTCATTTCAGATCCATCATGGCAGCGCCTGTTAGTGGGCATCCACTCACCATCTACCGCCACGCCCCTTTACCTTGTTGTGTCACAGCCGTCCCATTAAAGTGAATGGGACTGTCGGTGATTCAAACAGTGGGTCAGAGGAAGAGCCGCTGCGGGACAGAGATGACAGTTGCTCTATAAAAATTATGATTTAAATCGAGTTGATTTAAATCAAGCTTTTTTATTAGTGATTTAAATCATGATTTAAATGGTGATTTAAATCGACATGATTAAATCAAATCCACCCTGGTGGCAAGGCAGGACGATGTCATTATTATGGGGGGTTTTAATTATCCAGATATCAACTGGGCAGAAGGAACTGCCCATTCATCAAAGGCTCGCCATTTCCTAAATATTTTACAGGACAATTTCATGGGTCAGTTGGTGAATGCACCAACAAGAGACAATGCATTACTAGACCTACCGGTCGCGGATGTGGAAATACGGGGCAACTTAAGAAAAGAGCAATCACAGGTCAATTACATTCAGTATAAATCACAGAAATAAGAAGCACAAGGGTAATACAAGTACACTGAATTTCAAAAGAGCCAACTTCCCTAAACTACACACTATGCGGCATGATATTAAATGGGATAAAATCCTAGGAACAAGGAACACTGAAGAAAAATGGTAAAATGACAAAAACAGTCTGGCACCGGAAAATGGGACATTTGTTGCACTGGGGACCTTGTGAATATCCAGCAAGAGCCCAAAAAGCAGCTGTGTGGGTGAGCACACCAGGAGGTGTGTGAATTAGACATGGGAACTGTCAAAAAATTTGTTTCGTTTCGTTCCATTTCGTATATAAAAAAATTTGTAATTCGTGTACGAAATTCCGTTCGAATTCTTACGAAATACGAATTTCGTACGAATCGTTAAAATTTTTTCGATCGTTAATAAAGTTACGAATCGTTAACGCGAGTAATGAATTGCCGGTTCCCGTAACACAGAGAACAATTCGAATCCAACTACAAATATCGAATTTCAACTAATACGAAAGAAATTATTATAGCGGATATAACGAATGCTTTGAATGATTCGAATGAATTCGAGATTCAGTATATGTAATATCGAGAACTGTTCCTGCACAAAGTGTCATTTTTGCAGGAAAAAAAGCTATTTAAAATCACTTGCGGCTAATGAATTGTCGGCTCTGTAACACAGAGAACAGTCTTTCATCTTCTTTCTTCTGGTCTTCTTCCTTCTTCCTTTCTTCATCCTTCGGTTTCTTCATCTTCTCCTTCCGGCATCTTCTTCCATCTTCTTCTTCCTCCGATCTGCTTCTTCTCCATGGCGTCGGTGTCTCTTCTTGGGCCGCTCCTCGCAATGGGAGGCTCCCGCTGTGTGAGGCTTCGCTGCGTCTGACAGGTCTTTTATAACGGAGGGCACCTGGTGACCCAGCCCCCTCTGACGCACGGGGACGTCATGGGGACTTCCCTATGGCTTTCCCCATGACGTCAGAGGGGGGCGGGGTCACCAGGTGCCCTCCGTTATAAAAGACCTGTCAGACGCAGCGAAGCCTCACACAGCGGGAGCCTCCCATTGCGAGGAGCGGCCCGACAGAAGAACAGACGCCGACGCCATGGAAGAAGATGCGGATCGGAAGAAGAAGAAGATGGAAGAAGATGGAATAAGATGCCGGAAGGAGAAGATGAAGAAACCGAAGGATGAAGAGAGGAAGAAGGAAGACCAGAAGAAAGAAGATTTTAATAAAGGAATTGTCAAAGAGCGTCTCCTGTCATTTTTACCATTTTTGACACTTTTTTGGTGAAATGGTAGGGGTACGTACCCCCTTACCATTTCACACAGGGGCGGGGCCGGGATGTAGGGGTCCCCTTGTTGAAGGGGGCTTCCAGATTCCGATAAGCCCCCGCCCGCAGACCCCCACATCCAATGGCCAGGGTTGTGGGGGATGAGGCCCTTGTCCTCATCAACATGGGGACAAGGTGTTTTGGGGGGGACCCCAAAGCACCCTCCCAATGTTGAGGGCATGTGGCCTGGTACGGTTCAGGAGGGAGGGGAGCCGCTCTCGTCCCCCCTCTTTTCCTGCGGCCTGCCAGGTTGCGTGCTCGGATAAGGGTCTGGTATGGATTTTGAGGGGGACCCCAGGCCATTTTTTTTTGTCCGGGGTTCCCCTTAAAATCCATCCCAGACCTGAAGGGCCTGGTTATTGAATTTGGGGGGACCTCCACGCTTTTTTTTTAATCAATGAATGACTGTTCTCTGTGTTACAGAGCCGACAATTCATTAGCCGCGAGTGATTTTAAATAGCTTTTTTTCCTGCAAAATTTACACCGTAAAGGGACAGTTCTAAGCATGGGAAGCATGCGCCCCTTCACAGGCATACTACTCTATAGTATGCCTGTGAAGGGGCGCATGTTTCCTGTGCTTAGAACTGTTCCTGCACAATGTCATTTTTGCAGGAAAAAAGCTATTTAAAATCACTCGCGGCTAATGAATTGAAGATAATGCACTATTTGGAGCATTCCTATTCTTCTTTCATGTTGTGCACTGTGGGTTGATCCCTTGGAGGGAGAACTGAGGTTACACCAAGCCTATTGCCAAATTTCCTTGGAGATCTGATGACATCTTTCCTGTGGAGGTCGCTATAGCCATAACCCTAACCACATGCCTGTTTGACCCTCTGTAACGGGGGGTAATTTTTTTGCGGTAAGCGGCCATCTTTTACTTTTGGTGGTGGTGCCACTCACGTTATTGAAGTGTTTGATGCAGGAAGTGGACATTTCGAATCTCGCACGGGAGCACGAACATTGGAATCTTTGTTTTTGTCTTTACAACCACTAAAAAATTATTTTTTCTCATTGGGACAATTTTTTGGCCTGATTGGCCCACTTATGAACTTACTGATTGTTTTTTCTCACACCATACTTTTTTGGTCCCACATATGTCACATAATATGCTTTGTATCACTGGGTGTTGATTTATTTTCTTTTATTATCATTTATATATTGGACACATCTTATGTTCAAATGGTTATGCAGTATTTCACATTCACCAGATTTGATTTCTTTGGTTATAAGTCAATTCACCATATTTGACTTATTGTAGTTTCTTTTGGTATGCGCAGCTTTTTCTTTTCTTTATTGTTTTTTCACTTACATGATAGCTGCACCTGTTTGATATGTTTTTAAAATTTCACTTTATTTTGTTACAAAAAAAAAGGCTGTTCTCTCAAGTTTTCTTTAAAATTATTAAAATATTTAAAACTATTATATATATATATATATATATATATATATATATATATATATATATATATTAATAGGCTTTTGTTATATAAGTTTGGAAAAAAATAGGATGCCACAGTGCTTGCTAACAAAATAATCAGTGCCAACACCTTCCAATTTATGAATATACTTACCATCGCATTTTGATACTATAATGGGCGTTACGTTTTTGGCAATTTCGATACCCACTCTTGACCTACAAGAAATAGTTCAATTTTAAGTTACTTTTAAATGTGTAACCAGCAAACTCAAAAAAATTGTGTTTAGCTTCTAGAACAGCCTTTTCAATGATTTTACTGCAGAGAAACCCCTAAAATAGATGTCAGGTCTTGGGTAACCCTAACTAAAACCAGTTTGTCAGAGGTGAATCAGAAGAATGCCCCCTTACACTGGTGGTCAGAAAAAACAATGCAACCCTTATGCCCTGTACACATGATAGGATTTTGCGACAAAAAAATCCACATTTTTTTCTGACGGATGTTGGCTCAAACTTGTCTTGCATACACACGGCCACGCAAATCTTGTTGGAAATTCCGAAAGTCAAGAACGCGGTGACGTACAACACGTACGACAAGCCGAGAAAAATGACGTTCAATAGCCAGTGCGGCTCTTCTGCTTGATTCCGAGCATGCGTGGAACTTTGTGTGTTGGAATTGTGTAAACACAATTGGAATTTACGAGAACGGATTTTGTTGGAAAATTTGAGATCCAGATCTCAAATTTTGTGTGACGGAAATTCCGATGGAAAATGTCAGATGGAGCCTACACACGGTCAGAATTTCCGACAACAAGCTCCCATCAAACATTTTCCGTCGGAAAATCCTATTGTGTGTACGGGTCAGTATGCCACTCTAAG
Organism: Lithobates sylvaticus; assembly: GCA_028564925.1. Taxonomy (NCBI): domain Eukaryota; kingdom Metazoa; phylum Chordata; class Amphibia; order Anura; family Ranidae; genus Lithobates; species Lithobates sylvaticus. The sequence goes on from CM053031.1 coordinate 263,611,946, forward strand.
GACTCATTTACACTTGCTTCGACTTCCACACACATTAAAGCGCCTACTGCTTCAACATGCTTATTTTAATGTGTTTTTGATGCTTCATGGTGCTTCGATGATGCTTCGTGGTGCTTCGATTATGCTTTTTTAAAGCTCTAATGAAGCTTGGCAGATGCCCTGTGTGTGTGTGTGTTATTATCTCATACCTGTAATTTCTCCAAAACAAAGCAAAGTTAAAGTTGAATTAACCAGATCCGGCCCAGCCTATAGCAGATTGACGGCCAGGCGGGGTCTCTGCCATCCTGACGGGACGTCATATGAGGTCCACCAGGATGCGCTGCCAATGCACTGCAGGACTCATCCCGTCTCCAATCAGGTTACACAACCCATCCCATCCCCAATCACAGCTGGTCACAAGTGTGAACATACAGAGTCACCTGCTGTTCCCGGATTTCTTCTCCTCACACACCGATTATGTGAGAAGAAGTGTCAACTGTGAGTGAACATCAACTCTGCTACTTCTGTACACATTACTGTGAACCACACGCCCCCCCCCTCCCCCAATGAAGAGGACCTGTTGGATTAGCCCATCAGTGATCCGTCACACAGTCAGATTTCTGCTCCGCCTGGAGCATACGCTACCTGGATATTGGGCCTCTGTATGTGGCCCGGCTGTGTAAAAGTCTCACACATGTGGTATCACCATACTCAGGACGAGTAGCAGAATGTATTTTGGGGTGTAATTTTTGCTTTGTACATGCTATGTGTTAGAAATATCTTATAAATTGACAACTTTGTGTACAGAAAATATGTTTCCATTTTTTTCCACATTTTTCCAAAAACTTGTGGAAAAAATGGCATGTTCAAATGACTCATAATGCCTCATAGAGTATACATTGGGGTGTTTGCTTTCCAAAATGGGGTAATTTTGTGTGTAATTCCAATGTCCTGGTGCTCCAGGGCCTTAAAAGTGTGATAGGTAGTCAGGAAATTAGATGTGTAATTTATGTTCCGCCTGGAACATACACTACTTGGATGTTGGACCTCTGTATGTGAAAAAGTCTCACACAGGTGGTATTGCCATACTCAGGAGGAGTAGCAGAATGTGTTTTGGGGTGTCATTGCAAGTATTCATATGCCGTGTGTGAGAAATATGCCAATTTTGTGTAAAAAAAATGTATTTCTTCATTTTCCGAAGAATTGAGGGAAAAAAATTAAAATTTCAAAAAACTCACTATTCCTCTTACTAAAAACTTTGAACTGTCTACTTTCCAAAAAGGGGTCATTTGGGGGGTATTTGTACTGTCCTGACATTTCAGGGCCTCAAGAAATGAGTTAGACAGTCAGTACATGAGGATTGATATGTAGCATAGCTGGTAGACTCTGTAACTTTCACAAAGACTAAATAATATCTACTAATTCAGGTTATTTTTCCCAAAGATATGTAGCAGTATAAATTTTTGCCCAAATTTATGAAGAAAAATTTACTATGTACTTATTTGCGAAATTTTATAATAGAAATATTTTTCAAAATTTTCGCTCTGTTTTCACTTATATCGCAAAAAATAAAAACCCCAGTGCTGATTAAATACGACCAACAAGAAGCTCTATTTGTGTGAAAAAATACAAAAGATATAAATTTTGTTTGGGTATAGTGTAGCATGACTGAGTAATTGTCATTTAAAGTGTGAGAGCACTTGATCTGGATAGGAAGGAGGTAAAAGTGCCCTGTATTGAAGTGGTTAAAGCCTCTCAAAAGCTGCTGGTGCTTCAGGCGAGCTTTGTCATAGACTTCTATGGAGGCTTTGAAGACGCTTTGAAGCTCCACCAAAGCAACATGGGATATGATTTTTGAAGCAAAGCAAACTCAAGGTGCAAGCTATCCATTTTATTTAGTGACAGGAGCTTTGACTGGCGTTCAGAGAGCTTTAAAAAAGCCTGTCCGAAGCCTTGTTTTTGAAGCAAGTGTAAACTAGCTATTACAGAGAGCTAAAAAGAGCATTGATATCATATCAACAAGTGGCGTTGGACCAGAAATTATGCCGATACTGTCAAATAGGAAGTCAATCAGCCACAGTCCAAGGAACCCCGACAACCTTTGGAGGAACCTTAGGGTTTCACAGAACCCTGGTTGAGAGTGGCTGTTCTAGAAGAATGTGAAAGATCAGAAAATGATTATATTATAAAACAAAACTGTTCCACTCTTCTTCCTTGACTGTAGGATTATAACAGAAAAGGTAATCATAAACAGATATAGAGGTCAAATTTATTGTTATCTGTTCATATATACGGTAACCTGTTTGTACCTTTTGTATGATACGCCTATTTTCAAGAAAGGCGAGGGGAGCATCTTTTTTCTTTTTATAGAATCTTCACATGTGCGTCAGGGTTGGGCAAGGTCCATAAACAGTAATCTCCTTGGGGTGTGTAGAGCTGAATCCCTAGCTACAATAAATTTTTGTCGTTAAAGCACTAAAAGCAGTATTTATGGCACTTAGAGCAAAGTCATTATTGTTCTGTTTATTATTCAATCCTTGCTTGACATAGTTCCCATTCTGTCCATATTTGCACGAACCTCTCTTTTCTATTTTCCATCTTATGTATCCATCTCTCGGCCTCCATTATTAGATTAACTTCCTTCTTCCAATCAAGAATGGTTGGACATTTGGACTGTTTCCATAACCTCTGTATCAGTAATTTAGCTGCGTTTAATAAGTATGGTAAAATACTGTTCATGTATATCCTACGTGACTTCATTGACCCATGGAATAGAAAGTTTAGGGGTGTTGATTCTATCTGACCCTGTGATAATCTCTCTATCCATGGGGCAATTTCTTGCCAGAACCTTCTTATCCTAGGGCATGCCCAGCATAAATGAAGTAGGGTGCCTCTCTGGCCGCAACCTCTCCAACATCTGGTATCTGCCGTAGGGTACATCTGTGCCAATTTTGCTGGGGTTCGATACCATCTGGTCAGGAGTTTATAGGATGTTTCCTGAATTTGTGAACTTTTCGATGTATAGTATGTCGAATCGAAAAGTTCTTTAATTTGTGTCTTAGTGAAACTGTAATTTAATTCCCCTTCCCATTCTCTAATGTAATAAGGTGTTATATTTTTTCTAGTCCCTAAAATGAATGTATACATTTGGGACAGTAGATGTCTAGGTTTCGTCATCTTTACATATTTTGTTTCAAATATGGTAAGTGAATTCAGAGGTCTCATCAAGGTCTTCAATTTATTGAAAAACATTTTTAATTGATGGTACCTCCATTCCATCAATGGTATTGTTCCCATCTTTTGTATCAATTCTGTTAAGGTTAGTAATGTTCACTTCGGTGCAAATTTGCCACATGTGGTATCCCCATCTTTCCCCCAGTTCCCCATAGATCCCACTTCTTCTCCTGGTAAAAACCACGGGAAACCCTCCACTAGGGTTAGCGGAGATATCTGTGGGGCATAATCTCCAAATTCATTAAGTTGATCCCATATTTTTAAGGTGTTCTGAGTTAACGTTGATATCCATTTTGAAAGGCCCCCGATCCAGGGTATTCCCATTACACTCCTTCCTGCCATTTTCTGTTCCAAAGATACCCAGATTTTTTTTTGTTTGATCATGACTCCAATTTAGGATGCGTACTAGGGCCATTGCCTTATAGTATAATTTTACATCTGGTAACCCCATACCTCCTTCTGACTTCCCTTTACATAATATGTCATATGCCAGTCTGGGGCGTTTATTATTCCATACAAAGGATGTGAAGGCCCTCCGTAAATTTTTTAAGAAATTCTGAGAGAGTGGAATTGGAACTGTATATAAAGTATAAATAATTTTAGGCAATATGCTCATTTTTATTGCACTTACCCTTCCAAACCAAGTTAATAACTGCCCCTTCCACTTCCTCAGATCCTCTATTACCCCTTCCATTAACACTTTGTAATTCAGATCGTATAGAAGTTTAAGGTCTGCTGTTATATGTGTTTCTAAATAAACAAGGGATTTTTTATTCCATATAAAGGAGTAAGAGCTTTTCAATATCCTTATTATTTTTAGGGGAACATGGCAGGGAAGGATTACAGATTTTTCAAAGTTAATCTTAAAATTGGATAAGGCTCCAAATTTGGATACTTCTCTCATCAAGGCAGATAATGAGAACTGTGGTGCTGCCATAAAGAAGGGGGGGGGGCAATATGGGAGGGAGATAAAAAAAAAAATTCTCTCTTCTCGTTCTCTTTCTTTCTTCTCTCTCTTTCCTCCCATTAAGTTGGGAAGCTCACTATGAATCAATCCCTATTCACAAATCACATGGGGGGGGATAGGATAAAATGGAATAATATGATATTTAGGCGTAAACACCTAACCTCTAGGACGGTGAAGGAGTTTTTATTTTTATTTTTTACTGGGAAACAGTCTAAAACACAACCTTCAATCACAAATTATAAGGGAGAAAGGGGGATAAAGTAAAAGGGAGTAAGAAGCCTCGTAATTAATAAAAATTATTATTCTCTTTTTTTTTTTTTCTCTTTTTCTCACGACCCAACTTACGAATGGGGGGGAGGGAAAAGACGAGAGGGAGAGGGAAGGAGGCTATTGTATATATCCTTTTTTTTTTTTGGAAGCTCTTGGTTAACGAGTTACCGAAAAGGGTGGAGGGGGGGAACAAGAGATAAGGATGTTTTCATGTCAAAATGTGTCTACAAATGATTCAATGTTGTTTTTAAATGGAAATGTTAAAAAAAACAATAAAATTTGATAATAAAAAAAAAAAAAAAAAGCGGTATTAAACCCAAAGCAAACATTTATTATATTGCAGCTTATCAATTCTTATGCCCCGTACACACGGTCGGAAATTCCGACCACAAAATCCGTTGGATTTTTTCCGACGGATTTTGTCCGACACTGGTGTTGCATACACACGGTCGGACGTGGTGACGTTCGTTGCGTACGACGGGACTACGTAGAGGCTAGTAGCCAAAAGCTTTGGTCTTGTAATGTGATCTGAGCATGCGTGGCACTTTGTCCGTCGGAATTCGCTACACACGATCGGAAAAAGTCCGATAGGACTTTGTTGTCGGAAAATTTGAGAGCAGGATCTCAAACTTTTTTGACGGAAAAAGTCCGATGGAGCCCACACATGGTCGGAATTTCCGACAACATGGTCCGATAGGACATTTTCCATCAAAAAATCCAACCGTGTCTACGGGGCATTAGATGTGATGGCTGCGTTCCTTTCCCTTTTTTAGGCTTTCTCTCTTTTATTTTCATCTGATAATTCAGCCACCAAGTCTACTGTTGTTCAGAAGCTCAAGCTCTCCGGTATGTATCAGTTTATATGGATGAGACCATCCGTTTACCACTGGCATACCTCCCAACTTTTTGAGATGGGAATGAGGGACACCTATCAGCAAAAGTATGCAGGCATAGGACACACCTCTTGTCACGCCCCCTTAAAGGAGAATTGTACAAAAAAATAAGATTGGTTAAACCCAAGTGCTTCTTTTACCACTACTATTCCTTTATATTGGCTTTTGGAATTTACAAATGCAACAATTTAGAAATCAGATGAAAAGGTTTAGCGCTGGAAAACACTTTTTCATAGATAAAAAGTGCAGTTTATATACATCCTTATAGATCAGTTCATACATACAAACATACAGTTTCCGGTTCTCTGAGGGGAGAAGAGACAGATCGTCTGTTCATATAGAGTATGAACAGCAATCTATCTCTTCCCCTACACAGTCCCCCTCCCCCCTTCAGTTAGAACACACACTAGGGAACACAGTTAACCCCTTGATCGCCCCCTAGTGTTAACCCCTTCCCTGCCAGTGACATTTTACAGTAATCAGTGCATTTGTATAGCACTGATCGCTGTATAAATGCCAATGGTCCCAAAAATGTGTCAAAATTGTCCGACGTGTCCGCCATAATGTCGCAGTCCCCGATAAAAATCGCAGATCGCCGCCATTACTAGTACAAAAAAAATTATAATAAAAAATGCCATAAATCTATCCCCTATTTTGTAGACACTATAACTTTTGCGCAAGCCAATCATATTGCGATTTTTTTACCAAAAATAAAATATGTAGAAGAATACGTATCAGCCTAAACTGTGGAAAAAATCGTTTTTTTATATATTTTTGGGGATATTTATTATAGCAAAAAGTAAAAAATAATGTGTTTTATTCAAAATTATTGCTTTTTTTTCGTTTATAGCGCAAAAAATATAAACTGCAGAGGTGATCAAATACCACCAAAAGAAAGCTCTATTTTGTGTTGGGGATAGGTAGCAAGAGAAAAACTCACCCAAGGAAAAAAAGGACGTCAGTTTTGTTTGGGTGCAACGTGCAATCAATGTGATGATTATCAGCACAGACCCCCCCCCCCCTTTGACAGGGAGAGCTGCCGATCAGCTCTCCCTGTCAGCGTGAACCGAGGAAAGCCACTTACCGGCACTTACTGGTTCACGCGATGATCAGCTGTGATTGGTCACAGCTGATCACGTGGTATGAAGCCTCTGTCAGAGGCTTCATACCACGATCAGAGTTGCGGTGTGTCAGACTGACACACAGCACCCCTGATCGCACCCCTGATCGCACCCCTGACGTCCGATCAGGATAACTAAACCACTTTGCCGCTGTCATTTTGCTATACAGCGGGCGGCAAGTGGTTAAAGTTCATGTGTGTGTAAAGGCAAGCATCCCAATACTTTTGGTATTATGGTGTGTGTATATATATATATATATATATATATATATATATATATATATATACTGTATATGTTTATTTAAACAGTGTATTCTGGTTATTACCCATTGTTTAGTTGGAGAAGACATAAGACCAATTTCTATAGGGAATGCATCATGCATTACCTGGATCTTTTTCTTGGTTGTAAAGGATCTTCTCTGTCTGGAAATGTTCAGATTTCTTTGTGTATTATCAGTTTACATCAGCTATAAATGTTGAATAAACCCCACATTTTTTGTTTAACATTTACCTTTGCTTAAATATTGTACCTTTCAAACATTGGTTTCTCTTCAGGCTTCAAATATGATACATGGAGGTCCACGGCTCTCATGTCTCTTAAACAGTCACAGGGTAAGTTAGGGGGCTTTTGGCAGTAGAAGACCTCTTCATAGAGTTTGTCTTTATACTCACAAAGCTCTCTGGTCGAATTCATCTGGAAGCCACAGGGAGAGATCGCCTGCTGACCTAGGTGGACGTATCTCCCCTGGAAGCCTATAACTCCCAGACTTGAATGTCTTGACCTCCAGAGGGCCGCGATTCCTTCACTGGGGTGCCATAACAAAATGGAGACTTTGATTTGGCCTGCCCAGTATAAGGGAAAGTGGATACGGTAAGACCCATTGTTCAAGTCTTCCACCTTTCCTGATACAGATGCTCTGGGCGTTAGAGAAAAAAGCCTAGGTCTTATAAAATCTCCTCCGTAAGTTTTCCTGTTGTTCAAATAATCATACATGTCCACTTGTATGACAAAGTCTTCCCCAACGCAGTATTGTTCTCTGGGATTCGCTAAAAACACTTTGCTGTTTTGCGCGCTGGTGGTTTTGTTGAAATAAGTGAATGTCACATTGGGGATAAGGCTTTGGATTTTGGTAAAGACACCATCAATTTGAATTTGCAGTTGACTTGCCTTTAGTGGAGGCTCTAGAACCTTCTCCTTATCTGGAACCATGTCTTGCTTGGTATGCCCCAAACAATTTCCCACAATTACTCTGAGAGAGTGCTGTAAAGGAAATTTCAATATAAAACTTATTTTTCCTCTCAATGTTTAAATACCATAATACAACGTATTTGAGTGTAGTTGGTGTTTCGTCCAAAAAAAAAAAAAAATGGAAGTTTTCTACTACAAGTAAAACTTTACAGGTCTACAGAAACACCTGCAACACTGATAGCTACTGAGATAGATTTTTTTTAAATGTTTGTGTGATTTTTCTTCTAGTTAGATATAAAGGAGATCTGTGCCACCATTCATTTTCAACTTTGTATTCCCTGAATTAATACAAAGCTTCCCTGAAAATAAAGAAAAGAAAAAGCCCAAAAAAAGGAAAATGAATGCAGTCACCACATTTAAAGTAGGAGTAAACTGTAAACTCCCATGCATGACTTTTACCTATAGGTAAGCATATAGTAAGGCCATTGGCATACCCTGTTTCCCCGAAAATAAGACTTAGCGTGATCGTCGGTGATGGCTGCAATATAAGCCCTACCCCCCCCCCCCCCCAAATAAGCCCTAGTTAAAGTCCTTGTAGGTCTTATTTTCAGGGTAGGGCTTATTTTTGGGGAAACAGGGTAAGGCTTATTTGGGGGGTAGGGCTTATATTGCAGCCATCACTGACAGTCGCGCTAGGTCTTATTTTCGGGGAAACAGGGTAGCATAAGGGGTTGCAGGGGTCACAATTGCAAATCCGCCCCTAGCTCCAGGGGGCCCCTGCAGCCTCACTGTCATATTATCATATCCTCCACAAAGTCCAGCTCCGATCTGCCCTAGGGCCCCACAGCCACGTTCCAATACTGGGCTTCCACTTTGCCTTCCACAGTCCACACCCCTCGGTTCTCATTGGCTGGGGAGAAGCTGTGAGCCATTTCCAGAATGGAGAGTAGCATGAAGGGAGAACAGCCCAGGATGGGGAAGTTTCTGTGCTGTGCGCTGGCAACATGGAATGGTAACCAAGCTCAGCGAGTTAAGAGGAGAAGAGTGCCGCCCTGTAGCCCCGATGGGACGGATGTTACTGGTGAGGTAACACCCCGCTCAGTGTCTCCTAGTCACCAGCTGGAATTATTTGTACCCCCCACCTGGAGATGTCTACTTACCCCACTTCCCTGACAACTGGAGAAAAGACACACACCTATGGGAGGTGACTGTCAGGGTTTCCGTCCGCTGCACACTCTAGTGCGCAGGCGCACGGGTCCGGCTCCCCGGCTCATAGCCAGTGACAGGGAGATGATGCGGCGGCGCACGCGCACTCGCGTTCCCGCCAAGCATCGCGCGCGCCTGCGCAGTAGCGCGGCGTCACCCCATGTGACCTCAGCGGCCCTATAAAAGGAGGGCCTCTGTGCCCAGACAGACGCTGGTTCGTCTGACAGCTGCTACCTGTTTGTATCCTGTACTTGACCCTTGAAGATTGTCTTACCTGTTGCCAAACCCGGATCGTCCTGACTACTCTGCCTTCTCCTGACCTTGACCTTCGGCTCGCCTATTGGATCTGTTACCTTCTCCTGCACTGGACCCTCGGCCTGTATCCTGGACTCTCCTCTCTGCTGCCTGTGCTTGACCCCCAGCCTGCCTTGGACTCTCCTGCCTAAAGATACCTTGTTCTGTTACCTTGTACCTGACCTACCAGTCTGTGACCCTCGGCCTACATCCAGCTAACCTGTCTGTGTTTGATCCCCAGCCTGCTTGCTGTGTTTCTAACTAGTGATTCGTGGACCCACTATCCAGTTCCAGTCTACCCTTCACTGCAACACCTGAGCCCACGCCTGGTCACCATCCCACCGGTGGCTTGTGCCTCTTGGTGCCAACCGTCCCTGTGTCACCTTCAGGGCAGTGGGCGCCGAGTCGCAAGGGCAACCGCTCTCGGCATCTTGGCCTCGGTGAGTACCTAGTTCATGACAGTGACCTTCCAACAAAACCTGACAAAACTGACAAAGAAACCTTCAGAAATTGCTAAAACAAAACACTTCCTGAGGGGCTGCAAGCTCCAGATTTTGTGTCATGTGGCTTACCTCTCCCCCAGATCTAAGTTGCACCCCCCCCCAAAGCCCTCTGACCACCCCCTCCACCCAGCATGCTATGCTCAGCTGCTGAGCTCCTTTCCCATTAGGGCACTCTTTACCACTCCTCCTCCGCAGGGCTGAAATCACATTCCTTTACAACACAGCCAGTCAGCCACGATCTTCACATGGTGTATCTGCCTACTGCAACTACACTACCGTTCCGACTAGGGGATTTCACAGGTCAGAGCGGCAACATAAAAGCCAGATACACCCTGTGAAGGCTGACAGGCTGTGTGTAAAGGAATGTGATTCCAGCCCTGTGTATTGTGGGGAGGAGGAGCTGTATACAGTGCTGGGATGGGAAAGGAGCTCTGCCAAGTGACCTGCTTCTCCAGCGGTGATCCCTGTCCTCTGATTCTCCAGCGGTGATCCCTGTCCTCTGATTCTCCAGCGGTGATCCCTGTCCTCTGATTCTCCAGCGGTGATCCCTGTCCTCTGATTCTCCAGCGGTAATCCCTGTCCTCTGATTCTCCAGCGGTAATCCCTGTCCTCTGATTCTCCAGCAGTAATCCCTGTCCTCTGATTCTCCAGCGGTAATCCCTGTCCTCTGATTCTCCAGCGGTAATCCCTGTCCTCTGATTCTCCAGCAGTAATCCCTGTCCTCTGATTCTCCAGCGGTAATCCCTGTCCTCTGATTCTCCAGCGGTAATCCCTGTCCTCTGATTCTCCAGCGGTGATCCCTGTCCTCTGATGTCAGGAGGAACTCTGGGAACTCAAAACTCTTAAGCCACTTTGAGTATCTTGGCGTGCGGTGGGTGTATCTGCACGCACGGTTATAGTGGTGGGTGGTAGTGGGGGGGGGGGGGGGCAATGTCAACTTTTGCATCAAGGCCCTTTTGCATCAAGGCCCACAAGCTTCAAGCTACGCCTCTGAGTAAGGCTTACCTATAGGTACAATATATATCTCCTAAACGTGCACTGTTTAGGAGATATTTACTTTTGATGCAGCCGGTGACACCGATGCATGCACTCTGAAGGAACGGCATACCGCGCTGTTCCTTCAGAGTCCTGTGCCCTGAATGGTGGCTCCCTTGCGTATGGGTGGGAGTGACGTCATGACGGTTCCGGCCACTCACACAGCCAGAGTCCGCAAACCTGGAAGGAAGACCTGGTGAAGATGGAAGTGCCTTCAGCGGTGACAGCGCGCCGCTGGAAGGCTTCATTCTAAGGTAGGTTTCAAAAAATGTGCTAGACGGCTCAGACTCAGGCCCCACTGTCACCATCATGGATGACAGATGCCGACCCCTACCGAAACCGTCCTTCCAGGTGCAATTACACCATTAGATTTTCTTTGGTCCCCACTCTCTTAGGAGTAACCACAGCGCCTCCTCTGGATGACTGATAAGAACAGATACTACACTTGATCTTAGCCAAAAAGCCGAGAAGCGATAAGCTTATAATGCTGTCCATTGTGGCAGGATCTCCACTTTTCTGGCATTCACATTTTCTTGCAGATATGATGTAATCCTTCAAAGACCAGCTATCAATAAGTAAGCTGACCAGGAGTGACTATTCTTTTTTTCTTTTTTACCTGCATTGCTGTCCAGCGCCAAAGGAAGCCCAGGAGGAAAGAAAAGACTAAAACGCACAGTGCAAACTTTCTCTTGACCATTCTGTCATGTGATGAGGCAACCTGATAAAGAAATAGATATTTTTAGGCTTATTTCAAAGACCAGTGAATTTAGTCTAGGTTTACACTAACGCAGACCAGGAACGCATGAACGGCTGGGCAAATGGGCGTACATGGGTGACCTGTGGTCATGTGTGCAGCGCTGGCGCGACCCTGCCGCAAGCTCCGTGAGTAGGATCGCGGGGCCCCGCGGACTCGATGTCCGCGGGGACACCCGCAATCGTCTCACAGAGCTGAAGAACGGGGAGATGCTAATGTAAACAAGCATCTCCCCGTTCTGCCTAGTGACACTGTCACTGATCATAGCTCCCTGTGATCGGGAGCGGTGATCAGTGATGTGTCACATGTAGCCACGCCCCCTAACAGTTAGAATCACTCCCTAGGACACACTTAACCCCTTCCTAGCCAGCTAGTGGTTAAAACCCTTCACTGCCAGTGTCATTTTTACAGTAAGCAGTGCAATTTTTTAGCATTGATCACTGTAAAAATGACAATGGTCCCAAAAATGTGTCAAAATTGTCCGATGTGTCCGCCATAATGTCGCAGTCACGATAAAAATCACAGATCACCGCCACTACTAGTAAAAAAAAAATTATTAATCAAAATGCCATAAAACGAACCCCTATTTTGTAGGCGCTATAACTTTTGCGCAAACCAATCAATAAACGCTTATTGCGATTTTTTTTACCAAAAATATGTAGAAGAATATGTATCGGCCTAAACTGAGGAAAAAAATGTTTTTTTATTTATTTTTTGGGGATATTTATTTTAACAAAAAGTAAAAAATAATGCGTTTTTTTCAAAATTTACGCTCTATTTTTGTTTATAGCGCAAAAAATAAAAACCGCAAAGGTGATCAAATACCACCAAAAGAAAACTCTATTTGTGGGAAAAAAAGGACGTCAATTGTTTGAAAGCCACGTTGCACGATCGCGCAATTGTCAGTTAAAGCGACGCAGTGCCGAATCGCAAAATGTGCTCTGGTCTTTGGCCAGCCAAATGGTCCAGGGCTTAAGTGGTTAAGGTGAAAAAACACGAACCTTTACAACCCCTTTAATGGCACCCCAATGCATCGGCAACTGATACACATTCATGCACGCTCCAAACCGCATGGTACTGAGGCACCATAAAATTTGTTTTGTCGTGATTTCAAAAGAGTTGGGGACTTTTCTCCTCGTGTTTCTCGCAGGTAGGACAACCCATTCGAAAAGAATGGGCTGCTCAACCTGTGGCGTGCACGTGCATATTATTATTATTATTAGTCAGGATTTATTTAGCTCTAACAGTTTGAGCAGTGATTTACACTATACCTTATACAATATACCCAACATTTTGAGATGGGAACGAGGGACACCTATTAGCAAAAGTATGTAGGCATAGGACACACCCCCCTTGCCACGCCCCCTTAAAGGAGAATTAAACAAATAAAGATTAGTTAAACCCACAAGTGCTTTTTTTTTTTATTTAATTTTTTACCACTACTATTTATTTTTGCTGGCTTTTGAAATTTATTAATGCAGCAATTTAGAAAATGGATGAAAGGTTTAGCACTGGGAAACACTTTTTGAAAGATAAATAGTGCATTTTATATACAACTATATAGATCAGACCAAAATGAGGGACAAATGAGGAGGAAAGTAGGACAAGGCGACTTTGTTCCAAAATATGGGCAGTCCCTTGAAATCAGGGACAGTTGGGGGGCTATCTATACCATTATTTACAATACAATATACCATAGCACAATACATCTCACTGGAAGATTGCAGCACTCTTCTGCTATCCACTGCAGTAACAAACAGAACACTGATATACTATTAACCACTAGCCAACCAGCCGCTGTTATTCTACTGTGGCACGTCAGTTCTCCTGCGCAAATCGGCGTAGCTGTACGTCGGCCCTTTAAACAGCTATTGCGGGAGTGTGCTGCACGGCGGGGGACCCGATGCACGTGTCCGCCGGCCACACGCGATCGCGGGCACGATAGCCAGAATGGTGATGTGTGTGTGTAAACACACAAATCCCTATTCTGTCAGGAGAGGAGAGACAGATCGTCTGTTCCTACTAGCTAGGAATAGCGATCTGGCTCCTCCTCTAGTCAGTCACATCCCCAACACACACGAGGGAGCACATTTAACCCCTTGATCGCCCCTAGTGTTAACCCCTTCCCTGACAGTGACATTTACACAGTAATCAGTGCATTTTTATAGCGCTGATTGCTGTATAAATGTGAATGGTCCCAAAAGTGTCCGATCTGTCCGCCGCAATGTCGCAGCCCCGCTAAAAATCGCAGATCCCCGCCATTACTAGTAAAAAAAAAAAAATAATAAAAATGCCATAAATATAGCCCCTAAAACTTTTGTGCAAACCAATCAATATACGCTTATTGCGATTTTGTTTTTACCAAAAATACGTAGAAGAATATAAATTGGCCTAAACTGAGGACTAAATTCGTATTTTTTTTATATTTTTTTATTTATTGTTTTTTTTGTATTTTGTATTTATTTGTTTTTTTAGATTTATTATAGCAAGTAAAAAAAATTGCATTTTTTTTCAAAACTGATGCTCTTTTTTTGCTTATAGCGCAAAAAATAAAAACCGCAGAGGTAATCAAATACCACCAAAAGAAAGCTCTATTTGTGGGAAAAAAAGGACTTCAATTTTGTTCGGGTGCAGCGCCGCGCGACCGCGCAATTGTCAGTTAAAGCGACACAGTGCCGTATCGTAAAAAAAATGGCCCGGTCATCAAGGGGGCAAATCCTTCCGGGGCTGAAGTGGTTAAACTGCTATTTCAACTACCCTTCTCCAAGATGAAGTCCAAAAGCAACTGCCCTCTTGGTAATAAAAATACATTCACATATACTGTACCCGTGTGTGTGTATATATATATATATATATATATATATATATATTATATACCCTGTTTCCCCGAAAATAAGACCTAGCGTGTTTGTCGGTGATGGCTACAATATAAGCCCTACCCCTCAAATAAGCCCTAGTTAAAGTCCTTGTAGGTCTTATTTTCCTGGTAGGGCTTATTTTCAGGGAAACAGGGTAGGGCTTATTTGGGGGGTAGGGCTTATATTGCAGCCATCACCGACAATCACACTAGGTCTTATTTTCGGGGAAACAGGGTATATATATATATATATATATATATATATATATATATATATATCCTGTATATATATATATCCTGTGTGTATATATATATATATATATATATATACATATACATATATATACATATACATATATATATATACATACTCTATAAATACATATACTGTATATATATATAATATATATACATATTTATATACCGGTATACATATACCTATACATAAATTTACACGCTATACACTTAATACAAAGGATTTAGCATATTTCAGTAACTCACATACAAGTTATCTTAATCTTATGCAGACGCAACAAATAAAAACTACAACAACTGATGGATCTTCCTATTAATGAATAATTGTAAAAAGTAGAATTTCTCACAGTCTAGATGAAGGGAATCCCAGGACTGTAATTCTTCTTTCTCTATATAATTAGAGGAGAGAAATCCTTATCATAGAAGGTAGGTGAGCCTGTGATAGTCTCTGTGCACAGTGGGCAGAGTAGTCTTGCTTTCCCCTCTTTGCTTCTCCAGTACCATCCACTCTTCTCCCCGGCCGGCCACAGTGCTGAGGCTTGGCTCCTTCCTGAGCCGGGATCTTCCAGGAATGTAGTAGGAAAGCAGCTCTAATAAAAAAAAAAAAACAGAAAACTTCATCCTTCAATAATATCACTGTACTTTTATTAAAGTGGTATTAACCTTAAATAATAAAAACTTGCTGACAGGTAGCATAGCTCCCAACTGTCCCCGATTTCGAGGAACTGTCCCCGATTTCGAGGGACTGTCCCCGATTTCGAGGGACTGTCCCTGATTTCGAGGGACTGTCCCTGATTTCGAGGGACTGTCCCTGATTTGGAGCAATGTCCCTCTGTCCCTTATTCCTCCTCATTTGTCCCTCATTTTGGTCTGATCTATATATTTGTATATAAAATGCACTTTTTATCTATCAAAAACGTGTTTTCCAGCACTAAATCTTTCATCTGATTTCCAAATTTCTGCATTTGTAAATTCCAAAAGCCAATATAAAGGAATAGTAGTGGTTTAAAAAGCACTTGTGGGTTTAACCAATCTTGTTTTTTTTTGTACAATTCTCCTTTAACCACTTCAATACCAGGCACTTAGACACCTTCCCGCCCAAGCCAATTTTCAGCTTTCAGCGATGTCGCAATTTGAATGACAATTGCGCGGTCATGCTACTCTGTACCCAAACAAATTTTTTATCATTTTGTTCCAACAAATAGAGCTTTCTTTTGGTGGTATTTGATCACCTCTGCGATTTTTATTTTTTGCGCAACAAACAAAAAAAGACCGAAAATTTTGCAAAAAAACAAGTTTTTTTCTTTGTCACTGTTAATTTTTTTTGTAAATAAGTGCGTTTTCTTCTTCAATGACGGGCACTGATAAGGCGGCACTAATGGGCACTGATAAGGCGGCACTGATGGGCACCGATGAGGTGGCACCAATTAGGGGGCACCGATGAGGTGGCACTGATGATGGGCACTGATAGGCGGCACTGATGGGCACTGATAGGTGGAACTGATGGGCATTGATAGGTGGCACTGGTATGTGGCACTGATGGGCACTCAGGTGGCACTGATGGGCACTCATAGGCGTCACTGACGGGCACTCATAGGCGGCACTGACGGGCACTCATAGGCGGCACTGATGCACACATATAGGTGGCACTGATAGGTGGCATGGATGGGCACTGATAGGTGGGCATGGGTGGGCATGGATGGGCACTGATAGGTGGCACTGATGGATGCTGATGAGTGGCACTGATGACACTGATGGGTGGCATTGCTGGGCATCCCTTTTTTTTTACTTTTTTTTTAATTAAATATGATGTGCCAATCAGTGCCCATCTGTGGGCACTGATTGGCATATTTTTGGCATTTTTGTTAACATGTGGATGGCCATGGGGGATGTACCTGGCCATCCACATGCTGGGGGCTTCCCTGGTGGTATTGGGGGCTTCCCTGGTGGTCTAGTGTGGGCATCTGAGGGGGGGCTGCGCTGATAAACAATCAGCGCATACCCCCCCTGTCAGGAGAGCCGCCGATCGGCTCTCCTCTACTCGCGTCTATCAGACGCGAGTGAGGAAAAGCCGATCAACGGCTCTTCCTGTGTACATCGTGATCCGCCGTGATTGGACACGGCTAATCACGTGGTAAAGAGCCTCCGCCGGAGGCTCTTTACCGAGATCAGTGTAGCGGTGTGTCAGACTGACACACCGCTCCACCGATCGCCGCGATGCGCGCCCCCACAGGCGCGCGGCGGCTGTTATCCTGAAGGACGTCATATGACGCCCAGTCAGGATAACGAAACCACTTCCCGGACGTCAATTTGCTATTGACCGGGCGGGAAGTGGTTAAGGACCGCCTCCTGCACATTTATGTCGGCAGAATGGCACGGCTGGGCATATCAACGTACAGGTACGTTGCTCTTTAAGAGCCCAGCCGTGGGTCGCATGCGCCGCCGGTGGCACGCTCGCGACCCGGTCCTGAGCTCCGTGACCGTGACCGCGGGACCCGCGGACCCGATCGCCGCTGGTGTCCCGCGATTGGGTCACAGAGCTGAAGAACGGGGTGAGGTAAGTGCAGGGCTGTTGCAAGGATTTTTGACACCCTAGGCGAAACCTAATTTTGCCGCCCCCCTTCACTCCACCCCTGACCCCACCCCCTTTTCCGTGCCCATGTAAACCCCACCTTTTTAACGAAGCGCCCATAAAATGCAGCCCACCATCGCCCATCAATGCAACCTACCAGCACCTATCAAATGCAGCCTACCAGCGCCCATCAAATGCAGCCTACAAGCGCCCATCAAATGCAGCCTCACCAGCGCCCATCAATGCAGCCTTCCAGCACCCATCAAATGCAGCCTACCAGCGCCCATCAAATACAGCCTACAAGCGCCCATCAAATGCAGCCTCACCAGCGCCCATCAATGCAGCCTCACCAGCGCCCATCAATGCAGCCTCACCAGCGCCCATCAATGCAGCCTCACTAGCACACATCAATGCAGCCTCACCAGCGCCCATCAATGCAGCCTCACCAGCACCCATCACATTTAGCCTCACCAGGACCCATCAAATGCAGCATACTAGTGCCCATCAATGAATGTTTGCTTGCTTCCATTCATTCAGGAGTCGGGACACAGATACAGTCCTTCACTGCCGCTGCGCCTCTGACACTATCTGTGAACAGAAGGACGGCTGCATGCTGATGCTGAGACTTAGTTGCTTGCGGCAGAGAGAAGAGAGTAGAAAAACCAGTGGCCGGGCGCCCCCTAGGCATCATGGCGCCCTAGGCGGCTGCCTAGTTTGCCTAGTGGTAGCACCGGCCCTGGGTAAGTGTAAACAAACCTCTCCCCGTGCTTCCGACACTGATCGTCTGTTCCCTGTCATCGGGAAAGACGGTCAGTGATGTCGAATGTCAAGCCACGCCCCCTACAGTAAAAAAAAACACACACACACGTCACACTTAACCCCGCCCCCTAGTGGTTAACCCCTTCACTGCCAGTGCCATTTACACAGGAATCAGTGCATTTAAATAGCACTGATTGCTGTATAAATGACAATGGTCCCAAAATGTGTCAACAATGTCCGATGTGTCCGCCATAATGTCGCAGTCACAATAAAAATTGCTGATCGCCGCCATTACTAGTATAAAAAAAAAATATTAATAAAAATGCTATAAAACTATCCCCTATTTTGTAAACGCTATAACTTAAGCGCAAACCAATCAATAATCGCTAATTGCGAAATTTTTTTTTACCAAAACTATATAGAACAATACGTATCGGCCTAAAACTGAGGAAAACATTTTTTTTATATATTTTTTGGGGATATATTTTTTATAGTAAACAATATTGCATTTTTTTTCAAAATTGTCGCTCTATTTTTGTTTATAGCGCAAAAAATAAAAACCGCAGAGGTGATCAAATACCACCAAAAGAAAGCTCTATTTGTGGGAAAAAAAGGACGCCAATTTTGTTTGGGAGCCACATCGCACGACCGCGCAATTGTCAGTTAAAGCCACGCAGTGCCGGATCGCAAAAAGGGGCCTGGTCCTTTGGCTGCAAATTGGTTCGGGGCTTAAGTGGTTAAGGGGGCGTGGCAAGGGGTGTATCCTATGCCTGCATACTTTTGCTGATAGGTGTCCCTCATTCCCATCTAAAAAAGTCGGGAGGTATGCATACAGGCTCTCCAGCCAAGCTGTGATTTGTGCTAAAGTGGTGTGTTCGGTATCAGGTAGCACCATAATTACCCTCCTTGTGTCATACTCCAAGGAATTGATTACCAGTTCAGGTATAAGCTCTGCTGGCACTTGGATTAGGAAAGCCGCACTCTCCAGACACTCCACCCTATCAGCCAGGGGGATATCCGTGCCATTATATTTGGGGATTAGTGCTAAGGCAGCTCCCGGGGTACCATTGTAGTGATGTGGCCCACATCCTGTACAGTGGGCTGAGTATCCATATTCTGCTGACTATGCCAAGTGTAGCCGGGCGCCTCGATAAGGTACCCGCTTGGGATGGAATGCACACAGCATAGCTCCCAACTGTCCCTGATTTGGAGCAATGTCCCTCTGTCCCTCATTCCTCCTCATGTGTCCCTCATTTTGGTCTGATCTATATAGTTGTATATAAAATGCACTTTTTATCTTTCAAAAAGTGTTTCCCAGCGCTAAACCTTTCATCCAATTTCTAAATTGCTGCATTTGTACATTTTAAAAGCCAATATAAAGGAATAGTAGTGGTAAAAAAAAAAAGTCCTTGTGGATTTAATTAACCTTTTTTTTTGGTTAATTCTCCTTTAAGGGAGTGTGGCAGGAGGGCGTGTCCTATGCCTACATACGTTTGTTAGTAGGTGTCCCTCATTCCCATCTCAAAATGTTGGGAGGTATGTACACAGGCCTCAGCAAAGTGAAAGCTTTATAATTGTTGATAATCAAGTTAAAAATAAGTTACATTAATCAGATGATTGGTAGAATGCTTCCCTAGACAGTTCAGAACAGACCAGGATATGGTCCTATACTATGCCATTACTGGAGGGCGGCGACTGCTGTGGGGGTTTTCGTATGGTGTTTAAAATCTTGCCTACCGGGCACTTTTACCCCCCTTCCTGCCCAGGTCAATTTTCAGCTTTCAGCGCTGTCACACTTTGAATGACAATTGCGCGGTCATGCAACACTGTACCCATATGACATTTTTATTTTTAATAAAGCTTTCTTTTGGTGGTATTTAATCACCACTGGGTTTTAATTTTTTTGCTAAATAACGAAAGAAGACCGAAAATGTAAAAAAAAAAAAAAAATTTTCATAGTTTGTTATGAAATTTTGCAAACAGGTAATTTTTCTCTTTCACTGATGTGCGCTTCTGATAGGCTGCACTGGTGGGCACTGATGAGGAGGTATTGCTAGGCGGCACTGATAGGCGATAACTGATAGGCAGCACTGATGGGCACTGATGGGCACTGATGGGTGGCACTGATGGTTACTGGTAGGCAGCACTGATAGGTGACACTCATGAGGAGGCACTGGTGGGCACTGATTGGCAGCACTGGTGGGCACAGATTTGCAGCACTGGTGGGCACAGATTTGCAGCACTGGTGGGCAAATATTGCCAGCACTGATGGGAATGCACTGATAATCAGGACACTGATAATCATTGCCCTGATTATCAGTGCGGATGTCTCTTTTAGGGAGGGACGCCATGAGACGCCATGAGGAAAGGAGTGCCGATAGCCTGCATCTGTTTACCTCAGCTGATCACATGGTAAAGAGCCACTGATTGGCTCTTTACCTCAATCTGTGATAAGCAGTGTCTGGAGAACACTACGATCACAGAGCGTGCCACCCAGCAACAGGTGCGATCACGGGAAGCCGTCATGTGACCCAGAACTAGAGGATCGGCGGCCGGCAAGTGGTTAACCGAATAGCACTAGTCAACTAGACAGGATCCTCAGGAGATTCTTTGGCACCACACAAATCCCTTATGAGGGGTGTCAAACTCAATTTCATCGTGGCCCGCATCAGCATCATGGTTACCCTCAAAGGGCCGGTTGTAAATAGTAAGACTAGATGTCAAGAGCACCCCATTCCCACCTTTCATCAGATGTCAAGATCCCCCCCCCCACCATCAAGAGTCCCCCACCCTCCCTTACATCACAGTGCACCCCCCTTACCATGTGCTGCTGCCGGGAGGAAGCTGGGGTGGAGATGGGAAGCAGAAAAATTAAAGTTTGGAGGAGGACCAAAGGAGGGCTGGAGTCAGTTGCAGAGTCTACTGAATGCTGAGATCAGGGGAGGTGGTGGGAGGGGGGTGCTGCGGCTGCACAGAGAGGCAGAGAATCTGAAGGAGGAGTTCTGTCCTCCTCTCTGCTGCCAACTGCTGAGATGGGAGGGTGGCAGAGACGAGCCTCTCTGTGGCTGCACAGAGAAGCACAGGATCTGGCAGAGTAGTTCTGTCCTATTCTCTGCTGCTGACTGCTGAAACAATGTGGGGGAGAGGTTAAGGGGGTGCTCCATCTGCAGGAGAGGTGCGATTGCCACATGAAATGGCCTGGCTGGCTGGATTTGGCCCACGGGCCTTGTGTTTGATACATGTGCCTTACACTCTCTCTACTTGCCAGGAACCCATCCCTGCACTAAAAGCTGTTTCTGAGCAGCGGTTTTCTCACCCCAACCAGCCACTTGTTAGAAGCATGCCCAGATGATGTAGCATCCCTTATTTAAAGGTTCTCTCGCTAAGCTAGTCTCCTTAACTCTTGCAGAAACTCAGCATGATATAAGATACTTGCCTTCCCTAGAGAAAGCTAATGGAGTCTCCAAGAGGACATTTCCCTTAATAGACTGCCCTAACCTTGTCGAATCGGCACAGTGCCACCTACAAGAAAGAAGAATACCTGCCCCTGCCTACAGGCAAACTTGCTACACACCAGGCCCCAAACCTTCTGAGAACATCCCTTTTCTCACCAGTGACACTAGGGTTGCCACCTGTCCGGGATTCACCCAGACAGTACGGGTTTAGAGTAATTTTGAATCATGTGTCCGGGGCTCCTGCCGCCTGGAACCCGGACACGTGATCCAGACCGCACTGTGGCTCAGAGCTCCATCTGTTCAGCGGGGGACGGGCAGGAACATTACTACAGGTTATTATGCTAATACAGTGGACTGTCGGACAATTTAAACAGTATCGCCCCTAGGGTTGCCACCTGTCCGGGATTCACCCGGACAGTACGGGTTTAGAGTAATTTTGAATCATGTGTCCGGGGCTCCTGCCGCCTGGAACCCGGACACATGATCCAGACCGCACTGTGGCTCAGAGCTCCATCTGTTCAGCGGGGGACGGGCAGGAACATTACTACAGGTTATTATGCTAATACAGTGGACTGTCGGACAATTTAAACAGTATCGCCCCTAGGGTTGCCACCTGTCCGGGATTCACCCGGACAGTACGGGTTTAGAGTAATTTTGAATCATGTGTCCGGGGCTCCTGCCGCCTGGAACCCGGACACATGATCCAGACCGCACTGTGGCTCAGAGCTCCATCTGTTCAGCGGGGGACAGGCAGGAACATTACTACAGGTTATTATGCTAATACAGTGGACTGTCGGACAATTTAAACAGTATCGCCCCCCTCCTATATTATCGGCCGGGGAAGGTAATTGCCGGGAAACGCAGCACACGTGCCTTTCTCAGTCAAAGCACAGGATCCTACAGGAGGAAAAGAGGTGCCCGGACAGCAGACACTGAGAGCACTGGAACCCTGGACAACTTTACAGAGGACAAGACCGCTATCGAATAGAGAGTCTGGCCAGCAGTGCCCTGTCAGTGGAGAATAGGAGGACAGCGCGCTGGATCGGGGGGGTATGTAGTTTATCACACAGACACAGGGCTCAAGTCCTGCGGGAACGCATGGGAACGGAGTTCCTGTACTTTTTCCACAACAGGAACTCAGTTCCCATTAGCAGCCGTGTCCTGCAAGACTTTGAAGAATGCGAGCTGTGTGGTGCTACACCAGCAGCTGCCGACACAGCTCGCAATAGTAAGTGCTGCACACCTGATCATCCAGGCATTGCCAGTAGGGGGCCCCATGACAGCCTTCGCTTCGATCTACCTGTAAATCACAGCTAGCTGACGGGTAGATCAGGTCCCTGCTGCTAAGAGATTGTATTTAGTCAGACCTCTTGTGATGTGCTCCTCCCCGCCGGCCCCTCCTGATTTTCTGTCTCCACACCCCCCCCCCCCCCCAGTCTCCTGCATACTTGCTCTGTGTTCCTGCTGAATCCCCCCCTCCTCTATCTTCAGTGCCATATGATGAGAGAACCCAGAGGAGGAGCACAGCTATTCTGCTCACAGGACATGCATGGAGAGAGGTGAGCTGAGGGAGGAACATCAGTTTGGGGTGGTAAGCTGAGCACAATACCTGGCAAAGTTTAATGCCAGGAGGTAAGTTTATGTGTAAATATGTGAAGGGTTGGAATAGCAGCGAGTGTGTGTTGGAGCCCTGCAGAGTTTGCAGCCCCCCCAAGCTAACATACATCTCCTAAGCAGGAACACATCACTATCTCCCCAAGCATTCTGTCCAGATAATGTGCAGTTCATTTATGACCTTTCCGTTTAACCCTGTGTTATGCAAACTCTGTTCAATGAAAAGTGTAAACTCACCACATAAACACTCTATATACAAAATAAAATTCCCCAATAAAGATCAGAACATGATGTTCACATTTGCATGGAAGCACAATTGAATGAATGCTGATTATTCAGAGAATTACCGTATTTATGTTTATTGAGGATTTTTTTTTATGTACTAACAGTTAAGCTTCATACACACAATACGAAAATTGGATGAAAAATACCACTTTTGAAGCGTTCGTACATATGAGCGTCTCATTTTTAATTTTTTTTTGGTGGGCGAGTGGATCTTGGGTGGGAGTTCCCACACTTTTTTCCCCAGGACTTGACCCCTGCACAGACAGCTGACAGGGAACAGACCGTGCAGGAGACCAGCCACAGAATCGGCTACATCCACACTACTTGGCTGGGTAAAAAATACACTGATCTGAGGAGGGAGGGGGGAGAAGGGGGAATTCTTAGGATTCTTTGCTATCACCTCTGTGTTGTATGTGATGATCGGGAGTCAGGGCCAGTGCCAGCATAACACAGTGTCCTGTATATGAGCGAGAATAGTGTGTGCCCTCCACATGTCCTCCTGTCACTCTGCCTGTCCCTCTCCATGTCACTCTGCCCCCCTCCCTATCACTCTGCCTGTCCCCCTCCATGTCCCTCTGCCTGTCCCCCTCCATGTCCCTCTGCCTGTCCCCCTCCATGTCACTCTGCCTGTCCCCCTCCCTATCACTCTGCCTGTCCCCCTCCATGTCACTCTGCCTGTCCCCCCTCTCTGTCACTCTGCCTGTCCCCCTCTCTGTCACTTTGCCTGTCCCCCTCTCTATCACTCTGCCTGTCCCCCTCCATGTCCCTCTGCCTGTCCCCCTCCATGTCACTCTGCCTGTCCCCCCTCCCCCTCCATGTCACTCTGCCTGTCCCCCTCCATGTCACTCTGCCTGTCCCCCTCTCTGTCACTCTGCCTGTCCCCCTCCATGTCACTCTGCCTGTCCCCCTCCATGTCACTCTGCCTGTCCCCCTCCCTGTCACTCTGGCTGTCCCCCTCCATGTCACTCTGGCTGTCCCCCTCCCTATCACTCTGCCTGTCCCCCTCCCTGTCACTCTGCCCCTCTCCCTATCACTCTGCCTGTCCCCCTCCATGTCACTCTGCCCCTCTCCCTATCACTCTGCCTGTCCCCCTCCATGTCCCTCTGCCTGTCCCCCTCATGTCACTCTGCCTGTCCCCCTCCCTATCACTCTGCCTGTCCCCCTCCATGTCACTCTGCCCCCCTCCCTATCACTCTGCCTTTCCCCCTCCATGTCCCTCGGCCTGTCCCCCTCCATGTCACTCTGCCTGTCCCCCTCTCTGTCACTCTGCCTGTCCCCCTCCCTGTCACTCTGCCCCTCTCCCTATCACTCTGCCTGTCCCCCTCCATGTCACTCTGCCCCTCTCCCTATCACTCTGCCTGTCCCCCTCCATGTCCCTCTGCCTGTCCCCCTCCATGTCCCTCTGCCTGTCCCCCTCCATGTCACTCTGCCTGTCCCCCTCCCTATCACTCTGCCTGTCCCCCTCCATGTCACTCTGCCTTTCCCCCTCCATGTCCCTCGGCCTGTCCCCCTCCATGTCACTCTGCCTGTCCCCCTCTCTGTCACTCTGCCTGTCCCCCTCCATGTCACTCTGCCTGTCCCCCTCCCTATCACTCTGGCTGTCCCCCTCCATGTCACTCTGCCTGTCCCCCTCTCTGTCACTCTGCCTGTCCCCCTCTCTGTCACTCTGCCTGTCCCCCTCTCTGTCACTCTGCCTGTCCCCCTCCATGTCCCTCTGCCTGTCCCCCTCTCTGTCACTCTGCCTGTTCCCCTATCTGTCACTCTGCCTGTCCCCCTCCCTATCACTCTGCCTGTCCCCCTCCATGTCACTCTGCCCCCCTCCCTATCACTCTGCCTTTCCCCCTCCATGTCCCTCGGCCTGTCTCCCTCCATGTCACTCTGCCTGTCCCCCTCCCTCTGCCCCCCTCCCTCACTCTGCCTGTCCCCCTCCCTGTCACTCTGCCTGTCCCCCTCCCTGTCACTCTGCCTGTTCCCCTCCATGTCACTCTGCCTGTCCCCCTCCATGTCACTCTGCCTGTCCCCCTCCCTGTCACTCTGCCTGTCCCCCTCCATGTCACTCTGCCTGTCCCCCTCCATGTCACTCTGCCTGTCCCCCTCCATGCCACTCTGCCCTATATATATATATATATATATATATATACACATACACCCATATGTGTTTGGGGTGCCTGAACCGCTTCACAAGCATTTGACTGCTGGTGCCTGATAAACATGGAACAGTGCAGAGAAACACAGAAGGTGGGTGCTTGAGCCCAGGGGTTAAACAGCCCTGTTCCTTCCCCTGGCCCCCAGCTGATTCCACAGAATATACTGGAATGGCTGAACAGCCTTACGGCTCATTTACACATGTGGTGCCCTCTAAAGAGCAATCCACATTTGTATTGTTCTTCAGAGGGCATTTGACAGGCAGGGAGGAGGTTTTGTATCACTTCCTCACCACCTGTTTAAACCCCACAGCATCGCTCCGCAATTGAATGCATTGCACATGGATGCGGGAAGCCCCCATTCACTTGAATGGTCCACATTTGGCAGGCAATACTGCTCACTGAACCCAACAGTGCAGACATGTTTTGCCGCACTGTGATGCAAAGCATTTTGGCTGTGGAAAGTGTACATCCCCCTCTGCTGTCTTTTCAGCTAAAGGGGAATGGTTGGGTATCAGTTAAAACACAGCTCAACCTCTAATTTTTACTGTCCCCCAACCACAAGTGTAAATGGAGTTGCAGGGGCACTCTCAAGAGTGATCCATAGTGGATCATGTTTTGAAGGTAGTTGACAGGTGGTGAAGAAGAGTTATGTTGCCTCCTCATCACCTGTTTTAAATCCCTAAAAAACCCATACCACGGTGCTGTAGCCATGTGCATTGCACACGGTTGTAGTGCAGCCCCATTCAGGTGAATGGGTTGAGTTAAGCAAGCGCAGTGCCGTGCGCCACTAAAATGTTCGGGTTTGGCTTGAAGAAAAGGTGGCAACCCTAAGTGACACCTGTCCCAGCATTGACTACAACGTTATTTTGAAAGAGATAGCACAGAACACTTATCTTCCTCCACCAGTTCTTTAACACAGCTTACGCTTTACTCTTCAGCCTGAGGGCATGGCAGGAAACTGCTGTATATGATGGGAGGCCTTGCATGCTTGTGGTCCAGGCCCAGTCGATAGGAGAGATTAGCTACATAATGGGCATCGACTGTGGGAGTACCTACCTCTAGATGGGTAGACCATATAGCCACCAATCCACCTCCGTCCAACGGAACCTCTGTCACCGGCCACCACTGCCTCTTCTCCCAAACTGGCTGTTTCCCCTTATTTTTACCTTTCTTTCTCCATCACCCTGAAGATCCCATAAACTGTAGGATCTCACCTACTTTACATTCAAAATAATCAGACCAGACGATTCACTTATCCAACAAATCTGTTTATTGAATTAATTGGCAGGTTGATACAGCTTTTCCTTCGTACAGTTTGTTCACCCAGTACATGATAGTATGTCAAGTTATTCAATGAACAGCTTTCTTCTTTTACTTTAGCAAATCTCTTCAAAACCAAAAATTTTATATATGGCAGATTACCAGACATTAAATGTGGTGGCTGCATTTCAGTTTAGTTGCTGAGCTTACCGGAGCTGTTGGTAAGCCCTGAACCGATCCAATGCGGCCGATGGCTAGGTAGGAAATCGAGTGAGGGCAAGATAGCCCCCACTCAGCTCTATGCCTTTGGAGGACTGAAGTGACCGTCGACTAGGGATGGGCCGTAAACCCCCCTGTTAGGTTCGCAGCAGAACTCCCGAACAGGGGAAATGTTCTAATCCGAACAGCAAACCCCATTGAAGTCTATAGGAGCCAAACAGGAGAAATCAAAAGTGCCAATTTTGAATGCTTTTATGCAAGTAATTGGCCATAAAGGGGGTATGAGGGTCTGGGCACTGCCCTGGGGGACATGTATCCACAATTTTTTTTTCTTAAAAAACAACCGTTTTATTAAGAGCAGTGATTTTAATTATGCTTAAAGTGCAACAATAAATTTGAAAAAATCCTTTAAAAATAGTGCTTGGGGGGGTCCCCTCAATGTGCCTGTAAAGTGGCACATCTGTAGCATGCATAAAACATGCTACAGCAAAAGCAACATTTCTAAAAAAAAAAAAAAAAAAAAAGTAAGTCAAATCTCATTTAAAATGACTTGCGGTTACAATTGGCTATTAACAAATAAAGAAAAAAACGGCATAGGGTCCCCCCCCCCCCCCCCAGTCCATACCAGGCCCTACGCCAAAATTTAAAAAAAAATAAACGATGTGGGATCACCCCCAAAATCCACACCAGACCCTTATCTGAGCATGCAGACCAGCAGGTCAGGAAAGGGGAGGTAACAAGCGAGTGCCCCTCTCCCTGAACCATACAAGGCCATGTGCCCTCAACATGGGGGGGTAGGTGCTTTGGGGCAGGGGTGTCCCTCGTTGTAAATCCTTAGTCAATCACGACGCTCGCTGGACCCCAAAAATCGAGGCCTCCTGTCGTTTGACCATTCTGCGCTTTCACATTTCTTATTTATATGCAAGGGCCAGGCCCACCTGGCTATGTCACCCAGTGACACGGTCCCCTCCTCATGTCATGTGATCCCAGCCCCCCAGATTCCGGCCCCCTTGTTAAAAGGGGCTTCCAGAATCCGATAAGCACCCCTCCGCAGACCCTGACAACCACAGCCCAGGGTTGTCGGGAAGAGGCCCTTGTCTCCATCCACATTGGGATAATGTTGATAACCATGCCGAGCCCCCCTGCCCCAAAGCACCCACCCCCCCCTCCATGTTAGGGGGATTGGCCTGGTATGGTTCAGGAGGGGGGGAGGGTTCGCTCATCCCTTCCCCTTTCCTGACTTGCTGGGCTTCATGCTCAGATAAGGGTCTGGTATGGATTTTGGGGGGGAGGCCCCATGACGTTTTTTTCTTTATTTTTTTTACCAGCACTTTTTCAGCAGGGAAACCCATTGACAGCTGAAGACTCATCGGTTGTTAAGGACACCACGGACAGATTTTCGGCCCTGCTCCTTAACAACCAGCTTACACTGCACCCTGATTGGGCAAAGCTTTGCCCAATCAGGGCACAGAATGCACTGTGCAGCACTGTGCATTGCAGGGTGTTTGTCAGGGCGCACACCCTGCAAATTCAGGTGTTCGGTGAACGGCTGAACAGGCAAATGTTAGGACCGAACATATGCTCAGGCCGAAGCGTTCGCCCATCCCTACCGCCAACATCACTTCCTGTTCTCAGGCTTATAGAAATTATTATTATTATTTTTTTTTTATCAAAGTGTCAACATTTTTTTTCTTTTTTTTTTCTTTTGCTTTTACGGATAAATTAGAGATCTGGGGTCTTTTTGACCTCAGATCTCTCACTAAAAAGGACCTGTCATTCTTATTTCTATTACAGGGATGTTTACATTCCTAGTAATAGGAATAAAAGTGATAAAAAATTAAAATAAAGGGACAGTAAAAAAATAATAAATGAAAAGTAAAATAAATAAGAAAAAAACGAATTTAAAGCGCCCCATCCCTCCATGCTCACACGCAGAATCGAACGCATACTTAAGTCGCAGAATGAGAGCAATAATTCTAGAGCAAGATCTCCTTTGTAGAGCTAAACAGGTAACCTGTAAAAAAGTTGAAATCATTGCCTATGGAGACTTTTAAATACTGTCATTTGTCGCCATTCCACAAGTGTGGGCAGTTTTAAAGCATGACATGTACGTAACATCATCTTTCACATTATACAAAAATTGGGGTAACTATTGTGTATTATTTTCCCGAAAATTGGGTTTGAAAGGCCGCTGCGCAATTACAGAGGGAAATAAAATATTGCAACGACTGCCATTTCTGGGGGTTCTGAATAATTTTTTAGCAAAAAATACCGATTTTTACTTGTAAGCAACAAATGTCACAAAAAAGGCTGGGTCGGCAAGTGAACCAAACTTACAATCATTGTAAAAGTATATAATGTGTATACAGTACTGTGCAAAAGTTTTAGTCAAGTGTGAAAAAAAAGCTGTAATGTAAGAATGTTTTCAAAAAATATATATTTAATTGTTTATTTTTATCAAATTACTAAATGGAAAGTGAGCAAAACAAATGTATATCAAGTCAATATTTGGTTGGACTTCCCCCTGGCTTCCAACTAGCACCAAATCTTCTAGGTACACTTGCACACAGTTTTTGAAGGAACTCGGCAGGTAGGTTGTTCCAAACATCTTGGCGAACTAACCAAATATCTTCTGTAGATGTAGGCTGCCTCAAATTCTTCTGTCTCTTCATGTAATCCCAGACAGACTCAGTGATGGTGAGATCAGGGCTCTGTGGGGGCCAAACCATCACTTCCAGGACTCCTTATCTTCTTTACACTGAAGACTTAATGATATTGGCTGCATACTTGGGGTTGTTGTCCTGCTGCAGAATAAATCCGGGACCGATCACACATTTCCCTGATGGTATGGCATGATGGATAAGTATCTGCCTACTACTTTATCTTAGAAGTGACCGCAGGGAGGCTGTCTGGGGACCCTATCAAAATGTTGCTATAGAGCCCTATGCTCTGTAGTTAAACCCCTGAACAACTCCTCAGCCCTCAACATAAAAAAATATATCTGTCCTTTGTTCTTTACATACATACAAGGGGTCTTCAAAAAGTTTCCACACTTTTATATAAAGTATATATAGTATATAATAAGACCCCTCGTATTATCTAGGATATTTTGTGTGTACCTCCAGCCAAACCCCTTCTTTTAAAGTGAAGCTGAAAAAAATAAAATTGCAGATTTGGAGATGTCACTACTCTGTGGCTCACTATTCTCTGTGCTGGAGGCTCTGACATGAAGAGAGCAAAGCCCTGCCTCAACCAAGATGGCCACCTAAACACAGAAACAAAGTGTACAACAAGGCATGGTAAAAGGAAAAGATCATATGAAGGGAGAGTTTAGTTCCTTTTTAAGATGGTGATAAAACCTCAGCTAGGTTTGTTCTGCTGTCTGGAATTTTATATTTTCAGCAGTACAGGAAGTGAGAACATTTTCCAAAGACATACACGACAAAAGTAGTAGTAACAGGGGAGGTTGAAACTTTAGTCCAATATGCATAGCTCCCAACTGTCCCTGATTTCAAGGGACTGTCCTTGATTTGGAACAAAGTCCCTCTTTCCTCCGCATTTGTCCCTCATTTTGGTCTGATCTATATAGTTGTATATAAAATGCATTACTTATCTATCAAAATGTGTTTCACAGTGCTAAACCTTTTGTCCAATTTCTAAATTGATGCATTTGTAAATTCCAAAAGCCAATAGAAAGGATTAGTAGTGGTAAAAAAAAAAGCACTTGTGGGTTTGAACAATAATTTTTTTGTACTATTCTCCTTTGGGGGGGGGGGGGGGGCAGAGGTTATGCAGCCTACATACTTTTGCTAATAAGTGTGCCTCATTCCCATCTCAGAAAATTGGGAGCTATGCAATATGTCAAGACCCCATGGATTACTGAACATTCAAGATAGAGAAACCTGAATTCCATTTTGCCATCCATATATTTATTCTTCCAGCCCTGTTAGTTTTAGGAACCCTCCTATCTACTGGTGGTACTACCGCCATAGCATCCCACGCCTGAGCCATGGATGAGAAGTGTTGGGCAGAATAAAGATCTCCTGTACTGTGAGTCAGCAGTTACACTGTGTTGTCCTACTTCATCCAGACCTCAGTGCCAGATCCACACAGGATTTGACAGCTCACCAGATTTCTGCTGTCCTTTGTGAACATAGTAGCTGCCAGAGGAAGTCTTTTGCCCCATACACACGGTCGGATTTTCCGACGGAAAATGTCCTATCGGACCATGTTGTCGGAAATTCCGACCGTGTGTAGGCTCCATCGGACTTTTTCTGTCGGATTTTCCAACGGACAAAGTTTTATCTCCTGCTCTCAAATTTCCGACAACAAAGTCCTATTGGACTTTTTCCGATCGTGTGTAGCGAATTCCGACGGACAAAGTGCCACGCATGCCCAGATCACATTACAAGACCAAAGCTATTGGCTACTAGCCTCTACATAGTCCCGTCGTATGCAACGAACTCACCAAGTTCAGGATGATCGGATTTTCCGACAACTTTGTCCGACCGTGTGTATGCAACACCAGTGTCGGACAAAATCCATCGGAAAAAATCTGACGGATTTTGTGGTCGGAATTTCCGAGCGTGTGTACGGGGCATTTCACTACTTGCTTCCTCTGTGGGTATGACAATTGACATCTAAAGCAGAGTTTAGCAGAGGAAACGAGAAGTGGAAGACTTCCTCTACCATCTTCTGCATTTATGAGTTGCAATGTCAGTCTAGTAAGCTGTTGAATCATGTGTGTGCCCCTCACTGATCGAAGTCTGGATGGGCTCAGCCTGAGCAGCAGACATAAGCCAATTTAAGGTATGTTTCAGTTACCATCTCTACTATACACTCCCTTTGTCGCAGTACCTGATTCTGTATGACATTCTCTACATTCCCTGTTCTGCCCCCCCCCCTCATTTTGTATGCCATCGTATATTTTCCATGTGCATCCAAGCCTCACTCCAAATGCTGTGCTGTATGTTCCCTATTCCTCATGTTCCCATCACATATACCATGCTTTGTGGTACCTATGCCTCAACTCCTCATTCCGTATGCCATGCTGTACATTCTTTATTCCACAACACATCATGTTGTATGCCATGCTGTACGTTCCCTACTTCACAATTTTTTTTATAAAATATGCTATACATTCCTTTTTCTAAACCATCTTATTCTGCACAATATATTATGGGGTTGGAGGAAGATATCACGGGCACTGCATCCCAAATATTAGACTAACGAAACCAAGCCAAGGTGCCAATTACTGAACACAAAATTAAAAGAGAATAACAAATTTATTAAGTAATCCACATAAAACCACATAAAAAGAATGCGTGATTCTTTGCTACTGTATATAGTCCATTAGTACTCATTGTGTGCCGCGGTGTACATTTCCTTTTCTCAAAAGACTTATTTTGTTTACAATGCTTTGCTTTCCCAATTTGTGCTGCCTGTATGCCATTCTATATGTTCCCAGTTCTGCACAACCTCATTTCTTTTGCCATGCTGTACGCTCCCTATTGATCACTACCTCTATGTGCATGCTATGCTGTACGTTCCCTACATGTGGAAGGCACAATTTCACTTTCAACCACACCCTCTAAGTTGAGATTGTGTCAAGACATACCCAACCCTAGTCCATACTAGACCTCAGCATGTTCTACTAAGAAGCCAATCACTAGGACATTTTAATAACAGAGCTTGTGCCTCCAAAGATTCTTTTTTTCCTCTCCATAGAAAAAAGTCTAAACACAAAAACAATGCAAGCAGGAAACCTTTTATATTGGTTTGACTTTAAAGGTGAACATTATGCTTTGCTGCTCCCATGTTTTACTGAACTTTAAGTTCACTTGTTTCCCAGTTGATCTGGAATTTACCAAGAAGAACTTGAGTCCTTTGCTATGGAAAGAAAATCCTTGGATTTGGCCAACTTGTACTGTAGCATCCACAACCACTAGGCTAAGTGGTCTGAAAATAGTGGTGATGATATTGACTAATAATAATCCTTCTTTGATTATTAAGAATTCCCTTTCCGAAGTCTTTATCTAATGTCTTCTGCTCAATTTTATGAAGCTTGTGTAAAGGACATGCTGATAAGGTTCTCTAGAACTTCCAAGGGAGGATGGATAACATTGCATGCATAGGCAATACTCATGTCCAAGCCATCAACAAACCCAATGTTCAACCCTTGAAAAATCTCCCGGAGTGCAAGATATTGGACATAGCCGTGGAAGTCACTGAAGCGTTCCATGTCCATGTCCATGTCACGGGCGTTTTCCTCCTTTATAATCACTCTGGTGCGTGGACTACGAATAAAGAGCCGCTCTATCGCTCTCCGGACATTGATTGACGACCTGATGAAAGTTCGAAAGGGGAAAGGCCTGAAATGCTGACCTAAAGTAAGAACGATGATAGTGTTTTCTCCTCCGCCAATTTGGTCAATTTGGCGTGCCATATAGGCATCTTCTTTGATGGAGTAGAAGGTTTTGCTAACAAATGGAAAAGTGTGTTTCTTCCACTGGACATAGATAAACTTTTCCAGGTTAATGGCCAGAAGAGTCTTTTGCCAGGACTGCATCTCATCTTCCGTGTGATTGAAGTAATCCACAACTTAAAGAAAAAAATTAAAAATTATTCTTTCTTATTAACACACTTTTGAAAATGTTCCTCTTAAGGGAAGGAAGGAAGGAAGGAAGGAATGGGAAGGAAAAGCTTTGAATGCTTACTTTTAATTTTCTCCACAGAGAATGGACCTGAACATGAAGCGTGGCAATTCCTATCTAATAGGGAACATCTGGAAATAAAAATAGTACCCTGAAAAGTTTACCTTTTGCTTTGAATGCCTCCTAAAATTTGCAGTGCACCTCCTGTGCTTTGATTTATATAGCTTTGTATTTGCATTGTGGGATCATGTAAGGCAGGGATCTCAAAACGACGGCCCTCCAGCTGTTGTGGAACTACACGTTCCATGAGGCATTGTAAAACTCTGACATTCACAGACATGACTAGGAAAGATGGGAATTGTAGTTCCTGTACAACTGGAGGGCCATAGTTGATGTAAGGCACTACTGCCTCTGGCTGCTAGTCCCATGAGATTTGGTGGTGCCACCACTGTGCTTTGCACGATTCTCCTTGCTCGAGAGAAAGCTGTACCCGAGGACCTGCATTGCAAAAATCTTCCTGCCTTTGCTTTATTTATTCTAGTTCTTAAAACATTTATCAGATCAACAGCCATTGGGTGGTAGCCCTGAGATAGAGATGCAAAAAACTGACTCCACACAGAAACACAGGGTAAAACAAGGCATTCTAAGTTGGTAATGGACACAGCCTCTCCAGTACTGGTCCTTTTTAAATATGTTGAATACTGCAGGGTTTTTAAAAATTTGGTTCCAAGTGGTGGAAAGAAGGAAGGAAAATCTAATGTATGCAACAGTTTTTCTCTAATAAAAACCTTTGATTGTGAAAAAAAAAAAAAAAAAAAGGAAAATCTCAAGGAAGGAAGGAAGAAAAGTCTGTAAGAAGTAATGTAGGAGAAAAAAACTCAGAACATATATTAGAGGTGGAGAGATAAAGAAAGAAAAAAGTAAAGAAGATCTCTGGTAAGGAAGAAAGATCTAAAGGAAGGAATGAAAGAATATTACCAAAAAAAAAAAAATTTCTCTTAATATTCACTGTACATTGTAATATAAAGTATGTTGAATACAGCAAAGGTTTTCATTTTTTGCTTCTTGAGTGGAGGATCATAAGAAAGGAAGGGAGTGAGGAAGAATGGAAGGAAATCTAAAACAAATGAAGACTTCTCTATACTTACTTTTAATATTCTCTGCAAAGTGTCTTATATATTGGCGAACTGTAGAATCCCCCAAGAGGAATAGCTTTTTGCCCTTGAGAAAGTCTTTCAGCTTATCATTGTCAGTGAATTGTGTCATCTTACAGTGGATGGGCTTCCACACATTGTATGAGAAATATCCACTTGGGATGGGATAGTAGGATCCTGCTAGACACTTATCAGTGGGTTCCTTCTGTTTTCCTAAATGGAAAAATACCAATTAGGCACTGCTTGTGAAACCTTAAGGGCCGGTTCACACAGGGGCAACACGACTTTCAGCGCGACTTTGGGAGGCAACTTGGACACGACTTGAGTATGAATCACAGCGCGACTTGAAGCAACTCACAGCGCAACTTGAAGTGGCCTCCAGGACACGGGACTTTGCCAGTGGCCAATCACATAATAATCAGCTCTGTGGGAGGGAGGGGTTTGCTTAGAAAATTTTACTTCCTGGAAAGTTGCTTCAGTTAAGACAGGGGATCAGACTTGGAGGCGACTTCCATTGAAATCAATGGGTACAAGTCGCCTAGAAGTCGGATTGAAGTCCTACAGGAACCTTTTATGAAGTCGGAGTGACTTCAGTAATGTACATTAAGACGGCTCCATTCACTTCTATTGATTTTCTCAACCGCGCGACTTGGAGGCTACTTGAAGTTGGATCCCAGGTTGCCCCTGTGTGAACCGGCTCTTAATCTGACATATTATTTGTTATTACTGGCTGGAACACTGATATCTACAATGGGTTTGCAGAGCCTGGGCTACCAGATACAAGCAGAAGTCCAGGAAAAAAATAACAAGGAAAGTTACATGCAGCATTCTGAGATTACATTTTAGAAATAGATTACATGAAGGTCAAGCATATGTCAAAGTAGCTATGTAGATTTAATGGACAAGTACATTCATGGGCGTCCGCAGAACTTCTTTCGGGGGGGGGCATAATTTTAAGGTCACCCATGCTCTGACCCTTTTCGACAATGTCATTATCACAGTCAGAGACTGCAGACGTAGTACAGGAGATGGTCAGAGACTGCAGACGTAATACAGGAGATGGTCAGAGACTGCAGACATGGCCCAAGAGACGGTCAGAGACTGCAGATATGGCCCAAGAGACTGTCAGAGACTGCATACATGGCCCAAGAGACTGTCAGAGACTACATACATGGCCCAAGAGACTGTCAGTGACTGCATACATGGCTCAAGAGACTGTAAGAGACTGCGGACATGGCACAAGAGATGACTAGAGACTGTATACATGGCCCAAGAGACTGTCAGAAACTGCATGCATGGCTCAAGAGACTATAAGAGAGAGGGGAGTGACAGAGTGAGGGGTGACGGAAAGAGACATAGTGGGGATGACAGAGAGAGACAGAGGGGGAT
Organism: Lithobates sylvaticus; assembly: GCA_028564925.1. Lineage (NCBI taxonomy): Eukaryota > Metazoa > Chordata > Amphibia > Anura > Ranidae > Lithobates > Lithobates sylvaticus. Next base: position 263,648,009 of record CM053031.1, read on the forward strand.
GACAGAGAGAGGGGGTGACAGAAAGAGACAGAGGGGGGTGACAGAGAGAGAGGAGTGTGACAGAGAGAGACAGAGGGGTGGGGTGACAGAGAGAGGGGGTGAAAAAGACAGAGGGGTGACAGAGAGAGAGGGGGTGACAGAGAGGGGTGATGGGGGGGTCAGCGAGAGGGACCCCCTAGCCCTGTATGCAGTCCCTCAAGTGCCCCTATGTCCCAGTGGTGTGTGTAATGCTCAATACGGTACCTTGCATGCCAGTAGGATGTCCATGATGGCCAGCAGCTGGCAAGACCCATTTTCATTCTGGGTAAGGACAGGGCCGGCCGCCAGCGCTAGGATAAAGACTGAGTGGGGAACAAACTACTGATCCGATCCCTGATTCCAGGGGGGGCACTTGCTCCCCCTTGCCTCTACCTGCGGACGCCCATGAGTACATTGGAGAGTTCAGTCAGTGACTATCATTCAGGGACTATAATTACATATTTGTTCTTATTATTGTAAAAAAGTATGTTGACACACCTCCAAATTATTGAGTTCATGTATTTCCAGGGGATAGCAGTATTAATGATATAGCATACAAGGCCATTTTAGACAACCTTGTGGTGACAGTTTAGAGAAGGCCCTTTTCTTGTTCCAGCATGACTGTCCCCCTGTGAAACAACAGCTCCATAAAAGATATAATTTTGCTAGGAAGCAGGAAATATTACAAAAGCCACCTCTAAATTGTTGTCAGCTAAATGTTACCTTTTTCAAGCTAAAAACACATTTTAATTTTGACGAACTGAATTCAGTAAATGGAAACTTACTGCCACAGCTGGCAACTTTGATGGGTTTTAAAGGATTTGAAACTTCCAACCCAATGTTTGACCTAAAAAATAACAATAGTTTACCAACAAATTTAGTTTAATTATAATTAAAACCTCTTCTTGCCACATGTACACATATACACTATATATATATATAGACGCCTGCCTTTACACGCACATGAACTTTAATGGTATCCTAGTCTTAGTCCGTAGGATTCAATATTGAGTTGGCACACCCTTTGCAGCTATAACAGCTTCAACTCTACTGGGAAGGCTGTCCACAAGGTTTAGGAGTGTGTCTATGGGAATGTTTGACCATTCTTCCAGAAGCAGATTTGTGAGGTCAGGCATTGATGTTGGAAAAGAAGGCCTGGCTCGCAGTCTCCGCTCAAATTCATCCCAAAAGTGATCAGTTTGAGGTCAGGACTCTGCGCAGGCCAGTCAAGTTCCTTGTGGGAGGAAACTGGAGCAGCTGGGCAAAGCCTACCAAACAGGCGGAACCTATGAACCTCATGTTGAAAGGGTTCTTAGTGGGAACTGAAAGCAGGGCCAGAGTGCTGCAAGACAAGAGGACTAACCAAATCCACTATATTGCCTTATCAGTGTAGCACCCTGCTAGAGTAGTGGGTTTGTTTTTGTACTGTCAGCGCAGGTAAATTTAGACAGGCCTAGGCCTGTTTGTTTTGATCTGGGGCCAGGGGAGTGGTTTAGTGTAGCAGCAGGTTATTGAAATGTACTTCAGCTCTTGGGCGCCTCCTCTGGTTTTCAGAAGGTACTGGAAAAGAGACAGGGCAGAGAGCTGGAGTGACATGGGGTGTACGTGGGAGCCCTGACCAATCTCCAACTAGGATTTGCAGGGATCAGGCCTCCTATAAAAACTGTTCCAGCAAATCTGGGAAAATGGGCATCTCTAACTGCCTTGCGACCGCCGGCCATCAATTGAGGGCGGGAGGGTGCCCAGGGAGCGCGCACCGCCGACAGCACGCGCGCGCACCCGCCGTGTCACTGGGCACCCGATGCGCGTGCCCGGCGGCCGCGATGTCCGCTGGGCACCCGCGATTGCCGGTAACACAGCAGGACCGTGGATATGTGTGTGTAAACACACAGATCCATGGTCCTGTCAGAGGAGAGAAGCCGATGGTGTCTTCTCTGTACAGAGAAACACTGATCGGTCTCCTCCCCTTGTGAGTCCCCTCCCCCTACAGTTAGAATCACTCCCAGGGAACATGTTAACCCTTCAGCGCCCCCTAGTGGTTAACCCCTTCCCTGCCAGTCATATTTATACAGTAATCAATGCATTTTTATAGCACGGATCGATGTATAAATGGTCTCAAAAATGTGTCAAAAGTGTCCGATATGTCCGCCGCAATATCGCAGTCACGATAAAAATCGCAGATCGCCGCCATTACTAGTTAAAAAAAAATAATAATAATAAAAATGCTATAAATCTATCCTTTTGTGCAAACCAATCAATATACGTTTATTGCAATTTTTTTTTTACCAAAAATATGTAGAAGAATACGTATCGGCTTAAACTGAGGGAAAAAAAACTTTTTTTATTTTTTTTTGGGGATATTTAGTATAGCAAAAAGTCAAAAATATAGTTTTTTTTTAAACTTGTCACCCTTCTTTTGTTTATAGCGCAATAAAAACCGCAGAGGCGATCAAATACCACCAAAAGAAAGCTCTATTTGTGGGAACAAAATGATAACAATTTCATCTGGGTACAGTGTAGCATGACCGCGCAATTGTCATTCAAAGTGCGACAGCGCTGATAGCTGAAAAATGGCTTGGGCAGGAAGGGGGTGAAAATGCCCTGTATTGAGGTGGTTAAAGGAAGGATTAGATCCTCCTTTGGATCTTTACTGCTGCCTGTGTCCCAAATAGGCATATATATATCTTTGCTTTCTGTCAGATCACCAGGACAGGAAGTGAGTGTAAAGCCTCATACACACGATCGGACCTTGGACCAACTTTGCCGTGGATTTTTGTCCAAAGGGCGTTGGCCCCAAGTTGGTATTGCATACACACGATCGGACTTTTTAGGCAACAAACATGAACGTAGTGACGTTTCAACGTACTGACGACACTTCAAAAGAGGACGTTCGAATACTCCAGCGCCACCTTTGGTCAACTTCTGTATTGTTGTCTGATCTTTTGCATTGGTTCTGAGCATGCGTGTTTGTACTTTGTACAAAAGTCCGATGGTATTGTGTACACACCGTCGGACTTTGGTCCATCGGACTTTTGTTGGCAGAAAGTTGGTCCGTTCGCACAGCCAACAAAAGTCCGATAAAACCTGGAAAAAGTTGGTCGGATGGAGCGTACACGCGGTCGGATGTTGGTCCAAAGCAGCTAATTTGCATGTTGGTTGTCAAAAAGTCTGATCGTGTGTACAGGCCTTGAAGCTCTCCACTGCGGACACAGACTATCATACAAACTTGACAAAGGTTGTCTTTTCACAGAAATTGTTTTTGCTTGGCTTCAACCAGGAACCCAAGTCAACTTGGCTGACACGGTACACCGTTTTCGAACAGTAGGCTGTCCACTCGTGTGTATTACCTGTTAAGAAGAAGCCGCTCAACCTCTGTAAGATAGGAATGATCTCCGTTGATGGAATTCATATGGGTCAGGGCTTCACAGGGGTAATTTTTAGGCTTAGCACAAAAAAAAGCTTCTTTATCCCTTTTATCGATGTAGGCGCAGACTTCCTCCTGGGTGTCAAGATGGAACCCACATTCGCTGTTGGCATAGCTCGTAGCACTTGTGAAATTTCCAGTGTACTTAATATTGTCAAAGCCTTGATTCCTGCCGCGCCATAAGGCAGAGACGGCCTCGCTTGGGTGCATTAGGACTATAGATATGTGCACAGTGCCCTCCCAAAATAAGGTGAATTTCACTAAATATGTCCCATTATTATAATCTTGTATACTGCCGCTAGCACTGCTGTTTGTAGCAGGCGAGTATATCCTGGCTCTTAAATAATCACCGCCATATGTTTTTGGGGCTCCAGAATAATCGCATGCATCAACTCTCACGAGCAGTAGGTCTTCCACACAGTAATCGTCTTTTTGGTTAAGTACAGTCACTTTGGTCTCCTCCGCGCTGGTTGCCTTTTGCATGTCATCGATGGTCACCTTGGGAATGAGTGTCTCAATTTTATTGAAAAAGTCTTCAATTTCATCGTCGGTTTCCATTGGTGCAGGGATGGACTGTGTAACGCTACAGTCTTTTTGTGGTTGGCAGTTACATATCTGGAGCATGTTAATTTTAGGGACCTGAAACATATGTAAATTGTTTTTAAACTGTAGTTTTGCATTAAACAACAAAGCATGCTTCATCTATAACTTCTAAGGCCTTTTGAATACAGAGTGAAAATAAATTAATAATATCAATTAACGGTTTTAAATTGTCGTACAAATATATATTTGAAATTAAATCTGTATTATTTTTTGGCAATAACATGGTGGCACGTGGATTTCTACCAGTCACAGGCTGTGTCACACTCCTCCAGCCTGTGTCTCAGAATAAGAGGGAGGTGAAGCCTCCATTAATCTACGTCTAATATGCCGCCCCCTTTGTGTTTAGCTGGTTAGTGGGCATGGAGGAGGAGTGAGGGAGTGTGCTGTCATTTACCACTGTGTATACACCCACATGTGTGATTCTATAGTCACATTTGCTGCTCAGAACTGATAGGGAGAACATTCTCAGCATAGAAACCCACTGAAAACTGAGCATGGGCACAGTTGCCACCACAGCTGCAAAATCCCGAGCTTCCAGTCACAGTTTTAGATTTTCCACCACTTGGGGGCATTTTCATAAATCAGAGAATCTGGCATTTACCAAACATTCATTGTAGTTGACTCTTCCAGGAGTATGTATAGTGACACATTCGCTGCTTTATAAATCTCCCCCCTGGGGTACATCTATACATGTTTGCACCCAAGTTTTGCAAAACTGTCATCCAAGATTGAATAAGGAAATTTATATTAAATTTAAAAATGAAAGCTGTGTGAAAATTTTGTCACATGACCCAGCTGTTCCCCAGCCTGTCTGCAGGGAAACATTAGCAGGAGGAGCTTCTAGTCCTCTGCTGCTGGTCACATGTTTAAAATTAAAAAAAATCAGCCTTTGGAATACAGAGTAAAAATGTATAAATAATATTCATGAACTGTTTTAAATTGGCATTCAAAATTATATTTGACATGAAATCTTTATTATTTTTTGGCAATAACTTGGTGTGGGTGGATCTCTTCAAGTCACAGGCTGTGTCACACCCCTCCAGCCTGTGTCTTAAAATAAGGAGGTGAAGCCTCCAATAATCTACTTGTACTGTATAAAGTAATCAGTGGCTATTTTTCTAGCTCTGATCGCTGTATATATGTCAATGGTCCAAAAAAAGTGTCAAAGTGTCCGATCTGTCCCTCGCAATGTTGCAGTCTAAAAATTGCAGATCATCGCCATTACTAGTTAAAAATAAAATAAATAATAAAAATAAAATAAATCTATCCCCTATTTTGTAGGCGGTGTAACTTTTGTGCAAACCAACCAATATACATTTATTGCATTTTTTTTTACCAAAAAAGAATACATATTGGCCTAAACTGATGAAGATTTTTTTTTGGGGGGGGGGGGGGATATTTATTATAGCAAAAATCATTTTTTGATTTATAGCGCAAAATATAAAAACTGGAGAGGTGATCAAATACCACCAAAAAGAAAGCTCTATTTGTGGGGAAAAAAAAGGACATCAATTTTGTTTGGGTACAGCGTTGCAAAACCACGGAATTGTCAGTTAACCACTTAAGGACCGAGCCTCTTTCTGAGATTTGTTGTTTACAAGTTAAAAAAAAAATGTTTTTTTTTGCTAGAAAATGCCTGTGAACCACCAAACATTATATATTTTTTTTTCTAACACCCTAGAGAATAAAATGGCGGTCGTTGCAGGACTTTCTGTCACAGCGTATTTGCGCAGCGGTCTTACAAGCGCACTTTTTTGGGAAAAAATACACTTTTTTGAATTAAAAAATAAGACAACAGTAAAGTTAGCCTATTTTTTTATATTGGGAAATATAATGTTACGCCAAGTAAATTGATACCCAACATGTCATAATTCAAAATTGCTCCCGCTCATGGAATGGTGACAAACGTTTACCATTAAAAATCTCCATAGGCAACGTTTAAAAAATTCTACAGGTTGCATGTTTTGAGTTACAGAGGCTAGAATTATTGCTCTCGCTTTATCAATCGCGGTGATACCGCACATGTGTGGTTTGAACACCGTTTTCATATGCGGGCGCTACTCACGTATGCGTTCGCTTCTGCATGCGAGCTCGTCGGAACGGGGGGGGGGGGCGCTTTAAAAACATTTTTTTTCTTATTTATTTTACCTTTTATTTTTACACTGTTTTTTAAAAACAAAAAATTGTCACTTTTATTCCTATTACAAGGAATGTAAACATCCCTTTTAATATAAAAAAGTATGACAGGACCTCTTAAATATGAGATCTGGGGGTCAAAAAGTCCTCAGATCTCATATTTACACTAAAATGCAATAAAAAAAAATTGTAATTTAAAAAAAAATTTATTTAAAAAAAAATGGCCCTTTAAGAGCTATGGGCGGAAGTGACGTTTTGACCAGCAATTGTATGGAGACGGGGGGGGGGGGGGGGCCATATTCCCCTCACTCGTCTCCATACCCAGCTAGTGACAGGCATCCTCCGCCGCTGCCGACGGCTCCGGTAAGCGGCGGAGGGCACCGGATCGCGGCACGAGGGGGGGCTCTCTCCCGCCGCGGATAAAAGTGATCTTGCGGCGAATCTGCCACAGAGACCACTTTTATCTTGTAGCGGACCGTCTGCTGAAGAAGGGGATACCAGGGTTATTCCATAGCAACAATATCCTCCTTCAAACAGCCGACGTAAAACTGCGGCGGGCAGTCCGTAAGTGGTTAAAGTTTTGCACTCAGTATTGCAAAAAATGGCCTCGTCATTAAGGGGGTAAATCTTCCGGTCTGTAAGTGGTTAATAAAGGACTTCAGTAGCTGTGGAGTTGTCAGTGAGGTAACACATCAATCAAATATTTTGTGAAGGTAAAAAAACAACTTTATTATACAAAAATAAAAACAACTTTTGGGGGAAGGTGACCATTCAATTCGCCTATTTAAAAAGATTGCAATGCTAAAAATACATCAATCACGTTGAGCAGCTTAACAATTGAAATTCATAGTTCCAGATAATGGATATTCTGTTCCAACGACTTTCGCAGAGTATAGCTGCTTCCTCAGGGAACTTCAGTAGCTCTCTCTGGTGGCGCTGGGTAGCGTGGCTCTCTCTCTGGTGGCGCTGGGCAGCGGGGCTCTCTCTCTGGTGGCGCTGGGCAGCGGGGCTCTCTCTCTCTGGTGGCGCTGGGCAGCGGGGCTCTCTCTCTGGGTAGCGTGGCTCTCTCTCTCTGGTGGCGCTGGGCAGCGGGGCTCTCTCTCTGGTGGCGCTGGGCAGCGGGGCTCTCTCTCTGGTGGTGCTGGGCAGCGGGGCTCTCTCTCTGGTGGCGCTGGGTAGCGTGGCTCTCTCTCTGGTGGCGCTGGGCAGCGGGGCTCTCTCTCTGGTGGCGCTGGGCAGCGGGGCTCTCTCTCTGGTGGCGCTGGGCAGCGGGGCTCTCTCTCTGGTGGCGCTGGGCAGCGGGGCTCTCTCTCTGGTGGCGCTGGGTAGCGTGGCTCTCTCTCTGGTGGCGCTGGGCAGCGGGGCTCTCTCTCTGGTGGCGCTGGGCAGCGGGGCTCTCTCTCTGGTGGCGCTGGGCAGCGGGGCTCTCTCTCTGGTGGCGCTGGGCAGCGGGGCTCTCTCTCTGGCTTCCGCCCAGCGCACGCCTTTTTCTTTGTCCTATAGCACTTACTCCCTCAGCTTTTTTCCAGGCTGCAGTCTCTCAATCTCTCTCTTAGTCGAGCTGTAGCCTCCTTCCTGTGGAAAATGGGGCCGCCAATCATCGGGACTACATGTCCCATGATGCTCTCGTCTCCTAGTCTCTTTTGATTGGCCCTCAGTTATGGCCAATAGGGAAGGAAAGGAGTGGGCAGGAAGCTGGGCGGGGAACCTGGTGAGAGCCACCGTCTCTTCTCCCTGACAGGAGAAGGGGGGCCAGTGGGGGAAACCTCTGACAGCCCGCAGTTCGCCTTTCTCCTGACGCAGCCCCGCCGAGTTCTCTGCTGGACTGAGCAGGGAAAAGAGCCTGCAGTAACACTACACTGATGAGGGGGCTTGACAGCAGGGCCGGGACAAGGGGTGGGCAGGAGGGATGGTTGCCCCTGGCGCAATGGTTTATTGCAGGGGTGGGGGGCACCCTGACCCTAACCCTAAGGGAAAGGGGGGCGCAGTTTGGCATCTTTGCCCTGGGCGCTGGACTTTGTTGTCGGAAAATTTGAGAGCAGGATCTCAAATTTGTTCCGTCGGAATTTCCGACTGAAAAAGTCAGATGGAGCCCACACACGGTCGGATTTTCCGACAACATGGTCCGATAGGACATTTTCCGTCGGAAATACCGACCGTGTGTACGGGGCATTAGTCTATAGGGTTCAATATTGAGTTGGCCCACCCTTTGCAGCTATAACAGCTTCAACTCTTCTGGGAAGGCTGTCCACAAGGTTTAGGAGTGTGTCTATGGGAATGTTTGACCATTCTTTCAGACGCACATTTGTGAGGTCAGCCACTGATGTGTCCACTCTAATTCATCCCAAAGGTGTTCTATTGGGTTGAGGAGAGGACTCTGTGCAGGCCAGTCAAATTCCTCCACCCCAAACTCGCTCATCCATGTCTTTATGGACCTTGCTTTGTGCACTGGTGGGCAGTCATGTTGGAAGAGGAAGGGGCCATCCCCAAACTGTTCCCACAAAGTTGGGAGCATTAAATTGTCCAAAATGTCTTGATATGCTGAGCCTAAAGCCCCATACACACGGTCGGACTTTTTCATGGATTCTGTCCGATCGGACAATGTTGTTGAAAAATCAGACCGTGTGTATGCACCATCGGACAGTGTTCGTCGGTTTGTCCGACGGACAAAGTCTTATCTCCTGCTGGAAAGATTTGCCGTCAACCCGGTCCGATCACACCAAACCCGATCGTGTGTACGGTTGTCCGACCGGACAAAGTGCTACGCATGCTCAGATCACATTACAAGACCAAAGCTATTGGCTACTAGCCTCTACGTAGTCCCGTCGTAGGCAACAAACGTCACCACGTTCAGAATGATCGGATTTTCCGACAACTTTGTCCGACCGTGTGTACGCAAAACCAACATCGGACAAAGTACGACGGACATGATCCGACGGACCTGGTCCGCGGATTGTCCGACCGTGTGTATGGGGCTTTAGAGTTCCCTTCACTGGAACTAAGGGGCCAAACCCAAACCCTGAAAAACAACCCCACATCATAATCCCCCCCCCCCCCCACCAAATGATTGGACCAGTGCACAAAGCAAGTTTCATAAAGACCAGGTTGAGTGAGATTGGGGTGGAGGAATTTGACTAGTCTGCACAGAGTCCTGACCTCAACCCGATAGAACACCTTTGGGATGAATTAGAGCTGAGACTGTGAGCCAGGCCTTTTCGTCCAACATCAGGACCTCACAAATGCGCTTTTGGAAGAATGGTCAAACATTCCCATAGACACACTCCTAAACCTTGTGGACGGCCTTCCAGAAGAGTTGAAGCTGTTATAGCTGCAAAGGGTGGGCCAACTCAATGTTGAACCCTACAGACTAATGCCCCGTACACACGGTCGGAAATTCCGACCACAAAATCCATCGGATTTTTTCCGACGGATTTTGTCCGACACTGGTGTTGCATACACACGGTCGGACAAATTTGTCGGAAAATCTGATCATTCTGAACGTGGTGACGTTCACTGCGTACGACGGGACTACGTAGAGGCTAGTAGCCAATAGTTTTGGTCTTGTAATGTGATCTGAGCATGCGTGGCACTTTGTCCGTCGGAATTCGCTACACACGATCGGAAAAAGTCCGATAGGACTTAGTTGTCGGAAAATTTGAGAGCAGGAGATAAAACTTTGTCCGTCGGAAAAATCCGACGGAAAAAGTCAGATGGAGCCCACACACGGTCGGAATTTCCGACAACATTGTCCGATAGGACATTTTCCGTCGGAACATCCGACCGTGTGCATGGGGCATAAGACTGGGATGTAATTAAAATGCATGTGATTGTAAAGGCAGGCGTCCCAATACTTTTGGCAATATAGTGTATCTCCTCTTTTCCTTTTCTTGTGATAACTGTACAATGAGGTTACCAGGACAAATAGAGAGAGTAAACCTCACTTGTGAGACACAGACAGCAATAAAAGCCTGACAGATGTTATAACTCTTCCATACTCTATCCAAAAGAAAAAAAAGTGTTTACGTCACTCCTGCCTATTCCTTGACCTAGACCTTTGCTCAAGCTAGTTTTATATTCTTGTTGATGGTGTTATTGCACCTTATCTATAGAAACACTCCCATTTTTACACATCTGGATACGGTAAATAGTTTTCCTTGTAACCCTTTGCTAAGCCAGTAAAGCTTAAAGTGGTTGTAAACCCACATAAAAAAAAAAAAAAAAAAAAAAGAAGACCTGCAAGACAAATACATAATGAGCTAGTATGCATAGCATAGCACACTAGCTCATTATGTAATACTCACCTGAGATCGAAGCCCCCTCTGTGGTGCCTATACACAGCACCGGCCGGCAACATTTCTCCCCGGAGTTACTTCCCGGTATCGCGGCTCCGGCGCTGTGATTGGCCGGAGAAGCTATGACGTCATTCCCGTGCATGCGTGCGGGAGCCGCCGGTAACGGCACACTCACTGAAGCACCATCGGCACGTTGGCACATGCAAATACTGTGCAAGTTTAGGAGGTATCCAGGGTAGCTACAGGTAAGCCTTATTATACGCTTACCTGCAGCAAAAAGTGGATTGTTATGCCGTGTACACACGAGCGGATTTTCCGTCGGAAAAATCTTGGATGGTTTTTCCAACAGAATTCCACTCAAGCTTGGCTTGCATACACACGGTCACACAAAAGTTCGCTGAACTTTTGACCGCCAAGAACGTGGTGACGTACAACACTACGACAAGCCAAGAAAATTAAGTTCAATGCTTCCAAGCATGCGTCTAATTGTTTCCGAGCATGCGTAGGAATTTTGCGCATCGGAATTGGTACAGACGATCGGAATTTCCGATCGAAACTTTTTTCAACCAAAAAATTGAGAACCTGCTCTCAATCTTTTGCTGGCGGGAATTCGGCCAGCAAAAGTCCGATGGAGCATACACACGGTCGCATTTTTCGACCAAAAGCTCTTATCGGTCTTTTGCTGGCCGAATTTCCCATCGTGTGTACGCGGCATAAGGGTTTACAACCACTTTAAAGCTGGCCATACACTAGAAGAATTTTGTTTGAAAAGTTTTTTTTAGGGCTGTTTTTTTAATATTCAGATCTTTAGGGGGCTCAAATTGACAATAGTTTCAACCACAATGATGAAAAAAAAATCAAAAGGGCAGGATGGAAATTTCCAGACTAATGTCGCGTACACACGGTCGGATTTTCCGACAATAAATGTTCGATGGGAGCTCTTTGTAGGAAATTCCAACCGTGTGTAGGCTCCATCGGACTTTTTCTGTCGGAGTTTCCGACAAACAAAGTTTGAGATCTGGATCTCAAATTTTCCGACAACAAAATCCGTTGTCAGAAATTCCGATCGTGTGTACACAATTCAACGCACAAAATTCCACACATGCTCCGAATCAAGCAGAAGAGCCGCACTGGCTATTGAACTTCAATTTTCTCGGCTCGTCTTACGTTACCGCGTTCTTGACGTTCGGAATTTCCGACAAGATTTGTGTATGCAAGACAAGTTTGAGCCAACATCCGGTGGAAAAAAAGCATGGATTTTGTTGTCGGAATGTGCGATCGTGTGTACGCGGCATAATACATTTCTAGCAGCAAATGTGGTTTTCGGTTTGGGAAATTACATTAATTTCAAAAAATTTTAAGTACTTTCGAGCAACATTCGAATGTACTGTGAGAATTTTCAGAGGAATGTTCGTACGAATGTTCACGTGAAATTCTATTATGCACCGTACACACGAGCGGAATTTCTGTCCGAAAAATCTTGGATGGTTTTTCCGACGGAATTCCGCTCAAGCTTGGCTTGCATACACACAGTCACACAAAAGTTCTCTGAACTTTAGACCGTCAAGAATGTGGTGACGTACAACACTACGACGAGCCGAGAAAATGAAGTTCAATGCTTCCGAGCATGCGTCTAATTGTTTCTGAGCATGCGTAGGAATTTTGCGCGTCGGAATTGCATACAGACGATCGCATTTTCCGATAGGAACTTTTTCCTACCGAAAAATAGAGAACCTGCTCTCAATCTTTTGCTGGCGGGAAGCCAGCAAAAGTCCGATGGAGCCTACACACGGTCCCATTTTCTGACCAAAAGCTCTCATCTGTCTTTTGCTGGCCGAATTTCCGATCGTGTGTACGGGGCATTAGTCTATGACTACCAAGCTTAAGACTGGAATCTGACTCTAGGCAACAGAGATATTTTTTTCTCATTACAAAAAGTTTTCATTATGATATATTAACCACTTCCCGTCCAGCGACGTACCCATACGTCGCTGGACTTTCAGTGGTTATACCGGGATGATGCCTACAGCTGCAGGCATCATCCTGGTACCGTTTTTTAGAGCCATCGGTCGGCTTTCTTGTAATAGCAATTGCTATTACAAGCAGTGGGAGCGGAAGTCCCCCCCCCCTCCTGCCGCCTTCTGCCGATTTCTCGAGCTCTCCCGTCCCACCAGGGGACACAATCGACCAGCCAGTGTGCCCGCCGGCTGGACGGGCAGCCAAACACAGCTGGTATCGGCTTTGATCCTCTGTTCATAATAGTAACCCAGAAGCGATGACATTGCTTCCGGTTTATTCGGCAACCATCAGCAGATTTGAAAATCGAAAGCATTCAAAAACGCCGGTCTTGGTGTTTTTGGATGCTTTTAAATGCCGGTCGCATGTCTATTGCTTTCACAAGGATGTTTACATTTCTTGTGACAGCAATAAAAGTGATAAAAAAAAAAATTAAAGCAACAGTGTAAAAATAATAATAAAAAAGTCCTGTTTTTGCGTGCAAAGGCGAACGGCGCTTTGGTCCTGCATGCATGCAAACAGCAATCGTCCCACACATGTGCGGTATCACCATGAATGTCAGATCATGGGCAGTAATTCCAGCACTAGACCTCCTCTGTAAGGCCCCTTTCACACTGGGGCGTTTTTCAGGCGGTACAGCGCTAAAAATAGCGCCTGTACACCGCCTGAAAAAAACGGCCCCATTCACTCTAGTGTGAAAGCCGGCGGGCTTTCACACTGGAGCGGTGCGCTAGCAGGACGGTAAAAAAAGTCCTGCTAGCAGCATCTTTGGAGCGGTATAGGAGCGGTGTGTTCACTGCTACTATACCGCTCCTACCCATTGATTTCAATGGGACACCGCGGTAATACCGCGGCAATACCGCCGCAAAGCGCCGCTACGGCAGCGATTTGCGGAGGATTTTAACCCTTTTTTGGCCGCTCGCGGGGGGTAAAACCGCCCCGTGAGCGGCCAAATACCGTGGCTAAAACTACGGTAAAGCAGCGCTAAATATAGCGCTGCTTTACTGTCGCCGCGGCTCCCACCCCAGTGTGAAAGGGGCCTTAATCTAAAGTGACAACCTTTAAAGGCTTTTACAGACCTATGGATAGTAAAAGTTATGTTGTTTATTGTCATTTGTCGCCGTTGCACGGGCAATTTAAAGCGTGACATGTTTGGTATCTATTTACCTGGCTTAACTTCATCTTTTATAATTTTATAAAAAATTGGGTTATGTATTGTGTTTTTTTGCATTAAAATTAAAAAAAGTGTATTTTTTTCCCCCAAAAAATTGCGTTTGAAAAAAAACGCGGCACAAATACCGCATGGCATAAAAAAAATTGTAAAACCCACCAATTTATTCTCTAGGGCCTCTGGTTTAAAACAAATATATAATGTTTGGGGATTCTAAGTAATTTTCTAGCAAAAAACACTGATTGTTACATGTGCCAGAAAAGACCTGGACTGGAAGTAGTTAAAGTGTATCTTTAGGTAAAACTTTTTATTTACTTTGGAAGTGGGGAGGGGTTAGACTCTCTATCAGGCTTTTATTGATGTCTTTGCCTTCATTGGAGGAATTTACCCTTTTGTCCTGGTGACCTTAACCCTTTAAGTGTTTTTTTCCTATAAAAATACCAAACATGTTATACTTACCTGCTCCGTTGCAGTAGATTTGCAGTAGATTTGCACAGAACAGCCCAGATCCTCCTCTTCTCAGATCCCTCTTCGGTGCTCCTGGCCCCTCCTTCCTGTTGAGTGCCCCCACAGCAAGCAGCTTGCTATGGGGTCACCTGAGCCGAGTCACAGTTCCTGGTTCCATTCAGACACAAAGCCCGCCCCAGCCCCGTCCCCTTTCTCCCCTGATTGTTTAGCTGACTTTGATTGACAGCAGCCACAGCCAATGGCACTGCTGCTGTGTCTCAGCCAATCAGGAGAGAGAATCTTGGACGGCTAAGACACTCGTGGACATCGCTGGACAGAGAGGGATCTCAGGTAAGTATTAAGGGGGCTGCTGCACACAGAATGCTTTTTACCTTAATGTATAGAATGCATTAAGATAAAAAAAAAAACTTCTGCCTTTACAACCACTTTAAGAATGAAAGTGAGAGGTTGTCCCCAGAACAAGAGGTGAAGGGAAATCTTCAATGTCCAAGAGAGGAATTCCCACCACTTTGGGAGATTTCTCGAAAATTCCTGTTGCTCCTCTCTCCCTGTCTCTTTCCCAATAAAAAAATAAAAAAACACCATTCACTTTCTATACCAGTGATTCTTAACCAGGGTTCCGTGGAACCCTAGGGTTCCTCCAGAGATTGCTAGGGGTTCCTTCAGCATTGGGCATTTTCTGCCTCTCAGATAAGTTCCCACTCACACCATTGATCTTTTTAGCTATCTGTAAGGAGGTAATTCTTCCCAATGACCACAAGTGTAAGGACCATTCTTCCCACGACCATCACACTAATGTATCATGAGTTGTAGATTTCTAATTTTTAGCAGGGGTTCCCCAGAGACTGGAGAACTATTTCAAGGGTTCCTCTGTGTTGAAAAGGTTGAGAAAGGCTGTTCTATATCCTTTAAAATGTAATACACACATGAACTTGGTGTATACTACCTGCATTTTTTTCAGGCTGAACCCCAAGAAGATTATGGCAGTTACTGCTGCCACTATCACGACCGATCTGAGAGACATCTTCATGTTTCGGAGAGAAGTTGTCTCCTGGAGGACAAAAAGAAGGCAATGGGCATTATTTTTAGTATCCAAAGAGGACATGTCCTGAGAGTGGAAGCTCCCATCTCATGCTAAGGACACTCTTGTCTAGAAATAGTGTTAGTTGAAAGGCAGGCTAGGAAGTCTGCAGTGTCAGCCTCCAAATGAAGGTCAAGTGAACCAGTCAAGGCACTCGGAAAAAACAAATAGGGAGATAAAAAAGAAAGAGAGAAGGGAGGGAGAGACTGTGAGGCAGGGGAAGAAGCCCGAGAATAAAGATGGTGGATACGGTAATTAAATGAGATAAAGAGGTAGACTGGCATTAAATAAGTATGAGACTCAATTATAATGTAATTCATTACCTGTTCATTCCTCTTTGAATTTATGGAGGCAGGAATCATCCTTCCTTCATAGTTGCTGGACCACATGAAAGCCACCTAGCCATCAGGAACACCACAGCTGCTGTAGGACATACAAAAATCAATGAAGGACCAAGCTATTGAAGAACATGAACATACTGTAGGTGGTGTGTCTTTCTAGTGACACAGAACACAGAGGATGGAACCACAGAGAGCATTGTTATTAAAGGACATGGTTTAGTGCAGCTATTCTCAGCTAGGGTTCCTCCAGTTTTTTCTAGGGTTTCCTTGAGCTGTGACTGACCTCCAGTGTTATGGTGCCTGCATCATTTTGGATCCTAGCCTCTTGGTAGAGCCAGCTGCATGACACTAATGATCTTTTTAGCTGCTTGGGGACGATCTTTCCACGGACCACAAACTTCCCACTGACCACCAATAGAAGAGACACTCATTCCACTGGCCACCAATGTATTCATTTTTAGCAGTAGTTCCTTGAGACCTGGAGACCTAGGTTTTCTCTGGGGTAAAAAGATTGAGAAAGGCTAGCTTAGTGTGACAAAATGTTCAGATCTACCAGTATTTGGTACTTTACAAATCTCGTGGTCACATGACATCTAATGCCGCGTACACACGATCGGAATTCTCGTTGGAAAAAGCTCTGATTGTTTTCCCGACGAAATTCCGCTCAAACTGCTTGCCTACACGCGGTCACACCAAATTCCGACTGTCAAGAACGCGGTGACGTACAACACTACGACGAGCCGTAGAAGTTCAATGCTCCCGAGCATGCGTCTAATTGTTTCTGAGCATGCGTAGGAATTTTGCGGGTCGGAATTGCTACAGATGATCGGAACTTCCGATAGAAACCTTTTCTGTCGGAAAAATTGAGAACATGCTCTCAAATTTTTGCTGGCGGGAATTCGGCCAGCAAAATTCCGATGGAGCCTACACACGGTCGCATTTTCCGATGAAAAGCTCTTATCTGTCTTTTGCTGGCCGAAATTCCGATCGTGTGCATTAGAGCCGCAAAGGAAGTTGGTACTGGAAGACTTCCCTCTATCCTGTGCTGTGGTTATGGGTCTGACCAGGAGGCAGGTATCTATATATGTCCTGCAGGTCCCACTCTGATCGATGTTTGAATGGTAAAATCCACCAGTCAAACATTTCGTAATATAATTGAACCATGGGGAAAGGCAGAACAAATGCCATGTTTCCCAGTCCAGTCTCCTTAATCTCTGTCCGTTAATGGCATCTGGAAAACAATACATTTTGACGTATACTTAGTGTATACATTGGTGAACTTTTGTTATTGGAGGATTATTGACCCATATTACAGTGTTAAATTAAATCATTAGATAATTCATGTTTGATGCAACTAGTCTCATTACTGTTTGATGTAATTTAGGATGTTTTTATATATACTGCAAAGTGATGCAACATTTATGCTCTGCAATTTTGAAACTCTATTAACCTGTACAAAGTTACATAGTTGGTAAGGTTGAACAAAGACACCAGTCCATCCAGTTCAACCTGTGTGGGGTGCCTGAGTTTATCACAATAATAATTCCCATATCCCTGTATATTACACTTGTTCAGATACCCATCTAATAGTTTTTTGGAATTATCAACACTGCCACCACTGCTTGTGGAAGGGAGTTCCACATCCTTACTGCTTTGACAGTAAAGAACCCTCTATGCAGTTTAAGGTTTAACCGCTTCTCCTCCAGTTTCAAAGAATGGACGCATGCCTTTTTAAACTACCTGCAACTGAATATCTTTTTTCCCAGGCATTTTCAGGCTGGGCCCAGCTTCTACATGAGAGGTTGTGGGGTATCTGGGGCCCCCATACCTCCCGTGTAGAAGCTGGGCCCAGCCCAAAGGCTGAGTTGTAAGTAATTGGCATGTTG
Organism: Lithobates sylvaticus; assembly: GCA_028564925.1. NCBI lineage: Eukaryota > Metazoa > Chordata > Amphibia > Anura > Ranidae > Lithobates > Lithobates sylvaticus. Next base: position 263,665,445 of record CM053031.1, read on the forward strand.
TAATTTTTTGAGAATTTTTTACTTTAGAGGGCACTATAGAACAATCAATATCCATTTACCCATTTATACAGTACACTCCTGCATCAAACTCCTGATGAGTTGCTGAAATGCCACAAAACGCGTCGAGCATCAAAAAATGCCAAGCCATGCCTGGTTTTATTATGTATTCTTTCATGTATTATATTGTTTTATTAATTTGATGTATGAGTCATTTATGAATTTAACAATCATGTTCATGTAATGAGTTGTATCACTTGTTTTGTACTTTATATACCAATCATGTTAATTGATCAATTGTATTGTATGCTATGAGCATTATATTTTAAGTGTAAGTAATTTTGACTACCAATTTATTCGATACAAATGTCTCTTTAAGGGTTTGGTATGATTATTAAGAATGTGACAATAAACGTAAACATTTTCATACATCTATATATCTCATTATCATCATTTGCAATGACAGGCCTCGTTCAAAGTCCTATAAATATTGTATGTACAATTTTTTTATTAAACTCATTAGTGTATCTTTGAATCGTTTGTAATAGTATAAGTCAGCAGTAGCTATTTTATGTTTTGTATTATGTTGCATGGAATCATTTGTCACCATGGCTGCAGATAAACAGTCAGTCCTGGCTACCCTGAGGAAGTCACGTGACCATTAGTGCAACGCGTTGGGCGGGGCCTGTTATGTCATTTCTGGTGTCTCCCGGAAGGTGGTGAGGAAGCGATTACTGACGGCTTTTATATTACATGCATTACTCAAGATGTATTAATGTGAGTACATAGAGGGTATTTTAATAAAGTATTTTAAGTTTACATATTGCGCTATTCCCTTTATGTATTTGAGCAATATTGTGAAGTGGAGATAACTCTGGCAAGCCCCTTAAAGAGGACAACACGCATGAAGGTGGTGAAAATAGCTGCATGATGAATCCCTAAGGCTGATAATATAAATTGCGTCTGCTAACCTTTTAGGTCAGTGTAGAAGTTGCCTACAAATTAAAATATTATTATTATTATTACCCCAATGGTGCAACAAAGGAAAAAATATATGTAGCGCCGGTACTCCTGATGAGTACGCACTGTGGCTTTAAATTTAGTTTTTGCCCAAAACTGTAGTTGAGTTTTGGGGTTAATTGTTCTAAATTATGCTTTGGCATCAGTTTGGCTGGGCTGTATTGAGGTTCTTCCTAGTCATAGGTGGGGTTTGCACCTGTGAGAGGCCCTAGAACGCAGTCTGGTTGGACACATTGGATACCAATCTCTTCTCGGAGCCAATCAGTGGGCGCGTTTGTCTCGCTGTGTATTCCGGGAGAGGGTACTTAAGGTGCTGAAGTCACATGGTTCGGGGTTCCGGTCCAGAAGTTGTTGCTGACTCTGTGGTCCTGGTCCTCCTGACCAGCCCGCAGAGGCCCTCATGGCCTGGGGTGCGGATCCATCCGTTTCCGAGCCTTGGAACTGACTAGTTTGAGGCGCAGTAACTGGAAGGAGGATTCTAAGGTGTTCCGGTGCCGTCTCGGGTTTGGAGAGGCCCAGCAACTCTACATGCAACGAGGGGAGGACTCTTCAGAAGAGAGCCACGCATGAGACTGGCTGCTCGGTAAGAGCCTGGAAGCTGAGCTGCCATGGACATTAATTGAATCCACAATTTCTTGTGGTATCGCTGGACCGGCTGAAAGATTCTGGTACAGTAAGAAAAGTTCCTACCTTTACCTTCCAGTTACAACTAAGTTTTTTAACCAAGTCTGTGTGAGAGACTCTGCAAAGCTAGAATTACTTGTTGGCTGCTAGATCCAAGTTCAAGGATTTATCCAGCAATTAAAGAATCCAGTTGCGAGTGGCTATTCCCTGGATTATGTACAGAGAGAGACTTTTATTGAAGTCAGCAGTTCCAAGCACCTGAGCTAAACTTTATCCTCATACCCTCTATTCCCAGCTTAGAGACTGAGTTTGTTCAACTGTTTTAAGCAAAATAAAAATCCTAAAAAGGAATTCAAGTGTCGGTCTCTACAGTTACTGGGTCATCAACCCTGGGAACCCCTAGACAAGGACAACGAGTTACGAGCTGGACGAGGTAATCGGTAAGCCCAGAAAAATTCAGCCGCTCTTTCGGGGGTCAGTGCTTACATATATAAGGTGAAAAAAAAACAAATAAGCAATTAATAATGTGTTTGGTGCTGCTGCTTATAAAAGCCTGAATACCCGACTAAAACATCTATATATAAAGCTATAAGAGCGCAACCAACTTGTCATTCATGATTATAAAAATCGAAAAAATCTGTGTTAAATTCAAGCAAGAAAGATATTAAATCAAGAAAAATATTAATAAAACAAATTCAGTCCACATAAAGTCCAAAAATCTGTGTTCAATCTGTAGTAAGTGATATGTGAAATCCAAGAAAAAAAGTGCTCCAGCAGGTGCTTTCCGCAAATAAATACACCCTGCTTACCAGAGAGGTTGGGTCTCAGGTTATAGGGATCAAATTCGCTTAGCACATGTGTCAGCCGACATAGATATTCCACTCTTCAGTTGAATTCTAAGAACTCCTTCTTGATGAGATTAGGATACCAATATGTCGATAGTATTCCTTGTGAATATTGAATCCAGGACGGACACTGTCTTGTATGGAGGGCAATAGAAGAGAAAGTAATGGCCCGGAACAGAAAGTGCAACTGGGAGGAGGGCAAGCATGACTGGGGTGGGCAGTGAGGCGGAGAAAGAGCTGGGGTTAGGGGGAGGTATTATGGCACTTACCAGGATTGGTGGGTCACGAGTGTGGGGGTGTTGTTTAGGGAGATAGAGGGGCGTTCTTTTCACCAGTGCTCAGTCAGAGCTTTTTTGCCACAGAGGAAGAAAGGTTTTTCCCACCCTCCCCTTTTTTGGTTTGTATCTTTTCGGGGGTCACCTTTGTAATTCTCTAGGTCCGCACGAGGTAGGATGGTTCACACCTGGTGGGGCGGGCATTACGGGGGTATGGTTTCCCTTGCCTGTTAATGTTATAGATTTGTTTATTTTATTTTCTAGATAGTCAAGGCAGCAGCGGGAGGTCTATGGGGTCTTTGAAGGCGGTGCTGGAAAAAATAATGGCGGTTTAGGGGGGTTGGGCCCATCTGGAGGTATTGGTGTCCCTTCCCTTACTAACAATACAATGGTAACAATGGTTTGTAGTTGGTTGTATCTGGAAGGAAGTAACTGGTAATTATCCCTGAGCTGGCGTAATATACGGCGTGGGGCCTTTAAGGGGTGTACAGATACAACTAGTTGGTCGCGAAAAATTGCCCTTCAAAGACCTCTAGACCGGGCAGGTTTAAGCTGAGTTTTTATTTGGTTTAATGGTTATGTAAAAATGTATTATATGCATTACGTTGTATGTTGACAGTTTTTTGTATTTCATTTTGTTGTAATAAAAAAAAAAGCTGCTATGGCCATTCGACTCCAAAGGAGGTTGACCCCTAGACATTGTCAACGTATGACAAAACACGTATGGAGGAGTGATGCGCTGACGTCAACATTACCCTTGAGTCCTGGAAGGACAGGCTGTTTGGATGTGTGCTGGCTGCCGCTGGTGCACCAAACTTAAGGCAAATTTTCTTCAAAATTGCAATCATTTTTATACGTGAATAAAGTGTTAAGGATCTTACACCATGTGGAGCTTTTTTATGTTTTTGGTGAATCCTGTGATAATCGTACCAAGTTAAGGAGTACGCTAATTGCAGGTGAGTTTTGGGAACTGGCAAAGGTCTTGGCTGGGTTATAGGCACAAGTGCAAACGACCTCCTGTAACGAGAGGTCCACAGGAGCCCGTAAGCGGATATTTCAGCCTTTGGTGGTGGCACTGATGCACAGATGACTCTTTAAGGTGTTGGATGCTGGAGATGCATATCAGAAGTATCATCACATCATTTGGGAATAAGATATATCATCATATCACTTGTAGACATGTGCGATTAGTTTCGTACAAATCGAAAATTCATACAAATTTCTGTAAATTCATACATTCGGGAGGATCCGAAATACATATTGCTATGCTTCCGAATTTTGTACGAATTTGTTTACAAATTTCGGATCCAAATTCCGTTACACTGGAAACGTGACTGGTGTTTTGTTGACCAATCAGAGGTTTTCTTATGCTGCTGAGTGAGGGTTAGGAAAATAACCTTTTTTAATATGGGAGTGGGAGACTGGTACTGGTAGTCGATGGAGATTCAGAATCGGACAAAATAAGAAAGTTCGTTAATTACGATTATTAGTTATGATGAAGTTAAAAACCCAGGAAGTCAGCACAGCACAGGGATGGTGGGAGCCCCTCATAATGAGCACAGCACAGGGAGGGTGGGAGCCCCTCATGATGATAAATTCATCATATTGAATGTTCGTAATTGTTACAAAAGTTAACGAACCTAACGAAAATTCGTATTTCCTACGAATCCAAATTGAATTTCAGACACGAATTACGAAATACGAATTAATTCTAATACGAAACAGAACGTAACAAAACTAATTTATTGATGGCGCATATGTCTAATCACTTGAGGACATTCTTTTTTTCGTTTTTGTTTTTTGTATTAGCACAACTTTATAAAGTTATGCCATACAGTACATAGCTGGCTTAAGATCTTCCTATGTAATCTGTCAGCTTCCCCTATGCTTTCTCTTCAACAGCTGCCAATTCACTAACACTATGGGAGTTATTTACTAAGACTAGAGCGTGCAAAATCTGGTGCAGCTCTGCATAAAAACCAATCAGCTTCCAGGTTTCATTCTCAAAGCTTAATTGAACAAGCTGAAGTTAGAAGCTGATTAGCTACCATGCACAGCTGCACTAGATTCTGAGTACTCCAGTTTTAGTAAATTTCCCCCTATGACTGCTCTGTGCCCTCCTCCCTTTTATAATGTAGGGATGTCTTATCCAACAGCCCCCTTATTGGCTCTTCTAAGCCTGCTAGTCATGATTCAAAGGCCATGCATTGCATGAAGGTTTAAAAAAAAAAAAAAAAAATCTGCGGCAGAGAATCTTGAACTCGCAGAATTGACTTCCAACCCATGGTAGTGAAAAACCCAAAACTCATCCCTAGCCACAAGGTTAACAACTATGAGACCCCAGCAGGGGAAAACATCATTTTTTTTAATGTTTTCCACTTTGTGAAAAAGCTAGCACTTCAAATATTCATATCTCATCTCTAAGTAGTAACAATTTCAATTTAAAAGACATGATACTGCTCAGTGCTTAAATTAAAATAAGAAAAAATTTATTTTAAATAATACAGTTCACCTACCGTAATACAGGGTCCTATCATTGTTCAGATAACAGGACTGACGAATAATCCGCAGGTCTTGCAGTCCTTGTAGACACTTGTTGGCTGATTTCTCTATACTGGTTTACAGCTCTGCTTGTTAACGAGGTCATCCCGTTAAGGGTGTATCAAGATACTTGTGACTATTTATTAAGCTAAATGACACCACTTAAGGGGAGCTTGTTTTATATGTAATGCGAATAAATGTATTGATATGTATTTTTAAAATGTATCCAAACCAACTAAAAAAAAAAAGTATTGTGTATAATTTTTTTATTTTTATTATTTATAAAAAATGTAGATTCTTTAAAAAGAAGAATTGTATTGTAGCTTACCAGTCCTTAGTTGTGGTGGCTTCATTCATTTTCTTTTTTTAGGTTTTTTTTTCTCCTTAATTTTCACCTGATGAATTCCCCACACTTCATGCGTCTTCACAGGGCAGCGTGTTTCCGTATGGTGTGGAAAAAACCCCATGCTCTTGTGCATGTAATGTAAGGCCCCTTTTACACTTATGCCGCGTACACACGAAGGGACTATCCCGCGGGATTGTCTGCTGGACTCGAGTCCGCCGGACAATCCCCTCGTGTGTGGGCGCCGGCAGACTTTTTGGCGCCAAAAGTCCGGCGGACTAGGTTTTAAGTTTTGTTTTAAAATTATCCGCCGGACTTGGCAGTACGGTGGACAATCCCGCTGTTAGTAGATTAGTCCGCCGGACTTTTGAAATGAACGGACTTGCCGCTCATCGGAAAGTCCGTTCATTTAGCACGTGACTTCAGGTAGACGGGGCTAGCGAAGGCAGTGAATGCCGCTGCGCTAGCCCCGTCACCTGGCATGGATTTAAAGGGAATCCCCACTCCGAAAAAACGGCGTGGGGGTCCCCCCCAAATCCATCTCAGACCCTTATCCGAGCATGCAGTCCGGCAGGCCAGGAAAGGGGTGGGGACGAGCGAGCGCCCCCCCCCCCCCCTCCTGAGCCATACCAGGCCGCGTGCCCTCAACATGGGGGGTGCCCTGGGGAAAGGGGGGGCGTGCGCCCCCCCCACCCCAAAGCACCTTGTCCCCATGTTGATGAGGACAAGGGCCTCTTCCCGACAACCCTGGCCGTTGGTTGTCGGCATGTGACCCTGTCCCCTTGTCCCTATATAAGTCCCAGCACAGCGCGGCTCTGGCATTCCGACCAGAGACAGCGACGGGTCAACATCGGAAGAAGAAGAAGAAGAAGAAGGCGGCGCCGGCGGCGCGGAAAACGACGACGCGGCAAGAACAGAAGAGACCCTGGCTTTGGGGTGGGGGGGGCGCACGGCCCCCCTTTCCCCAGGGCACCCCCCCATGTTGAGGGCACGCGGCCTGGTATGGCTCAGGAGGGGGGGGCGCTCGCTCGTCCCCACCCCTTTCCTGGCCTGTCGGGCTGCGTGCTCAGATAAGGGTCTGAGATGGATTTGGGGGGGACCCCCATGCCGTTTTTTCGGCATGTGGATTCCCTTTAAATCCATGCCAGGTGATGGGGCTAGCGCGGCGGCATTTACTGCCTTCGCTAGCCCCGTCTACCTGCAGTTACGTTCTAAATGAACAGACTGCTCCGTGTGTGGGCAAGTCCGTTCATTTTCAAAAGTCCCACTGACTTTTTCCAGCGGATTGTCCGCCGGAGAAGTCCGGGCGTGTGTGGGCAAGTCACATGCTCGGAAGTCCGGGCGTGTGTGGGCAAGTCCCCCCTCGGAAAGTCTGGCGTGTGTATGCGGCATTATATGACTTGTCCCACGATTTGGGACTGCAAAGTAGCATGACAAGTCAAAGTAGTCCCTGCATTACTTTGGTCTGATTTTGATGCCACTTAGGCCCCTTTCACACTTGTGCGACTTCAAAGTGGCGCGATTTTACCGCAATTTTTTATTTTTTTTTTAACTTTCAACTTTTATTGTTACCAAAAAAAATTATGTGTAACAAAACAATGCCAATTGGGCATACCCTGGCATAGACCAAACATAAACACATTGCGTATAATATCTTATAGCTAGGTATCCAGGTATGTATTGCAAGAGATATTAAAGAACATCAGAAAAAAGGAGAAAATAAAATGAAAAATAAAAAATAATAGATTCATATGAAGAATTGGGATTATACCCATATCGCAACTATGCATTGGTATCGCTGCCTAAGTTAGCTAATGCATGAGAAATACTTTTAGATAAGTAAAGTCTAAATGGTATGTGAGATAGAGGAGTCCACTCGCTCAAAGAAGTTCATTCCAGGGGTGCACTTCTCGGGTCAACCATCCACTTTTCCCAGGCGCTGTAGAAAGATTTTGAGGTTAAATTTGCTTTAGCAAATGAGAATTCTAACTGGAAGTGAGAGTTAAGTAGGCCAATGGCATCTTTCAGGGCAGGCGGCTGTGTTGATTTCCAATTTTTGGCTAGTGCTAATCGGGCCACTATTAGAATATGTGTTACCACGGTTTGTAGGAGGTCTGGCCAGGAGGGGATTGAGAGCCCCAGAAGAAGGTCTAGGGGGGGACATTGGTATGGAGATGTCACACACATTGTATATTAAATTCTCAATTTTCCTCCAATAGGACTGAATTTGAGGTTTACCGCGATTTAAAGTCCCAAATCATGGGTCAAGTCGTATAAGTGTGAAAGGGGCCTTAGTCCCCTTTCACACTTGTGCGACTTCAAAGTCGCGCCATTTTACCACAATTTTGCCACGATTTTTACCATGATTTAGCCGCGATTTCAAGGAATGCCTGTGTAAGTGGCATCAAAATCGGACCAAAGTAGTGCAGGGACTACTTTGAAGTCGGATCGACTTGAAGTCGTACTAATATGAATGGCTGTCATTGGAAATCATGGGGAACGACTTGTCATGCTACTTTGCCATCCCAAATCGTGGGACAAGTCGTATAAGTGTGAAAAGAGCCTAAGGCCCCTTTCACTCTTGTGCGACTTCAAAGTCACGCGATTCTACCGCGATTCGCGGCCGCGATTTTTGCCACGATTTTGCCGCGATTTCAAGGAATGCCTGTGTAAGTGGCATCAAAATCGGACCAAAGTAGTGCAGGGACTACTTTGAAGTCGGAACGACTTGAAGTCGTACTAATATGAATGGCTGTCATTGGAAATCATGGGGAACGACTTGTCATGCTACTTTGCAGTCCCAAATCGTGGGAAAAGTCGTATAAGTGTGAAAGGGGCCTAAACCAGCAGATACTTGCAGTGATGCACACATAGTGCTGGTGCATTAGAGGGACAAGTATCCACATTAGAGGATGAGCACTGACTAGGGTGACCATGTGTCCCGAATTTCCCGGGACAGCACCGCATTTTGCAGGTCTGTCCCTGGTCCTGGGGAAACTGACGCAGCCTAGTGCTTTAGCTTCACCCACCTCCTCCCCAATCTTCTCCTGCGGCATGCTCAGAGGGAAGAGAACTGCCAGGATTTGAGAGCAACTCTTAATACTCAGAGGTGAGGCCGAGCGCCGGTGAAGGATGGAACACCATGGGATTTATTTCCTAAAGGCAAATCCACTTTGCACTACAAGTGCACTTGTAAGTGCAGTTCACTGTAGATCGCTGTAGATCTGAGGGAAAGCTCTAAAATAAAGGGAAGCTCTGCTGAATGTATCATCCAATGACATACCTCCCAACATTTTGAGATGGGAATGAGGGACACCTACCAGCAAATGTATGTAGGTATAGGACACGCCCCCTGCCACACCCCCTTAAAGGAGAATTAACCAAAAAAAAAGGTTAATTAAATCCACAAGGGCTTTTTTTTTACCACTCCTATTCCTTTATATTGGCTTTTAAAATTTACAAATGCAGCAATTTAGAATTTAGATGAAAAGTTTAGCACTGGGAAACACTTTTTGAAAGGTAAAAAGTGCTTTTTATATACAACTATATAGATCAGACCAAAATGAGGGACAAAGGAGGAGGAAAGAGGGACAGAGGGACATTGCTCCAAATCAGGGACAGTCACTCCAAATCAGGGACAGTTGGGAGCTATGTCTAATGATGTGCAAGCAAAAAATGTTCTTGCACGTCCCCCTCAGATATACTTCCAAGTGCACTTGCAGTGCAAAGTGGATTTGCCTTTTGGTAAATAACCCCCCAATGTGTGTCATGAGGCAGAGGCACTGACTGCAGAGAGGGCGGCAGATGAGCTGGTCGCATCGGACAGATAACACCCTCGGAGGGACAGGAGGAGGACACATCCTTAGATCTCAGGGGTTCATGCTGGGACTTGTAGTCCTTCACTTTTGGGGGATGTGACCCCCCCAAAGGTGAAGGACTACAGGTCCCAGCACAAACCCCTCATAGCTGAAGATGTGATACCCGCCCCCCAACTATTTAAAAACTACAGGTCCCAGCATGCACCCGTGACCCCCAAAATTGAAGCAAACAGGTCCCAGCAGGAACCCCTCAGAGCTGAAGATGTGACACTCCTGCCCCGACTAGTTAAGAACTACAGGTCCCAGCATGAACCTGGGAAATCTTTCGGGTCACACCCTTTGATCTCAGGGGTTCATGCTGGGACTTGTAGTTCTTCAATTTTCTTTGGGGGTCACATCCTTAGATATCAGGGGTTCATGCTGGAACTTGTAGTCCTTCACTTTTGGGGAATATGACCCCCCAAAAAAATGAAGGACTACAGGTCCCAGCATGAACCCGTGAACTCTATGGGGTCACACCCTTAGATCTCAGGGGTTCATACTGGAATTTGTAGTCCTTCACTTTTGGGGGATGTGACCCCCCAAATGTGAAGGACTACAGGTCCCAGCATGAACCCCTCAGAGCTGAAGATATGAAACCCCCCCCCAACTAGTTAAGAACTACAGGTCCCAGCATGAACCTGGGAAATCTTTCAGGTCACACCCTTTGATCTCAGGGGTTCATGCTGGGACTTGTAGATCTTCAATTTTCTTTGGGGGGGTCACATTCTTAGATCTCAGGGGCTCATGCTGGAACTTGTAGTCCTATACATTTGGGGAATGTGACCCCCCAAAAATGAAGGCCTACAGGTCCCAGCATGAACCCCTCAGAGCTGAAGATGTGACACCGGGGGGGGGGGGGGGTGTCCCTGAATGGCAGTTTGGATATGTGGTCACCCTAGCACTGACATGATGTGCAAACATTTTCAAAGTGAATGATCATGATTTTCGTGTTGGATATGGAAAATAGACTGGGAGAAATAATCTGACTGATTGGTGTTCCGGAAAGGGCTGAGGGAAAAAACCTAAATTGAGTTTATTGAAAAATGTCTGCTGATCACTTTTGGGAAAGAATCTATCTCCTTGTTTTCCTCTGTGGAAAGGGCACACAGAGGTCCTTCTTATCACCGCCACCAGGGGGCCCCCTTGTCCATTTTTACTCAGATTACTACATTTCAAAGTCATTATCCTTCAATCAGCCAGGAAGAGATCTTTGCTTGAAATCCAGCACTCTAAAGACGTGTTTCTCAACCTTTTTCCGATCATAACAACCTTTAAAATAATTTTCAGTCTCGAACAACCCCTGTGTTGCTATCCTAGAAAAGTAGTGTCAGGGGTAAGATCTCACGCACACCAGTGCACTTAAACGTACGCCTGTGCGAGGGCTGTGTTTGCCCACACGAGGGCGCACAGGTGTTGCATTTATCCCCATGTAGGCAGTCCCATTCATGTCAGTTGGATGCAGCAGCTGCATGGACAGAGCTGTGGCTCCCAATTTGAGTGGTTATACCAGAATGATGCCTGCAGGTTTAGGTATCATCTTGGTATAGTTCTTTACAGCCAGCGGTCGGCTTTCATGTAAAAGCAATCCTAGTGGCTAATTAGCTGCTAGACTGCTTTTACAAGCAGCGGGAGGGAACGAACGTCCCCCGCTCCTTGGTTTTCTCAGGCTCTCCTGTCCCACGGGGGAACCTGATAATGCAGCCGATGGCTCCCCCAGCGCTGACCATTGAGCTGATCGAAGATCAGAATTGCTCCAATCATCTCTATGGCCTAAGAGACAGGAAGCTACAAGCATTTCATGACTTTGGTTGCGCCGGATATAAACAGCGCCATTGGGAAATTGGGAAAAATTCTGAACGTCAAGAACGCGGAGACGTACAACACGTACGACGAGCCGAGAAAAATGAAGTTTAATAGCCAGTGCTGCTCTTCTGCTTGATTCCAAGCATGCGTGGCACTTTGTGTGTCGGAATTGTGTACACACGATCGGAATTTCCGACAACGGATTTTGTTGTCGGAAAATTGGAGAACCAGCTCTCAAATTTTGTGTGATGGAAATTCCTATGGAAAATGTGTGATGGAGCCTACACACGGTCGGAATTTCCGACAACAAGGTCCTATCACACATTTTCCATCGGAAAATCCTATCGTGTGTACCGGGCATAATAGACCCAATTAAAAAAAAAAAAAAAAGAGCGCATGTCACTACCTATTGCTATCATAGGGGATATTTACATTCTCTGTGATAACAATAAAAATTATATAAAAAAAATGAAAGGAACAGTGTAAAAGTAAAATAAAAAATAACCCCTGTCCCCCCATGCTCACGCGCAAATGCGAACGCAAGCGTCAATCTCGTGTCATATGTAAACAGCAATTGCACCATGCATGTGAGGTATCGCCGCAAACGTCAGATCGAGGGCAGTAATTTTCGCAGTAGATCTCCTCTGTAAATCTAAAGTGGTAACCCGTAAAGGCTTTTAAATGTTTTTAAAAATGTATGTAGTTTGTCGCCGCTGCACGGTTGTATGCAATTTTAAAGCATGTCGTGTTTGGTATCTATATACTTGCTATAAAATCATATTTTATATTTTATCAAACATTTGGGCAATATAGTGCATTAAAGTTAAAAAAAGTGTTTTTTTTCAAAAAAAAAAACACGTTTGAAAAATAGCTGTGCAAATACTTTGTGGAAAAAAAATTGCAACACCCACCATTTTAATCTGTAGGGCCTTTGCTTTAAAAAAAATATATACTGTTTGGGGGTTCAGAGTGATTTTCTTGCAAACAAAAAAAATATTTTTCAATGTAAACAAAAAGTGTCAGAAAGGGCTTTGTCTTGGTTAGTGGTTAGAAGAGTGAGTGATGTGTGACATAAGCTTCTAATGTTGTGCATAAAATACCAGGACAGGTCAAAACCCCCCAAATGACCCATTTTTGGAAAGAAGACACCCCAAGCTTTTTGCTGAGAGGCATGTCGAGTCCATGGAATATTTTATATTTTGTCACAAGTTTCTGGAAAATTACAAACTTTTTTTTTTTTTGCACAAAGTTGCCACGAAATGATATATTGCTCAAACATGCCATGGGCATATGTGAATTACACCCCATAATACATTCTGCTGCTTCTACTGAGTATGGGGATACCACATGTGTGAGACTTTTTGGGAGCCTATCCGCGTACGGGACCCCGAAAACCAATCACTGCCTTCAGGCTTTCTAAGGCCGTAAAATGGTGATTTCACTTCTTCACTACCTATCACAGTTTCGGAGACCATGAAATGTCAAGATAGCACAAAACACACAGATCCATGGTCCTGCTGTGTTACCGGTCAATCGCGGGTGGACGAGTAGGCGAGGGCATCATATGGCGCCCTTCCAGAATGTGAGCCGCGCCGACTGTCCGTCATATGACAGCCGGCGGGCGGCAAGCGGTTAACTCCTCGTCACTCTCTCCCCACTTCCTGGAGTAAGACTGGGTGTCTGAAAAGAGTTCCGATAAGTAGTTGGACAAATCGTCCGAATTCGACACAGTTGAACACTCTTCGGCTGGGAGATAATTTCTCTTAGCTTTCACCTTAGCTGGCACCTCTATATCAACTCCCTTTACGGCCACTGGCATCACTTCCCCCACAGGCACACCACACTCACTGCTTGGTGACTTACCCAGCCCCGGTACTTTTCTCTCGGGTAACCCAGACATCAATGCGAGAAACCTGGCCCAACCTCGGCCCTTCGAAGTGGTCGGTGCATTGGATCCTGGGGTAGTCGCTGTGGTAGAGGTAGCAACTTCTGGCACAACTGGGGTGACAACCGACAGGCTTTGAACATCACTCTCTGAAGGGACAGCAACATTCCTGTCCCAATCCACTTGTAGGATTCGTCCACTTGTCCCAATCCACTTGTAGGACACATCGCTGGATCAGGCTCGGTCTCAGGTAAGTATAAGGGGGGGGGCGGGGGCTGAGGGGACACATGCAACACAGAAGTTTTTTTTACCTTAATGCCTTAATGCATAAAATGCATTTAGGTAAGAAACCCTAAGCCTTTACAACCACTTTAAGGGAATCATTTGCCCCTCTCTCTCCCCAGATCAACAGAACTAGTATTCCCATTGGAAGATTGACCCTTCATTATTGTTCTAGGGAAATCCCAGAGTTTGGGATTTTCTTTTACTTTCACAATCAATAATAATGGTAAACAGGACAAATAGGGTGAATCTCCGTGATGGTGGCACAGACATCAATAAAAACTGACAGGTGTTCTAATACCCTTCCACGCTCTAAAAATGCATTCAGTTATACTTCAACTTCTCCTACATTTTTGGTAGACTGCCAAAAGGCACTTGTTTTTTATAGAATTAATCATATTTCTATCTTCCCAAGGCTAGACAGGCACCCTTCATGCATCAGTAGGTTATCATGACCCAACTGTTATAAATCTATACTACAAATAATAAACCGGTAACTGGTAAGGCAAGAATTTAGGTGCCAGTCTCAATGGTAACACTTTCTCAACTTAGAATGGAAATGATTCTCCGGACGAACAAGAAGATCTCCACTTTATTCTAATCATTCTGGTGAAGGCCACATTGACTTAGGCAGCACCAAGACATAAAATGTACCAGTTATGATTTTTTATTTCTTTGTATTTCTTTCCTTGTACAGGAAGCTCAGGACATTTGTACAACACTCTATTAAAAGCACTGGGGGAGGGCACGGATGGTGTTACATACAGTATTCTCACAAAAATGAGTACACCCCTCACATTTTTGTAAATATTTTATTATATCTTTTCGTGTGACAACACTGAAGAAATTACACTTTGCTGCAATGTAAAGTAGTGAGTGTACAGCTTGTATAACAGTGTAAATTTGCTGTCCCCGCAAGATAACTCCACACACAGTCATTAATGTCTAAACTGCTGGCAACAAAAGTGAGTACACCCCTAAGTGAAAATGTCCAAATTGGGCCCAAATAGCCATTTTCCCTCCCCGGTGTCATGTGACTCATTAGTGTTACAAGGTCTCAGGTGTGAATGGGGAGCAGGTGTGTTAAATTTGGTGTTATCACTCTACATAAATATGGCCTAGGCCAGGCATGTCCAAAGTCTGGTCCGCAGGCCAATCGCGACCCGCGTTCCGGTTTTGAACGGCCCGCCTGGTTATTTGGACATATATATCTTTTGTGGCCCCCAACCATCTCCCAGCACTGGGGCCACAAAAGATATATATTCTGGCTGCCTTGGAGGGGACAGGGAGGAGGCCGGACGAGTGTCGCACACACAGGAGAATTTTCTGTTTACACGGCAGCCTCTGTAATAGGAAGTCCATCTCCTGCGCTGCCATTGGACGACTGTTCTGTCCATCAAAGAAGACGGGACTTTGTATTAACGAAGAACAAGGAGAGGGGCTCCTCTGAGTATGTATCACAATTTCATTTATTAAAAAGACAATATCCACTCACATGGTAAACTGCAATGTTGCGTTCGGACACGTCTCTGGACAGGAGGGCAAGAGGGACCACAAGTCACAGTGGAATCCACATGCAGCTGGCATCACATCAAATCCTGATGGGGATGGTGTAGGTAGATATAGCACAGCAGTTGCATCCTTTCTGGTCCTCCAAGTTTAACACATCCGGTGGAGATCAGGTCCGTTCTGAGCTCTGGGGGTGTGAGTTCCAAAAAGCAGTCTGGGGAAAGATAGGGTGGAGGTGGGGGGAGACCGGTCACCCACTGTGCTGTGGTGTGGTGTCTACATAGCCAGGACCGCTTCTGTGTGGTTGGTAAAGACACGGCCATGTGTAGGAACCCGGAACAAGGCTTGGACAGCACAACAGAGCGTGGCGCCGAGGTGTGACGTCATCAAAATGCGACGCGTTTCTGAGCATACAGCGCTATGGCAAGCCCTGACAGCCTTATGTATATCTCTACATATATACCCTGCCCCTGCCCCTTTGGACTATTAGGAACTATATAAATGAGGTACTGTAACATTGCGCCTTTCTACTTGTTTTAAATTTTCTTTGTATTAACGAGGCCACTGAGAAAACAGGAGTTTTTCCTGTATTTAATATTTTGGCGCTCGTCCTGCCCCCCTCCCTGTCCCCTCCAAGGCTGCAGATGAATGGGCATCAATCTGGCTGCACTGATGGCAATGGTGGGTGCTGCATTCCTGGCAATGGTGGATGCTGCATTCCTGGAAATGGTGGGTGCTGCATTCCTGGCAATGGTGGGTGCAGCATTCCTGGCAATGGTGGGTGCTGCATTCATGGCAATGGGGGGTGCTGCATTCATGGCAATGGGGGGTGTTGCATTCCTGGCAATGGTGGGTGCTGCATTCCTGGCAATGGTGAGTGCTGCATTCCTGGCAATGGTGGGTGCTGAATTCATGGCAATGGTGGGTTCTACATTCCTGGCAATGGTGGGTGCTGCATTCATGGCAATGGGGGGTGCTGCATTCCTGGCAATGGTGGGTGCTGCATTCATGGCAATGGGGGTGCTGCATTCATGATAATGGGGATGCTGCACTGATGGCAATGGGGGTGCTGCATTCATGGCAATGGTGGGACTGCATTCCTGGCAATGGTGGGTGTTGCATTCCTGGCAATGGTGGGTGCTTCATTCCTGGCAATGGTGGGTGCTGCATTCATGGCAATTGGGGGGGTGCTGCATTCCTGGCAATGGTGGGTGCTGCATTCATGGCAATGGTGGGTGCTGCATTCCTGGCAATGGTGAGTGCTGCATTCCTGGCAATGGTGAGTGCTGCATTCCTGCCAATGGTGGGTGCTGCATTCATGGCAACGGTTGGTGCTGCATTCCTGGAAATGGTGGGTGCTGCATTCCTGGCAATGGTGGGTGCTGCATTCATGGCAATGGTGGGTGCAGCATTCCTGGCAATGGTGGGTGCTGCATTCATGGCAATGGTGTGTGTTGCATTCCTGGCAATGGTGGGTGCTGCATTCCTGGCAATGGTGAGTGCTGAATTCCTGGCAATGGTGGGTGCTGCATTCATGGTAATGGTGGGTTCTGCATACCTGGCAATGGTGGGTGCTGCATTCATGGCAATGGGGGTGCTGCATTCATGGCAATGGTGGGTGCTGCATTCATGGCAATGGGGGTGCTGCACTGATGGCAATGGGGGTGCTGTATTCATGGCAATGGTGGGACTGCATTTCTGGCAATGGTGGGTGCTGCATTTCTGGCAATGGTGGGTGCTGCATTCATGGCAATGGTGGGTGCTGCATTCCTGGCAATGGTGGGTGCTGCATTCATGGCAATGGGGGGTGCTGCATTCCTGGCAATAGTGGGTGCTGCATTCCTGGCAAAGGTGTGTGCTGCATTCCTGGCAAAGGTGTGTGCTGCATTCCTGGCAATACTGGGTGCTCCATTCCTGGCAATGGTGGGTGCTGCATTCCTGGCAATGGGGGTGCACACCCAAGCTCATCTCTTTACTTACACACAACCACAAAGGCAAGAGAATTATTGTAGGGCAGTGTATTAGTACTCGAACAAACACACTTAGACCAAATTTTAATGGTTCAAAAAATGTCACTTTATCTGTTGCGCAGGTAAGGGATTTTTCCCATTTTTATCATCTCAACTTTTCCTTTTACCATACTATTTTGGGACAGAGCTACCTAGTGGCAGACCAAGCTAACTGCACCTGCTTACAAGTAAATTACAGTGGAACAGTGATTGCGAGTAACACGGTTAACAAGCGTTTCGCAATGCAAGCAATTATTTTTTTTAAATTCTGACTCGGTTTGTGTTGTCTCGCAAAACGAGCAGGATTCAAGCCTCTGCGGTGTGCAGTACCACATTTGGCCAGAGGTGTGGGGGAGCTGGTGACACTCAGAATGGCTCGGAGCTTTTTGGAAAATACTCGGAAACACTTGGAAATACTCCATTCCCAAGGGTTTCCAAATGCAGCCGAGCGTTCTCTGAGTATTTACGAGTCTCGCTGGCACCACCTCCCCACCTCTGGCCACATGCGGTATTGCATGCAATAGAAGTCAATGCAAAACAAATTATCTTTGTTTCCATTGACTTCTATGGGGAAACATGCTGTGATATGCGAGTGCTTTGGATTACAAGCATTCTCCTGGAACGGATTATGCTCGTAATCCAAGTTTCCACTGTAGGATGAATTTCTGCTTCATACCCCCTTCTACTTTTGCCATTTTCTTGGGGGGGAGTGGGTACTTGTTTTTTTAAGTCCACCGGATGATCTCCCCCCACTCACAACCTTCTGGGGAACGTCACAGGATGTGGGACCATTCACTAAGTGCTGCGTGCTTGCTCATGCACGGTGGGCAGTGATTCACAGCTGCCCACTAGCACATTATGCCTTTACTTTTTCAGGTCAGAAAAAAAAACAACAGCGCTTGTTGTCACATGGTGACCCCGCCCACATATGATGTCACAGTCCCAGCATCCTCCGGGACTGTGACATTATATGTGGGCGGGGTCACCATGTGACATGAGCATGTTACCCCGCCCCTTGTCCCTATATAAGTCACAACATCGCGTGTCTCTGCCATTCCGGCCAGAGACAGCGACGAGTCAACATCGGAAGAAGAAGAAGAAGAAGAAGACGGTGGCGGCGCAGAAGGCAGCGACAGCGGCAAGAACAGAAGAGACCCTGGAAGACCCCCGAAGGCGGAACGAGACCCCCAGATGACAGCGGCGACGACGAAGAAGAAAGTCCGGCGAGAAGACCCCCCAAGACGGAAGAAGACCCCCGGAGCAGTGCAATAAAATATTTTACAAAAATTGTGTGTTTTTTTTTATTTACACTTTTACACCTTAGGTGAATGGATAAGGGTACATCGTACCCCATACTCATTCACATAGGGTGGGGGGCTGGGATCTGGGGGCCCCCTTATTAAAGGGGGCTCCCGGATTCCGATAAGCCCCCCGCCCGCAGACCCCAACAACCAATGGCCAGGGTTGTCGGGAAGAGGCTCGTCCCCACCCCCTTTCCTGACCTGCCAGGCTGCGTGCTCAGATAAGGGTCTGGTATGGATTTTGGGGGGACCCCCACGCCGTTTTTTCTGCGTAGGGGTTTCCCCTTAAAATCCATACCAGACCTAAGGGCCTGGTATGCTCCTGGAGGGGGAATCCATGCCGTTTTTTTTTTTTTTATTTGGCGTGGACTTCCCCCTCAGAAGTAGTACAATGAGTTGCAAATTTTTGTTCACAACGCAAGCCATGTGCGAATCAGATGCGTGCCCATGAATTCGCACCTGATCCGCACTGCACAAAAATCGAACGCGTTTTTTCTGCAATGCGCAGTGCGCATGCACTGGAGATATGTGAACATGCCTCATTAAAATCAATGTATTTTGAAATGTTCTGCGAATTCGCAGAGTGGTAGGCCGCTGCGAATTCGCATAGGTGTGAACCCAGGCTGAAAGTGCTGCACATCGGTGTCTCATACCAACTGTCAAACATGGAGGAGGAAAGGAGGAAGTGTGATGGTCTAGGGCTCTTTTGCTGGATCCAGTGTCAGCAACTTGCACAGAGTGAGTGGCACTCTGTACCAAAACTACTACCCTAACATTTTGCAGTGCCATGCAATACCCTCAGGAACACATTTAGTTGGTCAAGGGTTCACCCTACAGTCAGAACTGGCTAAGAAGATAAGAAATGGACGGTAGGCTTCAACTTATGGAATGGCCAGCACAGTCAGCAGACTCAAACCCCATCGAGCTGGTTTGAGGATGAACTGAACAGAAGAGTGACAGCAAAGCAACTTACTTTTGTGAGAACTTCCGAACAATATTTGATTTCCATCCGAAAAAGAATGCCACTAGTGTGTTCAGCTGTTATATATACAAATAGTGGCTATTTTGATAAGTCAAAAATGTACATTACTTTTTTTTAAGAAAACGATGATGTCCAATTGTTTCATTTTCAGCGTACCTTAACATTAAAACTGTAAATTAAAAAAAAAAAAAATGGAAAAATGGGGATGTTGTAAAATTTTTAATCGGTAGTATGTTTATGTAATATATATTGTGTAGGACGACAAGTATGGGTTCTAGATGGGAGTACAAAAAAGCTAGGTGAAAATCACACAGCAGTTGATGGGTTAACTGCTCACTGACTCACCAGTAAGGTGTGGTATATGCCTGATAGAAAGACTAAATTAAGAAAAAAAACTGCTGTATTGGACATACTGTGTAAAGCAGACACTACAAATTATCCAAGCAGTGTAGTATGAAAAAAGTTTAATGAAAAATTAATAAAAATATGTAGAATAACATCCATAACATTGAAAAGGTAAAAAGAAAGAAAGAAAGAGGAGGAAATGTGAGCAGAAGAGAGGGGTGAGGAATGTATAAAGCCATTATGCATTGTCTTGCTATGTATTAAATAAATGTTCTATGACCACTAAAGACTTTATGTAGTCAGATGGATACACCTTCAGACTGTTCAAAGGTTACCTTTTGGGATCTCTACATATCCCATCCTCCGTAATCTACCCCCCTACGGATTTTTGACCCCTTCCCTCTGATCTTCTTTCTTGATCCCTTCCTTTCCTCCTGGGTTTATAACGTTGCCTTCTCTTACTAATTTTCACTATATACTTCTCTTTCCAACCCTTCCCAGCATTTTTTCTTATGCTTAACCAGCGGTCTAGACCGCCGACCTGTGATTATAGGCCCATAAACAGGTCCACAAGCAAGACTTTATGATAGGCCCAGAAAGTTTATGAACAGGCAAAACTGAATGTCAGGCTTATAATACCCTCCAACGTATTCCCCGGAGGATGAACTGTCTCTGTGGCGGATGCCACCGTCATGTCCCAGGCATCTACAAAACCCACATTGACCCCTTGGAAAACCTCTTTAAGCACCAGGTATTGAGAATAACCGTGAAAATCACCAATTCTTTCTGGTGGAGCACTTCTTTCTCTGGTGTTTTCAGTTTTGATGATAACCTTGGTTTCTGGGCTTCGGAGGAAGAGGCGTTCCACCGCTCTGCGGATGTTCAGTGCCCGTCTAATAAAAAGATTCAGAGGGAATTGTCGGAAGTGCTGTCCCATGGTAATGACAAAGATAGTGTCCTTTCCCCCACCTTGTCTGTCAATCTGGTGGCTCGTGTACATGTCCTCCATGTAGTAGTAGAACTCAAAGCTCTCAAGGGGAAACCCGTGCCTTTTATAAGATACATAGATATCTTTTTCCATGTTTATAGCCTCAAGAGTCTTCTCCCAATAAGCCCATCCAGTCTCATGGTACCGAAAATATTTCACAACTGGGTAAGACAAGAAAAACCTACCATGTTATATATGCTCACTGGATAATATAGTTTGCATGGTCTTTTAAAATGTAAGTAAGGGAAAAATAAGAAATATTTATATTTGCAGTACATCTTTACAATACAGTTACGATTCTCCCTGATTTTATCTCTTTAGAGACCAACCATGGGCCGTTTTTCTTTATAAAAGGCCCTGCTGCCAGTTACAAAATATAAAAAAGCAGCCCAGCCTTCGATATACAAGTTGAAAGTGTTTAGGTTTGACCTCATATTATATGGCTTTGGTAAATCTAAAAGAAAATTGTATAATGTATGGCCAGCCTTATGCCCCATACACACGGTCGGATTTTCCGATGGAAAATGTCCTATCGGACAATGTTGTCGGAAATTCCGACCGTGTGTAGGCTCCATCGGACTTTTTCCATCGGATTTTACGACGGACAAAGTTTTATCTCCTGCTCTCAAATTTTCCGACAACAAAGTCCTATCGGACTTTTTCCGATCGTGTGTAGCGAATTCCGACGGACAAAGTGCCACGCATGCTCAGATCACATTACAAGACCAAAGCTATTGGCTACTAGCCTCTACGTAGTCCCGTCGTAGGCAACAAACGTCACCACGTTCAGGATGATCGGATATTCCGACAACTTTGTTTGACTGTGTGTATGCAACACCAGTGTCGGACAAAATCCGTCGGAAAAAAACGACGGATTTTGTGGTCGGAATTTCCGACCGTGTGTACGGGGCATTAGAAGCTAATTAGTTACTATGCACAGCTGCACCAAATTCTGTGTGCTCCAGTTTTAGTAAATCCTCCCCTATGTGTCACATGCGAGACCATTAAAACATGACATAGGCCAGCTCTGTATTTCTGACACGATGAGGCATGCCTCAATTTTGTGGATGAAGGCCATCCAGCATCGCCTAGGCCTTACCGCCCCATCATTACTGTTCTTGGTCTACACTCTTCAGTCATTGGACTTCAGTTATTTCAGTTATGGAGGCTCAGCATCAAATTTGGGTAATCTGCATAGGGTGTCCTGCATGCAAATGCAGCTTGCCTAGGAGCACCCACCCCTCCAGACTGACACCTACCAAGCAAGGCATTTTGATATTTGCATAACAACAAATCAGAATAAACTTCAGCTTAATCAGACCAAAGGTGAGTAAATAATAAATTTTCATAGTCAGGGTTTACATATACATTTAAGGTGGTATTTAAGGTTCAGGTTTTTTCTTTTCTTTTGTTTATTATAACAAGCATGTCATACCTGCTCTGTGCAATAGTTCTGTCCCGATCCTCCTTTTCTCAGGTCCCTAGCATGTGCTCCTCCCCCTTGATCAGTGCCCCCAATAGCAAGCCGCTTGTTATAGGGGCACTGGTGCATGCTCACTCCTGAGTACTGCTGTGTGCGTCCATAAGACACATTGAGCTGCGGCTCAGCCCCGCTCTCTTCTCTCTCCTCTTTGGCTCAATGGCTGTGACTGACATCAGTGTATCAGCTGTCTTGGCCAATGAGAAAAGGGAGTCTCGGGACAGCCGAGGCTCTCGTGCTCACCGCTGGATCAAGAGGGGGCTTAGGTAAGTATTAGGGGGGCTGTGGGGGGGGGGGGGGGCAGCACACAGAAGGAAATGAAAAGAATGCAGGAAGGTAAAAAAAACCTTCAGCATTTACAACCACTTTAACAAATAAAAGTGTAGCGGGGTTCTACCCCTTTTAGGCTTAGAGACTACATCTCCCAGGATTCCCCAGGCCCCAGGGCTGCTGACTTCCGCCCGGGAGGCTGCTGGGGGAGATTATAAAGGGAAGAGCGGAGACCGCCTCTTCCTCTTGGGACACTTCCTCTTCTGAGGCCTGACAGGACTGGCCTGCCTCTGCTGACAGAGCGTGTGACGCGGAGACTGCAGCCAGCAGAGACACCTGTGCGGACCGGAGCTGAAGGCCTGAAGCCTGGGCCTTGCAGCCGATGGAGTGAGACTCTCACTCCTCAGAGTCCACAGCAGCGGAGCGGAGACTTCCCCTTACAGTCGGTCGGACGGAGCTGATGACCGGAGCGTGGGGCTGTGACTGAGGAGACCGGACGCCGCCATTGAAGAGACCAGAGCCGCCATTAGAGGGACCGGATCGGAGGACGGTACCCCAAGGATTGGTGAGAGAGCCGGAAGGCTCATCCTGCATTGACACACACGTTTTATGCCTACTGAACTGCTTAGGCGCAATTTACCTCAGAGCAGCAATGTTACTTTTTGTGGATTACAAATGACACCATTTAAAGCTACATGTGCACCACCTCTACAGATTTATTGCGGTGAAGAACACTGTACTAGTACAAGGACTGAGCTCTATTGCTAGGGATCAGGCCTGGTCCATTAGGTAGGCGCAGATAGATTGATTGCACCTCAGGGGTGTATAGCAGACGGTCGCCACACTGGGCGCTCCGTTTTCCCCATTGTTAGATTGATATACCTGTGTACATGTTAAAGTGCATTTTGCAGGGACCTGCCAAAGTATTGTAAGATATATGTTTAAATGCATGTTGCTATTCTTTTTTCCTTACTGACAAAAGTAAAGCCAGTTATTCTTATTTCAGCAGTCTGCTTGTGAGTTCATACCAATTACACTTAGAGTATAAGCTAAGTTTTATGTGCATAGGGACGTACCCCTTTACTAACTGTGCCAGAGCGGGTAGAGCCAAATTGCCGGGGGTTGGTGGAGCTGTACTCAGGGACCCAAAACAAACCAGCGGCTCTCTTAACTGGGGGTAGCGCTACACGTGGGGGCTCGTAATCCGGGATCCTGAGTCAGCGGGAAAAGCCGCCAGAAGGTACCGGCATGGACCCAATAGAAGTGGGACGGTGGTCCGCAACATGGGCCGCTGACCCAGCCGCAGCAGCGGTTATTGAACTGCCAGGGATGTGGCAGAGAGAGGCAGTGAAGCAGCTCATAATGTCATTATCCCCATGCCAGAAGTCATGGATAATGGACATGAGAAATGATGCTGGGTACACATACGCCTTAATAGAGTGGAAGGAAGAGACTCCAGAGCAGTTCAGGAGCCAGAGCATACAGGCACCGAATGGTCAGCACTACCAATTGCTGCATGCGCTGCCGCGGAAGGGAGACTACTCTCCTATGAAAGCCATTCTATCCCCAAAGAAGGAGGAGCAGAAGGGCGCGGAAAGTCCCGCACCCGCACACACTACTCTTAGTGCAGAACTGTGTGCTGTCCTAGGGGAGATTGTGACCCAGTGCAGAAGAGACCCCGGGGACTACCCAATGTCGGGATACAGGAAACTCCGGATGTTTTCAGGGAGGACACCTGTACCCTCGGGAGAAGAGGGATTTGAAGAGTGGTTAGATGGTGCCACGCAGGCCCTAGAAGAATGGGAGGTCTCAGAAGGCAGAAAGAAGCAAAGGATTGTGGAAAGCCTGAAAGGACCTGCCTTAGAGGCCATACGCAATCTGAAGACGAGTAAAAAGGATTGCACTGCCCAGGACTACATAGACATCCTGGAGGGTGTGTTTGGTGGGACAGAAAAAGTCACAGAACTTACCTATCAACTGGAACACTGTTACCAGAAGACAGGGGAGAAGCTGTCAGAGTACATGGGACGCATAGACAAGATCCTGCATAGGATTATCCTGAAGAAGGGGATAGATCCAGGGAAGGTAGATGAAGCCCGTGCCCAGCAGGTGATGAGGGGAGCCCAACCCTTGGACCCTGTCGCACTAATTCTACGCACCCGGCAGGATGGGAAGAGCCTGGACTACCCTGACCTCATCCGAATGGTCAGAGAAGAAGAGGCCATGTTGGAGGAGAAAAGGGAGAAGCAGGTGATGGGGTCTACAAAGCCTCCAGTGGCCACGGTCAGGACGGCCTTAACCCCTGAAAGAGACACAGAGGTAGATGCCCTGAAGTTGCAGATGTCCCAGATGATGGAGATACTGACGTCTCTAGTGGCGAAAGAGACGCCCAGTCCCAAGAAGGAAACAACCAGGAGGGAATTGTTTCCAGCTGTTCCAGCACCAGCATCCCCACCTGACCACAGTGAGATGATTTGCTTTAATTGTGGAGGAATTGGTCATATTGCAGCTGTATGTTCCAGTCCCAAGAAGAAGAAGGCAGAAAGCCGCCAGCCGGCGGGAAACGCCAAAGGGCCCCGGTGAAGGAGTCAACCGGGTGCCCATCACCTTCAGTGAGCTCCAAGAAGCACAACAAGAAGAGAAAGCGAGGAGACCAAACCCCTCAGAAGGGGCCCAGGGATCCTCAACCGAGGTGCACTCCAGAGAAAGGGGGCAAGACCCCTCTGAGGAGACACAGCACTCCTAGACGTGAACTCTTCAAAGTGAGAGATAACAATATCCCTCAACGGGTTCACACTCCCACTAAGAGGGAGAAAATCAATGCATATCAGGCTCAAGAAAGGAGCAAGTGCAAATCAAGTGAGAAGAAGAAGAGTCCAAAGAAGAGGACAGCATCAACTAGGCCCTACCCAGAAGAGCTAGTTGGTCCATCCCCTACTGTACCCATCCAGGTGGAAGGAGTGTACACAAAGGCTCTCCTGGACACTGGAGCACAAGTGACCCTGTTGTACAGGGACTTCTATGACAGATACCTGAGTCATCTGCCTATACAGAAGATAGAAGAGCTGGAGATAAGGGGATTGGGAACTCAGAGTTTCCCCTATGATGGATACTTACCCATCAGATTGACGTTTGACCCATCCGTAGCTGGGAAGTCTGAAGTGTTCGACACCTTAGCAGTGGTGTGTCCCCGCCCACCAGGAACCAGCAAGACTTCCCTGATCATAGGGACGAACACGGACCTAGTCAGAAGGCTTCTGACCCCCCTGGTGAAGAAAGAGAGTCTTTCAACTCCCAAGATCCATCCCATGCTGAAGGCAGCCTACCAGCGGTTGGTCCTAGAGCAGAAGACCCCAAGTGAGGGGATAGGAAGGGTATGGAGGCTTGGAAAAGGAGCAGTGTTACAGCCTGGAGAGGTGACCTGCATGAGAGCCACAGTGAAACTCACTTGGGAGCAGCCTGGCCCCTTTGTGATGCTGGAACCCGACCCAATGGAGGGTCACTCAGGTCTGGAGGTGATACCAGAAGTAATTTCACTGAAGGACCTGAAGAAGGCAAGAGGAAGAGTCCCTGTCAGTGTGAGGAACCCCACGGAGCAGCCCGTGGAGATCCCTGCTAGGATGCTTCTGGGACAGGTGAGTCCTGCTGTCCCAGTTGGCTGGTCAGAAGTGAAGGGGACGGGTGAAAGTGAAGATGTTTGGAAGAAACTCTCCATGGAAAACCCAAACCTACCTGGAGCTTGGAAAGAGAGAGCCAAGGCCCAGCTGACCAGATGGGAGAAGATTTTCTCCAAAGATGAGTTTGATGTGGGGTGTGCGAGGAGTGCCACCCATCGAATCCGCATGCAAGAGGACAAGCCATTCAGAGAGAGAGTGAGGCGAGTCCCGCTAGCAGATCTGGAGGATCTGAGGGAGCAGCTTGCGGAACTGAAGAAGACGGGAGTGATTAGGGAGTCCAGAAGCCCCTACGCCTCCCCAATTGTGGTAGTCAGAAAGAAGAATGGGTCATTGAGACTGTGCATTGACTACAGAACTCTCAATAGGAGGACCATTCCTGACCAGTACACCACGCCAAGGATAGAAGATGCCTTACAGAGTTTATCTGGAGCTAAGTGGTTCAGTGTGATGGACCTCAAGAGTGGGTATTACCAAATCCCCATGCATCCAGAAGACAGAGAGAAGACTGCCTTCATAACCCCAGTAGGATTCTTTGAGTTCAACAGGATGCCCCAGGGCCTATCTGGAGCTCCTGCTACGTTTCAACGCCTAATGGAAAGGACTGTTGGAGACATGAACCTCATAGAAGTCCTTGTGTATCTGGACGATGTCATTGTCTTTGGAAAGACTTTGGAAGAACATGAAGCCAGGCTGGAGAAAGTACTGAAGAGGCTCAGTGAAGAGGGACTTAAACTTTCTCCAGAGAAGTGTCGGTTCTATCAGTCTTCTGTGAACTATCTGGGACACATAGTGTCTGAAAAAGGAGTGGCTACAGACCCTGAGAAGTTGGAGGCAGTTACTTCGTGGCCAAGGCCCACAACAGTTACAGAACTTCGGTCTTTCTTGGGGTTCTGCTCCTACTACCGCAGGTTTGTGGATGGATTTGCCCGCATTGCCAAACCCCTCAACGAGCTGCTGAAGACAGAAGGAGAGGAGGATGGAATGGGGCCTAGGAGGTCCAGTGAATCAGTCCAAGACCAGTGGAATTCAAGGTGTGAAGAGGCTTTCAGGACCTTGAAGAGAAGTCTCACCACAGCCCCAGTTTTGGCCTATGCTGACCCCACTAGACCATATGAGCTACATGTTGATGCCAGCCATGAGGGCCTAGGTGGAGTACTCTACCAGGAGTACGAAGACCAGCTACGACCAGTGGCTTATGTGAGCCGGAGCCTGACCCCCTCCGAGAAGAACTATCCCACCCACAAGTTGGAGTTCTTAGCCCTCAAGTGGGCAGTAGTTGACAAATTGAGAGACTATCTGTATGGGGCCGAGTTTACTGTAAAGACAGATAACAACCCCTTGACCTATCTATTCACCACCGCCAAGCTGGATGCAACTAGACACAGATGGTTGGCGGCGTTGTCTGGATTCAATTTCAGTCTCAAGTACAGACCAGGGGCTGGAAATAGGGATGCAGATGCCCTGTCCCGAAGATCCCATGTCATGGTCGATGACTGGGAAGACTGGACCCAAGTGGCACCAGATGGAGTGCGAGCCCTTTGTCAGGGGGCTGAACTCCAAGCCAGAGGAGGATCCAGGGCTGAAGAAATAGGAGTTACCACAGTGGGAGTCCCAAAGTGTTACTGTGGGGTAACTCAACTGGCAGAAGAGTGTCTGCCGAAGCTGTCCAAGAAGGAGTTAAGGTGTGACCAATTGGAAGATCACATGGGGAGATTGGTCCTGGAAGCCCTGGAAGACAAGAGTCCAGAGGGACTTCGCCTTCACCCTTCTAAAGAAGCTCGCCTATTGAGGAGAGAATTGGACAAGCTACAGGTGCATCAGGGGGTAGTCTACCGAAGGGGCCCCTCTGATGGACCAGAAGACAAGTGGCAGTTGTTTCTCCAGAAAAGCATCGAGAGACTGTGCTGATTGCCTTACATGACCAGCATGGTCACTTAGGAGCAGAGAGAACCTTCCAACTTGTCAGAGACCGGTTTTACTGGCCCTGCATGAGGGCCGAAGTGGAGGAGTATTGCCATTCCTGTGCAAGATGCATTCAGAGGAAGACTTTACCTCATCAAGCTGCCCCAATGGGCCACCTGCAAAGTGAAGGCCCAATGGATCTGGTATGCATTGATTTTCTCTGCCTTGAACCCGATTTGAGCGGATTGGGAAATGTTCTGGTGGTAACCGACCATTTCACTCGTTATGCTCAGGCTTTCCCAACCAAGGACCAGAAGGCCTCTACAGTAGCCAAGGTACTATTGGAGAAGTACTTTGTTCATTATGGACTACCACAGAGAATCCATTCAGACCAAGGAAGGGACTTTGAGAGTCGCCTGATCAGGAAGCTACTAGATTCTCTGGGAGTAGAGAAGACTAGAACCACACCATATCACCCTCAAGGTGATGCCCAGCCTGAAAGGTTCAACAGGACTCTATTGAACATGTTGGGAACTTTGGAAACAGAGAAGAAGCAACATTGGAGTCAACACATATCAGCTCTGGTGCATGCCTACAATTGCACCACAAGTGATGTGACAGGTTTCTCTCCTTACCGACTTATGTTTGGGAGAGAAGCAAGATTGCCAGTGGATTTGGCCTTCGGCATTTCTTTAGACCATGCCTCTGCTGCCTCCCACAAAGGATATGTGGACAGACTGAGGCACAATCTGAAGATAGCTTATGAAAAAGCTCAAGCGGCCTCTAACCAGAGGGGGGCCCGAAATAAGAGGAACTTTGATTTGAAGGTGAGAGTACAGGACCTACAGCCTGGGGACCGTGTACTGTTACGCAACCTAGGGATCCCTGGAAAACACAAGATTGCTGATAGATGGAGATCAGAGCCATATGTCATCTGTAGAAAACTCCCAGGATTGCCTGTCTACAAGTTGAAGCCAGAAGGAAGATTGGGGCCTTTGAAGACCTGGCATAGGAATCATTTGCTCCCACTCACTGAAGCAGTCAGAATACCTCCAACGAGAGACTTACCTGAATCTGTTTCCATTCTGGATACCCCCAGGCCTAATACTAGGTCCCAGACCTCCCAAGTTAGGGGTGGACAGGACCCCCAACCTGAGGGAGAAAGAGGAGAACTTGAATGGCTATGGCCTTCCTCAACCCCAGGAAATTCTGCCATAGATCTTCCACCTACTGAAGATGTGGAAGATAACACATTGAACCCAGAAGCCACAGAGTTTGTGCCATTCAGTGATGTGCCTGAGTGCTGGGAAGATGTCCCTGGTCTCTACCCAGAACAAGAAGAAGATGTTCCAGAACCAGAGATGTTGCCAGAATGTGTTCCTGAAGAAGTTCCAAGAGAACAGAGAGCTCGCAGAGTTGTGAAGCCTCCCAAGAAGTTAACTTACCCCAAGATGGGAGAAAGTTCAGAGGACTCTGTTACCACAGCAAGGAGAAGTGCTGAAAGCCCTGACCCTTCCGCTGTTCATTTAGTGGAGGGCAACCCCAGCTCACTCTCTGGCACAGTTAAGCAGGTCGCACACACTGAAGTGACCTGCCGACAGGACAGCTCCCCATCTCATGCCAATTGGTGGGAAGCTCCTCTGTCCAAATTATGTGAAAATGTTGTTCCCGAGAAAGTTTGTAGTTTGAACACTATCTTTGGGGACCAAAGATTTAAAGTGGGGGGAGTGTGTAGCGGGGTTCTACCCCTTTTAGGCTTAGAGACTACATCTCCCAGGATTCCCCAGGCCCCAGGGCTGCTGACTTCCGCCCGGGAGGCTGCTGGGGGAGATTATAAAAGGGAAGAGCGGAGACCGCCTCTTCCTCTTGGGACACTTCCTCTTCTGAGGCCTGACAGGACAGCAGCCACAGCCAATGGCACTGCTGCTGTGTCTCAGCCAATCAGGAGAGAGAATCTTGGACGGCTAAGACACTCGTGGACATCGCTGGACAGAGAGGGATCTCAGGTAAGTATTAAGGGGGCTGCTGCACACAGAATGCTTTTTACCTTAATGTATAGAATGCATTAAGATAAAAAAAAAACTTCTGCCTTTACAACCACTTTAAGAATGAAAGTGAGAGGTTGTCCCCAGAACAAGAGGTGAAGGGAAATCTTCAATGTCCAAGAGAGGAATTCCCACCACTTTGGGAGATTTCTCGAAAATTCCTGTTGCTCCTCTCTCCCTGTCCCTTTCCCAATAAAAAAAAAAAAAAAAAAAACACCATTCACTTTCTATATCAGTGATTCTCAACCAGGTTTCTGTGGAACCCTAGGGTTCCTCCAGAGCTTGCTAGGGGTTCCTTCAGCATTGGGCATTTTCTGCCTCTCAGATAAGTTCCCACTCACACCATTGATCTTTTTAGCTATCTGTAAGGAGGTAATTCTTCCCAATGACCACAAGTGTAAGGACCATTCTTCCCACGACCATCACACTAATGTATCATGAGTTGTAGATTTCTAATTTTTAGCAGGGGTTCCCCAGAGACTGGAGAACTATTTCAAGGGTTCCTCTGTGTTGAAAAGGTTGAGAAAGACTGTTCTATATCCTTTAAAATGTAATACACACATGAACTTGGTGTATACTACCTGCATTTTTTTTAGGCTGAACCCCAAGAAGATTATGGCAGTTACTGCTGCCACTATCACGACCGATCTGAGAGACATCTTCATGTTTCGGAGAGAAGTTGTCTCCTGGAGGACAAAAAGAAGGCAATGGGCATTATTTTTAGTATCCAAAGAGAACATGTCCTGAGAGTGGAAGCTCCCATCTCATGCTAAGGACACTCTTGTCTAGAAATAGTGTTAGTTGAAAGGCAGGCTAGGAAGTCTGCAGTGTCAGCCTCCAAATGACGGTCAAGTGAACCAGTCAAGGCACTCGGAAAAAACAAATAGGGAGATAAAAAAGAAAGAGAGAAGGGAGGGAGAGATATAGAGATGAAGAGAAATGGAGGGAAGATGGAAGAAAAATAGAGAGGGAGAGAGAAGACTGTGAGGCAGGGGAAGAAGCCCGAGAAGAAAGAAGGTGGATACGGTAATTAAATGAGATAAAGAGGTAGACTGGCATTAAATAAGTATGAGACTCAATTATAATGTAATTCATTACCTGTTCATTCCTCTTTGAATTTATGGAGGCAGGAATCATCCTTCCTTTATAGTTGCTGGACCACATGAAAGCCACCTAGCCATCAGGAACACCACAGCTGCTGTAGGACATACAAAAATCAATGAAGGACCAAGCTATTGAAGAACATGAACTTACTGTAGGTGGTGTGTCTTTCTAGTGACACAGAACACAGAGGATGGAACCACAGAGAGCATTGTTATTAAAGGACATGGTTTAGTGCAGCTATTCTCAGCTAGGGTTCCTCCAGTTTTTTCTAGGGTTTCCTTGAGCTGTGACTGACCTCCAGTGTTATGGTGCCTGCATCATTTTGGATCCTAGCCTCTTGGTAGAGCCAGCTGCATGACACTAATGATCTTTTTAGCTGCTTGGGGACAATCTTCCCACGGACCACAAACTTCCCACTGACCACCAATAGAAGGGACACTCATTTCACTGGCCACCAATGTATTCATTTTTAGCAGTAGTTCCTTGAGACCTGGAGACCTAGGATTTCTCTGGGGTAAAAAGATTGAAAAAGGCTAGCTTAGTGTGGCAAAAATGTTCACATCTACCAGTATTTGGTACTTTACAAATCTCGACATGTGGTCACATGACATCTAATGCCGCGTACACACATTCGGAATTCTCGTCGGAAAAAGCTCTGATGGTTTTCCCGACGGAATTCCGCTCAAACTGCTTGCCTACACACGGTCACACCAAATTCCGACTGTCAAGAACGCGGTGACGTACAACACTACGCCGAACCGAGAAAAAATGAAGTTCAATGCTCCCGAGCATGCGTCAAATTGTTTCCGAGCATGCGTAGGAATTTTGCGTGTCGGAATTGCTACAGATGATCGAAACTTCCGATAGAAACCTTTTCTGTCGGAAAAATTGAGAACATGCTCTCAAATTTTTGCTGGCGGGAATTCGGCCAGCAAAATTCCGATGGAGCCTAGACACGGTCGCATTTTCCGGTGAAAAGCTCTTATCTGTCTTTTGCTGGCCGAAAATTCCGATCGTGTGCATTAGAGCCGCAAAGGAAGTTGGTACTGGAAGACTTCCCTCTATCCTGTGCTGTGGTTATGGGTCTGACCAGGAGACAGGTATCTATATATGTCCTGCAGATCCCACTCTGATCGATGTTTGAATGGTAAAATCCACCAGTCAAACATTTCATAATATAATTGAACCATGGAGAAAGGCAGAACAAATGCCATGTTTCCCAGTCCAGTCTCCTTAATCTCTGTCCGTTAATGGCATCTGGAAAACAATAAATGTTGACGTATACTTAGTGTATACATTGGTGAACTTTTGTTATTGGAGGATTATTGACCCATATTACAGTGTTAAATTAAATCATTAGATAATTCATGTTTTATGCAACTAGTCTCATTACTGTTTGATGTCATTTAGGATGTTTTTATATATACTGCATAGTGATGCAACATTTATGCTCTGCAATTTTGAAACTCTATTAACCTGTACAAAGTTACATAGTTGGTAAGGTTGAACAAAAGACACCAGTCCATCCAGTTCAACCTGTGTGGGGTGCCTGAGTTTATCACAATAATAATTCCCATATCCATGTATATTGCACTTGTTCAGATACCCATCTAATAGTTTTTTGGAATTATCAACACTGTCACCACTGCTTGTGGAAGGGAGTTCCACATCCTTACTGCTCTGACAGTAAAGAACCCTCTATGCAGTTTAAGGTTTAATCGCTTCTCCTCCAGTTTCAAAGAATGGACGCATGCCTTTGCGTCCCTGAATGTCAGTTTGGAAATTTGGTCACCCTACCCAGCAGACAGAAGGCTCAGGCTCGTTATCAGCTTCCAGAGCGTCCCATACAGAACACCGTCGGATGGATCTCAGTTTGAATGTTCCCGCCCACACGTCCTATTCACAGACGCAGCACACAGGCTGCCTGGAGTGTGGGCGGGCACAGTGAGAGAGGGGGCTGGAGGAGGCAGAGCTGATCCACCCTCTTCCATTCGGCTGTGCTATGAATGGACACAGACTGTCAGCACAGAAGCAGGGAACAGCACTGTGACAGGGCAGATGTCCACTCACAGCACTAACGTTCCTGCACGCTTCTGGGCTGTTATCCAGCCCTGCCAGTCACCCGAGCAGTAACACTCGGCCAACTGCACATGCTCAGTTCCCACCATCAGCCCTTTTACGTGGAATCAGAGCGGCCTGGGGGGAAATTGCATCTCTGCCCCCCGGCCCAGCCCGCCCCTGGGGTGGGCAAATTCAGGGGGTATGGTTTCCCTTGCCTATTAACGTTATAGATTTGTTTATTTTCTTTTGTAGATAGTCATAGCAGCAGCGGGAGGTCTATGGGGTCTTTGAAGGCGGCGCTGGAAAAAATAATGGAGGTTTAGGTATTGGTGTCCCTTCCCTTACTAACAATACAATGGTAACAATGGTTTGTAGTTGGTTGTATCTGGAAGGAAGTAACCGGTAATTGTCCCTGAACTGTCGTAATATACGGCGCGGAGCCTTTATGGGGTGTACAGATACAATTAGTTGCTCACGAAAAATTGCCCTTTAAAGACCTCTAGACCGGGCAGGATAAAGCTGAGTTTTTATTTGGTTTAATGGTTATGTAAAAATGTATGCATTATGTTGTATGTTGAGAGTTTTTTGTATTTCATTTTGTTGTAATAAAAAAAAGGCTACTATGGCCATTCGACTCCAAAAAAGAATGTGCTGTCTGGTCAATCATTGGGTCTAAGGAGTACGGGGGTTGCTAGCTTTGTAGGAAACGATAGCCTCAGTAATCTGCACATCCCTTTGGCCCCTTTCACATTGGGGCGGGGGCGACGGTAAAGCAGCGCTATATTTAGCGCTGCTTTACTGTCGTTTTAGCCGCGGTATTCGGCTGCTAGTGGTGCGGTTTTAACCCCCGCTTTAACCCCCGCTAGCAGCCGAAAAAGGGTTAAAACCCCCTGCAAAGCGCCGCCGCATTGGCGCTTTGTGCCGGTATTGCCGCGGTATTACCGCAGTGTCCCATTGATTTCAATGGGTAGGAGCGGTATAGAATACACCGCTCCTTCACTGCTCCAAAGATGCTGCTAGCAGGACTTTTTTGACCGTCCTGCTAGCGCACCGCTCCAGTGTGAAAGCCCGCCGGCTTTCACACTGGAGTGAATGGGGCCGTAATTTTTTCAGGCGCTGTACAGGCGCTATTTTTAGCGCTGTACCGCCTGAAAAACGCCCCAGTGTGAAAGGGGCCTTAGTCAAGACTTTAATTTATCGCTGCCTCTACCTTTATAGATGTGTTTGAAGCTACCAGCAAACACATCCTGTGTAGAAGGTGAGCGAGCACTGGACCCAGAGGTGATTGGTGGTTGAAGAATCATTTTTGGAGCATTATTTATCTGTTTCAAGTGTGGACTTTTTTGAGCACCACAATTTCAATGTGGACACTTCATTTGTTTTATAATTGAGAGAACGTTTGTTTTCTCACATCACAGAATGGTTTTTGAATCAGATGTTGTACACCAAATAAGTTGTATATGTTGATACTATTAGCACTGAGCTAACAAGGTTAATATTATTTATCACGGGAAGACCCTTTACTATTTTCTACCTTTATAGGAACAGCGCACCATTTTTTTTTCGACACGCTAATGGGTGATATCAAACAATATGAGCAGAAACTCTCCTGCGAAACATAGGCACAGTTTCAAAATAATATAACTTTATAGAGTTGTGCTAATGGGCAAAAAATAAAAACGAAAAAGAATGTCCACAAGTAATGTAATGATAAATCTTATTCCCAAATGAGGTAATGATACTCCTGATGTGCATCTCCACCATCCAACACCTAAAAGAGTGATCTGTGCGTCATTGCCACCACCAAAGGCTGAAATATCCGCTTACCAGCTCCTGTGGACCTCTCGTTAGAGGAGATGCACGTTTGCACTTGTGGCTATAAACCAGCCAAGGCCTTTGCCAGTTCCCTGAACTCACCTGCCCTTAGCGTACTCCTTAACTTGGTACGATTATCACAGGATTCACCAAAAGCATAAAAAAGTTCCACATGGTGTAAGATCCTTAAAACTTTATTCACGTATGCATTGCACTTGCAATGTTGAAGAAAATTTGCCTTAAGTTTAGTGCACCAGCCAGCACACATCCAAACAGCACGTAATTCCGGGACTCGAGGGTAATGTTGCCGTCAGCGCGTCACTCCTCCATACGTGTTTTGTCATACGTTGACGCCGTCCAGGGGAGACCTCCTGTAACGAGAGGTCCAGAGGAGCTGGTAAGAGGATATTTCAGTCTTTGGGGGTGGAACTGACGCACAGATGACTCTTTAAGGTGTTGGATGGTGGAGATGCACATCAGAAGTATCATCACATCATTTGGGCGTAAGATTTACCATCACATTACTCTCGTTACAGGAGGTCGCCCCTAGACGGTGTCAACGTATGACAAAACATGTATAGAGGAGTGACGCGCTGACATCAACATTACCCTCGAGTTCTGGAAGGAGTGGCTGTTTGGATGTGTGCTGGCTGGTGCACCAAACTTAAGGCAAATTGTCTTCAACATTGTTGTAAGTGCAATCATTTTTATACGTGAATAAAGTTTTAAGGATCTTACACCGTGTGGAGCTTTTTTATGTTTTTGGTGAATCCTGTGCTAATCGTACCAAATTAAAGAGTACGCTAAGGGCAGGAGAGTTCTGGGAACTGGCAAAGGTCTTGGCTGGGTTATAGACAAAAGTGCAAATTACCTCCTGTAACGAGAGGTCCACAGGAGCTGGTAAGCGGATAATTCAGCCTTTGGTGGTGGCACTGATGCACAGATGACTCTTTAAGGTGTTGGATGGTGGAGATGCACATCAGAAGTATCATCACATCATTTGGGCGTAAGATTTATCATCACATTACTCTCGTTACAGGAGGTTGCCCCTAGACGGTGTCAACGTATGACAAAACACGTATGGAGGAGTGACGCGCTGACATCAACATTACCCTCGGGTCCTGGAAGGAGTGGCTGTTTGCATGTGTGCTGGCTGGTGCACCAAACTAAAGGCGAATTTTCTTCAACATTGTTGTAAGTGCCATCATTTTTATACGTGAATAAAGTTTTAAGGATCTTACACCGTGTGGAGCTTTTTTATGTTTTTGGTGAATCCTGTGATAATCGTACAAAATTAAAGAGTACGCTAAGGGCAGGTGAGTTCTGGGAACTGGCAAAGGTCTTGGCTGGGTTATAGCCACAAGTGCAAATTACCTCCTGTAACGAGAGGTCCACAGGAGCTGGTAAGCGGATATTTCAGCCTTTGGTGGTGGCACTGATGCACAGATGACTCTTTAAGGTGTTGGATGGTGGAGATGCACATCAAAAGTATCATCACATCATTTGGGAATAAGATTTATCATCATATCACTTGTAGACATGTGCGATTAGTTTCGTACGAATCGAAAATTCATACAAATTTACGTAAATTCGTACATTCGGGAGGATCCGAAATAGGAATTGCTATGCTTCCGAATTTTGTACGAATTCGTTTACGAATTTCGGATCCAAATTCCGTTACAACGGAAAAGTGACTGGTGTTTTGTTGACCAATCAGAGGTTTTCTTATGCTGCTGAGTGAGGGTTAGGAAAATGACCTTTTTTAATATGGGAGTGGGAGATTGGTACTGGTAGTCGATGGAGATTCAGAATCGGACAAAATAAGAAAGTTCGTTAATTACGATTATTAGTTATGATGAAGTTAAAAACCCAGGAAGTCAGCACAGCACAGGGATGGTGGGAGCCCCTCATAATGAGCACAGCACAGGGATGGTGGGAGCCCCTCATGATGATAAATTCATCATATTGAATGTTCGTAATTGTTACAAAAGTTAACGAACCTAACGAAAATTCGTATTTCCTACGAATCCAAATTGAATTTCAGACACGAAATACGAATTAATTCTAATACGAAACAGAACGTAACAAAACTAATTTATTGATGGCGCATATGTCTAATCACTTGAGGACATTCTTTTTTTCGTTTTTGTTTTTTGTATTAGCACAACTTTATAAAGTTATGCCATACAGTACATAGCTGGCTTAAGATCTTCCTATGTAATCTGTCAGCTTCCCCTATGCTTTCTCTTCAACAGCTGCCAATTCACTAACACTATGGGAGTTATTTACTAAGACTAGAGCGTGCAAAATCTGGTGCAGCTCTGCATAAAAACCAATCAGCTTCCAGGTTTCATTCTCAAAGCTTAATTGAACAAGCTGAAGTTAGAAGCTGATTAGCTACCATGCACAGCTGCACTAGATTCTGAGTACTCCAGTTTTAGTAAATTTCCCCCTATGACTGCTCTGTGCCCTCCTCCCTTTTATAATGTAGGGATGTCTTATCCAACAGCCCCCTTATTGGCTCTTCTAAGCCTGCTAGTCATGATTCAAAGGCCATGCATTGCATGAAGGTTTAAAAAAAAAAATAAAATCTGCGGCAGAGAATCTTGAACTCGCAGAATTGACTTCCAACCCATGGTAGTGAAAAACCCAAAACTCATCCCTAGCCACAAGGTTAACAACTATGAGACCCCAGCAGGGGAAAACATAAAAAAAAATGATTTTTCTAACTTTGTGAAAAAGCTAGCACTTCAAATATTCATATCTCATCTCTAAGTAGTAACAATTTCAATTTAAAAGACATGATACTGCTCAGTGCTTAATTAAAATAAGATTTTTTTTTTTTAAATAATATAGTTCACCTACCGTAATACAGGGTCCTATCATTGTTCAGATAACAGGACTGACGAATAATCCGCAGGTCTTGCAGTCCTTGTAGACACGTGTTGGCTGATCTCTCTATACTGGTTTACAGCTCTGCTTGTTAACGAGGTCATCCCGTTAAGGGTGTATCAAGATACTTGTGACTATTTGTTAAGCTAAATGACACCACTTAAGGGGAGCTTGTTTTATATGTAATGCGAATAAATGTATTAATATGTATTTTTAAAATGTATCCAAACCAACTAAAAAAAAGTATTGTGTATAATTTTTTTTAATTATTATTTATGAAAAATGTAGATTCTTTGAAAAGAAGTATTGTATTGTAGCTTACCAGTCCTTAGATGTGGTGGCTGCATTCATTTTATTTTTTTAACCTTTTTTTTCTCCTTAACCACTTTCAGCCCCGGACCAATTTGCAGCCAACGGACCAGGCCCCTTTTTGCGATTCGGCACTGCGTCGCTTTAACTGACAATTGCGCGGTTGTGATACGTGGCTCCCAAACAAAATTGGCGTCCTTTTTTTCCCACAAATAGAGATTTCTTTTGGTGGTATTTGATCGCCCCTGCGGGTTTTATTTTTTGCGCTATAAACAAAATAGAGCGACAATTTTGAAAAAAAATTCAATATTTTTTGCTTTTTGCTATAATGAATATCCCCAAAAAATATATAAAAATATTTTTTTCCTCAGTTTAGGTCAATACGTATTCTTCTACATATTTTTGGTAAAAAAAATCGCAATTAGCGATTATTGATTGGTTTGCGCAAAAGTTATAGCGTTTACAAAATAGGGGATAGTTTTATAGCATTTTTATTAATATTTTTTTTTACTAGTAATGGCGGCGATCAGCGATTTTTATTGTGACTGCGACATTATGGCGGACACATCGGACATTTTTGACACATTTTTGGGACCATTGTCATTTATACAGCAATCAATGCTATTTAAATGCATTGATTCCTGTATAAATGACACTGGCAGTGAAAGAGTTAACCACTAGGGGGAGGGGAGGGGTTATGGGCTGTGACGTGTTGTGTGTTTTTTTAAATTAGGGGGGCGGGGCTGACGTCTGACGTCATTGATCGGCTTTCCCGATGACCGGGAACAGCCAATCAATGACAGGCAGTGTAGGAAGCGCGGGGAGAGGTTTGTTTACACAGACCTCTCCCCGTTCTTCAGCTCTGTGACCCGATCGCGGGACACCAGCGGCGATCGGGTCCGCTGGTCCCGCGGCCGGGGTCACGGAGCTCCCGACCGAGTCGCGAGCGCGCCGCGTGCCATTCTGCTGACGTATATGTGCAGGAGGCGGTCGGGAAGTGGTTAAAGAACATCAGAAAAAAGGAGAAAATAAAATGAGAAATAAAAAATAATAGATTCATATGAAGAATTGGGATTATACCCATATCGCAACTATGCATTGGTATCGCTGCCTAAGTTAGCTAATGCATGAGAAATACTTTTAGATAAGTAAAGTCTAAATGGTATGTGAGATAGAGGAGTCCACTCGCTCAAAGAAGTTCATTCCAGGGGTGCACTTTTCGGGTCAACCATCCACTTTTCCCAGGCTCCGTAGAAAGATTTCGAGGTTAAATTTGCTTTAGCAAGTGAGAATTCTAACTGGAAGTGAGAGTTAAGTAGGCCAATGGCATCTTTCAGGGCAGGCAGCTGTGTTGATTTCCAATTTTTGGCTAGTGCTAATCGGGCCACTATTAGAATATGTGTTACCACGGTTTGTAGGAGGTCTGGCCAGGAGGGGATTGACAGCCCCAGAAGAAGGTCTAGGGGGGAACATTGGTATGGAGATGTCACACACATTGTATATTAAATTCTCAATTTTCCTCCAATAGGACTGAATTTGAGGTTTACCGCGATTTTTACCGCGATTTAAAGTCCCAAATCATGGGTCAAGTCGTATAAGTGTGAAAGGGGCCTTAGTCCCCTTTCACACTTGTGCGACTTCAAAGTCGCGCCATTTTACCGCAATTTTGCCACGATTTTTACCATGATTTAGCCGCGATTTCAAGGAATGCCTGTGTAAGTGGCATCAAAATCGGACCAAAGTAGTGCAGGGACTACTTTGAAGTCGGATCGACTTGAAGTCGTACTAATATGAATTGCTGTCATTGGAAATCATGGGGAAGGACTTGTCATGCTACTTTGCCATCCCAAATCGTGGGACAAGTCGTATAAGTGTGAAAGGGGCCTAAACCAGCTGCACTTGCAGTGATGCACACATAGTGCTGGTGCATTAGAGGGACAAGTATCCACATTAGAGGATGAGCACTGACTACGGTGACCATGTGTCCCGAATTTCCCGGGACAGCACCGCATTTTGCAGGTCTGTCCCTGGTCCTGGGGAAACTGACGCAGCCTAGTGCTTTAGCTTCACCCACCTCCTCCCCAATCTTCTCCTGCGGCATGCTCAGAGGGAAGAGAACTGCCAGGATTTGAGAGCAACTCTTAATACTCAGAGGTGAGGCCGAGCGCCAGTGAAGGATGGAACACCATGGGATTTATTTCCTAAAGGCAAATCCACTTTGCACTACAAGTGCACTTGCTGTGCAAAGTGGATTTGTCTTTTAGTAAATAACCCCCCAATGTGTGTCATGAGGCAGAGGCACTGACTGCAGAGAGGGCGGCAGATGAGCTGGCCGCATCGGACAGATAACACCCTCGGAGGGACAGGAGGAGGACACATCCTTAGATCTCAGGGGTTCATTCTGGGACTTGTAGTCCTTCACTTTTGGGGGATGTGACCCCCCCCAAAGGTGAAGGACTACAGGTCCCAGCACAAACCCCTCATAGCTGAAGATGTGATACCCGCCCCCCAACTATTTAAAAACTACAGGTCCCAGCATGCACCCGTGACCCCCCAAAATTGAAGCAAACAGGTCCCAGCAGGAACCCCTCAGAGCTGAAGATGTGACACTCCTGCCCCGACTAGTTAAGAACTACAGGTCCCAGCATGAACCTGGGAAATCTTTCGGGTCACACCCTTTGATCTCAGGGGTTCATGCTGGGACTTGTAGTTCTTTC
This sequence comes from Lithobates sylvaticus, assembly GCA_028564925.1. Lineage (NCBI taxonomy): Eukaryota > Metazoa > Chordata > Amphibia > Anura > Ranidae > Lithobates > Lithobates sylvaticus. The sequence goes on from CM053031.1 coordinate 263,706,326, forward strand.
ATTTTCTTTGGGGGTCACATCCTTAGATCTCAGGGGTTCATGCTAGAACTTTTAGTTCTTCACTATTGAGGAATATGACCCCCCCAAAAAAATGAAGGACTACAGGTCCCAGCATGAACCCGTGAACTCTATGGGGTCACACCCTTAGATCTCAGGGGTTCATACTGGAATTTGTAGTCCTTCACTTTTGGGGGATGTGACCCCCCAAATGTGAAGGACTACAGGTCCCAGCATGAACCCCTCAGAGCTGAAGATATGAACCCGCCCCCCAACTATTTAAAAACTACAGGTCCCAGCATGCACCCGTGACCCCCCAAAATTGAAGCAAACAGGTCCCAGCAGGAACCCCTCAGAGCTGAAGATGTGACACTCCTGCCCCAACTAGTTAAGAACTACAGGTCCCAGCATGAACCTGGGAAATCTTTTAGGTCACACCCTTTGATCTCAGGGGTTCATGCTGGGACTTGTAGTTCTTCAATTTTCTTTGGGGGTCACATCCTTAGATCTCAGGGGTTCATGCTGGAACTTGTAGTCCTTCACTTTTGGGGAATGTGACCCCCCCCCCCAAAAAAATGAAGGACTACAGGTCCCAGCATGAACCCCTCAGAGCTGAAGATGTGACACCGGGGGGGGGGGGGGGTGTCCCTGAATGGCAGTTTGGTAATGTGGTCACCCTAGCACTGACATGATGTGCAAACATTTTCAAAGTGAATGATCATGATTTTCGTGTTGGATATGGAAAATAGACTGGGAGAAATAATCTCTGACTGATTGGTGTTCCGGAAAGGGCTGAGGGAAAAAACCTAAATTGAGTTTATTGAAAAATGTCTGCTGATCACTTTTGGGAAAGAATCTATCTCCTTGTTTTCCTCTGTGGAAAGGGCACACAGAGGTCCTTCTTATCACCGCCACCAGGGGGCCCCCTTGTCCATTTTTACTCAGATTATTACATTTCAAAGTCATTATCCTTCAATCAGCCAGGAAGAGATCTTTGCTTGAAATCCAGCACTCTAAAGACGTGTTTCTCAACCTTTTTCCGATCATAACAACCTTTAAAATAATTTTCAGTCTCGAACAACCCCTGTGTTGCTATCCTAGAAAAGTAGTGTCAGGGGTAAGACCTCACGCACACCAGTGCACTTAAACGTACGCCTGTGCGAGGGCTGTGTTTGCCCACACGGGGGCGCACAGGTGTTGCATTTATCCCCATGTAGGCAGTCCCATTCATGTCAGTTGGATGCAGCAGCTGCATGGACAGAGCTGTGGCTCCCAATTTGAGTGGTTATACCAGAATGATGCCTGCAGGTTTAGGTATCATCTTGGTATAGTTCTTTACAGCCAGCGGTCGGCTTTCATGTAAAAGCAATCCTAGTGGCTAATTAGCTGCTAGACTGCTTTTACAAGCAGCGGGAGGGAAGGAACGCCCCCCGCTCCTTGGTTTTCTCAGGCTCTCCTGTCCCACGGGGGAACCTGATAATGCAGCCGATGGATCCCCCAGCGCTGACCATTGAGCTGATCGAAGATCAGAATTGCTCCAATCATCTCTATGGCCTAAGAGACAGGAAGCTACAAGTATTTCATGACTTTGGTTGCGCCGGATATAAACAGCGCCATTGGGAAAAATTCTGAACGTCAAGAACGCGGTGACGTACAACACGTACGACGAGCCGAGAAAAATGAAGTTTAATAGCCAGTGCTGCTCTTCTGCTTGATTCCAAGCATGCGTGGCACTTTGTGTGTCGGAATTGTGTACACACGATCGGAATTTCCGACAACGGATTTTGTTGTCGGAAAATTTGAGAACCAGCTCTCAAATTTTGTGTGATGGAAATTCCTATGGAAAATGTGTGATGGAGCCTACACACGGTCGGAATTTCCGACAACAAGGTCCTATCACACATTTTCCATCGGAAAATCCTATCGTGTGTACCGGGCATAATAGACCCAATTAAAAAAAAAAAAAAAAGAGCGCATGTCACTACCTATTGCTATCATAGGGGATATTTACATTCTCTGTGATAACAATAAAAATTATATAAAAAAAATGAAAGGAACAGTGTAAAAGTAAAATAAAAAATAACCCCTGTCCCCCCATGCGAACGCGCAAATGCGAACGCAAGCGTCAATCTCGTGTCATATGTAAACAGCAATTGCACCATGCATGTGAGGTATCGCCGCAAACGTCAGACCGAGGGCAGTAATTTTCGCAGTAGATCTCCTCTGTAAATCTAAAGTGGTAACCCGTAAAGGCTTTTAAATGTTTTTAAAAATGTATGTAGTTTGTCGCCGCTGCACGGTTGTATGCAATTTTAAAGCATGTCGTGTTTGGTATCTATATACTTGCTATAAAATCATATTTTATATTTTATCAAACATTTGGGCAATATAGTGTGTTTTAGTGCATTAAAGTTAAAAAAAGTGTTTTTTTCAAAAGAAAAAACACGTTTGAAAAATCGCTGTGCAAATACTTTGTGGAAAAAAAATTGCAACACCCACCATTTTAATCTGTAGGGCCTTTGCTTTAAAAAAAATATATACTGTTTGGGGGTTCAGAGTGATTTTCTTGCAAACAAAAAAAATATTTTTCAATGTAAACAAAAAGTGTCAGAAAGGGCTTTGTCTTGGTTAGTGGTTAGAAGAGTGAGTGATGTGTGACATAAGCTTCTAATGTTGTGCATAAAATACCAGGACAGGTCAAAACCCCCCAAATGACCCATTTTTGGAAAGAAGACACCCCAAGCTTTTTGCTGAGAGGCATGTCGAGTCCATGGAATATTTTATATTTTGTCACAAGTTTCTGGAAAATTACAAACTTTTTTTTTTTGCACAAAGTTGCCACGAAATGATATATTGCTCAAACATGCCATGGGCATATGTGAATTACACCCCATAATACATTCTGCTGCTTCTACTGAGTATGGGGATACCACATGTGTGAGACTTTTTGGGAGCCTAGCCGCGTACGGGACCCCGAAAACCAATCACTGCCTTCAGGCTTTCTAAGGCCGTAAAATGGTGATTTCACTTCTTCACTACCTATCACAGTTTCGGAGACCATGAAATGTCAAGATAGCACAAAACACACAGATCCATGGGTGAATAAAATTTGAATATAAAAAAGTGCGGCGCTCATAGAGCATGAAAAATAACAATCAATGTCTAAAAGTGATGATACTAAATTATGATACAGTATCCAAAAATAAAAATTAATATATGAATGTGTGTCACTAAAAATAGTGAACAAACAAATATGATAAATCAAATGGATTGTGAATCAAAAGATCATATATATGGAAAGGGTTGGTAGACCTACTAATCACATAATCGCATAGATCACATATACAATAAATATGACAGTAGAAAAATCTTGAATATATATCACCATATAAACAAAACCATATAGCAACGTGTGTTACAAATAGTGATCTAAGCAAAAAACACCACCTAATAGTGACATAAATTCAACATTGGTGCGTTAAGAAATATATAACAGGTGACTTGGTGCAAGTTGTCTGTTGCAGTCCACCACCTCTTGGGAATGCGCTTACCAGATAGCGTGAACTCAGATAGGCTTACGCCGTATGCGTCACAAAAGGCAGTTGGTGTCACTACACCCGTGGGAGCATCTACTTGGGGATGGTGCCAAACGACAAGATCCTTCACTGGATATATCCAAAGAACTCTCAGGAGGGAGGGATGATGGATGTTATACCACTGGTAGTGCTCAAATTAGTGGGACCGATAAAGAGAAAAATGGAGCCACATAGTGTAATACCATAGGGGATTTATTTTGACAAAGCATATAAAAATGGGTACTCACATTTAAAACGACATGTAAAAGCATATAATGGTCTACTGGTAACGCAGTGGTAACAGCTAACCGAGTCCCGACGCGTTTCGCCTCATACAGGCATCATCTGGGGGTGACCCCCAGATGATGCCTGTATGAGGCGAAACGCGTCGGGACTCGGTTAGCTGTTACCACTGCGTTACCAGTAGACCATTATATGCTTTTACATGTCGTTTTAAATGTGAGTACCCATTTTTATATGCTTTGTCAAAATAAATCCCCTATGGTATTACACTATGTGGCTCCATTTTTCTCTTTATCGGTCCCACTAATTTGAGCACTACCAGTGGTATAACATCCATCATCCCTCCCTCCTGAGAGTTCTTTGGATATATCCAGTGAAGGATCTTGTCGTTTGGCACCATCCCCAAGTAGATGCTCCCACGGGTGTAGTGACACCAACTGCCTTTTGTGACTCATACGGCGTAAGCCTATCTGAGTTCACGCTATCTGGTAAGCGCATTCCCAAGAGGTGGTGGACTGCAACAGACAACTTGCACCAAGTCACCTGTTATATATTTCTTAACGCACCAATGTTGAATTTATGTCACTATTAGGTGGTGTTTTTTGCTTAGATCACTATTTGTAACACACGTTGCTATATGGTTTTGTTTATATGGTGATATATATTCAAGATTTTTCTACTGTCATATTTATTGTATATGTGATCTATGCGATTATGTGATTAGTAGGTCTACCAACCCTTTCCATATATATGATCTTTTGATTCACAATCCATTTGATTTATCATATTTGTTTGTTCACTATTTTTAGTGACACACATTCATATATTAATTTTTATTTTTGGATACTGTATCATAATTTAGTATCATCACTTTTAGACATTGATTGTTATTTTTCATGCTCTATGAGCGCCGCACTTTTTTATATTCAAATTTTATTCACTCATTACAGTTACCTGTTGTGCAGGCCGCTAGTGTACATATATTTTTCAATATCTTTATAAGACAGCGCAGTTTTTCTTTCCTTTTACACAGATCCATGGTCCTGCTGTGTTACCGGTCAATCGCGGGTGGACGAGTAGGCGAGGGCATCATATGGCGCCCTTCCAGAACGTGAGCCGCGCCGACTGTCCGTCATATGACAGCCGGCGGGCGGCAAGCGGTTAACTCCTCGTCACTCTCTCCCCACTTCCTGGAGTAAGACTGGGTGTCTGAAAAGAGTTCCGATAAGTAGTTGGACAAATCGTCCGAATTCGACACAGTTGAACACTCTTCGGCTGGGAGATAATTTCTCTTAGCTTTCACCTTAGCTGGCACCTCTATATCAACTCCCTTTACGGCCACTGGCATCACTTCCCCCACAGGCACACCACACTCACTGCTTGCTGACTTACCCAGCCACGGTACTTTTCTCTCGGGTAACCCAGTCATCAATGCGAGCAACCTGGCCCAACCTCGGCCCTTCGAAGTGGTCGGTGCATTGGATCCTGGGGTAGTCGCTGTGGTAGAGGTAGCAACTTCTGGCACAACTGGGGTGACAACCGACAGGCTTTGAACATCACTCTCTGAAGGGACAGCAACATTCCTGTCCCAATCCACTTGTAGGATTCGTCCACTTGTCCCAATCCACTTGTAGGACACATCGCTGGATCAGGCTCGGTCTCAGGTAAGTATAAGGGGGGGGCGGGGGCTGAGGGGACACATGCAACACAGAAGGTTTTTTTACCTTAATGCCTTAATGCATAAAATGCATTTAGGTAAGAAACCCTAAGCCTTTACAACCACTTTAAGGGAATCATTTGCCCCTCTCTCTCCCCAGATCAACAGAACTAGTATTCCCATTGGAAGATTGACCCTTCATTATTGTTCTAGGGAAATCCCAGAGTTTGGGATTTTCTTTTACTTTCACTATCAATAATAATGGTAAACAGGACAAATAGGGTGAATCTCCGTGATGGTGGCACAGACATCAATAAAAACTGACGGGTGTTCTAATACCCTTCCACGCTCTAAAAATGCATTCAGTTATACTTCAACTTCTCCTACATTTTTGGTAGACTGCCAAAAGGCACTTGTTTTTTATAGAATTAATCATATTTCTATCTTCCCAAGGCTAGACAGGCACCCTTCATGCATCAGTAGGTTATCATGACCCAACTGCTATAAATCTATACTACAAATAATATTCCGGCCAGAGACAGCGACGAGTCAACATCGGAAGAAGAAGAAGAAGAAGAAGAAGACGGTGGCGGCGCAGAAGGCAGCGACAGCGGCAAGAACAGAAGAGACCCTGGAAGACCCCCGAAGGCGGGAACGAGACCCCCAGATGACAGCGGCGACGACGAAGAAGAAAGTCCGGCGAGAAGACCCCCCAAGACGGAAGAAGACCCCCGGAGCAGTGCAATAAAATATTTTACAAAAATTGTGTGTTTTTTTTATTTACACTTTTACACCTTAGGTGAATGGATAATGGTACATCCTACCCCATACTCATTCACATAGGGTGGGGGGCTGGGATCTGGGGGCCCCCTTATTAAAGGGGGCTCCCGGATTCCGATAAGCCCCCTGCCCGCAGACCCCAACAACCAATGGCCAGGGTTGTCGGGAAGAGGCTCGTCCCCACCCCCTTTCCTGACCTGCCAGGCTGCGTGCTCAGATAAGGGTCTGGTATGGATTTTGGGGGGACCCCCACGCCGTTTTTTCTGCGTAGGGGTTTCCCCTTAAAATCCATACCAGACCTAAGGGCCTGGTATGCTCCTGGAGGGGGAATCCATGCCGTTTTTTTTTTTTTTAATTTGGCGTGGACTTCCCCCTCAGAAGTAGTACAATGAGTTGCGAATTTTTGTTCACAACGCAAGCCATGTGCGAATCAGATGCGTGCCCATGAATTCGCACCTGATCCGCACTGCCCAAAAATCGAACGCGTTTTTTCTGCAATGCGCAGTGCGCATGCACTGGAGATATGTGAACATGCCTCATTAAAATCAATGTATTTTGAAATGTTCTGCGAATTCGCAGAGTGGTAGGCCGCTGCGAATTCGCATAGGTGTGAACCCAGGCTGAAAGTGCTGCACATCGGTGTCTCATACCAACTGTCAAACATGGAGGAGGAAAGGAGGAAGTGTGATGGTCTAGGGCTCTTTTGCTGGATCCAGTGTCAGCAACTTGCACAGAGTGAGTGGCACTCTGTACCAAAACTACTACCCTAACATTTTGCAGTGCCATGCAATACCCTCAGGAACACATTTAGTTGGTCAAGGGTTCATCCTACAGTCAGAACTGGCTAAGAAGATAAGAAATGGACGGTAGGCTTCAACTTATGGAATGGCCAGCACAGTCAGCAGACTCAAACCCCATCGAGCTGGTTTGAGGATGAACTGAACAGAAGAGTGACAGCAAAGCAACTTACTTTTGTGAGAACTTCCGAACAATATTTGATTTCCATCCGAAAAAGAATGCCACTAGTGTGTTCAGCTGTTATATATACAAATAGTGGCTATTTTGATAAGTCAAAAATGTACATTACTTTTTTTTTTTTTAAGAAAACGATGATGTCCAATTGTTTCATTTTCAGCGTACCTTAACATTAAAACTGTAAATTAAAAAAAAAAAAATGGAAAAATGGGGATGTTGTAAAATTTTTAATCGGTAGTATGTTTATGTAATATATATTGTGTAGGACGACAAGTATGGGTTCTAGATGGGAGTACAAAAAAGCTAGGTGAAAATCACACAGCAGTTGATGGGTTAACTGCTCACTGACTCACCAGTAAGGTGTGGTATATGCCTGATAGAAAGACTAAATTAAGAAAAAAAACTGCTGTATTGGACATACTGTGTAAAGCAGACACTACAAATTATCCAAGCAGTGTAGTATGAAAAAAGTTTAATGAAAAATTAATAAAAATATGTAGAATAACATCCATAACATTGAAAAGGTAAAAAGAAAGAAAGAAAGAGGAGGAAATGTGAGCAGAAGAGAGGGGTGAGGAAATGTATAAAGCAATTATGCATTGTCTTGCTATGTATTAAATAAATGTTCTATGACCACTAAAGACTTTATGTAGTCAGATGGATACACCTTCAGACTGTTCAAAGGTTACCTTTTGGGATCTCTACATATCCCATCCTCCGTAATCTACCCCCCTACGGATTTTTGACCCCTTCCCTCTGATCTTCTTTCTTGATCCCTTCCTTTCCTCCTGGGTTTATAACGTTGCCTTCTCTTACTAATTTTCACTATATACTTCTCTTTCCAACCCTTCCCAGCATTTTTTCTTATGCTTAACCAGCGGTCTAGACCGCCGACCTGTGATTATAGGCCCATAAACAGGTCCACAAGCAAGACTTTATGATAGGCCCAGAAAGTTTATGAACAGGCAAAACTGAATGTCAGGCTTATAATACCCTCCAACGTATTCCCCGGAGGATGAACTGTCTCTGTGGCGGATGCCACCGTCATGTCCCAGGCATCTACAAAACCCACATTGACCCCTTGGAAAACCTCTTTAAGCACCAGGTATTGAGAATAACCGTGAAAATCACCAATTCTTTCTGGTGGAGCACTTCTTTCTCTGGTGTTTTCAGTTTTGATGATAACCTTGGTTTCTGGGCTTCGGAGGAAGAGGCGTTCCACCGCTCTGCGGATGTTCAGTGCCCGTCTAATAAAAAGATTCAGAGGGAATTGTCGGAAGTGCTGTCCCATGGTAATGACAAAGATAGTGTCCTTTCCCCCACCTTGTCTGTCAATCTGGTGGCTCGTGTACATGTCCTCCATGTAGTAGTAGAACTCAAAGCTCTCAAGGGGAAACCCGTGCCTTTTATAAGATACATAGATATCTTTTTCCATGTTTATAGCCTCAAGAGTCTTCTCCCAATAAGCCCATCCAGTCTCATGGTACCGAAAATATTTCACAACTGGGTAAGACAAGAAAAACCTACCATGTTATATATGCTCACTGGATAATATAGTTTGCATGGTCTTTTAAAATGTAAGTAAGGGAAAAATAAGAAATATTTATATTTGCAGTACATCTTTACAATACAGTTACGATTCTCCCTGATTTTATCTCTTTAGAGACCAACCATGGGCCGTTTTTCTTTATAAAAGGCCCTGCTGCCAGTTACAAAATATAAAAAAGCAGCCCAGCCTTCGATATACAAGTTGAAAGTGTTTAGGTTTGACCTCATATTATATGGCTTTGGTAAATCTAAAAGAAAATTGTATAATGTATGGCCAGCCTTATGCCCCATACACACGGTCAGATTTTCCGATGGAAAATGTCCTATCGGACAATGTTGTCGGAAATTCCGACCGTGTGTAGGCTCCATCGGACTTTTTCCATCGGATTTTCCGACGGACAAAGTTTTATCTCCTGCTCTCAAATTTTCCGACAACAAAGTCCTATCGGACTTTTTCCGATCGTGTGTAGCGAATTCCGACGGACAAAGTGCCACGCATGCTCAGATCACATTACAAGACCAAAGCTATTGGCTACTAGCCTCTACGTAGTTCCGTCGTACGCAACAAACGTCACCACGTTCAGGATGATCGGATATTCCGACAACTTTGTCTGACTGTGTGTATGCAACACCAGTGTCGGACAAAATCCGTCTGAAAAAAATCAGATGGATTTTGTGGTCGGAATTTCCGACCGTGTGTACGGGGCATTAGAAGCTAATTAGTTACTATGCACAGCTGCACCAAATTCTGTGTGCTCCAGTTTTAGTAAATCCTCCCCTATGTGTCACATGCGAGACCATTAAAACATGACATAGGACAGCTCTGTATTTCTGACACGATGAGGCATGCCTCAATTTTGTGGATGAAGGCCATCCAGCATCGCCTAGGCCTTACCGCCCCATCATTACTGTTCTTGGTCTACACTCTTCAGTCATTGGACTTCAGTTATTTCAGTTATGGAGGCTCAGCATCAAATTTGGGTAATCTGCATAGGGTGTCCTGCATGCAAATGCAGCTTGCCTAGGAGCACCCACCTCTCCAGACTGACACCTACCAAGCAAGGCATTTTGATATTTGCATAACAACAAATCAGAATAAACTTCAGCTTAATCAGACCAAAGGTGAGTAAATAATAAATGTTCATAGTCAGGGTTTACATATACATTTAAGGTGGTATTTAAGGTTCAGGTTTTTTCTTTTCTTTTGTTTATTATAACAAGCATGTCATACCTGCTCTGTGCAATAGTTCTGTCCCAATCCTCCTTTTCTCAGGTCCCTAGCATGTGCTCCTCCCCCTTGATCAGTGCCCCCAATAGCAAGCTGCTTGTTATAGGGGCACTGGTGCATGCTCACTCCTGAGTACTGCTGTGTGCGTCCATAAGACACATTGAGCTGCGGCTCAGCCCCGCTCTCTTCTCTCTCCTCTTTGGCTCAATGGCTGTGACTGACATCAGTGGGAGCCAATGGCTCTAGCTGCTGTCTTGGCCAATGAGAAAAGGGAGTCTCGGGACAGCCGAGGCTCTCGTGCTCACCGCTGGATCAAGAGGGGGCTTAGGTAAGTATTAGGGGGCTGTGGGGGGGGGGGGGGCAGCACACAGAAGGAAATGAAAAGAATGCAGGAAGGTAAAAAAAACCTTCAGCATTTACAACCACTTTAACAAATAAAAGTAAACTATATTTAAACATAAACCCGTCAATGCTCCCTAGTTTAAAAAAATACTGACTGAGAATTTGAAAAATACTATTTTTTTTCATTAGTCTAGTGCAGTTCAACAGGATGCCCCAGGGCCTATCTGGAGCTCCTGCTACGTTTCAACGCCTAATGGAAAGGACTGTTGGAGACATGAACCTCATAGAAGTCCTGTGTATCTGGACGATGTCATTGTCTTTGGAAAGACTTTGGAAGAACATGATGCCAGGCTGGAGAAAGTACTGAAGAGGCTCAGTGAAGAGGGACTTAAACTTTCTCCAGAGAAGTGTCGGTTCTATCAGTCTTCTGTGAACTATCTGGGACACATAGTGTCTGAAAAAGGAGTGGCTACAGACCCTGAGAAGTTGGAGGCAGTTACTTCGTGGCCAAGGCCCACAACAGTTACAGAACTTCGGTATTTCTTGGGGTTCTGCTCCTACTACCGCAGGTTTGTGGATGGATTTGCCCGCATTGCCAAACCCCTCAACGAGCTGCTGAAGACAGAAGGAGAGGAGGTTGGAATGGGGCCTAGGAGGTCCAGTGAATCAGTCCAAGACCAGTGGAATTCAAGGTGTGAAGAGGCTTTCAGGACCTTGAAGAGAAGTCTCACCACAGCCCCAGTTTTGGCCTATGCTGACCCCACTAGACCATATGAGCTACATGTTGATGCCAGCCATGAGGCCTAGGTGGAGTACTCTACCAGGAGTACGAAGACCAGCTACGACCAGTGGCTTATGTGAGCCGGAGCCTGACCCCATCCGAGAAGAACTATCCCACCCACAAGTTGGAGTTCTTAGCCCTCAAGTGGGCAGTAGTTGACAAATTGAGAGACTATCTGTATGGGGCCGAGTTTACTGTAAAGACAGATAACAACCCCTTGACCTATCTATTCACCACCGCCAAGCTGGATGCAACTAGACACAGATGGTTGGCGGCGTTGTCTGGATTCAATTTCAGTCTCAAGTACAGACCAGGGGCTGGAAATAGGGATGCAGATGCCCTGTCCCGAAGATCCCATGTCATGGTCGATGACTGGGAAGACTGGACCCAAGTGGCACCAGATGGAGTGCGAGCCCTTTGTCAGGGGGCTGAACTCCAAGCCAGAGGAGGATCCAGGGCTGAAGAAATAGGAGTTACCACAGTGGGAGTCCCAAAGTGTTACTGTGGGGTAACTCAACTGGCAGAAGAGTGTCTGCCGAAGCTGTCCAAGAAGGAGTTAAGGTGTGACCAATTGGAAGATCACATGGGGAGATTGGTCCTGGAAGACCTGGAAGACAAGAGTCCAGAGGGACTTCGCCTTCACCCTTCTAAAGAAGCTCGCCTATTGAGGAGAGAATTGGACAAGCTACAGGTGCATCAGGGGGTAGTCTACCGAAGGGGCCCCTCTGATGGACCAGAAGACAAGTGGCAGTTGTTTCTCCCAGAAAAGCATCGAGAGACTGTGCTGATTGCCTTACATGACCAGCATGGTCACTTAGGAGCAGAGAGAACCTTCCAACTTGTCAGAGACCGGTTTTACTGGCCCTGCATGAGGGCCGAAGTGGAGGAGTATTGCCATTCCTGTGCAAGATGCATTCAGAGGACGACTTTACCTCATCAAGCTGCCCCAATGGGCCACCTGCAAAGTGAAGGCCCAATGGATCTGGTATGCATTGATTTTCTCTGCCTTGAACCCGATTTGAGCGGATTGGGAAATGTTCTGGTGGTAACCGACCATTTCACTCGTTATGCTCAGGCTTTCCCAACCAAGGACAGAAGGCCTCTACAGTAGCCAAGGTACTATTGGAGAAGTACTTTGTTCATTATGGACTACCACAGAGAATCCATTCAGACCAAGGAAGGGACTTTGAGAGTCGCCTGATCAGGAAGCTACTAGATTCTCTGGGAGTAGAGAAGACTAGAACCACACCATATCACCCTCAAGGTGATGCCCAGCCTGAAAGGTTCAACAGGACTCTATTGAACATGTTGGGAACTTTGGAAACAGAGAAGAAGCAACATTGGAGTCAACACATATCAGCTCTGGTGCATGCCTACAATTGCACCACAAGTGATGTGACAGGTTTCTCTCCTTACGACTTATGTTTGGGAGAGAAGCAAGATTGCCAGTGGATTTGGCCTTCGGCATTTCTTTAGACCATGCCTCTGCTGCCTCCCACAAAGGATATGTGGACAGACTGAGGCACAATCTGAAGATAGCTTATGAAAAAGCTCAAGCGGCCTCTAACCAGAGGGGGGCCCGAAATAAGAGGAACTTTGATTTGAAGGTGAGAGTACAGGACCTACAGCCTGGGACCGTGTACTGTTACGCAACCTAGGGATCCCTGGAAAACACAAGATTGCTGATAGATGGAGATCAGAGCCATATGTCATCTGTAGAAAACTCCCAGGATTGCCTGTCTACAAGTTGAAGCCAGATGGAAGAGTGGGGCCTTTGAAGACCTGGCATAGGAATCATTTGCTCCCACTCACTGAAGCAGTCAGAATACCTCCAACGAGAGACTTACCTGAATCTGTTTCCATTCTGGATACCCCCAGGCCTAATACTAGGTCCCAGACCTCCCAAGTTAGGGGTGGACAGGACCCCCAACCTGAGGGAGAAAGAGGAGAACTTGAATGGCTATGGCCTTCCTCAACCCCAGGAAATTCTGCCATAGATCTTCCACCTACTGAAGATGTGGAAGATAACACATTGAACCCAGAAGCCACAGAGTTTGTGCCATTCAGTGATGTGCCTGAGTGCTGGGAAGATGTCCCTGGTCTCTACCCAGAACAAGAAGAAGATGTTCCAGAACCAGAGATGTTGCCAGAATGTGTTCCTGAAGAAGTTCCAAGAGAACAGAGAGCTCGCAGAGTTGTGAAGCCTCCCAAGAAGTTAACTTACCCCAAGATGGAGAAAGTTCAGAGGACTCTGTTACCACAGCAAGGAGAAGTGCTGAAAGCCCTGACCCTTCCGCTGTTCATTTAGTGGAGGGCAACCCCTGCTCACTCTCTGGCACAGTTAAGCAGGTCGCACACACTGAAGTGACCTGCCGACAGGACAGCTCCCCATCTCATGCCAATTGGTGGGAAGCTCCTCTGTCCAAATTCTGTGAAAATGTTGTTCCCGAGAAAGTTTGTAGTTTGAACACTATCTTTGGGGACCAAAGATTTAAAGTGGGGGGAGTGTGTAGCGGGGTTCTACCCCTTTTAGGCTTAGAGACTACATCTCCCAGGATTCCCCAGGCCCAGGGCTGCTGACTTCCGCCCGGAGGCTGCTGGGGGAGATTATAAAAGGGAAGAGCGGAGACCGCTTCTTCCTCTTGGGACACTTCCTCTTCTGAGGCCTGACAGGACTGGCTGCCTCTGCTGACAGAGCGTGTGACGCGGAGACAACAGCCAGCAGAGACACCTGTGCGGACCGGAGCTGAAGGCCTGACGCCTGGGCCTTGCAGCCGATGGAGTGAGACTCTCACTCCTCAGAGTCCACAGCAGCGGAGCGGAGACTTCCCCTTACAGTCGGTCGGACGGAGCTGATGACCGGAGCGTGGGGCTGTGACTGAGGAGACCGGACGCCGCCATTGAAGAGACCAGAGCCGCCATTAGAGGGACCGGATCGGAGGACGGTACCCCAAGGATTGGTGAGAGAGCCGGAAGGCTCATCCTGCATTGACACACACGTTTTATGCCTACTGAACTGCTTAGGCGCAATTTACCTCAGAGCAGCAATGTTACTTTTTGTGGATTACAAATGACACCATTTAAAGCTACATGTGCACCACCTCTACAGATTTATTGCCGGTGAAGAACACTGTACTAGTACAAGGACTGAGCTCTATTGCTAGGGATCAGGCCTGGTCCATTAGGTAGGCGCAGATAGATTGATTGCACCTCAGGGGTGTATAGCAGACGGTCGCCACACTGGGCGCTCCGTTTTCCCATTGTTAGATTGATATACCTGTGTACATGTTAAAGTGCATTTTGCAGGGACCTGCCAAAGTATTGTAAGATATATGTTTAAATGCATGTTGCTATTCTTTTTTCCTTACTGACAAAAGTAAAGCCAGTTATTCTTCTTTCAGCAGTCTGCTTGTGAGTTCATACCAATTACACTAGAGTATAAGCTAAGTTTTATGTGCATAGGGACGTACCCTTTACTAACTGTGCCAGAGCGGGTAGAGCCAAATTGCCGGGGGTTGGTGGAGCTGTACTCAGGGACCCAAAACAAACCAGCGGCTCTCTTAAATGGGGGTAGCGCTACACGTGGGGGCTCGTAATCCGGGATCCTGAGTCAGCGGGGAAAAAGCCGCCAGAAGGTACCGGCATGGACCCAATAGAAGTGGGACGGTGGTCCGCAACATGGGCCGCTGACCCAGCCGCAGCAGCGGTTATTGAACTGCCAGGGATGTGGCAGAGAGAGGCAGTGAAGCAGCTCATAATGTCATTATCCCATGCCAGAAGTCATGGATAATGGACATGAGAAATGATGCTGGGTACACATACGCCTTAATAGAGTGGAAGGAAGAGACTCCAGAGCAGTTCAGGAGCCAGAGCATACAGGCACCGAATGGTCAGCACTACCAATTGCTGCATGCGCTGCGGCGGAAGGGAGACTACTCTCCTATGAAAGCCATTCTATCCCAAAGAAGGAGGAGCAGAAGGGCGCGGAAAGTCCCGCACCCGCACACACTACTCTTAGTGCAGAACTGTGTGCTGTCCTAGGGGAGATTGTGACCCAGTGCAGAAGAGACCCCGGGGACTACCCAATGTCGGGATACAGGAAACTCCGGATGTTTTCAGGGAGGACACCTGTACCCTCGGGAGAAGAGGGCTTTGAAGAGTGGTTAGATGGTGCCACGCAGGCCTAGAAGAATGGGAGGTCTCAGAAGGCAGAAAGAAGCAAAGGATTGTGGAAAGCCTGAAAGGACCTGCCTTAGAGGCCATACGCAATCTGAAGACGAGTAAAAAGGATTGCACTGCCCAGGACTACATAGACATCCTGGAGGGTGTGTTTGGTGGGACAGAAAAGTCACAGAACTTACCTATCAACTGGAACACTGTTACAGAAGACAGGGGAGAAGCTGTCAGAGTACATGGGACGCATAGACAAGATCCTGCATAGGATTATCCTGAAGAAGGGGATAGATCCAGGGTAGATGAAGCCCGTGCCCAGCAGGTGATGAGGGGAGCCCAACCCTTGGACCCTGTCGCACTAATTCTACGCACCCGGCAGGATGGGAAGAGCCTGGACTACCCTGACCTCATCGGAATGGTCAGAGAAGAAGAGGCCATGTTGGAGGAGAAAAGGGAGAAGCAGGTGATGGGGTCTACAAAGCCTCCAGTGGCCACGGTCAGGACGGCCTTAACCCCTGAAAGAGACACAGAGGTAGATGCCCTGAAGTTGCAGATGTCCCAGATGATGGAGATACTGACGTCTCTAGTGGCGAAAGAGACGCCCAGTCCCAAGAAGGAAACAACCAGGAGGGTATTGTTTCCAGCTGTTCCAGCACCAGCATCCCACCTGACCACAGTGAGATGATTTGCTTTAATTGTGGAGGAATTGGTCATATTGCAGCTGTATGTTCCAGTCCCAAGAAGAAGAAGCAGAAAGCCGCCAGCCGGCGGGAAACGCCAAAGGCCCCGGTGAAGGAGTCAACCGGGGTGCCGCATCACCTTCAGTGAGCTCCAAGAAAGCACAACAAGAAGTGAAAGAAAGCCTATTTTTTTTCATTAGTCTAGTGCAGTGGTCTCCAAAAGGGCCTGGAGCTCCTTTCAACGCCTATGGAAAGGACTGTTGGAGACATGAACCTCATAGAAGTCCTTGTGTATCTGGACGATGTCATTGTCTTTGGAAAGACTTTGGAAGAACATGAAGCCAGGCTGGAGAAAGTACTGAAGAGGCTCAGTGAAGAGGGACTTAAACTTTCTCCAGAGAAGTATCAGTTTGAAGCTAGTTCTCTACAGACCCTGAGAAGTTGGAGGCAGTTACTTCGTGGCAACGGCCACAACAGTTAACACTACCGCAGGTTTGTGGATGGATATGAGCTGCTGAAGACAGAAGGAGAGGAGGATGGAATGGGGCCTAGGAGGTCCAGTGAATCAGTCCAAGACCAGTGGAATTCAAGGTGTGAAGAGGCTTTCAGAACCTTGAAGAGAAGTCTCACCACAGCCCCAGTTTTGGCCTATGCTGAACCCACTAGACCATATGAGCTACATGTTGATGCCAGCCATGAGGGCCTAGGTGGAGTACTCTACCAGGAGTACGAAGACCAGCTACGACCAGTGGCTTATGTGAGCGGGAGCCTGACCCCCTCCGAGAAGAACTATCCCACCCACAAGTTGGAGTTCTTAGCCCTCAAGTGGGCAGTAGTTGACAAATTGAGAGACTATCTGTATGGGGCCGAGTTTACTGTAAGACAGATAACAACCCCTTGACATATCTATTCACCACCGCCAAGCTGGATGCAACTAGACACAGATGGTTGGCGGCGTTGTCTGGATTCAATTTCAGTCTCAAGTACAGACCAGGGGATGGAAATAGGGATGCAGATGCCCTGTCCCGAAGATCCCATGTCATGGTCGATGACTGGGAAGACTGGACCCAAGTGGCACCAGATGGAGTGCGAGCCCTTTGTCAGGGGCTGAACTCCAAGCCAGAGGAGGATCCAGGGCTGAAGAAATAGGAGTTACCACAGTGGGAGTCCCAAAGTGTTACTGTGGGGTAACTCAACTGGCAGAAGAGTGTCTGCCGAAGCTGTCCAAGAAGGAGTTAAGGTGTGACCAATTGGAAGATCCCATGGGGAGATTGGTCCTGAAGCCCTGGAAGACAAGAGTCCAGAGGGACTTCGCCTTCACCCTTCTAAAGAAGCTCGCCTATTGAGGAGAGAATTGGACAAGCTACAGGTGCATCAGGGGGTAGTCTACCGAAGGGGCCCCTCTGATGGACCAGAAGACAAGTGGCAGTTGTTTCTCCCAGAAAAGCATCGAGAGACTGTGCTGATTGCCTTACATGACCAGCATGGTCACTTAGGAGCAGAGAGAACCTTCAACTTGTCAGAGACCGGTTTTACTGGCCCTGCATGAGGGCCGAAGTGGAGGAGTATTGCCCTTCCTGTGCAAGATGCATTCAGAGGAAGACTTTACCTCATCAAGCTGCCCCAATGGGCCACCTGCAAAGTGAAGGCCCAATGGATCTGGTATGCATTGATTTTCTCTGCCTTGAACCCGATTTGAGCGGATTGGGAAATGTTCTGGTGGTAACCGACCATTTCACTCGTTATGCTCAGGCTTTCCAAACCAAGGACCAGAAGGCCTCTACAGTAGCCAAGGTACTATTGGAGAAGTACTTTGTTCATTATGGACTACCACAGAGAATCCATTCAGACCAAGGAAGGGACTTTGAGAGTCGCCTGATCAGGAAGCTACTAGATTCTCTGGGAGTAGAGAAGACTAGAACCACACCATATCACCCTCAAGGTGATGCCCAGCCTGAAAGGTTCAACAGGACTCTATTGAACATGTTGGGAACTTTGGAAACAGAGAAGAAGCAACATTGGAGTCAACACATATCAGCTCTGGTGCATGCCTACAATTGCACCACAAGTGATGTGACAGGTTTCTCTCCTTACAGACTTATGTTTGGGAGAGAAGCAAGATTGCCAGTGGATTTGGCCTTCGGCATTTCTTTAGACCATGCCTCTGCTGCCTCCCACAAAGGATATGTGGACAGACTGAGGCACAATCTGAAGATAGCTTATGAAAAGCTCAAGCGGCCTCTAACCAGAGGGGGGCCCGAAATAAGAGGAACTTTGATTTGAAGGTGAGAGTACAGGACCTACAGCCTGGGGACCGTGTACTGTTACGCAACCTCGGGATCCCTGGAAAACACAAGATTGCTGATAGATGGAGATCAGAGCCATATGTCATCTGTAGAAAACTCCCAGGATTGCCTGTCTACAAGTTGAAGCAAGAAGGAAGATTGGGGCCTTTGAAGACCTGGCATAGGAATCATTGCTCCCACTCACTGAAGCAGTCAGAATACCTCCAACGAGAGACTTACCTGAATCTGTTTCCATTCTGGATACCCCAAGGCCTAATACTAGGTCCCAGACCTCCCAAGTTAGGGGTGGACAGGACCCCCAACCTGAGGGAGAAAGAGGAGAACTTGAATGGCTATGGCCTTCCTCAACCCCAGGAAATTCTGCCATAGATCTTCCTCCTACTGAAGATGTGGAAGATAACACATTGAACCCAGAAGCCCAGAGTTTGTGCCATTCAGTGATGTGCCTGAGTGCTGGGAAGATGTCCCTGGTCTCTACCCAGAACAAGAAGAAGATGTTCCAGAACCAGAGATGTTGCCAGAATGTGTTCCTGAAGAAGTTCCAAGAGAACAGAGAGCTCGCAGAGTTGTGAAGCCTCCCAAGAAGTTAACTTACCCAAGATGGGAGAAAGTTCAGAGGACTCTGTTACTACAGCAAGGAGAAGTGCTGAAAGCCCTGACCCTTCCGCTGTTCATTTAGTGGAGGGCAACCCCAGCTCACTCTCTGGCACAGTTAAGCAGGTCGCACACACTGAAGTGACCTGTCGACAGGACAGCTCCCCATCTCATGCCAATTGGTGGGAAGCTCCTCTGTCCAAATTATGTGAAAATGTAGTTCCCGAGAAAGTTTGTAGTTTGAACACTATCTTTGGGGACCAAAGATTTAAAGTGGGGGGAGTGTGTAGCGGGGTTCTACCCCTTTTAGGCTTAGAGACTACATCTCCCAGGATTCCCCAGGCCCCAGGGCTGCTGACTTCCGCCCGGGAGGCTGCTGGGGGAGATTATAAAAGGGAAGAGCGGAGACCGCCTCTTCCTCTTGGGACACTTCCTCTTATGAGGCCTGACAGGACTGGCCTGCCTCTGCTGACAGAGCGTGTGACGCGGAGACTGCAGCCAGCAGAGACACCTGTGCGGACCGGAGCTGAAGGCCTGAAGCCTGGGCCTTGCAGCCGATGGAGTGAGACTCTCACTCCTCAGAGTCCACAGCAGCGGAGCGGAGACTTCCCCTTACAGTCGGTCGGACGGAGCTGATGACCGGAGCGTGGGGCTGTGACTGAGGAGACCGGACGCGCCATTGAAGAGACCAGAGCCGCCATTAGAGGGACCGGATCGGAGGACGGTACCCCAAGGATTGGTGAGAGAGCCGGAAGGCTCATCCTGCATTGACACACACGTTTTATGCCTACTGAACTGCTTAGGCGCAATTTACCTCAGAGCAGCAATGTTACTTTTGTGGATTACAAATGACACCATTTAAAGCTACATGTGCACCACCTCTACAGATTTATTGCTGGTCTCCAAAATGGTTCAAATGTGGCCCTTTGCTTGCCTGTATGCGGTACTATAAGAGGCACTATTTCTTCCACTAACACCAATTATGAGGCATTTTTCCTTTCACTGACAACAATGATGGGGCATTTTTCCTTTCACAGACACTAATTGATTGGGCACTATTCCTTCCACTGCCACAGCAATGGGGCACTAGTCCCCCCACTGACACCAATTATGGGGCACCATTCCTCCCACTGACAATGATGGGGCACCATTCCTCCCACTGACAATGATGGGACACCATTCCTCCCACTGACAATGATGGGACACCATTCCTCCCACTGACAATGATGGGACACCATTCCTCCCACTGACAATGATGGGACACCATTCCTCCCACTGACACCAATGATGGGGCACAGATCCTCCCACTGACACCAATGATGGGGCATCGTTCCTCCCACTGACACCAATGATGGGGCATCGTTCCCCCCACTGACACCAATGATGGGGCACCGTTCCTCCCACTGACACCAATGATGGGGCACAGTTCCTCCACTGACACCAATGATGGTACATCATTCTTCCCACTGAAACCAATGATGGGCCATTGTTCCTCCCACTGACACCAATGATGTTCCTCCCACTAACCAGGAGCTATATAATTTTTTAACTCCCACTGACCACAAAGCCTCAGACATTGTTTACACCCACTGGCACTGGGGCATTTTCTACTCCAACTCGCCACAGTCCGGCCCTCCTAAAGGCTAATAGACAGTAAGCTGGCCCTTTATTTTGAAAGTTTGGAGACCGATGGTCTAGAGTATCATTTGATGTGGGCAGGACCGTTTTGAGTCAGCTGGACTGATTTGCTCCCCCCAACTTGTTCTTCACCACAATTGGCATCCTCATTGACCAGTCATGAGGTTACCCCTCTGAATCCCAGGCTTTCCATTTGGTCTAGCGCTCACTAGCCAATAGTTAGACATTAAAAGTGAACTAACTTCATGGTTAAAATATGTATTTGCCTCTAAAAGAGAGTGCCCTGGAATTGAGGGCTGATATCTTCATGGTTCAGGCATGTTAGAAAGCACTTACTGTGGATGCCCTCTGTGAAGTGCATGATGAACTGTCGCAATGTTGAATCTCCGATCAGGAAGAGTTTTTTCCCCTGTAGGCATTTCACAAAGTCCTCTGCAGCTTTGTAGGTGGTCATCGTGCAGTAGGCAGGATTCCAAATATTATTAAAAAAGAATCCACTTGGAAACGTGGAATTCATTCCTGGTTGACATTTTGGCTTTGGAGTTAAAGTGGTTTCTGAAAGAATGATGGTTTTGCAAAAGGGAGTTAATATTACATAGTAAAATCAAAAGGTATAAAGTCAGTCTTTAAAAGGACCACAAGTTCAACCTCACAAAAATTGTCCTTTACATCCATAGAACTCCGAGGGATCTTTTTTAAGATTGTTTTGTGTAAAAAAGGTCAGCTAAATGTGAAAGAAAGGTGTTCATGAAGAGAAAAAAAAGGTACTGCTCTTTACTTAAAAAACAAACTTAAAAAAGGTCCATCCACCTGAATTCACTGGAGTTACCATAGTCATATCAGGCTATGCGTACTACACCACTTCTTGTAATGCTTGCTGTGGTGGTGGAAGGGTCGTGAGGATTTACAATAACCACTCCAATACCGGGCACTTTCACTCCCTTCCAACCCCGGGCCAATTTTTAGCTTTCAGACTCATTTTGAATGACAATTGCGCGGTCATGCAATGCTGTACCCAAATATTTTTATCAGTTTTTTGAGACAGACATAGCTTTCTTTTGGTGGTATTTAATCACCACTGGGTTTTTAATTTTTTGCTAAACAAATGAAAAAAAAACGAAATAAATAAATACATAAATAAAATAATTTTCTTAGGTTCTGTTACAAATATTTTTAAATAAGTAATTTTCTCCTCTACTGATGTGCGCTGATGAGGCTGCACTGATGGGCACTGATTAGGCTGCACTGATGAGGCGACACTAGTATGCAGTACTGATGGGCACTGATAGGTGGCACTGATTTGCAGCACTGATGGGCATTGATAGGCGGAACTGATGAGTACTGATGGGCAGCCTTTATAGGCACTGATGGGCACTAATAAGTGGCACTGATGGGCGGCATTGATGAACGGCACTCACAGACGGTACTGATATGCAGCACTGATGAGGAGGCACTTACAGGCATCACTGATGGACACTAAAAGGCAGCACCAATAGACACTGATGGGCACTGTCAGGCATTGCTGATGGAACTGCACTGATAATCAATGCTAATGATTATCAGTGCAGACCCCTCCTGTCAGGAGAGCCGATAATGGGTACTTCCTATTTACACTGTGATGAGCTGTGATTGGACACAGCTAATCTTATGGTAAAGAGCCTACGTCATAGGCTCTTTACCGTGATTGGAGTTGCAGTGTGTCCGAACTACACACCGAACCACTGATCGCTGCGCTGCGTGCCTCCCGGTTTGTTCTGAAGGACGTCATATGTTGTCTAGTCAGAACAATGGAACCCCCGGTATAGGCCAGGTGGGAAGGTGTTAAAGACCTGAGATCAGAGGTATTGTGAGCTACTGAGGACAGAGTAGTTAGCTGGAAAATGAAGGTTAAAAGTGACAGTGACACTCACTAAATGATATCCTTATTCTCCAAACATTATCTATACACATCCACTACTCAATGGCACTATAATCTATTTTTCATGAAATTGTATGACTTTGTTTTTATGCCTCCTTATAACTCCCCTCCATGAGCTTCAGAACATTTTCCTCCCTCACTTCCATTTCTTTGGGACAAGCATTGCATGTTAATGGTGGTCATATACTGTAAACTGATTTATGCACACCACACATCCATGGGCGTCCGCAGGTAGGGGCAAGGGGGGTCAAGTGCCCCCCCCCCCCCTGGAATCAGGGATCGGATCTTAAATTCAGCACAGTTGCATCCCTATTGAGGTGCTGCACCCGGGTGCCACCCACCAGTGGGGTGACACCATTAAGGTGCTGTCAAGCCCCCCATCAGTGTAGTGTGGCTTTGGGCGTTTTTCCCTGCTCAGTTGAGCAGAGAACTCGGCAGTGCTGTGACGGGAGAAAGGCGAGCTGCGGGCTATCAGAGGTTTCCCCCACTTGCCCCACCCATTCTCCTGTCAGGGAGAAGAGACGCGGCTCTCACCAGGTTCCCCACTCAGCTTCCTGCCCGCTCCGTTCCTTCCCTTTTGGCCATAACTGAGGGCCAATCAAAGGCAACTAGGAGAGGCAAGCTTCATGGGACATGTAGTCCCAAAAGATTGGCAGCCCCATTTTACACAGGGAGGAGGCTACAGCTCGATCAAGAGAGAGACTGAGAGACTGCAGCCTGGAAAAAAGCTGAGGGAGAGAGTTCTACAGGACAAAGAACGAGGAGTCACGAGAGAGCCACGCTGCCCAGCGCCACAAGAGGGAGCCATGCTGTCCAGCGCCACCAGAGAGAGCCACGCTGCCCAGCACCACCAGAGAGAGCCACGCTGCCCAGCACCACCAGAGAGAGCCACGCTGCCCAGCACCACCAGAGAGCCACGCTGCCCAGCACCACCAGAGAGAGCCACGCTGCCCAGCACCACCAGAGAGAGCCACGCTGCCCAGCACCACCAGAGAGAGCCACGCTGCCCAGCACCACCAGAGAGAGCCACGCTGCCCAGCACCACCAGAGAGAGCCACGCTGCCCAGCACCACCAGAGAGAGCCACGCTGCCCAGCACCACCAGAGAGCCACGCTGCCCAGCACCACCAGAGAGCCACGCTGCCCAGCACCACCAGAAAGAGCCACGCTGCCCAGCACCACCAGAGAGAGAAAGACTGAGCCACTACCAGGGTACAGACATGCTACACAACTGAACAGTGTCGCTCCCAGGGAACCCAGAGTGAACGATCGTCCAGCCGAAGTGATCACTGCTGTAGTTTCGCTGGGTCTGGTAAGAGGGCCTGTTGGCCCTAGGGATTGTAATACATCTGCAGACTGACCATAATAATGTGATAATGACATTGTCGAAAAGGGGCGGTGCATGGGTGACCCTAAAATGATGCGCCCCCCCCTGAAAAAAGTTCTGCGGACGCCCATGCACACATCCAATAGTCCAAAATCCATAGTCCATTTCAGGAGCGATCAAGTGAGTGTGGCTACATCCCTACATAGAGTGGGACCATGGAGAATAAACATAGCCACCCTCTAACAGAGAGTCAGGTCACAGCAGCAAAATAAAAAGGGATTTGGAAATTTGGAAGAGGCTAAAAGCATTAAAAGGGACTTTAAGCTAAAAAAAAAAAAAAAAAAAATCATACTTAAAGAGGGAGTCCATCTGAAAAAAATTATTAAAAGTCAGCAGCTACAAATACTGCAGTCTGCCTTGTTTACAGAGACAGATTGCCATTCTGCCTCTCTCAAAGCGATCGCGTGTCCACCGGACCCACTGATTGGCTCCCACTGTGTCCAATCACAAAGAAGAAAATCACGTACAGGGAAACCCACATCAAATTCGCAATAGTGTGGACCCAGCCTTAAACCCTATACATTCTACCATTTTTTTTAAGTTTATGTAAAGCTAATTAGGATGCCAGAGGAGACATGTTATCTCTTTTTAAGATAATAACAGTAGTTCAGGGAAGTTCCACACATTATTGTTAGTTATACCCTATACATCCTGATTTTATGAAGGGAAAGACACAGACCCGAAGGTCAAAAAAGAGTGCTGCTCACCCCTAAAAGGCAAAACCAGAGGAAAGAAACGATCCCCCACGTTGGGGTTTTTAGGCAGCGTACAATGGAAGGGAGTCAGAGTTTGTAGGTAAAAAAGTTGACTATTTTATTAGTTTTAAAAAATGATTAACATCATTGAGTCAAAACATGAGCTCCAATGGGGACAATAACAAATCACTATACATTTACATAAAAGCAAACATGGATATACAATGGCAGACTATTATTCACATAACAACAGTAGCAATCTGTCGTAAATGGGAAATTGTCCCTGACGCGTTTCAACCCCAAAGGGTCTTCCTCAGAGGGAAAGAAAGTCTGCTAAACAGAGAGGGATGGAATGTCGGTGTTAATGAAAGGTACAATTACAGAGTAAGCATAAGCTCATATGATATACAGAGCTACAAGTAACAATGCATATTGGGATTAATATTTACCACTGTGATGTATATCTTGAAAGTAGAAATTGTGATGTTCCCACTGGAGAGTTTATAGCATGGAGAGGGGTGTCGTCCTCACCTCCGGGGCACACCAGACAGGCTCCACCAGTCCCCACCCAGGCCAGGGGGCGCCGTATGCCTTACGAGACGTCACACGTTGGGGAGCTCCCCTCCTACTGGTCCTGCTGGCCAAGCATGATCATCAGAGGAGAGGGAACAACCCGGGAAGGGTGAAAGGGCGCGCGGATGCCACCAATGATTGGGTCTGAGGATGAATAGAGGTCAAATTGTAACTTGATATTTTAATGGGTGGCAATTTAGAACAACTGCAAGAGAGGTAATAATTAGCCTCAATATGCAGTAGCTCTGACCAGGTGGGATGACCAAGACATGTGATGGTTGGGTGTGTGGGAGGGGGGGGGTTTTGGGGGAAATGAAGGGAAGGGAAAAAAATTTCTGGGGGAGTCTAACCAAACAAAACAAAACTAATCCAACAAACTGGGTGCGATCACAGAAGTTCCCCTCCGAAAGCAGGGAGAGGGAGAAAGTGAAAAGTGAATGTGGGGGGGGGGGGGGAGGGAAAAAGGGGGGGAAGGAGGAAGGGTTAGGATAAGTGGGTGTAGTGCGTGAGAAAGTGAAGTGGTTGAAAGGTGAAAGAGGGGGAGAGTGTAAGTGAAGGGTATCGTGAAGTGAGGTGCAAGAGGGGAAGAGAGTGCTGGGGGGGGGGGGGAAGCCAGGGGAAGGGAGAAATGGGGGGGGGAAAGGGGGGGGGGAACGGGGTAAGGAAGGGTGGGGAAGGAGAGATGGGGAAGGAAGGGAAACAGAGGAGGGAGGGAAAGGGAAGAAAAAGGGGGGGGGGGGGGGCAAGGGTGGGGAAAGGGGGGGTAGGTCTAGGGGGGAATGGGGGAGAAAGAGGAGGGAAAGGAACGGGGGGAGGGAAGAGAGGGAGGAAACGGGAAGGGCGGGAAAGAAGAGAGGGGGTGAATAGGAAAAGGGAAAGGAAGGGAGGGGAGGGGGGGTATTTGGTTGGATGTGAGGGGACATAGGAGTGGATGAAGGGAAAGTGATTGGATGTGATAGGAAAAGTGTGTAGTGAGCATGCTCAAAAACAGTGCTAATCAAACTAGTGACGTCATGTGTGTGTGTGTGAGTTGGGATTATGATCCTACCTGGATTTATAGAGATCAATCATAGACTGCTGACCGTAGAATGTAATAATAGCCAATACTGTGTTTTACAGTATGGAAGAGGACCCTCAGCCCCGTGTCACTTATGAGGTGATGTTGTAATGGGACTGCTGGATCACTGGGATGAGATAAGGCACCCAATCTGAAAGTAAGAAAATTAATCATAAACAATCAGATCAGACCAAGGGTCTAAGAGCCAAGTAAATCACAAGGTTAACTTGTGAAGACCACCTACGGGTCTGTGGGGTTAGGGCCACGGATATATCCGTCCTACTGTGCCTGTACATACCGTATGTCAATCCCAGTGTTAGTCAGGTCCTGCAGAGGTAGCTGTGTTGTGGTGGGTGCTGTTGAGTCCTTTTAAAGGGATAAGGGCGGTACCGGTGGCCGGAAGTGGGTCACCGGAAGTCCTCAGTGAGCCGGATGGCTCAATCCATGGTTGCATCCCCGCGCTAGTCCAAACCCCCTCCCAGGTGTGGGTGGCCGCCAAACGGGCAGGCCACGTGTGGCGTCCCCGGCATTCGCAGCGGCCATCTTGTGGCCCGTCACTGACGTCATTTCCGACGCAAATGGCGTGACGTGCGCTCGTCATGCGCACCAGCGGCGTCCCGCGCGTGCGCAATGGCGAGCGTCGTCCGGAGATGTGCCGGGAATGCCGCCGACGAGGGTGTTCCAATGATCGATCGCCCGGGGCCAGCCCAGGTGCGTCGATCATGGAGGGAAAGGAGGCGCTTATGATGGAATGGGGCGTTACTCCTTACCCTCGTCGGGAAGGCATTAGGGCGCCCCCCTGGGGCCCCAGGTGGCATGGCGGACCCTCGGTAGTCCCCAGTGGCGGAACGACCACCCTCCCATGAGAACATCGATTGACCTGCGGCAACAAGGCGATATAGATAAATTGAGCTGGGGTAAAAGTAGAAGCAAAGAAAATAGAAAGGTGGACTGTAATGAATTGATTGGAATGGAGTAATAAGTATAATGTGGTGAAAAAGGAAAGAGAACACCAGGAGTGAAAAAGAAAAGAAAGGTAGGGAAGAATCAAGATAAACCACAGCATCAGTATCGCCGCAGGGAGATCAATGAACACGCTTGATTACAATGGTGGATGATGAGAAACTCTGACAAGTTCAAGTATGAAAGCATAGAATGAAACAACATTGGTTTCACGCATTGTATTGATCAAGTACATACTTAGATTTGTACAAAAATATATATAAGACACATTCATTAAATGTATATCGTATATATACATGAGACTCTGGTTAGAAAAACGTCATCCTATCTGTACATTAAATTGGTATAGTCTCAGTTCCTGTCCCCGTCTAATTAGAAGGGGAGAGAAGATGGAACACATTATGGATTACAGAGTATATTCTTAGGAAGGAAGGGAAGTTGTAAACATTTCTGTTTCCTACAGCAATATGAATATTTTTGATATTTGTTCATATATTATCATGAAAAGGGAGGATAATCGATATATTATCATGAAGAAAAACAGACAGGGGGGAGGGGCGCAATCAGATAGGGAAGGCGAAACAGGGGCTGCAGAGACGAAAAAACCAAGGCATCCCTTCAGTGACTAGAATAGGTCACGAAGTGGAGAACTATAATAGTAAATGTGTGCCCTTACTGTGTTTTGCCAGAAACAAAACCTTTTAGAAAAGGGGCGAAGGAGATGGACTCATTGAGGCCCGGCGTCTGTGTGGCGCCGAGTCTATGGATCCATCTCTGTTCGCACTGGAGGAGTACTTTGTTCCAGTCGCCGCCTCGATCGGGTATATGAATACGATCGAGAGCGGCGAATGTGACAGTGGGCATGATATAGTTATGCGCAGTCACCACATGCCGCCCAAGGGGCAGGCAGTGGTTGCCTATCTGCATGCAGTAAATGTGTTTGGATATTTGTCTGTGGAGCTCCTGTTTCGTCTTCCCTATGTAAAACGCACCGCATTCACACAGCATGATGTAAACGATCCCTTTGGTTTGACAGTTAGCAAAGTGAGATGGATGGAATGTTTGCCCATTGGGAAGAGGGAACGTTTTTTCGCGTTTTACGTATTTACATACTGAGCAGTGACTACACGGATAGGTACCTAGAGTAGAACAGTGTTTTAACCTTTTCATCTCATTTTTGTATTCACTTTGTACAAGTCGATCCCGCAGTGAAGTAGCCCGTCTGAAAGTTATTGCAGGACTGGCAGGGATAAATTGGCTAATTTTGGGATCATCTTTTAGAATGGACCAGTACCGTAGAATAATTCTTCTAATGGTATCGTGCTGTTTGGAAAATCTCATGATGATCCTGGTGAATTCCACACCTGAATCATTATTAATCCTCTTGGATGTAAGCAGAGTCGGTCGAGACTGCGCAAGGGTACGGTTGTAAGCCTTGCGCAGGCATGACCGGCTATATCCACGTGCCAGTAGACGGGACTGAAGTAGACTCGCCTCAGTATTAAAAAGTATGTCGTTGGAGCAGTTTCTACGTAGGCGTAAATATTGGCCATATGGGATGGACTGTTTTAGTATAGGCGGATGGAAACTCTCCGCGTGGAGGATTGTGTTTCCCGCGGTGTCCTTTCGATATAGGGTAGTATACGGGGAACTGTCAGAGGAGCGACCAATTATAACATCAAGGAAGGTCAATTGGTTTCGATCGTGAGTCATAGCTCTCTCAGAGCGATCGCGTTTCAACCGGACCCACTGATTGGCTCCCACTGTGTCCAATCACGAAGAAGAAAATCACGTACAGGGAAATCTGCATCAAATTCGCAATAGTGTGAACCCAGCCTTAAACCCTATACATTCTACCATTTTTTTTTTTTTAAGTTTATGTAAAGCTAATTAGGATGCAACGGTTAGGTAATTAGGATGCTAGAGGAGACATATATTATCTTTCTTTAAGATAATAACAGTAGTTCAGGGAAGTTCCACACATTATTGTTGAGTTATACCCTATACATCCTAACTTTTAATTTTATTTTTTAAGCCTATGTAAAGCCAATTAGGATGCTACGGTGTTGCAACTTGAGACTAGCAGAAATTTGTAATATCCAAGGCCAATACCTTCTAATTTATGAATGTACTTACCATTGCAGTTTGTAACTGTTATAGGTCCCAATTTTTGGGCAATTTCGATGCCCACTCTTGACCTACAAAAAATGGTTTAAGTTACTTTCAAATGTATAGCTAGCAAAGCAATCTGGAGAAAAAAAAAAGTTTAGATTCCAGAACAGCCTTTCTCAACCTGTTTACTCCAGATGAACCCCGAAAATAATTTACAGGTCTTGGGTAACCCTTATTAAAATCGGTTCATCGGAGGTCAATCAGAAGAATCCCCCTAACATTGGTGGTCAGTGGGAAGAATGAAACCCTAGAGCCCCATACACACGGTCGGACTTTTTCATGGATTCTGTCCGATCGGACAATGTTGTTGAAAAATCAGACCGTGTGTATGCACCATCGGACAGTGTACGTCGGATTGTCCGACGGACAAAGTCTTATCTCCTGCTGGAAAGATTTGCCGACAACACGGTCCGATCACACCAAATCCGATCGTGTGTACGGTTGTCCGACCGGACAAAGTGCTACGCATGCTCAGATCACATTACAAGACCAAAGCTATTGGCTACTAGCCTCTACGTAGTCCCGTCGTAGGCAACAAACGTCACCACGTTCAGAATGATCGGATTTTCCGACAACTTTGTCTGACCGTGTGTACGCAAAACCAACATCAGACAAAGTGTGACGGACATGGTACGACGGACCTGGTCCTCGGATAATCCGCGCGTGTGTATGGGGCTTTACAGCGGTGGACAGAATACCACCCTCAAAGACCACTAAAAATATCATTGGGGTCATGCTGTTGGCTGCGTCAAGTGGTGTTGGACTTAGAATTTTGAAGGCAAATCAACCAGCCACAGTCCAGGGAAACCCTAGAAACTGTTGGAGGAACCATAGGATTTCACAGAAGCCTGGTTGAGATTGAGAATGGCTGTTCTAGAAGAATGTAAAAGATCTGAAGCTCCAATAAAAAAACAAATTATCCACTTTTCTTGCTTGGCCGGTTTATTGTAGAAAATGTAGGTGCAAAAACTCAAGGTTCTTTTATTGATTTCCATTAATTTACATATACTTTTCTACAATGCAACTTTGCCCAAGCAAGGAGAGTGGAGTGGTTTGATTTTAGTGAAGTTTCACTTCAGAAGGTCTGGGCAAGGTCTGAAAGCCTCACGGCCTTGGGATGTGTGGAGCGGACGTCCCTGCGGCAGCAAAGATCTGCTTCACATTTTATTTAAAGTGTATGCCAGTCTTGAATAGAGTGGGAGAAGTTGTGTTTCACCAAACAGAGGGAAATCTTTCAATAACACAGACAAAAAAAAATTCACAGTGGTTCTATTCTACCCCTATGCAACCAAATAAAATCTCAAAAGAAGGCGCTCTAACACGTTTTGGAATACGGTTTAAATATTTTACTGTTAAGAGTTTGAAGAATGTCTGCAATCCTGTATTAACTTTTTAGTAGCAGGAATAGGCAGGATTGTAAATGGTTGAGTGGAGCTTAGTGTAAAGTATGGGATTTCACTTCTGATTTGACATAAGGGAGTTTAGGGCTGCCTTTAGTGGTAAAATGAAGAACAACCAGGCTCACATCTAACCTAAGCTCACCTTACTGCCTTCGAGTCCCCTTTAGGATCTACTGATGCCAATGGTGCTTTGCTCACCATAAAACCATACAGTTTGAGAACCAGCAGAGACAGCCTTTCTTTGATGATTATGCAGGAAAAGTAAACTATGGCTTACGATTCGGCACTGCGTCGCTTTAACTAACAATTGTGCGGTCATGCGACGTGGCTCCCAAACCAAATTGGCGTCCTTTTTTTCCCACGAATAGAGCTTTCTTTTGGTGGTATTTGATCGCCCCTGCGGTTTTTATTTTTTGCGCCATAAACAAAAATAAAGCGACAATTTTGAAAAAAAATCAATATTTTTTACTTTTTGCTATAATAAACATCCTCAAAAAATATATAAAAAAAAATATTTTTTCCTCAGTTTAGGCCGATACGTAT
The DNA here is from genome assembly GCA_028564925.1 of Lithobates sylvaticus. Taxonomy (NCBI): domain Eukaryota; kingdom Metazoa; phylum Chordata; class Amphibia; order Anura; family Ranidae; genus Lithobates; species Lithobates sylvaticus. Next base: position 263,737,550 of record CM053031.1, read on the forward strand.
TCTTGTACATATTTTTGCATTAGCAATTATTGATTTGTTTGCGCAAAAGTTATAGCGTTTACAAAATAGAGGATTGTTTTATAGCATTTTTATTAATATTTTTTTTTTTACTAGTAATGGCGGCGATCAGCGATTTTTATTGTGACTGCGACATTATGGCGGACACATCGGACATTTTTGACACATTTTTGGGACCATTGTCATTTATATAGAAATCAGTGCTATTTAAATGCACTGATTCCTATGTAAATGACACTGGCAGTGAAGGAGTTAACCACTAGGGGGCGGGGAGGGGCTAAGTGTGACATGTTGTGTTTTTTTACAGTAGGGGGGCATGGCTGTACGTCTGACGTCATTGATCGGCTTTCCCGATGACAGGGAACAGCTGATCAATGACAGGCAGTGTAGGAAGCACGGGAGAGGTTTGTTTACACAGACCTCTCCCCGTTATTCAGCTCTGTGACCCGATCGCGGGACACCAGCGGCGATCGGTCCACAGGTCTCGCGGCCGCGGTCACAGAGCTCCTGATGGCTCCCACTGCTATCAAGTTGCCCAATGAGGAGGGAGACAACATTAGGAGCCGCTCCACTAGTGCACATCACTGGATCAGATCAAGCTCAGGTAAGAAAAAGGGGGTGTCTGGGGGAGGGAGCTGAAGCACAGAAGGATTTTCACCTTAATGCATAGAATGTGACAAACATGCAAAAAAATATAAAAATCAGGAAGGGGGAAAATACTTTTTCACAGCACTGTATGTGTATCAACAGTATTACCCATTGTTCTCTGTAGTTGGAGCAAACATAAGACCATAAACAATTCCCATGGGGAATGCATCATACATGTACTGCGTCTTTTTCATGGTTAAAAAAGGATCTTTTCTGTCTAGAAATACCTACAAAACAATGTTCCCAGTATATTAACTTAGCATTTATACACAGTGAAAAAACCCTATATAGTTTGTGGGGTATTGTGTGGTATTTTTCTTGTTTGATATATATTTTACCCTTCAACCAATGGGTTCTCTTCAGGCTTCAAAAAAGACGCACGGAGGTCAACGGCTCTCATGTCTCTTAAACAGTCACAAGGTAAGTCAGGAGGTTTTTGGCAGTAGAAGGCCTCTTCGTAGAGTTTGTCTTTATATTCACAAATCTCTCCAGCTGAACTCAGTTGAAAGCCACAAGTAGAGATTGCCTCTTGACCCAAGTAGACATATCTCGCCTGGAAGCCTATAACTCCCAAACTTGCATGTCTTGACCTCCAGAGGGCCGCAATCCCTTCACTGGGGTGCCATAACAAAATGGAGACCTTGATTTGACCTGCCCAGTATAAAGGAAAGTGGACAAGGTAAGACCCATTGTTCAGGTCTTCCACCTTTCCTGATACAGAAGCTCCAAGCTCTATAGAAAACAGCCTAGGTCTTAAAAAATCTCCTCCATAGATCTTTCTGTTATACAAATGATCATACATGTCCACTTGTATAATAAAGTCTTCCCCAACACAGTATCGTTCTCTGGGATTCACTAAAAACACTTTGCTGTTTTGCGCGCTGGTGGTTTTGGTAAAATGAGTGAATGTCACATTGGGGATAAGGTTTTGAATTTTGTTAAAAATTGCATCAATTTCAATTTGCAGTTGACTTTTGTTTGGTGGAAGTTCTGGCTCTGGGACTTTCTCCTCCTTCTCCGGAACAATGCGTAATATTTCCACTGTACCACTGAAAGAGTGCTGTAAAGGAAATAAAAAAGTTTAATGTTTTTTTCCTATCAATGCTTAAATACTGTAATATTGAAGAATATGTAAACCCAACATTTCATATTCCTGATATGTGCCTGCTGTATCATGTACTTGTATGAGAAAGTGTCCTGTTCTCTTTGTATTGCTTCCTTTGTGGTAAATCCCTGGTGTTCAGTGGACTTATCATCCAATGTGTATAATGTGTCCAATGCACATGGGCCCTGAAGGGGGTGGGGTCCACTGTGCTTTAACACACATTAATCCCGTGAAGTGAATAAAAAAAATACAGCCGTACCCAGTCATATCATTTACATTTTGTATAATCCTGCCTCCAGGCTGCAGGGTCTTAAGCCGGTCACACATTATACATTTTTCTTATTCAATATCCTTTAAATTTACCTTCAACTATGTAGTATAAAGGCCTGCCTGGTTGCATACAAATTGAAAGAGTTTAAGTTTGACCTCATATTATATGGTTTTGGTAAATCTAAAGGAAAATTGTCCAAGATAATTATATAATGTATGGCTAGCCTAAGCGCAAGGCACTGCACCCCAGTCCTGTCACTGCCTGCTGTGGCGTTGCCTGTTCCCTGTACAGGATCTCGTGCGACTTCCAGTCATACACAGATCCTGTAGCTTTCCATGAGCTGGGGGGGGCTGCCTGGGGGGGGGGGGGGGGTCGGCATCAGTGGAGGGGCAGGGCAAGGGTGCAATTCTAACTGCACCTGCAAGAGTCCAGGAGAGAAAAAAATTTCACCATGCCACTTATGTAAATTTGGGGGTAGTGACTGTGCACTCTGACAGGCTGATCTTGGGGTGGGGGTAATTGTGGCTGTGTACCCTGAGACAGGATGATGGGGGGTGGGGAGGGATTGTGACTGTGCGCAATGTGACATGCTGATCTGGGGGAGGGGGTGGATCAGGGTCGGCCTGTCAATTAAGGGCACATGGGCACCGCCCCCCTATCCATGCATCTGGCCCCCATGCAGGACGCCGGATGCATGGATTCCAATGGGGGGGTTGAAGCACATGATTAGAGCCAGAGGTTCTAATAGGCTTTAAAATCGGGTGGGCTCAGGGCACAGAGCACTGTGAACCGAGCCCACCCAGGTGTGTTACAATAGCGGATGAATATTCGCTATTGTCACACCGATCCTCCTCCCGGGCAATCAGGAAGTGGGTCCTGAGACCCGTCACCCAATTGGCTGAAAGGACAGGCGATCGAATTGAGCGCCTAGGAGGAGGAGGAAGGAGACGCACGGTGATGCAGAGGACAGATACTCCATATTTCCATCGCACACATTCCTGGATAAGCTCTTGAAAGTTTGGGTGTTGCAGCAACAACTAGTTGGAAACTGGTTCAGAAAGTCACAAAGCACATACAGTATTTGCAAGCACACCATGGATCAACAAAGTAGCGTCCAAGAACAGTGCAATGTTTCGGAGTCACGCAGGTCCCCTTCGTCAGGCAAGTGATGCCTGACAAAGGGGTCCTGCATGACTCCGAAACTTTGAACTGTTCTTTTGATGTGATCATGCAATAAACAATCTGTTTGGACGCAACTTCGTTGATCCATGGTGTGCTGGCCAATATCTTCTTTGCAGAGGAGGAGAAGACTTCATGGAATCTGCAAGCTGCTGCCCGTCGCCTGTCCGCAGCCTAGATGGGGTAAGTGTGGGGGCTGGATGACTGGCTTAATTAATGAAGAAATAAAATTAAAAACTTCAGTCGCAAGGAGTGAATGCCAGCAACAAGAGCTAGGTCAGGTGGAAATACAGCACTGGGAGTTAGGACTGAGGTGGGTTGAGGGGAGTTGTGGCTGTGCACCATGTGACAGGCTGATCTGGGGGAGGGGGTGGATTGAGTGGAATTGTGGCTGTGCACCCTGTGGCGGGCTGATCTGGGAGGGGGGGGGGGGTGAAGCAGACTGTGTCAGACTGACTTGGGGTAGGTGAATGATTGTAATGGGATCTGTCCCCAGGAGACATATGATGATAGAACACATAAATAGGATCAATGTGGATCCTGACCCAAAGAGGCCTTCCTCTAAGGTCAAATGGTTGAGAAACACTGCTCTAGTGCCAGAGCTGGTCTTTGTTCTTGTTTTTTTTTTATGATTTGTTTTTGTTTATTTTATAATTTATTTATTTATTTTTAGCTTTTGGAGTGTTTGGAGCAGATGTATGGGTGTAGGAAAGTCTTGTTTGCGTTCCCTGTGGGCTGTGTCCATGCTGATTTAAGCGGCTTTTATGTGGCCTCGGTATAGGAAATCTGTTTTCGTTGCTTGCGATAATTCCGGCCATCTTGACACTGACGCTGAAGATTTTTCGGCGGATCTATGGACAGTGGACACGGGGAGAGTGCTAAAAGAAGTTCTCCATATTTGGATGACGTCGCCAGCCATGTTTTACATGTGGTGTTTGCCTTCAGTGGAGTGAGAATCTCCCAGTCTCCCAGAGCATACCCCTCTCTTCAGAGAGGGTACTCAGGGTGGGAGGTTTTGGGGGAGGTTCTCAAGAGGGGCAGGGACTGTATAGCAGAGAGAAATCCCTCAGATGGTAGATACATTTGGACAGTCCCGACACAAGGTCATCTAGAGAAGTAGTTCTCAACCTCAGTCCTCAGGTACCCCAATTGGGCCATGTTTTGGGAACTTCCTTAAGATAAAATAGCTCTTATCAATACCATGTCATTGATATTAATTTAATGCAGCTGTGCAAAGTAAAGGAAAGCCTGAAAACATGGCCTGAGGACTGAGGTTGAGAACCACTGATATAGAGCCCAGGGCAAACATGCAAAACTGTGCCCCCTCAAGATGTATGAGCCTTGTGTCAGCAAAAATCCCCCCTAAAAACCTGGGCACTAATCTGCATGCTTACCCCCAAGCATAAATTCCCCCAGTACAAATCTGCCCCCCTGCTGAAATCTCCCCTCCCAGCACAAATCTTTGCCCTCATCCCCCAAATCCCCTCAACACAAATGCCCCTCCCCAAAAAAAGTCACCCCCTCCTAGTACAAATCTTCTACCACTCAAATTTTCCCTCTAAGTACACATACTCTCCCACCCCCACTTCAAATCCCCCCCCTAACACAAATCCACCAGTATTTGAATTATTTAAATAGGTTCCTTTTTTCTCGTTTGGTTTTGATAAGTAATGGATGTTTGTGTTTTTCAGGTGGTTTATATGTAGGGTTGATTGGGATGATGGCGTTTTTCTTTTGCATTTGTAATAGACTTAAAGCACTTATCCAGGATGTGAGGATTGATGACCTTTTACATCTTCTGGTTGATAGTTTAATTTTCCCCCACCATTTCTATATATGATTATTATGTTATGTTATGTTACGGATCGCCATGTCATAGATATCCAGTTTTGTCCTGCTGGTAGCAGTTTTTAGATGTGCTTATGCATATGTTTTGCAGGATGTATAATGTTGATGAGATAAACACATCAAACCCTGTGATTGCATATGCCAAATATAAGGTGAGCTAGGCTTACCTGGTAATCCTTTAATTTATATAAATCCAGGGTGGTGTTAACCTGTTGCTTTTCTAATGTTTATTTGTTTTCATATACAGTTCTACCCATTTGCACGATACAACACTGCTACCTCTGTGGACTCTTGTGAGTGTTGGATAACCTGGAGGGTGCCATCTGTTTTCTGTTTTTTTTTGCCTCCCTACAGCCTTAGGGGGTCTGTGACCATCTCCCCAACTATATGTTAGGTGTCAGTACATGCATGTTTCTTTTTTTTTTTTTCTTCTTTTTTTGTGTTCTTCTCTCGCTTGTCCCTTCCCCTCCCAGACTGAATAGATTCTATAGGTTTTATTTTTTTCAAGTATGATTATAGATGGATAGTTGTAAATTCTAGACACCAACCTATGCAATATACTTATGTTTGCCTTTTGGACTTCTATATTGAAATTGCATCTAACAAGCATACGGTTGGGTGGGAGGAGAGCCCATCAAAAACTGGCACATTCCCCTACAATAAATTAACTTTATTCAAAGGGGAATCCCCACAAATCCCTAAATAGAGAGATTGTGGGAAAGAAAGGGGTATTTTTAGGTTCTAGATACAGTATCAACTATTACAATATAGATTTTAAGAGATTCATTTAAATTTTATTTGTCCAAAATTTTAAAACATATATTATAAATACACATTACATCAACATAAACAATATATGACCATTCTGTGCAAACAAAGAATTTATGGATCATGGATCAATGCGTTTTGCCCAAAAACAGGAGATGGACTTCTTCAGGATCCAGTTTGCAGAATTAGTAAATCTGATAACTGATGAAAAGATCAAAAAATATGTACATCAACCATTTATCATGCATGATATGAAAGATATCCAACAAAGAATTGTATATCCACGATCGTATGTGTAAATATTAAAAACAAAAAGAAAAAAAAAGAAGAAGAAGAGCGTCACCTACATGTAACTGGACCCTGAAGAAGCACATCTCCTATTTTTGTTTGAAACAAATTGATCCATGTTCCATAAATTCTTCATTATGCCCTGTTTGCACAGAATGTTTGTATATTGTTTATGTTGATGTAATGTGCATTTAAGATTTTATATATGTTTTTAAATTTTGGACAAATAAAATTTAGATGAATATTTAAATCTATATTGTAATAGTTGATACTGTATTTGGCACCTAAAAACCCCCCTTTCTTTCCCACAATCTCCCTATTTAGGGATTTGTGGGGATTCCCCTTTCATTACAAGCAACAAGGCATCTGTTATTTGAAAATCTGACGTCTTGAAGAAACAACGACCACAAAACACGTTGACCTTTTGGATAGATGACAAATTCCATTTGTTACTTCTATGCCAAAAATATATATATATATATATATATATATATATATATATATATATATATATATATATATATATATAGTGATCATTTTGGATCTGATGACTTTTTATATTTCAGATGATTTTTTTGTAATGAAAAATACATGTTTTTATGAATTTAGTGTAATTATGATACTGCTGGGCCATCCTTAAACAACCTTTTCTTTTTTTTCTTGATGCTATCCTCCAGTAAAATTGATGGATGGGATCTGTGGTTTTTGGAATGGCTTCTTTGTGCTGATTCGAAGGGTGACAGGACAGTGTGTCCCTCAGGTTCCCGACATATCACTTCTTAATGCCCCAGTATCCGGGGCATTAAGTATTTTTCATTTTACTTGGGACTATGATGACTCTTGCTAAGTCCTGCAAACATCCTACTGTATCCTTGGCACATGCTAGGCAAAGGGTCACCTGGATTATGTTACATGAAAATAATGTAATGCCCCGTACACACGGTCAGATATTCCGATCATGTGTGGGCTCTAGCGGACTTTTTCCGTCGGAATTTCCGATGGAAATTTTTTTTTCAGAACAGGATCTAAAATTTTCCGACAACAAAATCCGATCTGACTTTTTCCGATCGTGTGTAGAAAATTCCGACGCACAAAGTGCCACGCATGCTCAGAAGAAACTTGGAGACAAAAGCTATTGGCTACTGCCCTGTACGTAGTCCCGTCGTACATTTTGTACGTCACCTCGTTCAGAATGATCGGATTTTCCAACAACTTTGTCCGACCGTGTGTGTGTGTGCAACACCAGTTTCAGACAAAATCCGTTGGAAATGATCTGACAGATTTGGGGATCGGAATGTCTGACCGTGTGTACGGGGACTTAGTATCTGTCATGATCACTTAGTGCCCCTGTTCCTCATTTCAGCATCACTTCATTTCAGGTGTTGGCTTTTGCTTTTCCCCTGTCTGTGTTCACCTGCAAGATGATTGATCTGATCTGTCACCTGATATAAGCAAACCGAACACTCTATCCCTTGCTTGTGATAGAGAGACAGTTACCTGCATTGTTCCTGATCAAGCCTCCCATTTGTCTGCCTTGCTTTCCTGTTGGATTTACCTGTGTATGACCCGGATCAGATATTGGACTATTCCCTCAACTCAGCCTGCCTTATTATCTGGACCGTCTTAGAACCACGCTATCAGTCTGCTAAACTGCAAGTAGTCTGTTTGCTCTGGTCGCATCTGCCCTGGTGTGGTGACCAGGCACTATAGCATTGTGTATAAGTCCTGGGGGCAACCAAGTACCGGTAGGCCTGCTTGTTTTAAGGGAAAGGGGACTGCTATAGGTGAAGCACACAGTAGCTAGCTATAGTGTCTGCCCACCTGCATTGAGGTAGAAGTGACATTCGTAAAAGTATCTTGAAGGACAAATTTGAACGGACTTGGGAGCCATGGGCTACTTATATGCATGTTAGTTTATTTATTAATTTTTTTTTTTTTTTTGGGAGGTTGTGGTTTGGTTTACTTATTTTGACTCCGGGAATGGACCTTCTCTTCATTCTTCCCCTCTTTCTTTCCTTTCCCTTTTTCTTCTTTGTTTCTTTTCCTTATTTCTGTGTGCCTGACTACCCAGGATTATGTTGGTCCTGAGCTCTGTCAGTAGAGCTTATTGACAGATGGGTGGTCTCTAATATGTCTTTACCTATCTGGTTGGTGCACTAGGAAAAAGATCAATGCCCCGCAAGCAGTGTTAATTTTTACGCCAAATTTTGATTTAGTCTTATAGTCCTTTGACTAAAATGCCATTTTAGTTTTAGTCGTATTTTAGTAATTGTATATATATTGTAAATTTAGTATTTTATAATTATATATTAGTCGACTAAAAACTCCAGCTGCACCAATACCAATAATAGTAATCCCGGACAGGTGGCAACCCTAACTGGAACTAGGCTATGACTGGGGGACAGGATGACAATAGCAAGGACTGAGACCAGGATGCAAAACACAAGTTAAATACACGTTATTAGGATCACATGCTAACTTCATGCTTTATCAGGCAACTGGTGATAAATAGTACGGTGTTTCTAAATTTGTAAATTAGTAAAGCAATAAGGAGGATGTTCTTAGCCACAACTGCACATGTGCACAAGCCAAATTAACAGATACGGTAACTAGGGCAGGGAGCAATTCATAGTAGAGACACCCTAAGATAGGAAGTGTGCTACTGGCCAGATCACCAAGTGAAAACAAATGAAAAAACGCTTACAAAAAAAGCTGGCCACCACATTTTAAGATTGGTAAACTGCAATATATTACATTTATGTTTTTGGGTTTAATACCACTTTAACACACTGATTTATTCATTATCTACTTGAGACCCTTGATAACAAATAATAATAGTAATAATTGGTTCATTTTGATTTACCTGCATTGCTGTCCAGTGCCATAGGAAGCCCATGAACGAAAAAACGATTAAAAAACTCAGTAGTAACTTTCTATTGACCATTCTGTCACGTGATAAGGCAACCTGATAACGGAATCAATATTTTTAGGCTTATTTAAAGGACCAGTGAACTTAAAGAAAGGTTTTGCTTTAATCCCTAATAAAGAAAGCTGCATACAATGAAGGAGAGATGACTATTACCTTTATCTTGGCTTCACCAGTCTATTACAGTTTAAAAGGGATTCAACAATTAAGTATTTCATTCTCACAAGGTTGTCATCCTTGGTCTACTTTTGTATATTCATATTTGTACATTTGTATATTCATAGCCAGTCTTTAGCCAGTGTTGAGCTATGGTCAGAGATTAAACCTTACAATGCTTTATATGAAGAATATGGAATGCTAATATAATGCTAATAGTCAACACTTATACTGCTAAGTGTGTGTATACCCAATCACTACATTTTCATCAGAGCTAAATCTGTGTCTTTCATGATGATACAGTAATATTACCTGGAGAGTCTGCAATAAAAGTATTTTTTCATGTCTTTTCTGTTATAGGGTGACAGGTGTCCTTGTCTCCCAATTGTTCTCCTGCATGGTCACCCTGTCACATGGTGTTCAAATTAAGACTAAAGGGGACCATTTCCACACACATTATGCAGGCATGGTCCACTTTTGTCAGCATCAAGAGTGCCATGCAGCCATTACTGGAGTGTGTGTGGGCAGGACTGATATGAGGAGGTGATGTCCATTTTGGGGGAAGTTGCCATGCAAAAAAGAAAAAATTGTGGCACTCAAAGAGGCCCAAACGAGACAGGAGTGAAAAGGGGCAAGGTTCTACAAATTTGTTATAGTGCCAGGCTTTGCAGTGAGGGAGAAACTGAAGCTTTCCAGAAAAGACTTTAAACCTTCAAAAAAGTATGGGAGATACTTTGAGTACCATTGTGCACTATTTGAGGTTCCTTGCATTGACTGACTTTGGCATTTATATGGTCTTCTGAGAGGAGGAGTTATGGAGGCCTGATACATGAGACTCTAAATGGAAGCCAAACTCTAAAGCAAGCCATCCTGGAAGACTATACAGTGACTGCGTAGGCATATTGGCCTCAATTCCAAAAACATCCTGCAGCTTAGACTGTTTTTTAAAAGGTTGTACACAAGATGGCCCAAACTTGTTTATGATGGGTGGAGGGAGAAGAAGCCTTCACTGCAGAACAAATAATTCAAGTGGTCCTAAAGGAGCAATTCTTTTCTGAGCATGGGTAGGGGAAAAGAAGCTGATCACTCATAAACAAGCAGCTAAATTAGCTCATGAGCTCATTTTCTAACTGTTCCAAGTTATATTATAATGTTAAAGTTTACAAAAGATTTTGGTGGTCGGGTTTACATCTTGCTATGGGTTGATTAGGGTGCATCAGGCAGTTGTTTCTGACAGTCCATTCAGGAGCTGACTTTTTTTAATGCCTCAGCTTTCTGAGATAGGAATGAGGGACACCTATTAGCAAAAGTATGTAGGCATAAGGCACACCCCTGCCAGGCACTCCTTAAAAGAGAATTCTTAAAAAAACAAAAAAAAGATGGAACCCACAAGTGCTTTTTTACCACTACTATTCCTTTACATTGGTGTAGCACTGACCCCCAAAGTAGCTGTTAGTTTTAATTCTTTTAGGTCTACCGTTACCTCACTGTTCCACCATGTCCGTTATAGGGGTCCCATTGAAAAGTTGTTCACAGATGTCAGCTCCAAACACTTAATCTCTTTTTTCCAATGCTTTTATTAACAAAATCAGGTAGAAGCAATGGAGGGTTAGGGGAGATTCAGGTACCTTGCATTGCGGATCATGGGTACTTCTTTGATCCAGACGACAAACTTCCACAAACTGGATCTAGAAACCACCGGATAGGCCTCTCGCTGACCTAGCAGCTGGTGCAATGCTCGGTCATAGTCTCTGCCACAGACTTGAAGAGTACAGTGGAATCGTTGCACAATCCTCTGCCACAGGATTGTGTAATAAATAACTTTTGCAAAGTCAATGTACAGTCACACAGTACCAGTTTCTTTCAGCCAAGCCGGCAATAATGTGAGGTAGATGACCCGGGATGAGTCCTCCAATTGAGTCTCCAGGCTTTTCTTGAGATACATGCCTTGTTGCTCGGTCCCCTCTGAAAAAAGTCCTCCCTGGTTTCTCCAATTACTCGGCTTCTCCCCGCAGGCAAGACAGCACAGGACCACCCCTGGACCAGTAGACCCCAGAACTCCTGGGCCTACCTTCAGTGACGAGGCCTCGGGCCAGCCGCCCCCGAGACAGTCGAACTGCTACGGCACACCTTAGGCCAGGAGGGCCATCAGGTCGGAGAACCCCGGACAATGGTGTCTGTCCCTTAAGTACCCTCTCCCAGGATGCACAGCGGGTAAACCACTCCAGCTGGGCTGTTTCTGGGCAAAGTGGTACTCAATACACCCAGCCTGTTGCATTTCCAACACTGACCGATGATGAGAGTGCCACCCATGGTCAAGTGGAAAACGACACAACCCAGCGGAACTGGAACAGAAACCAGAAATTGAACACAATCAGTCTGAGCTAAACTACAGCTCAGACAAACCTAAATTTAAACCTATAGCGTCTGCCCATTTGGAGCAGGGAGCTACATTGGCTTCTGGGATGTACTAATGCAGCCATTTAGAAATTGGATGAAAGGTTTAGCACTGTAAAACCCTTTTTGATAGATAAATTGTGCATTTAATATACAACTATATAGATCAGACCAAAATGAGGGACAAATGAGGAGGAAAAAGGGACAGAGGGACTTTGTTCCGAATAAGGGACAGTCCCTCCAAATCAGGGACAGTTGGGAGCTATGTTTTTTTTCAGGACCTCAATGCATCCTTTAGGAAAAAGAAAAATTACATGCGACACCCCCACCCTAGGTTATTAAAAGTCAGCTTTTCTATCACAAATCCTACCTTCTGCACTGAAGGCCATCTCCTGCACATGAAGCAGGGCAGGCTAGTACCTCAACTGCAAAATGGGCCACCTCCAGCCACTGGTACATTCTTAAAACCCAGGAGTTTATGAATATAATTGCTTGTAAGTCTTTAGCTACAGCCTTACCATCCACACCCATGTTTGGTTGATCAGGGCAAGGACAGCTTTATGAGGAAATAAATGAAAATATAATATTAAAAAAGTAAATGATTAAAAAATGTTTATCTCTAAATAATTTTAAAAGTATACCCTGCACAGCACAGAGGGTACACTATCCAGATTGTCCATGCCAATCTGGTTCCCTCTGCATTTCCACTTCAGAAATGGCTCTTCCAATCCTTTGGAGACATTCCTCATTCTGCACTCACCTGCAAGTTAGTATTCCTTGAGGCCATCACTTTGTATAGGGACCAGGTAATTTTGACACCTATGATTTTTTTCTTGCATAACAATAGTACCCAGTTTGCAGTGATGTAAAAAAGGGGTGTAATGTGTGCTGGGCCCCAAGGTGGGAGGTGCCCACTGTGCCCTCTCAAAGTATACAAGTGTGGGGAAGCTCTTTTCAAATCTGACTTCTGTATCTCAGCTGTAGCTATGCTTATCACTCGCAGCTGCAGCAGTGTTAAGATCTGTGTTTGTATAAGCCAGAGAGGGAGCTGGTGCTGATGATCCACTGAAGCCAGAGGAAGCAGGGGCAGTTCTCCATAGCAGGGTTGTGGTTAGCTGCTGAACTTTAGCCCTGCCCACTGGACCCAGGGAGAGGAGGAAGAGAGCCGGAGCTGCAAAGAATAACACGATGAGTCCAGAAAGGGGGGAAAAAGAGGTCACCTGTGCATGGGAGAACTATTTGACTGTACTATGAGGCAGAGGGTCACTTACTACCCACCTCTCATTCAGTACTGACCCCTGAACCCTGCACCGCTACTGACCCCTGAACCCTGCACCACTACTGACCCCTGAACCCTGCACCACTACTGACCCCTGAACCACTACTGACCCCTGAACCCTGCACCACTACTGACCCCTGAACCCTGCACCACTACTGACCCCTGCACCACTACTGACCCCTGAACCCTGCATCACTACTGAACCCTGCATCACTACTGACCCCTGAACCCTGCATCACTACTGACCCCTGAACCTTGCATCACTACTGACCCCTGAACCCTGCATCATTGGCATCATTGCTGACCCCTGAACTTTGCATCATTAGTGACCCCTGAACCCTGCATCACTACTGACCCCTGCATCACTACTGACCCCTGAACCCTGCATCACTACTGACCCCTGCATCACCACTGACCCCTGAACCCTGCATCACTACTGACCCCTGAACCCTGCATCACTACTGACCCCTGAACCCTGCATCACTACTGACCCCTGAACCCTGCATCACTACTGAACCCTGCATCACTACTGACCCCTGAACCCTGCATCATTGGCATCATTGCTGACCCCTGAACCCTGCATCACTACTGACCCCTGAACCCTGCATCACTACTGACCCCTGAACCCTGCATCACTACTGACCCCTGAACCCTGCATCACTACTGACCCCTGAACTCTGCACTATTAGTGACCCCTGAATTCTGCATCACTACTGACCCCTAAACTCTATCATTGCGGACCCTAGAACTCTGCACTATTAGTGACCCCTGAACTCTGTATCACTACTGACCCCTAAATTCTGTATCACTACTGATCCCTGAACTCTGCATCACTACTGACCCCTAAATTCTCCATCACTTAGTACTGAAGCCCGCTGAAGCCCACTGAAGCTCACTGGACCCCACCAACCTGAACTTAAGACTCATCTCAGCTTAGTCTACAACCGGCTTAGCTCCTACCTTAGTGAAAATAACCTTCTTGACCCCTTACAGTCTGGCTTTTGCACACAGCACTCCACGGAAACTGCCTTACTAAAACTCACTAACGATTTACTAACTGCTAAAACCAACAGCCAGTACTCTATACTCCTACTACTTGACCTCTCTGCAGCCTTTGATACTGTTGACCACCGTTCCTCCTCAATAAACTACATTCCCTTGGCCTCCGAGATTCTGCTCTATCCTGGTTCTCTGCCTATCTATTCTCCTTCAGTGTCACCTACAACTCTGTCTCCTCCTCTCCATTGCCCCTCTCTGTGGTGGCCCCCCAAGGCTCTGTTCTTGGACCCCTTCTCTATCTACACTGCCTCCTTTGGTCACTTGATAACCGCCCACGGCTTCAAATACCACTTATACGCCGATGACACCCAAATCTGAATGCGACTTGGTGTTGAGGATGGATCACTGGCCAGAGCTTGCACAATATGCAATTGAGCTACTGGCTAGACATGTGCAAAAGGAAAAAAATTGTTTAGTTTTGTTTTAATTTGTTAATTAATTTCATTTAGTTAGATTCGTTAAATACGTTTTCGGATTTCGTTTCGTTTTCTAACGAATTTAAAAAATCGGTCGCATTCGAAAATATTTCAACCGAATTCGAAATTATTTCAACTGGATTCGAAATTATTTCAACCGGATTCGAAATTATTTCAACCGGATTCGAAATTATTTCAACCGGATTCGAAATCATTTGAACATGATTCGAAATTATTTCAACCGTATTTGAAACTATTTCAACCGGATTCGAAAATATTTTGCGATTCGACTTTGGGTCCACATATCTCGGGGTCACTTGGTGATAGATACCCCAAATTTGGAGATGTTATAGTGCTAGTTCTACTGTGTTTGCATACCAAATTTGGGGTTTCTATCAAGTGACCCCGAGATATGTGGACCCAAAGTCGGGTCGCAAAATATTTTCGAATCCGGTTGAAAGTTTCAAATGCGGTTGAAATAATTTCGAAACATGTTGAAATAATTTCGAATCATGTTGATACTATTTCAACCGAATTCGAAAATATTTTGCGATCCGACTTTGGGTCCACGTATCTTGGAGGTGTTGTAGTGCTAGTTCTACTGTGTTTGCATACCAAATTTGGGGTTTCTAGCTATAAGTGGCCCCGAGATACGTGGCCCCAAAGTCGGGTCGCAAAATGTCATTCTCTGCTGCAGAAAAGTACTTGACATATTGCCCCTATCTTGGGGTCACTTGGTGCTAGGAACCCCACAACTTGTGGCAGGTGACGTGGCAAGTGGACTATCCACAACTTGGTCATGTGGCCGGTCACGTGGCACGCGTGGTCGGTCACGTGGCACGCGTGGCCGGTGTCGTGGCAAGTGGACAATACACAACTAGTGGCAGGTGATGTGGCAAGTGGACAATACACAACTAGTGGCAGGTGATGTGGCAAGTGGACAATACACAACTAGTGGCAGGTGATGTGGCAAGTGGACAATACACAACTTATTATTTTATATTCTATTAAAAACTTTTCTATTAAAATCAAAATCATTATATACTAAATTCGAAATTTCGGAAGATGGTAATATATATTTCTTTCTGACATTCGAATTTCGGATAGAATGAATTTGAATTTGAATAGAAAAGATTAGAATAGAAATAGAGAATAGACTAGAAAAACAATAGAACAGAATGGAATATATTATATTTTAGTCTATTTTCTATTTCTATTCTAATCTTTTCTATTCGAATTCAAATTCATTCTATACGAAATATTTATTCACATAACCATCTTCTGAAATTCGAAATTCAAATAGAATAAATTCGAATTTCGAATAGTATGAATTCAAATTTTTAAATTAATTTTAAATTTTCAAACACAGTAGAACTAGCACTACAACATCTCCAAATTTGGGGTTTCTATCACCAAGTGACCCCGAGAAACGTGGACCCAAAGTTGGGTCGCAAAATATTTTCAAATCCAGTTGAAATATTTTTACCGGATTCAAAATTATTTCAACATGATTCGAAAAAAAAAATCTTGGAGATGTTGTAGTGCTAGTTCTACTGTGTTTGCATACCAAATTTGGGGTTTCTAGCACCAAGTGACCCTGAGATATGTGGCCCCAATGTCGGGTCGCAAAATGTCAAGCACTTTTCTGCAACAGAGAAGGACATTTTGCGACCTCAACTCAATAGTTTTGAATGCGGTTGAAATAATTTCAAATCATGTTGAAATAATTTCGAATCTGGTAGAAATATTTTAACCGGATTCGAAAATATTTTGCGACCCAAATTTGGGGCCACGTATCTCGGGGTCACTTGGAGATGTTGTAGTGCTAGTTCTACTGTGTTTGCATACCAAATTTGGGGTTTCTAGCTATAAGTGGCCCGAGATATGTGGCCCCAAAGTTGGGTCGCAAAATGTCATTCTCTGCTGCAGAAAAGTACTCAACATATCATCCATACCTCGGGGTCACTTGGTGCTAGGAACCCAACTTGTGGCAAGTGGACAATCCACAACTTGGTCACATGGCACTCGTGGCAGGTCACGTGGACGGTCACGTGGCACCCGTGGTCGGTCACATACACACTTGTGGCCGTTCACGTGGCACTCTTGGCAGGTCACGTGGCACTCGTGGCAGGTCACATGGCACTCGTGGCAGGTCACATGGCACTCGTGGCAGGTGTCATGGCACTCGTGGCAGGTGTCATGGCACTCGTGGCAGGTGTCATGGCACTCGTGGCAGGTGTCATGGCACTTGTGGCAGGTGTCGTGGCAAGTGGACAATACACAACTTGTGGCAGGTGATTTGGCAAGTGGACAATACACAGAAATTCGAAATTCATATAGAATGAATTCAAATTTGAATAGAAAAGATTATTTCCATTTCTATTCTAATCTTTTCTATTCAAATTCGATTTCATTCTATATGAAATTCAAATTTTGGAAAATGGTTTCATATATATATATATATAAATAATATTTATACATATAACCATCTTCTGAAATTCGAAATTCATATAGAATAAATTCAAATTCGAATAGAAAAGATTAGAATAGAATAGAAAAACAATAGACCAGAATAGAATAAAATATATATCTGTTCTATTGTTTTTCTAGTCTATGTTCTAATTCTATTCTAATCTTTTCTATTCAAATTCATTCTATCCGAAATTCAAATGTCAGGACACATGGTTATATAAAAATATTTCGAATTTGATTCGAAAATATTTCGAATTCGAGTTGAATTTCATCCGCGATTTTTCGATTTGAAAAAATTTGGATTCGGTTAAATTCGTTAGTATTGTAATTCGGTAATTCGGATGCATCCGAATGTCCGAATAATGAAAAATTTGGACACCATCGGATTCAATATGGATTCAATAAATATGCATAGCCATAGATATCATAAATAAAGTGTAATAAAGGGATTTGTGGAACAGCAGGTACTACTTTTAAGTAGACTGCGGATGCGACAACAGGAGATGACCAGACTGCGGATGTGACTAGAGATGACCAGAGACTACAGATGGGACTACAGAAGATGACCAGAGACTGCGGATGGGACTACAGGAGATGACCAGAGACTGCAGATGCGACTACAGGAAATGACCAGAGACTGCGGATGGGACTACAGAAGATGACCAGAGACTACAGATGGGACTACAGGAGATGACCAGAGACTGCGGATGGGACTACAGGAGATGACCAGAGACTGTGGATGGGACTACAGGAGATGACCAGAGACTGCTGATGGGACTACAGTAGATGACCAGAGACTGCGGATGGGACTACAGGAGATGACCAGAGACTGCGGATGGGAGTACAGGAGATGACCAGAGACTGCGGATGGGAGTACGGGAGATGACCAGAGACTGCGGATGGGACTACGGGAGATGACCAGAGACTGCGGATGGGACTACGGGAGATGACCAGAGACTGCGGATGGGGCTACGGGAGATGACCAGAGACTGCGGATGGGACTACGGGAGATGACCAGAGACTGCGGATGGGACTACAGGAGATGACCAGAGACTGCGGATGGGACTACAGGAGATGACCAGAGACTGCGGATGGGACTACAGGAGATGACCAGAGACTGCGGATGGGACTACAGAAGATGACCAGAGACTACGGATGGGACTACAGAAGATGACCAGAGACTGCGGATGGGACTACAGGAGATGACCAGAGACTGTGGATGGGACTACAGGAGATGACCAGAGACTACAGATGGGACTACAGTAGATGACCAGAGACTGCGGATGGGACTACAGAAGATGACCAGAGACTGCGGATCGGACTACAGGAGATGACCAGAGACTGCGGATGGGACTACGGGAGATGACCAGAGACTGCGGATGGGACTACAGGAGATGACCAGAGACTGCGGATGGGACTACAGGAGATAACCAGAGACTGCGGATGGGACTACAGGAGATGACCAGAGACTGCGGATGGGACTACAGGAGATGACCAGAGACTGCGGATGGGACTACAGGAGATGACCAGAGACTGCGGATGGGACTACAGGAGATGACCAGAGACTGCGGATGGGACTACAGGAGATGACCAGAGACTGCGGATGGGACTACAGGAGATGACCAGAGACTGCGGATGGGACTACAGAAGATGACCAGAGACTACTGATGGGACTACAGAAGATGACCAGAGACTGCGGATGGGACTACAGGAGATGACCAGAGACTGCGGATGGGACTACAGGAGATGACCAGAGACTGCGGATGGGACTACAGGAGATGACCAGAGACTGCAGATGGGACTACAGGAGATGACCAGAGACTGCAGATGGGACTACAGGAGATGACCAGAGACTGCAGATGGGACTACAGGAGATGACCAGAGACTGCGGATGGGACTACAGGAGATGACCAGACTGCGGATGCAACTAAAAGAGATGACCAGACTGCGGATGGGACTACAGGAGATGACCAGAGACTGCGAATGCGACTAGAGGAGATGATCAAGTAGCCATTTTAAAATTTCTAACAGCTATACGGGGGGGTAAACAACACTATCAGGGAGGGTTTAGCGTAACAGTGAGTCTACCGTCTACAGGCAGTGTGTATTGGCAGAAAGACCTACCTGGCCAGCCGGGCTCACCTCCCACTCTGAGGTCCAGGGGCGGAGCTTTTGGTGGTAGGGGGCAGGGATTTTTGCAGTCCAGGGCGGGGCTCTCAGAGGTCCAGGAGAGGCGATCTCATTGCTCCCACTCTGCTCTGAGCACATTGACTACATGGGGCTGGGCAGGGTCAGAGCGTCAGTGGAGCTCCCAGCCCCGCCCCTCCCTGCTGACAGAGCCTCCCTCAGCCTAAACCGAGCCCAACAGTCCGGGCCAGGTAGCGGCTATCTGACAGAACACAGACGCCACGATCCAGCAGGCCGGCCGCAGCGCGGGAGGCTTTATTAGTCCAGGGGAAGGCCGCGGGAGGATGGGTGTTTTTTTTTTCGTGCGGGGGGTTGCTTTTTTTGCAGACTATAAGACAAGAAAAAAAACTTTGATCAAAATGTGCTTTATTTATTCTTTTTAAAGGCAGCAGGAGGGGATGTCCCTCCTCCCATCGTCCATCGGTGCCTCTCTGGGCTCTCCCGTGTAATCGGGAAGCCGGAGATTCGATCTGGCGGTGGCACCGGATTACCACAGATCTGGCCGAGGACTGGATGGTCCCCAGCCATCTCTATGAACCTGGGGGACCATAAGCGATGTCATGACGTCACTTCCAGCTCTGGCAGATGTAAACACTGCCATTGTTTCCCCTAGAAAGCAGAGATCAATGTTTTATTTTTTTTGCCCGGAAGACCCCCGAAGGCGGAACGAGACCCCCAGATGACGGCGGCGACGACGACGAAGAAGAAAGCCGGGCTCCTCCACTCGTGAAACAGCTAGGTAAAAGAGCAGAAGAGAGCGGAGGAGTCCGGCAAGAAGACCCCCCAAGACGGAAGAAGACCCCCGAGCAGTGCAATAAAATATTTTAAAAAATTGTGTGTTTTTTATTTACACTTTTACACCTTAGGTGAATGGGTAGGGGTACATCGTACCCCATACTCATTCACATAGGGCACGGCCCCCCTTTCCCCAGGGCACTCCCCATGTTGAGGGCACGCGGCCTGGTACGGCTCAGGAGGTGGGGGGGGGGCTCGCTCATCCCCACCCCCTTTCCTGGCCGGCCGAGCTGCGTGCTCGGATAAGGGTCTGAGATGGATTTGGGGGGGACCCCCACACCGTTTTTTGGCGTAGGGATTCCCCTTTAAATTCATGCCAGGTGACGGGGCTAGTGCGGCTGCATTCACTGCCTTCTCTAGTCCCGTCTACCTGGAGTCACATTCTAAATGAACGGACTTTCCGATCGTGTCTCGGCAAGTCCGTTCATTTCAAAAGTCCCGCAGACTTTTTCCCACGGATTTCCGCCGGAAAAGTCCGAGCGTGTGTGAGCAAGTCCACACGCTCGGAAAGTCCGGCGGAACTCCGCTGGAAAGTCCGGCGGTTTGTCCGCTGGACTAGGTTCGGCGGACGATCCCGCCAGAAAGTCCGAGCATGTGTACGCCGCATAAGGGATGTTTACATTCCTTGTGATAAGAATAAAAGTGATTAAAAAAAAATGTAGGGACAGTGTAAAAATAAATAAAATAAATACAACATAAAATATAAAGTGCCCCATCCCTCCATGCTTGTACGCGAAGCAAAGGCATACATAAGTCACGCATGCATATGTAAGGTATCACCATGAACTTCAGAGCGAGAGCAATAATTCTAGCACTAGACCGGCTCAGTAACTTTAAACTGGTAAGCTGTGAAAATGTTTAAAACGTTTGCTATGGAGATTTTTAAGTACTGTAGTATTGGGCCATTCCACGAGCATGTGCAATTTTAAAGCATGACATGTTAGGTATCTATTTATATTTCACAAAAAATGGGTTATACAGTGGGGGTTAATTACGAAAGACAATTCCAGTTGCAAAGTGCACTTGAAATTGCACTGAAAGTGCACTTGGAAGTTCAGTCGCTGTAAATCTGAGGGGTAGATCTGAAACGAGGGGAAGCTCTGCTGATTTTATCATCCAATCATGTGCAAGCTAAAATGCTGTTTTTTATTTTCCTTGCATGTCCCCCTCGGATCTACAGTGACTACACTTCCAAGTGCACTTTAAGTGCTCTTTTAAGTGCACTTGTAGTTTGTACTTGTAGTGCAAATGTAAATAACCCCCACTGTGTTTTGCATTAAAACTCACTCCAAAAAACCTGCGTTTGAAAAATCACTGCGCAAATACCGTGTGACATAACAGATTGCAACAATCTATGTAACTATGTAATCGCCATTTTATTCTCTATGGTCTCTGCTAAAAAATATAGAATGTTTGGGGGTTCTTTTTTTTTTTTTTTTTTTGCCACATCAGCTCAAACATTTCACATAGGACCTGAATCAACTTTTACTGTTCATCTCTGTCCTAATCGGTCGTCACATCATTGTGGCATTACTTGCTTTAACTTTGTAAAAATCACAATAACACAAAAAGAAGGGAAAGAAAAACTACCCTTCCCCCTGATCATTCCTTTTTTATATTTTTTTTTTTTTATTATTTTCACCCCTACTACCCCGCCCTCCCTTCCTCCGCATCACCCCGACGCCACACCATAGTACATCTGATTGTCTATGCATGTGCCTCCCTCAGGATCTAAAACTGAGTCCTAACTGATTCGGCATAGCTCCAGGTTTTTTTGAACTTAAGCCAGCCTTCCCACTTTTTTTTTTCCAAAACCCCCTTTCTTTCCTCAGCCCTGACTCTAAGGGACTCCATCTGACGAATATCTTCCACCCTATCTATCCATTCCCATATTAGTGGGCTCTCAAAATTGCCCCAATTCCTAGCTATCGATCGCTTGGCGGCATTAAGAAGGTGAGGTACCAGTGTCCTCTCGTATTGTTTTGTCTCCTCTCTAGTACCGTGCAGCAGGATGACCCAGGGATCGTTGTCCAGTTCATTACCTGTGATTTCCTTCACGTACCTTAATATTTTTAACCAATAGGTCTTAATTTTTCTACAATCCCACCAAAGGTGGGCCATAGTCCCTTTGTCATTACAGCCTCTCCAACATTCGGCCGAGGCACCTGTTTGATACATACTGAGCTTAGCGGGGGTAATGTACCACCGTGACACAACTTTGTAGTTCAGTTCGGCAGATCTGATGTCAATTGCAGACCTGTGGGTTAATTTCAATATTTTACCTATCGTGAGTGCATCTACT
The DNA here is from genome assembly GCA_028564925.1 of Lithobates sylvaticus. Taxonomy (NCBI): domain Eukaryota; kingdom Metazoa; phylum Chordata; class Amphibia; order Anura; family Ranidae; genus Lithobates; species Lithobates sylvaticus. The sequence continues at coordinate 263,759,664 of CM053031.1, forward strand.
TTTGTGCCCAGTTCCCTCTCCCAGATTTGGATGAATGGCGGTATCCCCATATCGTCCCCATCTATTAATAATTTATATATTTTGGAAATCATTTTTTTTTTCCTTTACTGCAGTAAATACCCGCTCCAGTCGGGTCAAATTGTCCCCTGTCCTAATCGGTTGGGGAAGGCTGCTTACGAAATGGCACAGTTGCAGATATCGCCACTCATCCATCTTAAACAAATCTCCTTTATTACGTAATTCAGTGAGTGAAAGTATCTTACCTTTATGCATTATGTCTTTCAATCGTGTACCCTCTTTTTTAACCCATCCCCCTCCCACTTTTACCCTCCCTGGCTGGAAGTATTCATTGTTTTTAAGTGCTATTAGTGGTGAATTAAACTCTCCGTTTAAGTGCTTATAAACCCTATCCCAGATTCGTAATGTGTTAGTGGTTATAACATGCGTGTTCTCGTCCAGGGACCTGTGAAGTGTTGGGTTCCATATAAGACTACCCAATTGCCAGTTACTTAGTGATTTTTCTAGTTTTACCCATCTTTTGTCACTGTGATCCAATCCCCACACTGGAATTCTAGACAGTACCGCTGCATAGTAGTAGTTTTCTATGTCGGGGACCGCTAAACCCCCCCTTTTTTTTTTTTCTTGTTTTAAGGTACGGAGTGCAATACGGTGCTTCCTGTGTCTCCAAATAAAATTCATAATTAAGGATTTTAGCTTTCTTAGATAAATCGCCGATAGTGGAATTGGGAGCATCTGAAATTTGTAGGTGATTAGGGGTAAAATCATCATTTTTACTGAGTTAATTCTCCCCAACCACGAGATGGGTCTGCTATTAAACTCTTTACATTTTTTAGCAATATCATCTAACAGAGGGAGGTAGTTCAATTTATACATTTCCTTCAGGGACCTAGAGAGAGTTATTCCCAGATACTTGATTTGTTTCTTCCAGGGGAACTCGAATCTCCCCTGCAGGCACTGCTGATCCTTACGGGGTACGTTAACATTCAAGACGAACGTCTTTGAGGTATTAACTTTAAAATTAGAGATCTCCCCATATTGTTTCATGATTTTCATCAGAAGGGGCAATGAGGTCTGTGGATTTCCTAGGAAGAACAAAATATCATCGGCAAATGCAGCCAGTTTATGTTCCTCGTCATCTGCTCTTACCCCATTAATTCCTGGGTGTCCCCTTATTGTAGACAGGAGGGGTTCCAAGGTCAGTAAAAATAAGAGGGGGGACAGCGGGCATCCCTGCCTAGTACCATTTTTCATAAAAAACGGCGAGGAGGTCAGTCCGTTTATTTTTATCCTAGCTGTTGGGTGGGCGTACAGCACCCCTATTTTTTGGATGATCTTGGGACCGAACCCCATATGGGTTAGAGTTTGAAACATGAGTCCCCAGTCAACCCTGTCGAACGCTTTCTCTGCGTCGATCGACAGGAGTAGACCTGGGGACCCAGCCCTCTTGATTTTATGGATTACCAGCAGCGCTCGGACTCCGTTGTCCCGTCCCTCTCTGCCGGGAACAAACCCCACCTGGTCGGGATGGACCAGTGTGCTCAAGTGGCCCCTGACCCTCTCCGCCAAAACCTTCGCATATAATTTAGTATCGGCGTTCAGGAGCGAGATTGGCCTATAACTCGAGCACACTGTTCCATCCTTCCCCTCTTTTAGGATCATAGTTATGTCCGCAGTTAATGATTCGGTCGACATTCCAAAGTTCGATCCCAATCCATTGAAATATGCACAGATTCTGGGGATTAATAGCTCGTGGAAAGTTTTATAATAAACATTTGTAAACCCGTCCGGGCCTGGGCTTTTACCTTTCGGAGAGCACATCAATGCCCTTTTAATTTCATCTTCCGTGAAGGGGCTGTCGAGCCCCTCACTTACCTCCCCCGAAAGTTTAGGGAGCCCTGCTCCCTCGAGGAATCTTTCGCCATGCTGGACCCTATCTATTTTATTCCCCTGCGGTTCCACCGAGTAAACATCTTCTAAATGCGCTCTAAAGGCTTCAGCAATGTCCCTAGAGAGGAACTCAATGTCACCATTTTGTTTCTTATTTTTTCAATAAAGTTACGAGTCTTTTTTTTCCGAAGAGTTCTGGCCAATTGTTTTCCAGATTTGTTACTCCAAATGTACCTCTCTTTAGCCACTATATCGAATGTTTGTTTTGATTGTTGTTCCATCAGGTCTTTTAAGTCCTCTCTAAGGGAGATTATTTTTGAATAGAGATCCCTGTTTAACTCAGTAGTTGATTTATGGGTCTGCTCTGCTGTTTTTATTTCTTCTACAAGGGCATTTTTTTTTATCCTACCTTCTTTTTTCTTCCAAGCTCCCTTTGTGATTAGAATCCCTCTTATATAAGACTTATGGGCATCCCATAGGGTTGAGCCCAGAACCTCCCCATTGTCATTAATTTAAAAAAAAAAATTATTTCGTTTTTAATTTGCTCCACTACTTCTTCGTCCTGGAGCAATTCCTCATTTAATCTCCAACCAGGGGAGGGAGCCTGTAATTCCGGGCAATCCAAAACCATTGATACTGGAGCATGGTCCGATAAGGAGACGATCTCCACCTTCGTTTCCTTAACTCTTTCAAGGAGGGCATGATCGATTAAAATATGATCCAGTCGGGAGTACGTCCCGTGTACGTGGGAATAGAAGGTAAAATCCCTATCTGTAGGGTGTTGTATCCTCCAGACATCGACCAGCTGATTTGACCTTAAATTCTGCTTAATCATTTTAAGTTGTTCCTTATTTGTCCCCCGGGCACGTGACGTACTATCGAGTTCCAGGTCCATACAAAAGTTCAAGTCCCCCATCAATATGACATATCCCTGTCTAAAGTCTCTTAATTTGGACAAAATCTCTTTTAAAAATTTGATCGGTTTTATATTTGGGGCGTATATGTTTGCGAAAGTATATTTATTGCCACCAAGCGAGCCCCTCAGGAACAGAAATCTGCCTTCTGGGTCCTCCACCCTACTCTCAACTTGAAAATGTGTGTCCCTTGAAAATCCTATGGCCACCCCCCTTGCCCTGTTGATGATAGCATCGCCATAGAACCAGGATGGGTAGTAACTTGTGGCTATTTGCATCCTGGACGTGTGGGAGAGGTGTGTCTCCTGAAGGAAGACCACCCCTACCCCATATCCCCTCAGTTCCTCCAAGATCTTTTGTTTTTTGCCCCGCAGGTTGAGTCCCTTTACGTTATAGGATGCAAATTTAATCAATGTCATCCTGTCTCTATGGCAAGGTTTTTTATGCCTGTGGGCATGCAGCGTCGAAGTGATGCGGAGGTTATCCCACCCTCCCCCCTCCCCCATCTTCCCCCCCCCCCCCCCCCCCTCCCCTCCCACTCCAATCCTCACCAACCCCCCCCCCCACCGCCCCACCCCTCCCCTCCCTCCCTAACCCTCTCTAGGGTCTCGGAGTCGTTGGAGGCCATTCTGGTACCTGGCCTACCCCGTCTCTCCTAATATCCCAGGTGGGGTGGGGCACTGAATGACTGGAGAATCCAGCCGTTCTCCCGATAGTAATTTGTAATCGGGGAGCAGCGAGCAATGTGCCCACGGTTCACAGCTAACGTGTCCCTCGCTCGACCTACACCGGGGGGAAAAAAAAAACAAGGGACCCCCCTCTCACCTCTCTCCTCCCGCGAACACCCCCCTCCTCTTCCCATTCTCCCCGAAAAGGGCTTAACCGTTCTCTCCCCTGTCTGCCCATCCTGGCAAATCCAGGACCTGAATGCCCATTTTACTACAGAACTCTGGCAGCTCCTCCGGAAAGCGCAATCTGGCTGAGCGCCCGTCCTTGTACCCAATCAGGCATGCAGGGAACCCCCAGGTGTATTTTATATTCGCCGATCGCAAAGCTTCTAAAAGGGGTCTCTGCTGCCTACGCCTCTCTAGTGTTTGAGGGGACAGGTCTGAATAAATTTGAACCTCGATATCCTCGTATTTCAGAGGAGGATTTCGATACAGTTTAGCCCAGATGTCGGCCTTGTCCTCAAAGTGGCGAACCTAACAATAATGTCTCTGGGTCTGCCAGAACCTGCTGTCTGCCTTCTGCCAAGTCGGTGGACTCTCTCGATACTGGGAAAATCTTCCTGTCCTCTACCTAACAGAGGGTTGAATATTGAAAATACAGTGTCCCTTAAGTCTTCCCCTTCCTTCTCAGGGACCATTTTCACTCTGATGTTTTGTCTCCTGTTTCTGTTTTCAATATCTTCCAGTTTATATTGGGTGTCCCGTTGACTTAGATGTAGTAGTCTTATCTGTTCCTTCAGCTTGAGAGTTTCAAGTTCCTGGGACTCCACCCTATTCTCAACAGATTCAACCCTTCCCAGCAAGTGGCCCCAATCTTCTCTAAGGAGATGGAATTCCCCTTTGATGGCATTTTCCATCTTCTGGAGCATTTCCTCCATCTCTTTTTTTGTAGGGCACTGTGCCCCCGCCCCCTGATCTAAGGGCCCACTTTCGTTCGTCTCACTCTCCACCGCCTGCTCTGAAAGTGTCTGATCGAGTGTCACATCCGCTCTTTTTTCTTTGGCTTTCTTTTTATCCGTCATAGCTTTGGGTTGTTGGTCCAAATTATGCGGTTGTGGACTAGTTCCAGATCTCATGTATTGTTTTATGTCACTCGCCACTGGTTTGGGGGTTTTGGGGGGGGCTTTCTTAGATGATTTGCTCATATTGCCTTTACAGAATCTTCTAATTCTCCTCCCCAGTTTGCTGGAATGGAAACTTCCACAGGTTGCTCCCGTTACTCTCCGACTTCCGCCCTGCCTTCACCTGACCCAGCTCCCGATCCTCTTCTTATCGCTCCTGTTAACTGGGATCAGTCCCAGACACCCTGCCTCCAACCTCGCAGCCGGCTCGCCTCTGTTCGGGGGTTGCCCCAGAGCCCCGTGCACTTCAAGCTGAGGGACCAGTGCACCCCCCCATCAGACCGTCCACAACTACCTTTGTCCCAGCAGGGCGGCCCGAACCAGTGCCCCAGGGGAGCACTATGCGTGCCCCTAGAAATCACCAGGGACAGGGGACCTCTCCCTCAGTCACTTCAATCCACAGCATATCCCCGGCACTGGGCCCAGAGATTGAAGGGGGTATATGGACCGATAGGGGCCTTTAGGATTTTTTCCAGGATATGTCCCTCTAGGGGAGTTTAAAGTTATGGGTGGGAAAAATACCAATTGGTATAGTATACCAGAATAATTATACCCACTCCGGGTCCTTGATGGGGAGGGATATCGGAAAAAAACAAAAAAAAGAAATACAGATCATACAGCTCAGAAATTACCGCGAGGGTGGATATTAATTATCCCCCCCACTTTTTTTTCCTTTCCTTTTTTTTTTTTTCCCTTCCCTCCCTTTTCCTTTCCCCTTAATGTTCTCCACTTTTTTTTTTCCTCCTTCCCCCTGACCTTTCTCTTCTTTTTGAGGGGGTAAGCTACCCCCCTGGTGGTGGGACAGGTGAGATCTGCAGCGTTGCGAGCTGGGGACCCGGATCGCCTTACTCAGGTATGTTCCCAAAGATGAGTACAATGTCCCAGTATAAAGTCAAATGGTAACTTACTGCATTGTATTACCAGACCATGAGGCTCCTTGCTGTGTTAGTTTGCAAAAAGTAAATACAGTGCACTACCAAGGCCAGTCTTCTTATAATTTAAGGTTCAGTTGATCCTCTTAAATACCGTTTTCCCTATCTTTACATACACAGAGAAAAACCGTTAGTCTGCCCAGATGTAGGTCCCACATGCAAATTAATATAGTTTGGAGATGCAATAATCACCCTGCTTCAGGTAAAAATAAAACACAGAGGAAAAAAAGAAATACAAAGGCTGCTGGCAGCTGTAGGTATATCGGACTTTCTATAAGAGTTCTGTAAGTAATTCATGAGACCTACCCTTTAGGCTACAAGTCCAGATTTGAGCACGGGAATCCCGGTCCAGGTTCCTCCTTAAGGGGATACTAGCTGATCATATATGAGGAGAGCACCAGCTTACCTTACACCGCTGGGTCATGGAACTTTCCCCCCACTGAAGGGGTTGGTAGGTGGAGGTACTCACGGTCCGGGGGGGACCCCCCTCAGGCATCCGGGTGTAGACTTCACAGGGGTAGGAGAGCGTCGGGGGTCAGGGTCGGCAGTTGGAAAGGCTTGCCGTAGGGTGGAGAGGGGTTGTCCCGGTCTAGGTCGCCGCAGTGTCCGTCAGCTGGCCCGGCTCTTAACTCGGCATTGCCCGAGCATGATGCTGTCGCTCGGAGGTGCACGGCGCGTACCTTCCGTGGGACGCCGGCATCAACCCTCCTCGCGGTCAGCGTTGTCTCAGGCCGCCCGCTGCATCAGGCCCCTCCCCCCGTGCGCGCCTACGTCAGCACGTCCTGGCGCATCCCCGCCCCCATTAGGGTGCTGGTTTGGGGGTTCTGAGTAATATTCTAGCAAAAAAATACAGATTTTTACATGTAGGAAAGAAATGTCAGAACTGGCCTGGGTGGGAACTATAAAATGAAAAGGAATTGTGCCTGTTTCACCATGCCCTTTGTTTGATATTCCCTTGCCAATGGGTCTTGAAAAGACAGGCAAATGTTTTTCCGTACATTGACTTTAGTGGGGTTCAAATTAAAGATCACATTTTGTGGATTTTTGGCCATGATCACTGAACATACTGCAAATTGGCTCCAATCATATTTGCTAATCACTCATCCTTATCCTGGAGAAGTCCTGGGGAAAAAAGTGTGGGAACTCCCACCCAAGATCCACTCGCCCACCAAAAAAAAAAAAAAAATGATACGCTCATATGCACAAACGCTTCAAAAGTGGTATTTTTCATCCAATTTTCTTATTGTGTGTATGAAGCTTAACTGTTAGTACATAAATAAAAACAATCCTCAATAAACATAAATACGGTAATTCTCTGAATAATCAGCATTCATTCAATTGTGCTTCCATGCAAATCTCTTAGCAGCAGGGACCTGATCTACCTGTCAGCTAGCTGTGATTGACAGGTAGATTGAAGTGGAAGATGTCATGGGGTCCCCTACTGGCAATGACTGAATGATCAGGTGTGCGGCACTTACTATTGTGAGCTGTGTCGGCGTCTGCTGGTGTAGCACCTGCCACACAGCTCGCATACTTCAAAGTCTTGAAGGACACGGCTGCTAAAGGGAACTGAGTTCCTGTTGTGGAAAAAGTACAGGAACTCCGTTCCCATGCGTTCCCGCAGGACTTGAGCCCTGGTACTGACCTGGAACAAGTGTGGAGGATGAGAATTCTTTGGTTCAGGATGACATCTCGAAACATGGAGCTTTGGAAACGACCAGATCTCTATCCCGGGTCCAGCAGCTTCCCTATCAGACAGACACAGTTGGATCCTCCAGTCAAAACGTAGCAGTGAGAAATCTTAAAATACAGAAGCCACAAGCCTTTACAATATTCTATAAATGTTTTAATATAATTGATGGTATCAAGGTTTGGGGTTGACAAGTTATGTCATTGGGAAGGTATGCAAATAAAATCTTTTGGCCCATTAAATTAGATTTTCAGATTAATAGTCCTAATTGTGACCTAATTTTAGAACTAAAAAGTAGAACCTGTTACTTAAGGCATACATGTGTAATCTGGGGTTTCAACTTTATATAGTCCTGACATATTCTTCAAGCGCCATACATGTATATCAAACCAGAGTGGCTCAAGACAGAAGAGCTTACATTCTTTGTCTCTATCACTCACATACAGTACAGTACACACCCTAGAAGTCATGTATGGAAAAAGACGGTTCCAAAAAAATACTATAAGCAGGTAGGATTGTGCAATCCCGTTTTCTTTGTATTGCTTACTTTGTGTGAAATCCCTGGTTTACCGCCAGCCCATTATTCTAAAGTACGCTGCGCTTTCAAACTAAAAATCCAAACAGTGAAATAAAAAATGTGCTATATAACAGCAATAAAGTGATAAAGTGCTAAAATACATACAATATTCCAAATAAAGTGCTTTCATGCAGGATATGATAAAACGTCCATATGGTGAGAAAAAAAAAAAGCAATCAATAAAATCCTTAAACCAATATAATGAACCAAATTATAAAAATCCTTATAAAAAAAAAAATATATGTGAGAATACACGCATTGGAACCTGTAAATAGTTCAGTGGTAAATCCGGATTCCTGTGGTGGCCTCACTCTGTGCTTCAATATGGTAATGGAGTCCCTTTTGTGCCTCAGTAATACCAATAGAAAAAGGAGGACTTCATAGCAGTGGCGGCTGGTGCTCCAAATTTTTTTGGGGGGGGGGGCAAACAGCCTCACTGACATCAAACGCTGCCACTGTGCCCATCAAACGCTGCCACTGTGCCCATCAAACGCTGCCACTGTGCCCATCAAACGCTGCCACTGTGCCCATCAAACGCTGCCACTGTGCCCTCAAACACTGCCACTGTGCCCCAAGTGCTGCCACTGTGCCCATCTAATGCTGCCACTGTGCCCCAAGTGCTGCCACTGTGCCCATTAAATGCTGCCATTGTGCTCCAAACACTGCCAGCGTGCCCCAAGTTCTGTCACTGTGCCCATTAAATGCTGCCAATATGCCCTCTGCCCGCCATCTACCAGCACTTACCATGTCTCGGTGTGCAGCTGGTGACGGCGTTAAGCGGCGAGCAGTGTCTCCTCATCGACCCGATATCTTCTCCCGCGCTCCTCCTGTCTTCTGCAATGATTGGACGCCTAGGCGTCCAATCACAGAGCCTGTGACTTCAGCCAATTCAGGTGACAGGTAACACAGACCCGGCAACCTGATTGGCTGAGAGGCGGGTCTGTGTTAGGGAAGCGATGTATTTGCTTCTCTAACACAATACTGTGTAAACAGCGAAAAGCACAGCATTGCGCCCGCTGTTTACACTTATGGAAGCCTATTAGAGCCCACCGCTCTAATCAGGTTGCCTATTAGAGCTTACAGCTCTAATAGGCCGCTTCCAAAAACACCCCCCCCCCCCCACTGTAATTCAGATGCCCGGCGCCCGACAAGGGGCCGAACACCTTAATAGGGGGCGGCAGCGGTGACTCAATGCATGAATCTATCTATTGGTGATAGAGCGGTGCAGGAGAGAGGGGGCGGTGCTCCTGCGCCCTCTATGCACGCACCGCCACTGCTTCATAGTGTAGTATATTAAAACGTTTATTCTCAACACCGTAAAAAATCCCTTGCAGGGTACTCACATTTGCATGGCGCCACTCTAAAATAGCATAAAAAACAAGCTGCAGCGGCTGATATCACGGTGGTATGCTGATCGTCCTTAGTGGGTGCACTGACTAGCGTTTCCATCCTGTCCCCTTCCCCCGTCCTGCCAGCCCCTCTGCTTTCTTAAATTGTGTGTAAACCCATTACAACCACTTTAACCTACAGGTAAGCCTATATTAAGGCTTACCTGTATGTGCAAGAAATATCTCCCAAACCTAAAAGGTTTAGGAGATATTTGCAGAAACAGTGGCACCGATGTCTACGGCGCATGCACCGTAGACATCGGGCGCAGGCGCACTGAGCATGCAGTTTCTAGCGGCGATCATGCCGTTAGTGGCGGCACCTGCATGCATGCGCGGGAGTGACGTCATCGCTGCTCCAGCCAGTCACAGTGCCGGAGCAGCAATACCCGGAACACACGCCGAGTCAACATGTCAGCGACGGAGGAGGTGAACGAGGGTCGCTTCGGGGGCTTCGATCTCAGGTAAGTAATTCCGGCTTTTTGGTTGTTATATATCCACATCAGCTCCAGCACTTCCGTTGGCTTTGCATGTGTGTCTCTGCAGGCACCAGCAGCACTTCCGGGTGGTGGTTAGCGGCGGTGGAACGCAAAGCGTCACTTCCGTCGATCGTCGTGTAGGTCACGACCAAAAAGCAAGTCACTTATCTGTTATGCTGATTGAAAGTTTAAACACTGTACGTATATTACTTTAGGGGTTATCTTTGGGGCATTTGTGAAATTTTAAAACTTTAAATAAAAACAGAATTACGCTATGTGCAAAACTCTGTTTTTATGGCTGTTTTATTTGGAGAATCTATGCTTCTGGACCTCTGATGTTAAGGATGCAGTGCTGTAACCCTGGTGATGATACTCATTGAAAAGGCTACCTTACTGGTTTGACCTGGTTTTATATCTGTGGATCGGTGGGGATATGGATGCAGTTGTTACCCTGGTGATGACACTTATCTGAAAGGCTGTTTTACTTTGTTTATCTGGTGAGTTTAACCCCCTGGGGGGGGGGGGGGTGTGCCTCACGTGGTGAGAAGATAACAGGATAAAGCGGTGCTTGGATAGACACCCTGAGTGTATCTACAGAAAATCACCTCTATGGCCCCTTTCACACTGGGGCAGGGAGCCGCGGTGACGGTAAAGCAGCGCTATATTTAGCGCTGCTTTACCGTCGTTTTAACCGCGGTATTCGGCCGCTCGCGGTGCGGTTTTACCCCCCGCGAGCGGCCGAAAAAGGGTTAAAGACCCCCCGCAGAGCGCCGCCGTAACGGCGCTTTGCGGCGGTATTGCCGCGGTTTTACCGCGGTTTCCCATTCAAATCAATGGGAAGGAGCAGTATAGGAGCGGTGTACACACCGCTCCTATACCGCTCCAAAGATGCTGCTAGCAGGACTTTTTTTGCCGTCCTGCTAGCGCACCGCTCCAGTGTGAAAGCCCGCCGGCTTTCACACTGGAGTTAAAGGGGCCGGATTTTTTCAGGCGGTGAACAGACGCTATTTTTAGCGCTGTACCGCCTGAAAAACGCCCCAGTGTGAAAGGGGCCTTGAGTTGGGCCTTGTGTTGAACTGCTCACCTATCACTACTACACCTAAAGACTACTCACTTTTTTTATTTATTTTTTATTTCTCGATTTTGGATATAACACGAAAGATTATATGTGTTTATACCTTTAAGCGCTGTTTTAGTATCTTATTTTACAGGAAACAAACTGTTCGATTTTATACTATCTAGTCTTTACATTTTTTTATATTTTAAACAGCTGCTTAGTCTATATTTTATATATATATTTTTACAGTATTTATATATATATATATATCAATACGTTCAATTTAGTCTGATTGGGTCTGGAATTGTGTGGACGCATCTGGCGCTGAGTAGTGTATGATAGGCCATTAATATACACTCTTCTTGCTCATATATATATATATATATATATATATATATATATATATTACAGTAGCAAGGCGACTTTCCTGCACATGATCCTGTACTTCAGGGTCTAGGGCGTTGCGATATCGCTGTCCCTATATAAGAGAGAAGAGCTGGCAACTCCAATGTCCTTGTTGCAAAAAACGTATTGGCTACTAATGAACATGAAAAAGCAAACAGCTGACGTGTTTCGCCGTGAGCCATACACTATACGAAAAATCGGACAAAATTATGTCCCTTAGACAGTTCGTTCATTTTTCAGACAGTTGATGGGCACAAATTGGTAATCGTTTGGGACTTTTTTGAGCCCAAAAAACGAAGGACAAGTTTGGACATTTTCTGCCAAACGAATGTTAAATTGAAAAGTTAATAATTTTCCCGTCCAAACTGTTTGCCCTAGGTGTATGTGAAAAAATTGATTCTTTTACGTCCACTGAACGATTTAGCGGTCATTACATGATGGCACTATCGTTTGCTCTCACAGCCGAATGTTAGTTTTTCAAAAATGGGTTCAAACTATTTTTCTTATTTTTCGTGTGGCCAGCATTAGTCATAGCAAGTTTACAATGAAATAAAAACATTTATAGAGAAACAGATACAAAACTCCACCCTCTTCTGAGGCACAAAGGGCTAATTACCTCATTATCGCTCAGGAGTATTAGAGTACTCCCAGGAGGGAGGGGTGAAGGGAAAGCACTGGGTCCTAAAGGAATAATGTTAATAGACAGTGCAATCAGCACTATAAGTCGCTGATTGCCGCCATTACTAGTAAAAAAAAAGAAAATTGTAGACGCTATAACTTTTGCGCAAACCAATATACGCTTTTTGGGATTTTTTTTTACCAATCATGTAGCAGAATACAAATTGATTTAAATGTATGAAGAAATTTGATTCATGGCATATGTTTTATAGCAGAAAGTAAAAAATATGTATTTTTTTTTTTCAAAATTGACGTTCTTTTTTGTTTAAATCGCAAAAAAAAAAAAATCGCAGGTGATCAAATACCAATAAAAGGAAAGCTCTATTTTTGGGGAAAAAAAGGACAATTTTGTTTGGGTACAGCGTCACACAACTGCAGAATTGTCAGTTAAAATAACGCAATGGCGTATAGCAAAAAAAAAATAACCTGGTGATGAAGGGGGCTAAAACCTCCGGAGGTCAAGTGGTTAATAGAAATTGTCAGAAATCTCTCCTTTGACAATTTTTTTTGCTGGCAAAAAAAAAAAAGACGAAATTGTCATAACTTTTTCCTCATTTTACCTTACACTAAATCATCTTTCCTATGTTTGGTGGTCTGACAAGTATGCCATTTGAGTCCTATTGTCATGGTTATGCAGTAATCTTTCTCTGTTTGCTTACCTCTCCTCATGTGTTTAGACTAATGCCGCGTACACACGTACGGACTTTTCCCGGCGGACCTAAGTCCAGCGGACAATCCGCTGGACTTTCCAGCTGGGTACGCTGGACTAAAAAGCGAACGGACTTGACCACACACGATCACGCAAAAAGTCCGACGGTTCACGCGATGACGTACAGCACGTACGACGGGACTAGAAAACGAAAAATACTAGAAAAATACTTGCTACTGAGCATGCGTCCTTTTTGGTACGCCGGACCATACTACACACGACCGGATTATCCGCTGGACTGCCAAGTCCAGCGGATAATTTGAAAACAAAACCTGAAACTTTAGTCCGCCGTACTTTGGCCAAAAAAAGTCCGCCGGCGCCCACACACGAGGGGATTATCCGCTGGACTTCGGTCCAGCGGATAATCCCGCGGGATAGTCCCTTCGTGTGTACGCGGCATAAGAGGCCAGCCACTCTCACCTGGTGGTTTTTATAACCTCTCCTATAAGCATGGCTCCACCCCAGGCCCTATCAGGGAACCCTATATTAACCTGTGCACTGCAAGCCAGTGGTGCTGATCAACCATGGTGTCATGGGTGTCCGCGGGGGTGTGTCAAGTGCCCCCCCTGGAATCAGGATCGGATCTTAAATTCAGCACAGTTGTGTCTCTATCGAGATGCCGCACTCGGGTGCCACCCACCAGTGGGGTGACACCATTAAGGTGCTGCCAAGTGTAGTGTGACTTTGGGCTCTTTTCCCTGCTCAGTCCAGCAGAGAACTTTGCGGTGCTGTGACGGAAGAATGGCGAGCTGCGGGCTATCAGAGGTTTCCCCCCCTTGCCCCACCCATTCTTCTGTCAGGGAGAAGAGACAGCAGCTCTCACCAGAATTTCCCACCCAGCTTCCTGCCCTGCTCCGTTCCTTCCCTATTGGTCATAACTGAGGGCCAATCAAAGGGAACTAGGAGAGGCAAGCTTCACGGGACAGGTAGTCCCAAAAGATTGGCGGCTCCATTTTCCCACGGGGAGAAGGCTACAGCTCGATCAAGGGAGAGATTGAGAGACTGCAGCCTGGAAAGAAGCTGAGGGAGAGAGTGCTACAGGACGAGGAGTGTGCTGGGCGGAAGCCAGAGAGAGAGCCTGCCAGGGCCACAAAAGAGAGTCATGCTGTCCAGCACCACCAGAGAGGGAGCCACACTGGCCAGCACCACCAGAGAGAGAAAGACTGAACCACTACCAGGGTACAGACATGCTACACTACTGACCAGTGTCTCCCCCGGGGAACCCAGAGTGAACGATCGTCCAGCCGGAGTGATCACTGCTGTAGTTTCGATGGGTCTGGTAAGAGGGCCTGTTGGCCATTACCCATTACTTATCCTATGGACTGTAATACGTCTGCAGACTCTGACCATAATAATTTGATAATGACATTGTCGAAAAGGGGCGGTGCATGGGTGACCCTAAAATTATGCCCCCCCCTGAAAAAAGTTCTGCGGACGCCCATGCATGGTGTATCCATGGTTGGCTTCCTGGTGCCTGCGTGCTGTGTGCGTGATGTTTGTCTGTTACCGAACTTGGCGTGTTCTCAACGATTCCTGTCTGCTTGTGACCTTGACCCTTTGGCATGTCCCCGACCATCCCTGTCTGCCTGTGACCCTGAACCTTTGGCGTGTACTCGTTGTTCCTGTCTGCTAGTTACCCTGCCCTCTGCCTTATCCCCTTACTATCCTTGTCATTCCAGCCTGCTGCTTCCTTCTCCTGTAGTCTACTGTGAGCGTGAGCTGTGAGACCCTGGGGCTGCGACCTGGAGCCAGACTGCAGCGAAATCCATCCTCACCACTAGAGGCTCTGGCGAACACCTGCTGGCTCTTAGACTCCGCGCCCTGGGCAATCTATGGTCTAGCTCCCACTGGGATCTGTGTTAGTGATCCAGTAGACCTGTGTCCTGAATCTCCATGGGTACAATCCGCAGCAGTCAGTCCTAAGGTCCACTACCTATCGGTGCACTTCCGATTCCTACTGAGTGCACCTGTCACCTGGTCTCAGGTGACCTGACAGTTTGACCAGCCATGGACCTGGCTGATGTGCCGCTTCCGGCAGATGATCCATTGCAGGGCTTAGTTCGCAGACTTGAGACCCAAGAATCGCATCAGACCCAGGTGATGCGATTCCTTCAAGATCTGGCTTCCCGCTTCGAGCAGCTGCAGGCTTCCTTGGGAGCCCCGAACCCGCAACCTCAAGTACAGCCAGCAGCTGCACCTATCGCACCAGTCGCATCCACGCATTCATATTTACTGCCAGCTCCGTCCCGTTTCTCTGGAGACTCCAAGGCCTGCAGGGGCTTCCTCAGCCAATGCACCATTCATTTTGAGCTCCAGCCTCAACTTTCGGTCTGATCGGGCAAAGGTTGCTTATATCATATCCCTCCTGTCAGGCGAGGCGCTAGCTTGGGCTGCCCCTCTGTGGGAACTGAATGATCCAGTGGTTTCTAGCCTGTCTGATTTCTTGAAACTTTTTGTGAATATCTTCGAGGAACCGGGTCATGTCTCCTGAGCGGCTAGCGCTCTTTTACATCTCCGTCAAGAGTCCGCTTCTGTGGGACAGTATGCTCTTCAGTTCCGTATCCTCACAGCTGAATTAAGCTGGAATAATGAGGCCCTAGTTGCAACCTTTTTACATGGCCTCTCTGATAGAGTGAAGGATGAATTGGCAGGAAGATCCCTTCCTGCTGATCTGGACAGTGTCATCACCTTGTGTGACCAGATCGATATTCGCTTTCAGGAGAGGGCCCTGGAAAAGACTCCAGCACTCCCCGTTCTTTAGTCAGCCTGAGCTCCCAGTCCCCTCTCTTCGATCCGATGAGCACCCCCTGCCTGCTGAGGAACCTATGCAGTTGGGCTGGACCAAGTTACCTCCCGTTGAACGCGCTAGGAGCAGAACTCTGGGCCTATGCCTCTATTGTGGGGCCAAAGGTCATTTCCGTGACACTTGTTCTCTTCGTCCGGAAAAACGCTCAGGGGTAATACATCTGGAAGGTGGAGTATTAGACCCTGAAATATCTCATTCACCTTCTCGTCTTCTCCTTTCTGTGTTGCTTCATGTCAGCACTTCCTCTCGTTCGGTCTCAGCACATCTGGATTCCGGAGCCGCTGCCAATTTCATGGATTGGGATGCTGCATCCTCCATGAGACTTACCCTTTTGCCCCTTACAATGCCATTGGTGGTCTTGGCGATGGATGGCACTGTTCTCCCAGGGGGCCCTATCCGTTTCCAGACCCTTCCTGTCAAGATGTCAGTAGGGACACGCCACCAGGAGTGGATATCCTTCCTTGTCTTACCTAAGGCTTCATGTCCTATCATATTAGGTCTTCCTTGGTTACGGCTCCATTCCCCACACGTTGACTGGACTGCTGGACAGATCCTGGCTTGGGGTTCCTCCTGTTCCTCTTCCTGCCTACTCAAGGTTACCCCAAAAGAGAAACTTCCTGTTGTCACTGTCCCAGTAGCGTCTGCTATTCCCACTGTATATAGTGATCTCTGGGATGTGTCCTGCGATAGTCGGACTGATGCACTCTCTAGGTCTTGTGAGGGGCCCACCTATGACCCACCTATGATCCTGAGTCGATCTTTCACTCCAGTTTGCATAACCATTTACCTTTGCCTGTCCCTAATCTCCCTTGGACGCACAGCCAGGCTAACTTGTCCGCAAGTTCCACAGTCGCTATGCCCTATGATGCGATGGAGATGGTCACTACACTTGACAATACTATTCAGTCGGCCTCTGCACTAGTTATGCCAATCCAGCCCATGCCCAGTAAGCTTTCTGCTTCTTGTTCAGGACCTTCTGTAACCTGGCCTCACCTTACTGCTACTATGCCCTTAACCATTCCTAAAAAGCCTTTAGTCCTCAAGTCCTCTCGTCCTCTCCCTACCTCGGTTCCGGTCTCTGAGGATAATCTAAAATATGAGGTTAGTCAAGTTTTGGATTCCCGGCTCCGTAAAGGCATTCTTCAGTACCTCATACATTGGAAAGGGTTTGGTCCTGAGGAGAGGTCTTGGATCACTGCATCTGAGGTCCTTGCTCCTCATCTGTTGAGGAGGTTCCATATGGAGTTTCCCTTTAAGCCTGGACCCAGATGGGGAGGCCTCATAAGAGGGGGGGGGGTACTGTCATGGTTATGCAGTAATCTTTCTCTGTTTGCTTACCTCTCCTCATGTGTTCAGACTAAGAGGCCAGCCACTCTCACCTGGTGGTTTTTATAACCTCTCCTCTAAGCATGGCTCCACCCCAGGCCCTATCAGGGAACCCTATATTAACCTGTGCACTGCAAGCCAGTGGTGCTGATCAACCGTTGTGTATCCATGGTGTGTTCGGCTTCCTGGCTCCTGCTTGCCGTGTGCTCGATGTTCGTCTCTGTTACCGACCTTGGCGTGTTCTCAATGATTCCTGTCTGCTTGTGACCTTGACCCTTTGGCATGTCCCCAACCATCCCTGTCTGCCTGTGACCCTGAACCTTTGGCGTGTACTCGTTGTTGTTCCTGTCTGCTAGTTACCCTGACCTCTGCCTTATCCCCTTACTATCCTTGTCATTCCAGCCTGCTGCTTCCTTCTCCTGTAGTCTACTGTGAGCGTGAGCTGTGAGACCCTGGGGGCCGTGACCTGGAGCCAGACTGCAGTGAAGTCCATCCTCACCACTAGAGGCTCTGGCGAACACCTGCTGGCTCTTAGACTCCGCGCCCTGGGGAATCTATGCTCTAGCTCCCACTGGGATCTGTGTTAGTGATCCAGTAGACCTGTGTCCTGAATCTCCCTGGGTACAATCCGCAGCAGTCAGTCCTAAGGTCCACTACCTAGCGGTGCACTTCCGATTCCTACTGAGTGCACCTGTCACCTGGTCTCAGGTGACCTGACACCTATATAACGCCATACCTCCTAATATTTTGAGATGGGAATGAGGGACACCTACTAACAAATGTACGTAGGCATAGGGCCCGCCCCCCTGCCACAACCCCTTAACCACATCAATACTGGGCACTTTCGCCCCCTTCCTTCCCAGACCAATTTTTAGCTTTCAGCGCTCTCGCACTTTCAGGCCCGGTTCACACTGCTGCGGTGCGGGAGATCGCATATGATTCGCACCGCACTGCAGTTCAAATCATATGCGATCTCTGTGCGATGCAAATTCAGCCATACAGATAGTATGGCTGAATTCGCATCGCATTCGGCCCAAAATCGGACAGGACCCTTTTTTTCGCTCCGCAGCAGAATCGGATCGCATGGTGTTCTCACCATGCGATCCGATTCCTGTCCGAGTTTGCAGATCGCACTGCGATATGCGAGCTGCTATGGGGTGTCATTAACATTTCATTGACACCCCCAGCAGCTCGCATAGGGCAGTGTGAACTGCCGGCGGGAGACATGCGGTGCGGGAACTCGCAGTGTATTCGCAGCGTTCCCGCACCGCAGCAGTGTGAACCCAGCCTTAATAAGAATTGCACAGTCATGCAATGCTGTACCCAAATAACATTTTTATCATTTTGTTCGCACAAATAGAGCTTTTCTTTTGGTGGTATTTATTCACGACTCTGTTTTTTTTATTTTTTGCAATATAAGCGGAAAAAGAACGGAAATTTGGAAAAAATAACTTTTTTCTTTATTCTATTTTAAAAGAAATCCAATAAAACCAAATTTTGTCATAAATTTAAGCCAAAATGTATTCTGCTACATGTTTTTGGTAAAAAAAAATCCTGTTAAGTGTATAGTAATTGGTTTGCGTGACATATGTATGCAAATGATTATGTGCAGGTGATCACGGACATATGTGTGCAAATGGTCATTGGGACATGTGCTTTTACTGTTATATATGTGGGGGACATGTGTTTTGGGGATCATTACTATGTGGGGACATGTGTTTTGGGGACATGTGTGTTTTACTGTGAGGTGACACTACACTGGTGATCAGTGAGTAAAAAGCTGTAAACAGCTCATACTCACTGATCGCCAGCCGGCTGCAGAAATCCACTCTCCTCAGCGATCACTTCCGTGTGAGGAGAGGAGAGCCGATCGCCTAGCAACCGGCTGTTTGTTTACATCACATGACGGCCGTGATTTGACACGGCCGCCATGTGATCAGGAGGGCCAATCACAGAGCCCTCCTGCCGATCTAAGATGCGCCGTCTCTCGGTGACACGAGCGCGTCGGGAGCGCGCCGCTGCGCGGGATCACTCGCGATCCCGCTCCTTCTGAGGGACGTTCCTGAACGTCCACTCAGGAGAGATAGCCCACCCGGCCGTTTATGTGCAGTGGCCGGGTGGGAAGTGGTTAAAGGAGAATTAACCAAAAAAAAAGGTTAATTAAATCCACAAGGACTTTTTTTTACCACTACTATTCCTTTAAATTGGCTTTTAAAATGTACAAATGCAGCAATTTAGAAATTGGGTGAAAGGTTTAGCACCGGGAAACAATTTTTGAAAGATAAAAATTGCATTTTATATACAAATATATAGATCAGAGCAAAATGAGGGACAAATGATGAGGGACAGAGGGACATTGCTCCAAATCGGGGACAGTCCCTCCAAATCAGGGACAGTTGGGAGCTATGTATAATGCTAACCCCATGCTGCTTCTGATTCATTCTAGTAGTCTTTTGTACAAAAATTTAGACAAAGGTTTAAATGCCATGCATGCCACTGGTATCTAGTAGACATGGGAACTGTCAAAAAATTAGTTTTGTTTTGTTCAGTTTCGTACATAAAAAAAATCGTAATTCGTGTATGAAATTCCGTTAGAATTCGTACGAATCGTATTTTTTTTTTTCGAATCGTTACGAATCGTTGGTAAAGTTACGAATCGTTAACGCGGCTAATGAATTGTCGGTTCTCGTAACAAAGAGAACAATTTTAATCCAACTACAAATATCGAATTTCAATTTCAAGTTACGAATCGTTAATAAATCCAACTACAAATATCGAATTTCAACTAATAAATTATTATAGCGGATATAACGAATGATTTGAATGAATTCGAGATTCAGTATATCTAATATAGAGAACTGTTCCTGCACAAAGTGTCATTTTTGCAGGAAAAAAAGCTATTTAAAATCACTTGCGGCTAATGAATTGTCGGCTCTGTAACACAGAGAACAGTCATTCATTGATGAAAAAAAAAAAAAAAAAAAGTGTAGGGGTCCCCCCAAATTCAATAACCAGGCCCTTCAGGTCTGGTATGGATATTAAGGGGAATCCCAGCCAAAAAAAATGGCGTGGGGTCCCCCCTAAATATCCATACCAGACTCTTCAGGTTTGGGATGGATTTTAAGGGGACTCCCAAAGCACCTTGTCCCCATGTTGATGAGGACAAGGGCCTCATCCCCACAACCCTGGCCGGTGGTTGTGGGGGTCTGCGGGCGGGGGGCTTATCGGAATCTGGAAGCCCCCTTTAACAAGGGGACCCCAGATCCCGCCCCCCTGTGTGAAATGGTAAGGGGGTACAAAATTACCCCTACCAGTTCACCAAAAAAGTGACAAAAATGACAGGAGACGGTCTTTGACAATTCCTTTATTAAAATCTTCTTTCTTCTGGTCTTCCTTTCTTCATCCTTCGGTTTCTTCATCTTCTCCTTCCGGCATCTTCTTCCATCATCTTCTTGAGACCCCCACAACCACCGGCCAGGGTTGTGGGGACGAGGCCCTTGTCCTCATCAACATGGGGACAAGGTGCTTTGGGGGGTCTCAGACCCCCAAAGTATCCTCCCAATGTTGAGGATATGTGGCCTGGTACGGTTGTGGAGGGGGGGGCTGCTCTTGTCCCCCCCTCTTTTCCTGCGGCCTGCCAGGTTGCGTGCTCGGATAAGGGTCAGGTATGGATTTTGAGGGGGACCCCACGGCATTTTTTTTGACTGGGGTTCCCCTTAATATCCATCCCAGACCTCAAGGGTCTGGTATGGATTTTGAGGGGGACCCCACGCCATTTTTTTTTTGGCTGGGGTTCCCCTTAATATCCATAGCAGACCTGAAGGGGCCTGGTTATTGAATTTGGGGGATTCAAATTAATTGTCGGATCCGTAACACAGAGAACAGTCATTCATTGAAGTCATTGATAAAAAAAAGTGTGGGGGTCCCCCCAAACTCAATAACCAGGCCCTTCAGGTCTGCTATGGATATTAAGGGGAACCCCCGCTTCAAATTAAAAAAAATGACGTAGGGGTCCCCCTAAATATCCATACCAGACCCTCCAGGTCTGGGATGGATTTTAAGGGGAACCCCGGCCAAAAAAAATAACGTGGGGTCCCCCTCAAAATCCATACCAGACCCTTATCCGAGCACGCAACCTGGCAGGCTGCAGGAAAAGAGGGGGGACGAGAGCGGCCCCCCTCCCTCCTGAACCATACCAGGCCACATGCCCTCAACATTGGGAGGGTGCTTTGGGGTCCCCCCAAAGCACCTTTTCCCCATGTTGATGGGGACAAGGGCCTCATCCCCACAACCCTGGCCATTGGTTGTGGGGGTCTGTGGGCGGGGGGCTTATCGGAATCTGGAAGCCCCCTTTAACAAGGGGGCCCCCAGATCCCGCCTCCCCCTGTGTGAAATGGTAAGGGGGTACAAAAGTACCCCTACCATTTCACCAAAAAAGGTGACAAAAATTGTAAAAATGACAGGAGACGGTCTTTGACAATTCCTTTATTAAAATCTTCTTTCTTCTGCTCTTCCTTTCTTCATCCTTCGGTTTCTTCATCTTCTCCTTCCGGCATCTTCTTCCATCTTCTTCTTTCATCTTCTTCTTCCTCTAAACCGCTTCTTCTTGCGCCGGTCTTCACGTCCGGCATCTTCTTCCATGGCGTCGCCGTCTGTTCTTCTGTCGGGCCGCTCCTCGCAATGGGAGGCTCCCGCTGTGTGAGGCTTCGCTCCGTCTGACAGGTCTTTTATAACGGAGGGCACCTGGTGACCCCGCCCCCCTCTGACGTCATGGGGAAAGCCATAGGGAAGTCCCCATGACGTCCCTGTGCGTCAGAGGGGGGCGGGGTTACCAGGTGCCCTCCGTTATAAAAGACCTGTCAGACGGAGTGAAGCCTCACACAGCGGGAGCCTCCCATTGCGAGGAGCGGCCTGAGAACAGACGCCGACGCCATGGAAGAAGATCCTGGAATTGTCAAAGACCGTCTCCTGTCATTTTTAGAATTTTTTACTTTTTTTTTACCCCCTTACCATTTCACACAGGGGGAGCCGGGATCTGGGGGTCCCCTTGTTAAAGGGGGCTTCCAGATTCGGTAAGCCCCCCGCCCGCAGACCCCCACAACCACCGGCCAGGGTTGTGGGGATGAGGCCCTTGTCCCCATCAACATGGGGACAAGGTGTTTTGGGGGGACCCCAAAGCACCCTCCCAATGTTGAGGGCATGTGGCCTGGTATGGTTCAGGAGGGAGGGGGGCCACTCTCGTCCCGCCCTCTTTTCCTGCGGCCTGCCAGGTTGCGTGCTCGGATAAGGGTCTGGTATGGATTTTGAGGGGGACCTCACGCCATTTTTTTTTTTTTGGCCGGGGTACCCCTTAAAATCCACCCCAGACCTGAAAGGTCTGGTATGGATTTTTAAAGGGGACCCCACGCCATTTTTTTTTTTTTGGCTGGGGTTCCCCTTAATATCCATAGCAGACCTGAAGGGCCTGGTTATTGAATTTGGGGGGACCCCTACGCTTTTTTTTTTTATATCAATCAATGACTGTTCTCTGTGTTACGGAGCCGACAATTCATTTGCCGGCAATAGCCGCGAGTGTTTTAAATAGCTTTTTTTCCTGCAAAAATTACACTTTGTCATTCGAATTCATTCGAATTCATTCGTTATATCCGCTATAATAATTTCTTTCAAATTAGTTGAAATTCGATATTTGGTAGTCGGATTCGAATAATTTCGGCGACGAAATTCGTAAACGGAATTTCGTATTCTGTACGGAATTCGTATTAGAAAAAATTCATACTACGGATTCGTAAATTCGTACGAATTTCGAAAATTTTGTACGAATTCGTACGAAACTATGTCTAGTACCTAGGCAAACAATTGCTAGCTCTATAGATAGAGATAGAGAGATAGAGATATAGATATAGAGAGATATAGATATAGAGAGATATAGATATAGAGAGAGAGATATAGATATAGAGAGAGAGATATAGATATAGAGAGAGAGATATAGATATAGAGAGAGAGATATAGATATAGAGAGAGAGATATAGATATAGAGAGAGAGATATAGATATAGAGAGAGAGATATATCTATCTATCTCTCTATCTATCTCTCTATCTATCTCTCTATCTATCTCTCTATCTATCTCTCTATCTATCTATCTATCTATCTATCTATCTCTATCTCTCTCTCTCTCTCTCTCTCTCTCTCTCTCTCTCTCTCTCTCTCTCTCTCTCTCTCTCTCTCTCTCTCTCTCTCTCTCTCTCTCTCTCTCTCTCTCTATCTCTATCTCTCTATCTCTCTCTCTCTCTATCTATCTATCTATCTATCTCTATCTCTCTCTCTATCTATCTATCTATCTATCTATCTCTCTATCTCTCTATCTCTCTCTCTATCTATCTATCTATCTATCTCTCTATCTCTCTCTCTATCTATCTATCTATCTATCTATCTATCTATCTATCTCTCTATCTCTCTATCTCTCTCTATCTCTCTATCTCTCTCTCTCTCTCTATCTCTCTCTATCTCTCTATCTCTCTATCTCTCTATCTCTCTATCTCTCTATCTCTCTATCTCTCTCTCTATCTCTCTATCTCTCTCTCTATCTATCTCTCTCTCTATCTATCTCTCTCTCTATCTATCTCTCTCTATCTATCTCTCTCTCTCTCTCTATCTATCTATCTCTCTCTCTATCTATCTCTATCCAATACCTATGTAACTAAAAGTAGTCAGGGCTGATTGGATAATGCAGATAAAACCCCTTTTAATAAAACCAAATTGAAAAAAATTGTACTTACAAAGTGATGGCTTTGTCAGAACGTATCCCAGGTGAAACAAAGTCTAGGTGTAGGTCAAGTCCTACAGGAGCCCAGAGTAATTCTCACAGGCCAGTTGGGAAAAGGAGAGTAGAGGCCATCATTGGGGACTCTGAAGAGGACATCCAAAGGAAATGCTCAGCAACTTTACCAGAATAGTAAAGCTATAGGTGGGGGCCAGCAATTCAGTTATGACAGAAGTACTAGACGCTGGTTAGATGACCTGTCAAACAGAAGAACTTGCCTCTAAAACTCCCTCCTAAAAGGGGGCTGGTTGGACCACTGCAAATTTCAAAGCAAAACCAGCATCTAAACGTAATTGCCCTTACTGCCATACACTTCTCAAAAGGCAGAATTTGGAGCTTGACTACCCACAACTAGGGATGAGCCTAACACCCCCGGGTTCGGTTCGCACCAGAACCTTCGAACCGACCGAAAGTTCGCGCGAATTTTCGAACCCTATACGTTATAATGGACGCGAACGTTCGAAATCAAAAGTGCTAATTACAACGGCCAATATGCATGTTAATGTCATAAAACAGGTTTGGGGACCCGGGTCCTGCCCCAGGGGACATATATCAATGCAAAAAGAACTTTTAAAAACTAACGTTTTTTCGGGAGCAGTCATTTTAATGATGCATAAAGTGAAAAAAAAAAGTGAAATTTTCCTTTAAATATGGTACCTGGGGGGTGTCTAAAGTATGCCTGTGAAGTGGCATGTGTTTCCCGTGTTTAGAACTGTCCTTGCACAAAATGACATTTGTAAAGGAAAAAAAGAAGCCATTTAAAACCACTTGCGGCTTTAGGTTTGTTCTTAAGTAGAATCTGAACAGGTACATTATGAAGTGTAGCTCCATCCCAAAAAAATCTATTTTTAAGCTTTTTGGAGAACATAGGGAGGGGTTATCACCCCTGTAACATTTGCTGTCTTTGCACATCTGTTCAGAACATGTCACCTCACTTTCCGTCCCAATGACAAATGTTTTTGGAAAAAGTGGGGTTTTAATTGAAACAAGGATTGGTGATAAAGTATCAGTAGAGAGGAGATACCTTTTTCCCAAATTAAATCTAACAGGATAGAATTTCCCTTCCTAGGGGTAGATTTCCTCTCACTTCCTGTTTTCTCTTTCCATTTGCAAGTAGGAGTCGTTTGTAAGTTGGATGTTTGAAAGTAGGGGCCTGGCGTATATACTCTGCAGAAATTTGCCCTATTAGATGTTGGTGTAGCCACAAGACTGGTGGGCACAGGAATGGGCCCTGCTGTGAGTTAATAGATCAAGATTTGTAATTGCATGCACCTGTTGAACAGGGCAGAAAAATTGGGGGTGGTGGTGGTGGTGGTGGACGGTTTTTGCCACAAGACTGTAAGCTCTCACAGTTACTCTTGGTGGGCGCAGGAATGGGCCCCTGCTGTGAGTTATTAGATCAAGATTTGTAATTGCAAGCACCTGATGAACAGGGCAGAAAAATTGGGCCTTTGGCGGTGGTGGTGGACGGTGTTGCCACAAGACTGTAGGCTCTCACAGTTACTCTTGGTGGGCGCAGGAATGGGCCCTGCTGTGAGTTATTAGATCAAGATTTGTAATTGCAAGCACCTGATGAACAGGGCAGAAAAATTGGGCCTTTGGCGGTGGTGGTGGACGGTGTTGCCACAAGACTGTAGGCCCTCATAGTTACTCTTGGTGGGCGCAGGAATGGGCCCTGCTGTGAGTTATTAGATCAAGATTTGTAATTGCAAGCACCTGATGAACAGGGCAGAAAAATTGGGCCTTTGGCGGTGGTGGTGGACGGTGTTGCCACAAGACTGCAGGCCCTCATAGTTACTCTTGGTGGGCGCAGGAATGGGCCCTGCTGTGAACTATTAGATCAAGATTTGTAATTACCCGCCCCTGTTAAACAGGGGCTGAAAAATTGTGCCTTAGGCACTGGTGCTGGTGCCACAACACTGCAACCCCTCACAGAGACTGTACTTGGAGCACAGCAGTCACACGTGTTGCGAAGCATTTTTTTAAAAAATTGTAAGTACACGCCCCTGTTAAACAGGGGCTGAAAAATTGTGCCTTAGGCACTGGTGCTGGTGCCACAACACTGCAACCCGGCCCTCACAGATACTGTACTTGGAGCACAGCAGTCACACGTGTTGCGAAGCATTTTTTAAAAAAATTGTAAGTACACGCCCCTGTTAAACAGGGGCTGAAAAATTGTGCCTTAGGCACTGGTGCTGGTGCCACAACACTGCAACCCGGCCCTCACAGATACTGTACTTGGAGCACAGCAGTCACACGTGTTGCGAAGCATTTTTTAAAAAAATTGTAAGTACCCCGCCCCTGTTAAACAGGGGCTGAAAAATTGTGCCTTAGGCACTGGTGCTGGTGCCACAACACTGCAAACCCCTCACAGATACTGTACTTGGAGCACAGCAGTCACACGTGTTGCGAAGCATTTTTTTTTAAAATTGTAAGTACACGCCCCTGTTAAACAGGGGCTGAAAAATTGTGCCTTAGGCACTGGTGCTGGTGCCACAACACTGCAACCCCTCACAGATACTGTACTTGGAGCACAGCAGTCACATGTGTTGCGAAGCATTTTTAAAAAAAATTGTAAGTACCCGCCCCTGTTAAACAGGGGCTGAAAAATTGTGCCTTAGGCACTGGTGTGGTGGCATGGATCATTGAGGAGGAGGAAGAGGATAGTCAGTGAACATAAGAGGACAGTCACTCAGCATCAGCATAGGCAGTCTTGAAGGGATGTGACATTAAAAATTATTCGGTTATATCCGCCTCAGGTGCCTGGTAGCTGGTGGTGATCCAAGACTGATTCATTTTGATGAAGGTCAGTCGATCAACCGAGGCGGTGGACAGGCGCACCCTATGATCAGTCACAAATCCTCCAGCAGCACTGAATGTGCGTTCGGAAAGAACGCTGGAGGCAGGACAGGCCAGTAGCTCAATTGCATACTGTGCAAGCTCTGGCCAGTGATCCATCCTCAGGACCCAGTAAGCCAGAGGATTTTCGGTGGGAAAGGTGTCCAAGTCTGACCTTGCCCCAAGGTATTCCTGCACCATGTATATCAGACGCTGGCGATGGTTGCTGGAACCGATCATACCTTGGGGCTGCGGACTAAAAAATTGTCTGAACGCATCGGTCAGACGTCCACCTTCCCCACCGCTCCTTCTGCCACTGACCGAAGCCTCAGCAACTCGTCGCCCAGGACCAGGAGTTTGTAGCCTCCCAGTTTCTGGGAACGCGTTGCACAGACCTTTCTGCAAGGCCTCCCTGAGATGTCTCATCCTCTGCTCCCTCTGCGACGGCAAGATAAGGTCCGCAACCTTACCCTTGTACCGCGGATCAAGGAGAGTGGCCAGCCAGTAATGGTCCCTCTCCTTGATCCGAAGAACACGAGGATCCTTCCGCAGGCTTTGCAGGATCAGGGAGGCCATGCAGCGTAGGTTAGCTGAGGCATTCGGTCCGGAGTCTTCTGGGTCACTGAGGATGACATGATCGCCAGCCACCTCCTCCCAGCCACGTACAAGTCCACTGGTTTGTTGGGACTGTACATCATCCCTAAAAGACTGCTGCTGCTGATGCTGAGTGCCAGGCTCCACCTCCATGCTCACACAATCCTCCTCCTCCTCCTCCTCCTCCTCATCCTCTTCCTGTGTGATGGGTGGGACAGAAGGAACACTGTCCGGATAAAGGGGGCCTTGAGAGGCAAGGAAGTCCTCCTCTTCCTGCCTCTGTTCTGCCTCAAGTGCCCTGTCCATTATCCCACGCAGCGTATGCTCCAACAGGTGGACAAGAGGGACAGTGTCACTGATGCATGCACTGTCACTGCTCACCATCCTCGTGGCCTCCTCAAATGGTGAGAGGACAGTGCATGCATCCCTGATCATGCTCCACTGACGTGGGGAAAAAAAAAACAAGCTCCCCTGACCCTGTCCTGGTGCCGTAGTCGCAAAGGTACTCATTGATGGCCCTCTGCTGCGTGTGCAGTCGCTGCAGCATGGCCAACGTTGAGTTCCACCTGGTGGGCATGTCACATATTAGGCGGTTCTTGGGCAGGTTCAGCTCCTTTGCAGCTCAGTCAGCCGAGCACTGGCATTATAAGATCGGCGGAAATGCACACAGACTTTCCTGGCCTGCCTCAGGACATCCTGTAGGCCTGGGAACCTGCCCAAGAACCGCTGCACCACCAGGTTGAGGACGTGAGCCATGCAGGGCACATGGGTGAGCTGCCCCTGTCGCAGGGCGGAGAGGAGGTTGGTGCCATTGTCAGAAACGACCATTCCTGGCTTAAGCTGACGTGGCGTCAACCACCTCTCGGCCTGCCCCTGCAGAGCTGCCAGAACCTCTGGCCCAGTGTGGCTCCTGTCCCCCAAACACACCAGCGCAAGCACGGCATGGCATCTTTTTGCCTGCGTACTTGCGTAGCCCCTTGTACGCCTACGGAGCACCGCTGGTTCCAAGGACAGAGCACTGGAGGAAGAAGAAGAGGAGGGGGTGGAGGAGAGAGGTGTGTCACAACCAGTAGCAGTAGTAGCGTTTTGGAGGCGTGGTGGCGGAACAACCTCCAACACTACTGCACCTTGTCCTGCATCCCTCCCAGCTGCCAATAGAGTGACCCAATGGGCCGTGAAAGAAAGGTACCGTCCCTGTCCATGCCTGCTGGACCATGAGTCAGCGGTAATATGCACCTTACCGCTGACCGCCCTGTCCAGCGAGGCATGGACATTGCCCTCCACATGCCGGTAGAGAGACGGAATCGCCTTCCGTGAGAAAAAGTGGCGTTTGGGAACCTGCCACTGAGGAACCGCACATTGAACAAACTCACGGAAGGGGGCCGAGTCTACCAACTGAAAAGGCAGCAGTTGAAGTGCTAGCAATTTAGCCAGGCTAGCATTCAACCGCTGGGCATGTGGATGGCTGGGAGTGTACTTCTTTCTACGGTCCAGCAGCTGGGGCAGGGAAATTTGCCTGCTGCAATCGGACGTCGGTGTACTGCAAGTACTTGGTTGTGACACACCTAATTCTACACCTTCAGTCCTCTCAGAGCAGCTTTCAGAGAGGACTGAAGGTGTAGTGGGGATGGAGATCCCAGCTGAGGAGGAGCAAGGAGAGGTCCGCTTAGTTCTTTGGTGTGGGTCTTTTATGTGTGCCTGCCAACGAGCTGCATGGCAGGTCGCCATATGTCTGGTCATGCTTGTGGTTCCCAAGCGGCTGATGTTTTGGCCACGCGAGATACGCTTGAGACAAATATTGCAAATAGCAGTGGTGCGATCTGCTGCACTCGTCTCAAAAAAGGCCCACACCAAAGAACTTTTCTGATAACGTGCAGAGGCAGCGCCCTGCACAGGCGGAGCTCTGCGGTGTTGTACAGTTGCTGTGCTGGCCTCTACCTGGCCTCCAGGGGCATCCTGCCTCGTTGGACATGTGACGCCGCATCCTCCTCCTCCTCGTCCTCCTCCTCATCCTCTCTCCCTTCAGGCACCCACGTGGAGTCAGTGACCTCATCATCCCCTCCCTCTTCACCACTAGAGCAAACCTGGCAGTAAGCTGCAGCTGGTGGAACAGTACTGCCAGATTCCTCAAGCTGGGTATCATCATCCGAGCCTTCGAATCGTTGGGCATCCTCCTGGAGCATGTACCCAACACTGTGCTCAAAGAGTTCGGGGGACTCCTCAGGAGGACATGGTGGGTCTAGGGAAGGGGTGGCTGATGATGCTCTGTCAGTACCCTGAGCCTGGGTGAGAGAGGATGAGGAGGATGAGGAGGGCTTGGTCATCCATTCTACCAAGCCTTCAGCATGATGCGGCTCCACATGTCCAGCTGCCGAAAACAAAGACGCGCGTGTCCCATGGCCACGTGCTGATGACGATGCACGACCACGTCCACGTCCACGGCCACGTCCACTAGAAACAGAGCCTGCCTGCCCTGTGTTCTTGGCTCTGCACGCTCTGCCTCCCCTTGGCGGTCTTCCAGCCATTGTAGTCGGTAGTCCTGTGGGTGCTGCTGAGAAGAATATATAGGAGCTCTGTGTGATGCCACTAACACACTAGAAGTCCTGTGGGTGCTTCTGCAAAGAAAATAGAGGAGCTCTGTGTGATGCCACTAACACACTAGAAGTCCTGTGGGTGCTTCTGCAAAGAAAATAGAGGAGCTCTGTGTGATGCCACTAACACACTAGAAGTCCTGTGGGTGCTTCTGCAAAGAAAATAGAGGAGCTCTGTGTGATGGGACTAACACACTTCAAGTCCTATGGGTGCTTCTGGGAAGAAAATAGAGGAGCTCTGTGTGATGCCACTAACACACTAGAAGTCCTGTGGGTGCTTCTGCAAAGAAAATAGAGGAGCTCTGTGTGATGCCACTAACACACTAGAAGTCCTGTGGGTGCTTCTGCAAAGAAAATAGAGGAACTCTGTGTGATGCCACTAACACACTAGAAGTCCTGTGGGTGCTGCTGAGAAGAAAATATAGGAGCTCTGTGTGATGCCACTAACACACTAGAAGTCCTATGGGTGCTTCTGCAAAGAAAATAGAGGAGCTCTGTGTGATGCCACTAACACACTAGAAGTCCTGTGGGTGCTTCTGCAAAGAAAATAGAGGAGCTCTGTGTGATGCCACTAACACACTAGAAGTCCTGTGGGTGCTGCTGAGAAGAAAATATAGGAGCTCTGTGTGATGCCACTAACACACTAGAAGTCCTGTGGGTGCTTCTGCAAAGAAAATAGAGGAGCTCTGTGTGATGCCACTAACACACTAGAAGTCCTGTGGGTGCTGCTGAGAAGAAAATATAGGAGCTCTGTGTGATGCCACTAACACACTAGAAGTCCTATGGGTGCTTCTGCAAAGAAAATAGAGGAGCTCTGTGTGATGCCACTAACACACTAGAAGTCCTGTGGGTGCTTCTGCAAAGAAAATAGAGGAGCTCTGTGTGATGGGACTAACACACTTCAAGTCCTATGGGTGCTTCTGGGAAGAAAATAGAGGAGCTCTGTGTGATGCCACTAACACACTAGAAGTCCTGTGGGTGCTTCTGCAAAGAAAATAGAGGAGCTCTGTGTGATGCCACTAACACACTAGAAGTCCTGTGGGTGCTTCTGCAAAGAAAATAGAGGAGCTCTGTGTGATGGGACTAACGCACTTCAAGTCCTATGGGTGCTTCTGGGAAGAAAATATAGGTCTGTGTGATGGGACTAACACACTTCAAGTCCTATAGGTGCCTCTGGGAACAAAATATATGATCTCTGTGTGATGGGACTAACACACTTCAAGTCCTATAGGTGCTTCTGGGAAGGAAATATAGGTCTGTGTGATGGGACTAACACACTTCAAGTCCTATAGGTGCTTCTGGGAACAAAATATATGATCTCTGTGTGATGGGACTAACACACTACAAGTCCTATAGGTGCTTCTGGGAACAAAATATATGATCTCTGTGTGATGGGACTAACACACTTCAAGTCTTTTGGGTGCTTCTGGGAAGAAAATGTAGGTCTGTGTGATGGGACTAACACACTTCAAGTCCTATAGGTGCTTCTGGGAACAAAATATATGATCTCTGTGTGATGGGACTAACACACTTCAAGTCTTTTGGGTGCTTCTGGGAAGAAAATATAGGTCTGTGTGATGGGACTAACACACTTCAAGTCCTATAGGTGCTTCTGGGAACAAAATATATGATCTCTGTGTGTGATGGGACTAACACACTTCAAGTCTTTTGGGTGCTTCTGGGAAGAAAATATAGGTCTGTGTGATGGGACTAACACACTTCAAGTCCTATAGGTGCTTCTGGGAACAAAATATAGGATCTCTGTGTGATGGGACTAACACACTTCAAGTCCTATGGGTGCTTCTGGGAAGAAAATGTAGGTCTGTGTGATGGGACTAACACACTTCAAGTCCTATAGGTGCTTCTGGGAACAAAATATATGATCTCTGTGTGATGGGACTAACACACTTCAAGTCCTATAGGTGCTTCTGGGAACAAAATATATGATCTCTGTGTGATGGGACTAACACACTTCAAGTCCTATAGGTGCTTCTGGGAACAAAATATATGATCTCTGTGTGATGGGACTAACACACTTCAAGTCCTATAGGTGCTTCTGGGAAGGAAATAAAGGTCTGTGTGATGGGACTAACACACTTCAAGTCCTATAGGTGCTTCTGGGAACAAAATATATGATCTCTGTGTGATGGGACTAACACACTTCAAGTCCTATAGGTGCTTCTGGGAACAAAATATATGATCTCTGTGTGATGGGACTAACACACTTCAAGTCCTATAGGTGCTTCTGGGAAGAAAATGTAGGTCTGTGTGATGGGACTAACACACTTCAAGTCCTATAGGTGCTTCTGGGAAGGAAATATAGGTCTGTGTGATGGGACTAACACACTTCAAGTCCTATAGGTGCTTCTGGGAACAAAATATATGATCTCTGTGTGATGGGACTAACACACTTCAAGTCCTATAGGTGCTTCTGGGAAGAAAATGTAGGTCTGTGTGATGGGACTAACACACTTCAAGTCCTATAGGTGCTTCTGGGAACAAAATATATGATCTCTGTGTGATGGGACTAACACACTTGAAGTCCTATAGGTGCTTCTGGGAAGGAAATATAGGTCTGTGTGATGGGACTAACACACTTCAAGTCCTATAGGTGCTTCTGGGAACAAAATATATGATCTCTGTGTGATGGGACTAACACACTTCAAGTCCTATAGGTGCTTCTGGGAAGAAAATGTAGGTCTGTGTGATGGGACTAACACACTTCAAGTCCTATAGGTGCTTCTGGGAACAAAATATAGGAGCTCTGCCTGCCTGCCACGAACACACTACAAGTCCTATAGGTGCTTCTGGGAACAAAATATAGGAGCTCTGCCTGCCTGCCACGAACACACTACAAGTCCTATAGGTGCTTCTGGGAACAAAATATAGGAGCTCTGCCTGCCTGCCACGAACACACTACAAGTCCTATAGGTGCTTCTGGGAACAAAATATAGGAGCTCTGCCTGCCTGCCACGAACACACTACAAGTCCTATAGGTGCTTCTGGGAACAAAATATAGGAGCTCTGCCTGCCTGCCACGAACACACTACAAGTCCTATAGGTGCTTCTGGGAACAAAATATAGGAGCTCTGCCTGCCTGCCACGAACACACTACAAGCCCCTCTTTCTAAATCAATCTAAATGAATGAATCTATCTAACTCAATCTCTCTAAGTAAATCTCTCTAACTAACTAAATCCAGCAGAGTGTCACAGATCTAGCCTGCTCTATCTGCGCCGGAACAGCATGTGACCGGCGCAGACGGCGTGGCGGCCTTTTATAGGGGGGGGCGTGTACTACAGCCCCTGAGCTGTAATTGGCTACAGGCGTCCTGCCTGTAGCCAATTATGGCTCTTCGAGTTTCCGGGGCTGTGATTGGCCAAGCATGCGGGGTCACAGTGCATGCTTGGCCAATCATCAGCCAGCAATGCACTGCGCCGGCCGCGCCGGCCGCAATGCATTGCGGGGCCGCTCGCATCACCCGAACGTGATGCGAGCGGCCAAAATAGTTCTGGGCTCGCCGAGCGAGCGAACGCCCGGTGCTCGATGCGAACGTGGGTTCGCATCGAGCACCGGGCCCATCCCTACCCACAACAACTGCAAACACATATGTATATATATATATATATATATATATATATATATATATATATATAAACAATACCCCTAGAAACCCAACAAATGATGGCTGCTACATAGAATTCCGCACAAAGCAAAATCCTATAAAAAATAAGAGCTGTTTGTTAGTTCTGAAAAAAACAAAAAGAAAAAAAAAGTTAATAGAAATTTGTAGAGTTGTAGGGTAATTGTAGGAATATGAAAAAAAAAAGTACAGCACTCCTGATTTCATTATAAATATTACCTCATCTGCATATGGAACAAAATGATCACTCTTAATTACCGGTAAATCAAAAAACAACTCATCCAAAATATCCCACAAGCACAAAATAAACAGTGACTTACATCAGCAATGTGATACCATCCATAAATGTGTAAATACAGTACATGCTAATATAATGCTCAATTTAACACCCATTTAACAATAATAAATCGTATTATGCCCAAATCCATTTATATCTAGACATGTGCATTTGTTTTCATCCAAATGCATTTTCGTCCGAATTTCGGGTATTTTCGTTATCATTTTAACAAAGCTAACGAAAGTGCAGAATCCGAAAACCGAAAGATCCGACATAAACAAATGCTTTATTTTCATTTTCGTTGCAACGGTTTGATATAGATAGGAGATTCGACATGACGCTGACAATAGCGATCTGTGTCCATCGAACCTCTATTAGTCCAAGATTATTTGACATAGAGAGAAAAGATTCGACATAAAGATTTGACGAAACAGTTGGCGCGAGCGGACATTTATGGTCAAATGCTCTGCCCATAGGCTATAGAAGAATTCTAATGTTGGTGGACTAGTAATAATATTTAATAAATATAATTATTACTAGTGTCATACAACATTTTAAATTCTACTATAGCTTGTAGGCAGAACATTAGACCGGAAATGTACGATTGCGGTGTCGTACAGTTTAGCTGCCCTGTCGAATCTTCTTAGAACATTCGACAGACACCATAAGTCTTCAATGACAGATTCAACCTTAATTATTTTGGATTTTTTGGACGAATGCATTTTTTAACGAAACAAAATAAATAAAAACTAATTTCGGGAGTAACTAAATAAATTAATTTTTTGGACGAAAACGAAATTCCAAAACAAAAAATATTTCAGTGTGCACATGTCTATTTATATCCATATAATCAAACAGCCTAAATCAGGGGTGTCCAACCGGTGCTCCATGGGACGCATGCGGCCCAACACAAAATTGTAAAACTTACTTAAAAATGTTTATTTTGTTTTTGGATTTTTTTTTTATGTGTTTGATAGTGTCTCTTTACTGGACTTTTATACGTTTTATCTTCCCAGAGAAAAATATCCCACTCTTCACAATCACTTCTTATTCATGTCATCAGTTTTTCGGCAGCTCCTATATTTGTGAACAACTATTTTCTAGGATGAAGCACACAAAGTGCAAAATTAGAACCAAAATATCAAATGTGCATCTTGAGAATTTATTGTGAATTGCTACTACATCCATCCAAGCAGATATTGACACGTTAGTTTATCAAAAACCGTGTTAAATATCCCACTCGTTTTATGTTGCCCTCTTTAACTTTTATAATGAAGATTAAAATTTGGTAATTTCATTTTCGTTTCATTCATTTTTATTTTTTTTCGTTTTTCGGGTCATTTGTTATGATCCAAATACATTATTTCAAATTAGAAAATTCGGAAATTTGGTAGTTCCAAAATATGAAAATAAGAAAGAGAATTTGAAAGAGCAAAATTACGAAAATAGGAACGAAAATCCAAAAATTCGTTCCATTCGTTGTAAAAAACAGCTCATACTCACTGATCGCCAGCCGGCTGCAGAAATCCACTCTCCTCTCCTCAGCGATCACTTCCGTGTGAGGAGAGGAGAGCCAATCGCCTAGCAACCGGCTGTTTGTTTACATCACATGACGGCCTTGATTGGACACGGCCGTCATGTGATCAAGAGGGCCAATCACAGAGCCCTCCTGTCGATCAAAGATGCACCGTGTCTGGGTGACACGAGCGCATCGGGATCACGCCGATGCATGGGAGCGTGCGCAATGCCGCTCCTTCTGAGGGACGTTCCTGAACGTCCACTCAAAAGGAGAGATAGCCCACCCGGCCGTTTATGTGCAGTGGCCGGGTGGGAAGTGGTTAAAGGAGAATTAACCAAAAAAAATAAAAAAAAAGGTTAATTAAATCCACAAGGACTTTTTTTTACCACTACTATACCTTTATATTGGCTTTTAAAATGTACAAATGCAGCAATTTAGAAATTGGATGAAAGGTTTAGCACCGGGAAACAATTTTTGAAAGATAAAAATTGCATTTTATATACAATTATATAGATCAGACCAAAATGAGGGACAAATGAGGAGGGATGAGGGACAGAGGGACATTGCTCCAAATCAGGGACAGTCCCTCCAAATCAGGGACAGTTGGGAGCTATGTATAATGCTAACCCCATGCTGCTTCTAAATCATTCTAGTAGTCTTTTGTACAAAAATATAGACAAAAGTTTAAATGCCATGCATGCCACTGGTACCTAGGCAAACAATTGCTAGCTCTCTATATATATCCAATACCTATGTAACTAAAAGTAGTCAGGGCTGATTGGATAATGCAGATAAAACCCCTTTTAATAAAACCAAATTGAAAAAAATTGTACTTACAAAGTGATGGCTTTGTCAGAATGTATCCCAGGTGAAGCAAAGTCTAGGTGTAGGTCAAGTCCTACAGGAGCCCAGAATAATTCTCATAGGCCAGTCGGGAAAAGGAGAGTAGAGGCCATCATTGGGGACTCTGAAGAGGACATCCAAAGGAAATGCTCTGCAACTTTACCAGAATAGTAAAGCAATAGGTGGGGGCCAGCAATTCAGTCAGGACAGAAGTACTAGACGCTGGTTAGATGACCTGTCAAACAGAAGTACTTGCCTCCAAAACTCCCTCCTAAAGGGGGGCTGGTTGGACCACTGCAAATTTCAAAGCAAAATCAGCATCTAAACGTAATTGCCCTAACTGCCATACACTTCTCAAAAGGCAGAATTTGGAGCTTGACTACCCACAACAACTGCAAACACATATATATATATAACAATACCCCTAGAAACCCAACAAATGATGGCTGCTACATAGAATTCCACACAAAGCAAAATCCTATAAAAACTAAGAGCTGTTTGTTAGTCCTGAAAAAAAGAAAACCAAAAAAAAAGTTAATAGAAATTTGTAGAGTTGTAGGGTAATTGTAGGAATATGAAAAAAAAAGTACAGCGCTCCTGATTTCATTATAAATATTACCTCATCTGCATATGGAACAAAATGATCACTCTTAATTACCGGTAAATCAAAAAACAACTCCAAAATATCCCACAAGCACAAAACAGTGACTTGCATCAGCAATGTGATACCATCCATAAATGTGTAAATACAGTACATGCTAATAACATAATGCTCAATTAAACACCCATTTAACAATAATAAATCGTATTATCCCCAAATCCATTTATATCTAGACATGTGCATTCGTTTTCATCCAAATGCATTTTCTTCCGAATTTCGGGTATTTTCGTTATCATTTTAACAAACGATAACGAAAGTGCAGAATCCAAAAACCAAAAGATCCGACATAAACAAATGCTTTATTTTCATTTTCGTTGCAACAGTTCGATATAGATAGGAGATTCGACATGACGCTGACAATAGCGATCTGTGTCCATCGAACCTGTGGTCGAATGTGCCTAACATTAGCTCTATTAGTTCAAGATTATTCTACACAGAGAGAAGATTCAACATTATAGAAACAATAGCAAAAAAGGTTGAATGTGCCTAACCTAACTTTATTAGTCCAAGATTATTCGACATAGAGAGAAAAGGTTCGACATAAAGATTCAACGAAGCAGTCGGCACAAACGGACATTTATGGTCAAATGCTCTGCCCATAGGCTATAGAAGAATTCTAATGTTGGTTGACTAGTAATAATAATTAATAAATATAATTATTACTAGTGTCATACAACATTAGAATCCTACTATAGCTTGTAAGCGGAAAATTCGACCGGAAATGTACGATTGCGGCGTCGTACAGTTTAGCTGCCCCGTCAAATCTTCTTAGAACATTCGACAGACACCATAAGTCTTCAATGACAGATTCAACCTTAATTATTTTGGATTTTTTGGACGAATGCATTTTTTAACGAAACAAAATAAATAAAAACAAATTTCGGGAGTAACTAAATAAATGTATTTTTTGGACGAAAACGAAATTCCAAAACACAAATATTTCAGTCTGCACATGTCTATTTATATCCATATAATCAAACAGCCTAAATCAGGGGTGTCCAACCGGTGCTCCACAGGCCGCATGCGGCCCAACACAAAATTGTAAAACTTATTTAAAAAATGTTTATTTTGTTTTTGGATTTTTTTTTTATGTGTTTGATAGTGTCTCTTTACCCGACTTTTATACGTTTTATCTTCCCAAAGAAAAATATCCCACTCTTCATAATCACGTCTTATTCATGTCATCAGTTTTTCGGCAGCTCCTATATTTGTGAGCAACTATTTTCAATAGGATGAAGCACACAAAGTGCAAAATTAGAACCCAAATACATTATATCAAATGAGCACCTTGAGAATTTAAAATTGAGAATTGCTACTACATCCAATATTTGTGAGCAACTATTTTCTAGGATGAAGCACACAAAGTGCAAAATTAGAACCAAAATATCAAATGAGCACCTTGAGAATTTATTGAGAATTGCTACTACATCCAACCAAGCACATATTGACACGTTAGTTTATCAAAAACCGTGTTAAATATCACACTCGTTTTATGTCGCCCTCTTTTACTTTTATAATTAAGATTAAAATTTGTTAATTTAATTTTCGTTTCATTACTTTTTTTTTTCGTTTTTCGGGTCATTTGTTATGATCCAAATACATTATATCAAATAAATTTGAAGATTCGGAAATTTGGAAGTTCCAAAATATTAAAATAAGAAAGAGAATTTGAAAGAGCAAAAATACGAAAATAGGACCGAAAATCCAAAAATTCTAAAATCCGATAATTTGAAAATATGAAATAATAACAAACTAACTAATAAATTATAGGTATTGGAATTTCCTTTCAAATTTGACTGTTAGTGAAAGTAACGAATACAAATTTATCCAAAGTTACGAATTATCTGAAATAATGAATGCCGCATCTAAACAAATGGAACGTAATGAATTAATAATAATAAATAATAAAACGTTTTTTATTATTATTATATTGTTACGTTCCATTCGTTTAGATGCAGCATTTGACTGATTTGAAAACTGATAATTGGCATGTGTGTATGTATTCACTCCCTTTGTTATGAAGCCCATAAAAAGCTCTGGTGCAACCAATTACCTTCAGAAGTCACATAATTAGTGAAATTATGTCCACCTGTGTGCAATCTAAGTGTCACATGATCTGTCATTACATATACACACCTTTTTCAAAGGCCCCAGAGGCTGCAACACCTAAGCATGAGGCACCACTAACCAAACACTGCCATGAAGACCAAGGAATTCTCCAAACCAGTAAGGGACAAAGTTGTTGTTTTTTTATAACCTAACCCTGACTTGTACTAGTCAGGGTTAGGTTATAAAAAAAAAAATATCCAAATCTTTGATGATCCCTAGGAGCACCATCAAATCTATCATAACCAAATGGAAAGAACATGGCAAAACAGCAAATCTGTCAAGAGATGGCTGCACACCAAAACTCACGAACCGGGCAAGGAGGGCATTAATCAGAGAGGCAGCACAGAGACCTAAGGTAACCCTGGAGGAGCTGCAGAGTTCCACAGCAGAGACTGGAGTATCTGTACATAGGACGACAAAAAGCCATACACTCCATAGAGTTGGGCTTTATGGCAGAGTGGCCAGAAGAAAGCCATTACTTTCAGCAAAAAACAAAATTGCACGTTTTGAGTTTGCAAAAAGGCATGTGGGAGACTCCCAAAATGTATGGAGGAAGGTGCTCTGGTCTGACGAGACTAAAATTTAACTTTTTGGCCATCAAAGAAAACGCTATGCCTGGCGCAAACCCAACACATCACATCACCCAAAGAACACCATTGGTGGTTGAAGCATCGTGCTGTGGGGATGTTTTTCAGCAGTCAAGACTGGGAAACTGGTCAGAGTTGAGGGAAAGATGGATGGTGCTAAATACAAAGATATTCTTGAGCAAAACCTGTACCACTCTGTGTGTGATTTGAGGCTAGGATGGAGGTTCACCTTCCAGGACAATGACCCCAAACTGCTACCACACTGCTAAAACAACACTTGAGTGGTTTAAGGGGAAACATGTAAATGTGTTGGAATGGCCTAGTCAAAGCCCAGACCTCAATCCAATAGATAATCTGTGGTCAGACTTAAAGATTGCTGTTCACAAGTGCAAACCATCCAACTTAAAGGAGCTGGAGCAGTTTTGCAAGGAGGAATGGGCAAAAATCCCAATGGTAAGATGTGGCAAGCTCATAGAGACTTATCCAAAGTGACTTGAAGCTGTGATAGCTGCAAAAGGTGGCTCTACAAAGTATTGACTTTAGGGGGGTGAATATTTATGCACATTGACTTTTTCTGTTCTTTTGTCCTATTTGTTTTTTGCTTCACAATAAAAAAAATGTTCTGTAAATTAAATGATGCAAATCCTCAAACAATCCATGTTAATTCCAGGTTGTGAGGCAACAAAACACGAAAAATGCCAAGGTGGGTGAATACTTTTGCAAGGCACTGTACATGATCAATATCAGTGATTGTCAGGTTTATTCTTCTCTTGTGATCAGTCAACTCCAGATGTATTAAGAAGTAGACAATTTATTTCAAATGTGTTAACACATTAGGTTGATCCTTACAGGCCAAGAGATGCTGCTAGAATCACACAAATGAATGTATCTCTCCCCCCCTTATTCCTTCATAACCCAGCCTCTACTCTTCTATTGTGTATATTGGAGTAAAAGTGCTGTCTAATAGATTGTGAACTAATTAATTCTTGAAAATAAAATTGGTATATAGTGATGAACTATGTGTAAATAAGATAAAAACAATAAATAAAAATCATTTTCTGCTGCAACTTAATGTGAGATACACACAGTGAATACAATATAAAAAGGAATAGTTGCGCAGAAAATTTTTGCGTGTGAAAACCAGATCAAATATAAAAGTGATACTGATCGTGATCAGAATTGAATTGACGTAAACTGAATTCAATCCATAACCTTCTGACCAATCAACATAAATACTGAAAATAAAACAAATTAAATATAAAAAACATTCTTATATAAATAAGAGTGACTGAAAACCTGAATTCAGTGATGTGACATCATAAAGGCAAAAAAACAACATATAAACTAAAAAATTAGCATATGCACAAAGTCCACAATGAATGGTAGAGCTCAATGTTGTTATGCTTCAATGGTGATGTTGCACTCAACACCCTCAGAAAAGTGATGGAATACACCAGGCAAGAAGGAGAAAAGGATCCTCAACCAATAAAAACACTGCAGCTTACCAGCTGGTCTGATCTCTTTGTCAAGGAGATCAGAAAGGCCTGTGGCTTATCACCCTGCCAGGGTCTCTATCCCGGATGCTCCAAGTGGCACTCTCAAAGTAAACATATATATCCTGCCAGGGTCCTCTTTAGTCTCACCAATAATTGTTTATGCAGAGAAAAGACAGATATCCATAGCGTAATACTGTATTACCTTTTAACCACTTCAACCCCGGACCAATTTGCAGCCAAAGGACCAGGCCCCTTTTTGCGATGCGACACTGCGTCGCTTTAACTGACAATTGCGCGGTCGTGCGACGTGGCTCCCAAACAAAATTGGCGTCCTTTTTTTCCCACAAATAGAGCTTTCTTTTGGTGGTATTTGATCGCCCCTGCGGTTTTTATTTTTTGCGCTATAAACAAAAATAGATCGACAATTTAGAAAAAAATTCAATATTTTTTACTTTTTGCTAAAATAAATATCCCCAAAAAATATTTTAAAAAATATTTTTTTTTTCCTCAGTTTAGGCCGATACGTATTCTTCTATTCAATTAGCGATTATTGATTGGTTTGCGCAAAAGTTATAGCGTTTACAAAATAGGGGATAGTTTTATAGCATTTTTATTAATTTTTTTTTTTTTACTAGTAATGGCGGCGATCAGTGATTTTTATTGTGACTGCGACATTATGGCGGACACATCGGACATTTTTGACACATTTTTGGGGCCATTGTCATTTATACAGAAATCAGTGCTATTTAAATGCACTGAATCCTATGTAAATAACAGTGGCAGTGAAGGAGTTAACCACTAGGGGGCGAGGAGGAGTTAGTGTGACGTGTGTGTGTTTTTTTTACAGTAGGGGGCGTGGCTGATGTCTGACGTCACTGATCGGCTTTCCCGATGACAAGGAACAGCCGATCAGTGACAGGCAGTGTAGGAAGCGCGGGGAGAGGTTTGTTTACACAGACCTCTCCCCGTTCTTCAGCTCTGTGACCCGATCGCGGGACACCAGCGGCGATCGGGTCCGCTGGTCCCGCCGCTTCGGTCATGGAGTTCCCGACCTGGTCGCAAGCGCGCCGCCAGCGGCGCACGCGACCAATGGCTGGGCAATTAAAGGGGACGTACCGGTACGTGCTTTTGCCCAGCCGTGCCATTCTGATGACGTAAATGTGCAGGAGGTGGTCGGGAAGCGGTTAATCATTAAAATACTGGTACATATTGTGAGTAAAGAAAGTTATGGTGCTAAACTCAAAATAACAAAAAAGGGAAGGGCAAAGCAAAGCAGCTACACTAGAATGTGACAAAAATTCAGTAAACAATGTGGGTGAGAGTGTAGCGCTAAAATATATGTGAATAGGTGTTAAACCAATACAACAAAGCCCAAACAAATCAAATCAGTGGAAAACAATGGGATATGCTCCCTGAGATAACCAATCATTAACATAAAAAGGTCCAATGTGCAAATAAAGTGCAAACAATTGATATACAAATGTCCCAAAGT
This sequence comes from Lithobates sylvaticus, assembly GCA_028564925.1. Classification (NCBI taxonomy): domain Eukaryota; kingdom Metazoa; phylum Chordata; class Amphibia; order Anura; family Ranidae; genus Lithobates; species Lithobates sylvaticus. Next base: position 263,801,849 of record CM053031.1, read on the forward strand.
GATAAAACAAAGATGGTGTCAAAAACGAGGCTGTCTTGAACCGGATCCTCTGATACAACACTTTGTAGAGTAAATATGAAATGGGTGGACGCTTACCGGAACTGGTGGACCCCCTGTCAACAACAGAGAGTGAAACAGGCATAGAAAGGCTGAAGAAGACCGGCAGACTGGACATCCCAGGATGAACTAATGGACTCCGTGGAACAGATACCGACTTCACAGACGGGATGCAGATGGTCAAACCATGGATGACTCGGATGGAACGTAAAACCAACGACCATGAAGCAGGAACTGCAGGTGCGGGATGACGAATCCAAAGATGGAAAAGGCTGGAACTGATGTCAAATCGCCTCAACTGATGTAGCGAAAGCTCCCATAGGATACTCCCCAAATGTTTCAAACCATAGAGAAGGAAAGAAAAAAGGAAGGGGGGGACTCCAATGGTGCAGATCAAAAAAGAAGGTTTTTATTTACAAAAAACATAAAAAAAAATAACGGATAAAAGTGATCACAAATTAAAAGCAGTGTGGGGCGAGGCCATACCTATTCCCATTAATTTTCAAATTTTCAAATTTACGTATTTCGCATTTTCGGATTTCCGAATTTTCAAATTTCCGAATTTTGAATTTCCGAATTTTCGGATTTTCGGATTTTCGGATTTTGGATTTTCGGAATTCAGATTTTTCAGAATTCGGAAATTCAAAAATTCAAAAATTTGAAAATCAGAAAAAAAAGAAAGGAAAATCTGTTTAATTCTAAATAATAACTAACTATTAAATTATAGGTATTGGAATTCCCTTTCAAATTTGTCTGTTAGTGACCGTAACGAGTACGAATTTATCCGAAGTTACGAATTATCTGAAATAACGAATGCCACATCTAACCAAATGGAACGTAACGATCTAATAATAATAAATAACAATTATTATTAATTATTTATTATTATTAATTTGTTCCGTTCCATTTGTTTAGATGCGGCATTTGTTATTTCAGATAATTCGTAACTTCGGATAAATTCGTACTCGTTAATTTAATAGTTATTAAACTGATTTTCTTTCCTTTTTTCAGATTTTCAAATTTTGGGATTTTCAAATCTTTGAATTCCGAAAATTTGGAAAATCGGAGTTCCGAAAGTCCGAAAATTCGGAATTTCAGAAAAATCCGACAATTCTGAATTTTGGAAATCCGACAATTCGGAATTTTGGAAATCCAACAATTCGGAATTTCGGAAATCCGACAATTCGAAATTTCGGAAATCCGAAAATTCGGAAATTCGGAAATCCGAAAAATAGAAATGTGAAAATTCCCAAAATTTCAGAATTTTCGATTTTCCGAATTTCCGAAAAAAACGAATGAAACGAAATTGAACTAAATTTTTGTCAGTGCACATGTCTACTAGGGATGGGCCTGGTGTTCGATTCAAACCCACGTTCGAGCCCAGAACTATTTGGACCGTTCGCATCACATTCGTGTAATGCGAGCGGCCCGCAATGCACTGCGCCAGTCGCAGTGCATTGCTGGCTGATGATTAGCCAATTATGGCTCTCCTCACTGCCGCTGTGATTGGCCAAGCATGCGGGGTCACAGTGCATGCTTGGCCAATCACAGCGCCGGCAGTGAGGAGAGCCATAATTGGCTACAGGCAGGATGCCTGTAGCCAATTATAGCTCAGGGGCTTTAGTACACGCCCCACTCTATAAAAGTCCGCCGCTGTGGCAGCCTAGTGCACTGTGTTCCGGTGACTGTGATACAAGCAGTCTGTTGTACATTGCTGATGCTGATTCATTGCTGATGCTGATTCATACATTTGAATTTATATTCATTCTGCTGATTGCACTGCTGTTGACAGTATCTGCAGTGCTGTGCTGAGTGGTGACATTATCTGCTGCTGAGTCTAACTTTATCTGCTGTGATTCTGGGGATTAGTCTGGTGTGTGCGTGCTGTTAGTACAGCATTGCAGTATCACATTTTATGCTACGGGCCTGTTGTGATCTAAGGCAGCCAGCCAGGCATTTATAGGAGCTAGCGTGTGTGTGTGTGTGCTGTGTTAGTACAGCACACATAAAACCACCTCAGCCTCTCTATCTGCCATAAGGCCCTGTTGTTGTTGTTGTCATCTAAGGCAGCCTCTATCTGCCGTAAGGCCCAGTTTTCATCTAAGGCAGCCTCTATCTGCCGTAAGGCCCAGTTGTTGTCATCTAAGGCAGACAGGCATTTACAGGAGCTAGTGTGTGTGTCTGCTGTGTTAGTACAGCACACATAAAACCACCTCAGCCTCTCTATCTGCCATAAGGCCCTGTTGTTGTCATCTAAGGCAGCCTCTATCTGCTGTAAGGCCCAGTTGTCATCTAATGCAGCCTCTATGTGCCGTAAGGCCCAGTTGTGATCATCTAAGGCAGCCTCTATCTGCCGTAAGGCCCAGTAGTTGTCATCTAAGGCAGCCAGGCATTTACAGGAGCTAGCGTGTGTGTGTGTGTCTGCTGTGTTAGTACAGCACACATAAAACCACCTCAGCCTCGCTATCTGTCATAAGGCCCTGTTGTTGTCATCTAAGGCAGCCTCTATCTGCCGTAAGGCCCAGTTGCTGTCATCTAAGGCAGCCAGGCATTTACAGGAGCTAGCGTGTGTGTGTCTGCTGTGTTAGTACAGCACACATAAAACTACCTCAGCATCTCTATCTGCCATAAGGCCCTGTGGTTGTCATCTAAGGCAGCCTCTAGCTGCCATAAGGCCCTGTTGTTGTCATCTAAGGCAGCCTCTATCTGCCGTAAGGCCCAGTTGTTGTCATCTAAGGCAGCCAGGCATTTACAGGAGCTAGTGTGTGTGTGTCTGCTGTGTTAGTACAGCACACACCGTCCACCACCACCACCAAAGACCCAATTTTTCCACCTCTGTTTAACAGGGGCGTGTAATTACAAATCTTGATCTAATAGTTCACAGCAGGGCCTATTCCTGCGCCCACCAAGAGTAACTGTGAGGGCTTACAGTCTTGTGGAAATTTGAGTACGAGGATACCACATGTGGGAGACTTTTCCACAGCCAGGCCACACACAGAGGCCTAACATGCAGGGAGCACCATCAGGTTCTCTAGGGGCATGCATTTCAAATCTAATTTGACTACCTATTACACTTTTGTGAGGCACTGTAGTGGCATGGATGTGGCATGGATAAGAACTGATGTGGCATGGATGAGCATGAATGGGGATGGATGAGCCATGGATTGGGATGGCTAAGCATGGTTGAGCCATAAATGTGGATGGCTGAGTTTGGATGAGATGACTGAGCATGAATGAGTATGGCTGGGTATGGTTGAGTATGGCTAAGTATGGATGGGATGGCTGAGTATGGATGAGTACGGCTGAGTACGGATGGGTATGGCTGAGTATGGCTGGGGGTGGGTGGATGGATGAGTGTTGCTGAGTATGGATGGCTGAGCATGAAAGGGTGAGTATTGCTGAGTATGGATGGCTGAGCATGGATGGATGGATGAGTATTGCTGAGTATGAATGGCTGAGCATGGATGGATGGATGAGCATTGCTGAGTATGGATGGCTGGCGGAGTATGACAGAGGGATGGCTGAGCATGGATGGATGGCTGGATGAGTATGACAGAGGGATGGCTGAGCATGGATGGCTGACTGGATGAGTATGACAGAGGGATAGCTGAGCATGGATGGATGGATGGTTAGATGAGTATGACAGAGGGATGGCTGAGCATGGATGGCTGACTGGATGAGTATGACAGAGGGATGGCTGAGCATGGATGGATGGATGGCTGGATGAGGCTGCAATGGGCACAGATCAGCACTGTGGGCACTACAGATCCAGCCCCGATCCCTCCCCTCTCTGTTCACACTGTACCGATCGGTACAGAGAGGGGAGAGAGGAACCAGACATGACGCTGGTTTGTTTACAAGTAATCGCTCCTTCGTTTGACGGAGCGATCACGTAGTAAATGGGCGCTGTCAGCGTCCATTTACCGTGATCCATGATGCGCCGGGTCCTCCAGGCCCGGCGGTCATGGATCCTCCCATTGCATGCCCCAATGTATGCCCTCCCAGAGTTATAAAGCCACGCTGTAGCCGTCATTCGGCTATGGCGCGGTTGTTAAGTGGTTATACAAGCTGTACACTCACTACTTTACATTGTAGCAAAGTGTCATTTCTTCAGTGTTGTCACATGAAAAGATGTAATAAAATATCTACAAATATGTGAGGGGTGTACTCACTTTTGTGAGATACTGTATGTCTTATATGAACACTGATCTTTTCATTATTCATTCACACATTTATATATTTTTGTGTGCACATATTGTGTTTAATATGTACTAGCGCTGCGTATTTGATTGTTTGATTGCCTATTTGTGTATTGCAATTTTTTTGCAGTTTTATGAACACACAATTTTAAAACTTGCCATATTTGGTATCTATTTACTTTGTTGAGCTGAAAGTTTGAATACTTTTGTTGCAGAATGCCTGGTAAACAAAACAAAGAATTTCCTGAGGGACTACAGATAACTGTAGGCTTGTTGATGATGATGATTACTAACAACACCCATTGCCATAACAATAGTCAAAACTGCCCAGGCGACTGCTATTAGGCCTGGGGGTGGAAAAGTCCCTCTTTGGGGGTGGAGGGCTTTTAAAGAAACTAAACATAGAAAGGCTGTGTGCATGTGAGTGTACAGCTTGTATAACAGTGTAAATTTGCTGTCCCCTCAAAATAACTCAACACACTAATGTCTAAACCGCTGGCAACAAAAGTGAGTACACCCCTAAGTGAAAATGTCCAAATTGTCAATATTTTGTGTGGCTGCCATTATTTTCCAGCACTGCCTTAACCCTCTTGGGCATGGAGTTCACCAGAGCTTCACAGGTTGCCACTGGAGTCCTCTTCTACTCCTCCATGACGACATCACGGAGCTGGTGGATGTTAGAGACCTTGCGCTCCTCCACCTTACGTTTTGAGGATGCCCCACAGATGCTCAATTGGGTTTAGGTCTGGAGACATGGTTGGCCAGTTCATCACCTTTACCTGAGCTTCTTTAGCAAAGGAAGTGATTGTCTTGGAGGTGTGTTTGGGGTCGTTATCATGTCACGTTATCATCGGCTCTGAAGGGGGAGAATCATGCTTTGTTTCAGTATGTCACAGTACATGTTGGCATTCATGGTTCCCTCAATGAACTGTAGCTCCACAGTGCCAGCAGCACTCATGCAGCCCCAGACCATGACACTCCCACCACCATGCTTTACTCTAGGCAAGACACACTGGTCTTTGTACTCCTAACCTACTTGCCGCCACACATGACACCATCTGAACCAAATAAGTTTATCTTGGTCTCATCAGACCACAGGACGTGGTTCCAGTAAGCCATGCTCTTAGTTTGCTTGTCTTCAGCGAACTGTTTGCAGGCTTTCTTGTCCATCATCTTTAGAAGAGGCTTCCTTCTGGGACGACAGCCTTGCAGACCAATTTGATGCAGTGTGCGGCGTATGGTCTGAGCACTGACAGGCTGGCCCCCCACCCCTTCAATCTCTGCAGCAATGCTGGCAGCACTCATACGTCTATTTCCCAAAGACAACCTCTGGATATGACGCTGAGCACGTGCACTCAACCTCTTTGGTCGACCATGGCGAGGCCTGTTTTGAGTGGAACCTGTCCTGTTATACCGCTGTATGGTCTTGGCCACCGTGCTACAGCTCAGTTTCAAGGTCTTGGCAATCTTCTTATAGCCTAGGCCATCTTTATGTAGAGCAACAGTTCTTGAGGTGCCATGTTGAATTTCCAGTGTCCAGTATGAGAGAGTGAGAGTGATAGCACCAAATTTAACACACATGATTCCCCATTCACACCTGAGACCTTGTAACACTAATGAGTCACATGACACCGGGAATATAAAAAATAACTCAACACACAGCCATTAATGTCTAAACCGCTGGCAACAAAAGTGAGTACACCCTTTAGTGAAAATGTCCAAATTAGGCCCAATTAGCCAGTTTCCCTCCCCGGTGTCATGTGACTCCTGTTACAAGGTTTCGGGTGTGAATGGGGAGCAGGTGTGTTCAATTTCGTGTTTTCGCTCTCACTCTCTCGTACTGGTCACTGGAATTTCAACATGGCACCTCATGGCAAAGAACTCTCTGAGGGTCTCAAAAAAAGAATCGTTGCTCTACATAAAGATGGCCTAGGCTATAAGTGATGTTGTCACCAATATTCCTGTTTTTAACACTTTGATAAATTTTTGTTGAAATAGTTTAATCAATGCAAGTATCAATCATAGTCTGCCCATAAAGTCCCACAGTACTTCTTGCTCCATATATTCAATTAAGGGATGTTGGCAACACATTCTGGAGACATTGGGGGTTATTTACGAAAGGCAAATCCACTTTGCACTATAAGTGCAAACTACAAGTGCAAAGTGCACTTGGAAGTGCAGTGGCTGTAGATCCGAGGGGGACATGCAAGGAAAATAAAAAACAGCATTTTAGCTTGCACATGATTGGATAATAAAATCAGCAGAGCTTCCCCTCATTTCAGATCTACCCCTCAGATTTACAGCAACTGCACTTCCAAGTGCACTTTCAGCGCAATTTCAAGTGCACTTTGCACTTGTAGTTTGCACTTGTAGTGCAAACTGGATTTGCCTTTCGTAAATAACCCCCATTGTGTTTAATGTGTACTAGTGCTGCAGGTTTGATTGCCTATTTGTGTATTGCAATTTTTTTTTGCAGTTTTATGAACACACACAATTTTAAAGCTTGCCATATTTGGTATCTATTAACTTTGTTGAGCTGAAAGTGTATGAATACTTTTTGTTGCAGAATGCCTGGTAAACTAAACAAAGAATTTCCTGAGTGACTACAGATAACTGTAGGTTTGTGGATGATGATTACTAACAACACCCATTGCCATAACAATAGTCATAACCGCCCAGGCGACTGCTGTTAGGCCTGGGGGTGGAAAAGCCTCTTCTTGGGGGTGGGGGCTTTTAATGAAACTAAACACAGAAAAGCCGTGTGCATGTGAAGATAACACAACTCCATCACTGTATTATTAGGGTTCAGGAAGCTGCTGCTGACACTGACCCCTTGTGACATTTCCAATCAAGAACAGCTACGATAAAAACCTGACAGGGGTTCCAATCCTTCTCCACTCCATCCAAAACTAAAACAAGTTTTGCTTTAAGGCCCCCCCCATGACAAGTCGTTCCCCATGATTTTCAATGACAGCCATTCATATTAGTACGACTTCAAGTCGTTCCGACTTCAAAGTAGTCCCTGCACTGCTTTGGCCCGATTTTGATGCCACTTACACAGGCATTGCTTGAAATCGCGGCAAAATCACGGTAAGATCGCGCGACTTCGAAGTCGCACAAGTGTGAAAGGGGCCTTAGATAGACTTTAACCACGTCAGCCCCGGACCAATTTGCAGCCAAAGGACCAGGCCCCTTTTTGCGATTCGGCACTGAGCCACTTTAACTGAAAATTGCGCGGTCGTGTGACGTGGCTCCCAAACACAATTGGCGTCCTTTTTTTCCCATAAATAGAGCTTTCTTTTGGGGGTATTTGATCGCCCCTGCGGTATTTATTTTTTGCGCTATAAACAAAAATAGAGCAACAATTTTGAAAAAAATTCAATATTTTTTACTTTTTGCTATAATAAATATCCCCAAAAAATATATAAAAAAACATTTTTTTTCCTCAGTTTAGGCCGATACGTATTCTTCTACATATTTTTGGTAAAAAAAATTGCAATTAGCGATTATTAATTGGTTTGCGCAAAAGTTATAGCGTTTACAAAATAGGGGATAGTTTTATAGCATTTTTATTAATATTTTTTTTTTTACTAGTAATGGCGGCGATCAGCGATTTTTTTTTTTTTTTTGTGACTGCGACATTAAGGCGGACACATCTGACATTTTTGACACATTTTTGGGACCATTGTCATTTATACAGCAATCAATGCTATTTAAATGCATTTATTCCTGTATAAATGACACTGGCAGTGAAAGAGTTAACCACTAGGGGCGGGGAGGGGTTATGGTGTGTGACGGGTGTTTTTTTTTTACATTAGGGGGCGGGGCTGACGTCTGACCGATGACAGGGAACAGCCGATCAGTGACAGGCAGAGTAGGAAACGCAGGGAGAGGTTTGTTTACAAAGACCTCTCCCCGTTCTTCAGCTCTGTGACCCGATCGCGGGACACCAGCGGTGATTGGGTCCGCTGGTCCCGCGGCCGTGGTCACGGAGCTCCCGACCGGGTCGCGAGCGTGCAACCCACAGCTAGGCTCTTAAAGGGCCACGTACCTGTACGTGGTTTTGCCTAGCCGTGCCATTCTGTCAACGTATATCGGCGTGAGGCGGTCGGGAAGCGGTTAATGTTGAAAGTTAATTCCCTGCACTGTTTCCCCTGACAACATCTATCCTCTGCACTGGTCGCTAGTAATATACTGACAGCTCTCCTCCTAAGTGCCCTTGATTTAGGGCCCGTACACACGATCTGAATATCGTACGAAAACGATCGTCCGAGGAAGGATCGTACGATTTTTCGGGTCGTGTGTACACTACTTTCGACACCCGATCACGACCGTTCATCCGATCTTGTTCGATCGGGCATGCACGATAATTTTCCTCATACGATTTTAGGTTAGTCAGTATAGTTGACGTCCAAAAATACAATACAAATACATTACAACTCATGACATCACTTACGATTTATTTACGAGAATTTTCGTGACTTTATTTAGCTATTCAATTTCTACTTGCGATTATTAACCGAAAACGGTCGTACGATATTCAGATCGTGTGTACGGGGCATTAGTCATTTTTCTTTTCAATTCTGTTTATTAAATTTAACAAAGACTTTTGCTGTGGGTCGCGCGCTCGCGACCCGGTCGGGAGCTCCGTGACCACGGCCGCGGGACCAGCGGACCGGTTAACTGCTGGTGTCCCGCGATCGGGTCACAGAGCTGAAAAACGGGGAGAGGTCTGTGTAAACAAACCTCTCCCTGCGCTTCCTACTCTGCCTGTCATTGATCGGCTGTTTCCTGTCATCGGGAAAGCGGATCAATGATGTCAGACGTCAGCCCCGCCCCCTAATCAGGGTTGCCAGCCTCAGTAAAACCAGGGACAGTATGTAAAAATCTGTGTTTTTTTTTTATTTTTTTACATCTGTTTCTGAAATGTCTCCTTTTGGTCTAAAAATCCAGAGATTATAGCTGCCCCACCTCTCCAGTACATTCTCAGCCAATAGAAACATGTCTGTGTATACTGTGTGTACATGTCTGTGTATACTGTGTGATTGTATACTGAGTGTGTGTGTACTGTGTGGCCCCATAATCTCTGATTGCCTGGGGGCCCCATAATCACCTATTGCCCAGGGGCCCCATGAGTTGTCAGGCCGCCCCTGCTAGAAGCATTGCACAGGATGTTAGGCAATATAAATATAATATTGATATACAAGTGCTTTGGATTACAAGCATGTTTCTGGAATGAATTATGCTCGGAAAATATACTTCTCGTCTATTGTAGGCAAGCTACTACATACTTAACAGTAAAAAGGTATAAAGAATTAAGAAAAACAAATAAAACTGTACCAGAACATTAGGATTGCGCATTAATTAAGATCAGTGATAGTGGGGAGGTTGCTGGGGGACCCCATCAAAATTTTGCTACGGAGCCCCACGATCTGAACTTATGCTCCTGGAAACAAAGATAACTTAATCAAATAGTACCTTTAATACAGCATATCAAATATAAAATAACAAATGGATGCATGTATAAAATAATTGACTAGTACAAGGGGGAAAATTTATAATAAAAAAAAACAATTGTAGACAATAACATTTAGTTAGGCCTTGTTCACACATACTACACAGAAAAAAATGCAGGTTACTGCAAGAAAATAATTGTTTTGTATGTGTCCTGTTCACACAACAATGTCAGTGTCATGTGCAGTGTGATGCATGGCATTAAAATACTACATGTATGCATTTGATCTCAACGCAGTGTGTGTAAATGCACATACATGCACATTAACACAATGCTAGGAGAAAGCACAAGCACCAATCTGAGAGTAGCATTAAGGTTATCCACCAGCTGCGTCCACCGGAGCCCACAGCCACATAGGAGCAGTGGCGTAGCGTGGGTTGTCAGCCCCCCAGGCAAGGCAAGTAATTTGCGCCACCTAACCTGCGTACTTTTAGCACTCCCGAGTCCCTTCAAATACAATAGTACTGACCTACCTGATTCCTATACTGACCATTACACACTACACTGACCGCTATACTATACTGTCCACTACACTGAGAACTACACTGACCACTACACTACACTGACCACTACACTATACTGTCCACTATACTACACTGTGCACTACACTATACTGTCCACTATACTACACTGTGCACTACACTATACTGTCCACTATACTACACTGTGCACTACACTGTCCACTATACTACACTGTGCACTACACTACACTGAGAACTACACTACACTGACCACTATACTGTCCACGCCACTATACTGACCACTACACTGACCACTACACTACCCACTACACTATACTGTCCACTACACTACACTGGTGATCATAGAGATTTCCGGCGGACCACATAGTCGCCGGAGTCTCTATGATCGTTCGGAGGCCGGGCGCGATGCTATGACATCACGCTCGGCCTCTGCATTCAAATAACGGCGCCGCCTCGGCTGGGAAGCTGTGATCGTTTTTTTTTTTTTTTTTTTAAATTTTAGGCTTTCCAGCCTAGAGGTGAGATGTGGGTTCTTATTGACCCCACATCTCACTGTAAATAGGTCCGATCGTGCTATATTCCTATTACAAGGGATGTTTACATTCCTTGTAATAGGAATAAAAATAATCAAAGTTTTTATTTATTTTTTTAAAGTGTCAAACTAAAAAAATAAAAGTAAAATTAACAATAAAAAAAAATTAAAATTAAAGCGCCCCTGTTCCCGTGAGCTCGTACGCAGTAGCGAACGCATACATAAGTCCCGCCCACATATGAAAACGGTGTTCAAACCACACATGTGAGGTATCACCGCGAACGATAGAGCGAGAGCAATAATTCTAGCCCTAGACCTCCTCTGTAACTCAAAAGATGTAACCAATAAAAAAAATGTAAAGCCTCAGGGACTGAAGTGGCTTTCCAATGTAGCGGAATGAGTGAATTGGCAGCATTTAGCAAGTGTTTGGAGAGGCAGTTTTTGTATTTCTGCAGGGAGACATTGGGGATGTGCAGTAGGCAGTTTGCTGCTTTCAGAACAAGCCTAGTCTCCATGATTCGATAGATCAGCTCTGTCACTGTATTCCAGAATGGTGCCAGCTTTTCACACTGCCACCAAATGTGGAATAGAGTGCCCCTTCCCTCACCACATCGCCAACAAGTGTCGCTAGACTGAGGGTACCATTTGTGGATCTTCACTGGGGTTGCATACCAATGAGTGAGGATTTTATAGGCCGTCTCCTGTGACCTTGTGCTGATGGAACATTTATGTGCCATTATGCAAGCCCTCTCCCATTAAGCGTCCGTAATGTCCATGTTTAGGGCATCTGACCATCTCTCTCTGAACCTGTCCCGTGCGAGCGTATCCATGTGCTGCAACCATTCATAGGCCGTTGAGGTAGTTTTGGGCACCTGTTCCCCTTTTAGGCACCGACTCCATAACCGTGAGGTCCCTGGTAAAGTGCTTCTTCCGTGTGGGTTTGTGAATGTATGTGCGGATCTGGAAATATGTCCAGAGAGGCAAAGATGGTATATTGTTATCTATCTTGAGATCTGAGAAATCTTTAATAGCCCCTCTATTAAAGCAATTAGAAGCAAGGAGTGGCGAGTGTTTGTCATTTAGTTGTAGTTGTCTATTTCCCATACCTGGTGGGAAATCCGGATTATCTAGTAATGGGGTCAGGGGGCCCAGTGAAAAAAAGGACTTCTCTTGTTTAGCTAGGAGATGGAAGATACCTAAGGTGGTCCCTATCAGGGGGTGATTCTTCAGTCCAGCTGGGTACTTGCTTGGTAGGATCCAAGGTGAGTATATTAAGGGAATCGGGCTCGAATCATTTTCAAGGGACACCCAATCCTTCAGTTCTGCATGGCAGTGCCAATCTAGAATTCTTGCAATATGTGTGGCATAATAGTATGTTTTGTAGTCTGGCACGCCCATGCCTCCCAGGGCCTTGGCTCTTGTGAGTAGTGAGATTTTAATACGAGGTGTTTTGTGTGCCCAAATGAATCTTATTTGGGTAGTCTGAAGTGACCTAAAAAAGCTTTGGGGAATTTTAATGGGCAGAGTGCGCAATAGATATAGCACTTTGGGCAAGACGACCATTTTGCATATGGCTGCCCTGCCAAACCAGGAAAAGAGTTTGGCATGCCAACGGCATAAGTCATCTTCAATCGATTTGAGGAGTGGAACAAAGTTGTGCACAAAGATATAATTTATCCCGGGTGTCAACCAGACCCCAAGATACTTGACAGCTTTGGTGACCCACTTAAAGGGGCTATTGTCCATGGTGGCCTTAAAGTGGTGGGACACCCTGAAAACAAAAACTTTAAAAAATGTTAGTAACAATTTCAAATGAAAAAAAAATAATTTTTTTTTTTTTTACTTACCAGAAATGGCTGTTGCTAGGCAGATCGTCCTAATCTGCCTCCTTCAGCGCAGCGGTGATCTTCTCTCCTTCCGTCTTCTAGTCAATGGGGCGCGGTGTGTTATGGGAACGGTGGCGGCGCTGGATCCAGATCGCAGAGGGACATCTCGGCCCCCACGAACGACATCGCGGGCGCCCTGGGAGGGTAAGTGTACTTATTAAAAGTCAGCAGCGACTTTTTTTTTAGCTGCTGACTTTTAAAAAAAAAAAATTTAAGCTGAAACACCGCTTTTAGTGTGGTACAAGGAAGCGTAGAAAACATAGCTATAGGAGGCGAACTCCTTCATGAGGGAGGGAATCGAGATGTGGGGGTCTGTCAAAAAGAACGCAAGGTCATCGGCATAAGCTGCCACCTTGTATTCCCCTCCAGCAACCCGGAAACCGTGTATGGAGCGGTTTGCCAGGATTTTCCTTATGAATGGCTCTAGCGTGATGATGAAGAGTATTGGGGATAGGGGGCACCCCTGCCTGGTTCCATTTTTTATGTCTACCTTGTTGGACAGGGTACCATTAATTTTAAGTCTAGCTGATGGGTTTTGGTACAGGGAGGAGATCCAGTTGAGCATCTTCGAGCCTAATCCTATGTGCTTACATGTTTCAAACATGTAATCCGAGGCTACTCGATCGAAGGCCTTCTCCGCGTCGGTGGACAGGAGAAGACCCTCGATCTTTCACTCATGGGCGACATGAATCAAATTAAGAGCCTTAGTGACATTGTCTCTGGCCTCTCTACCCGGCATGAAACCCGCCTGGTTAGGGCCAATCAGTTTATGTAGTAGGGGTTTCAGTCTTGTGGAGATGATTTTTGCCATGAGTTTAGATTCAATAGCGAAATTGGTCTATAACTAGAGCATTGTGCCGGGTCCTTGTCAGGTTTAGGTATTACAGCGATATAAGCTGATAAAAAGTCCGGGGAAACTGTCCGTCCATCTGCAAGGGAGTTTAAAGCTGTTTGCAGAGGGGGGGCCAGTATGTCTGCAAATGTTTTGTAATAAATGGCTGTATAGCCATCTGGGCCATGGACATCACAGACTTTTAATTCCTTTATGGCCAACTTAATCTCTGACTGGTCCATAGGCTTGTCTAATTCAGAAGAGTCGTCTAATTGTAGTGAGGGTAGGTCGGAATCTTTAAGGAAGTCCTGAATCACCTGGAGTCTATGTCCATGGAGGTCAGGAGGTCTATGTGACGGGGGTAAATTATACAAGCTGGTGTAATAATCCTGAAAATGTTGGGCTATTTTGTCAGTTGTCCTGTCCAGGTGACCGCCCTTGTCTCGAATGCCCAGAATTGTGTTTTTGATTGTTAAATCTTTTAAAGCCCTTGCCAGCATGTGTCCTGCTTTGTCACCATGTTCATAGTATACCTTTTTCTTAAAAAAAAGGATACGTTTGGTCTTGGAACCCCTGTTACCTGTAGTTGGGTCAAAGTCCATTGAAATAGGCGCGTGATCTGAGATTGACTGGATCCCTATTTTAGCCTCTAAAACTGAGTGAAGGTCTCGTTGCGTAATGAATAGGTAGTCAATCCTGGAATGGCGGTTGTGGGGTACTAAAAAAAGGAAAAGTCCTTATCGTCGGGGTGTAAGTATCGCCAAGTGTCTGCAAGTTCTAGGGAGTCTAAAAGTTTCTTGATTTGTTTTAGGATTCGGAAGGTAATAAATGTCTTCCCAGAGGATGTGTCTAATAGTGGGTCTAGGGGAATGTTAAAAATCCCCACCCAGAATTAGGGGCCTGCACTGAAGCCCAGTAAATCTTTCACTAGCCTTCTGCAGAATGCTAGGTGCCCTGAGTTGGGGAAATACACATTAGCCAATGTGGTGGGTATGCCTGAAAGAGATTCCTTGAGAAAAATGTATCTCCCTCCCGTATCTATCAGCTTGTCTGTAACTTCGAAGAAGGCATCCTTACTTAACAGGATGGATACCCCTTTAGATTTGGAGGTGTCATTCGTGGAGTGGTGTGCATCGGTGAAGTAGGAGTCGGTGAGCCTGGGAACATGGTGCATCTTAAAATGGGTCTCATGCAAGAAGACAATCTTTGGCTTACCTTTCTTTAATTCGCGGAGCAGAGTGGAGTGCTTCTCAGGAATGTTCAATCCCTGTACGTTATGAGACACCAGCTTCGGAATTTTATTTTTTTTACCACTCCTATTCCTTTATATTGGCTTTTCAAATTTACAAATGCAGCTATTTAGAATTTGGATGAAAGGTTTAGCACTGGGAAACACATTTTGAAAGATAAAAAGTGCATTTTATATACAACTATATAGATCAGACCAAAATGAGGGACAAATGAGGAGAAAAGAGGGACAGAGGGACATTGCTCCAAATCAGGGACAGTCCCTCCAAATCAGGGACAGTTGGGAGCTATGTCCAATGAGGTGCAAGCAAAAAATGTTCTTGCACGTCCCCCTCAGATCTACAGCGACTGCACTTCCAAGTAAACTTGCAGTGCAAAGTGGATTTGCCTTTTAGTAAATAACCCCCCAATGTGTGTCATGAGGCAGAGGCACTGACTGCAGAGAGGACGGCAGATGAGCTGGCCGCATCGGTCAGATAACACCCTCGGAGGGACAGGAGGAGAACACATCCTTAGATCTCGGGGGTTCATGCTGGGACTTGTAGTCCTTCACTTTTGGGGGATGTGACCAGGGGAGGGCTGGCAGCCTTAGGTCTGGGGGGCAAGTCCAGTCAAGTGGCCCACTGAACCACCGAATTAGCCCACCATCACCAGTGCCCATCAGCACAGCCTCACCAGTTCCCATCAGCTCAGGGACCCGCTGAGCTGGCACAGGCAACTGCCATCGCTGAGGTGAGAGACCCTGACACCCGCAGCTGAACCCCACATCCCATCTATCCCCCCCCCCATACACCCTATTCACCCTGCCCCAGACCAGTGCCCACCTAGTAGTCTAAAAATAGCCCTAAACACTGTGGGTCCTGCTGTGAGCTGGCCATGGCCAGCAGGACCCACAGGCCATGGCTAGCGGCCAGCAGGCTCCCTGCTGTGGGTCAGTGGGTGGGTGGCTGGCTGGCACAGTGCACCCTGCTGCAGGTGGCTGGCCTGGCTCCCTGCTGTTAGAAAGTGTCCCTTTCAGGCCCCATTAGAGACTAAAACAGAGTCTAATGGGACCTGGAGGGGGGGGGGGGTTCTCTCTCTAACAGTGTTCATTAGAAAGTGTCTGTTAGAGAGAGACCCCCTCCATGACCCATTGGAGACTTCAAAGGAGTATAATGGGACCTGGGGGGGGGGGGGCTCTTTCTAACAGAGTGTACAGTGAACACCTTCATTCACTCTGGTCCTCATGGGACCCCCTCTTTGTGCCATGACTCTCACCCCTGCCCCAAAATCTCACAAAGTAAAAATAAAATTGGCACTGTGTAGTGTTCCTGTTACCTTAACTTTGGGTACTGTAGCTGTGGCTGGCTCTCGCATCCTCTGTGGCTGGCTGGCTCCTGCGTCCTCTGTGGCTGGCTCCTGTTGGTGGCTGGCTGGCTCTTGCATCCTCTGTGGCTGGCTGGCTCCTGCATCCTCTGTGGCTGGCTCCTGTTGGTGGCTGGCTGGCTGCTGCATCCTCTGTGGCTGGCTCCTGTTGGTGGCTGGTTGGCTCCTGCGTCCTCTGTGGCTTGATCTTGCATCCTCTGTCGCTGGCTGGCTCCCGCGTCCTCTGTGGCTGGCTCCTGTTGGTGGCTGGCTCCCGCATCCTCTGTGGCTGGCTCCCGCGTCCTCTGTGGCTGGCTCCTGTTGGTGGCTGGCTGGCTGCGGCATCCTCTGTGGCTGGCTGCTGCATCCTCTGTGGCTGGCTCCCACGTCCTCTGTGGCTGGCTCCCGCGTCCTCTGTGGCTGGCTCCTGTTAGTGGCTGGCGGGCTCCTGTTGGTGGCTGACTCCTGCGTCCTCTGTGGCTGGTTCCTGTGGGTGGCTGGCTGGCACCTGTTGGTGGCTGGTCAGCTCCCTGCTGTGGCTGGCTGGCTTCCTGGTGTGGGTGGGTCACCGTTGGTGGCTGGCATCCTGCTGTGGATGATCACAGTGGCTGGTTGGCTCCTGGGGGTGGCTGGCTGGCACGCTGCTGTGGCTGGCTGGCTCCTTGCTGTGGGTGGGTCACTGTGGCTGGCTCCTGGTGTGGTTGGCTGGTTTCCTGGTGTGGGTGGGTCACTGTGGGTGACTGGCTGGCACCTTGGCCCTGCTGTGGGTGGGTCACCGTGGCTGGCTCCTGGTGTGGCTGGCTGGTTTCCTGGTGTGGGTGGGTCACCGTGGGTGACTGGCTGGCACCTTGGCCCTGCTGTGGGTGGGTCACCGTGGGTGGCTGCCTGGCACCTTGCTGTGGGTGGCTGTCCTGGCTCCCTGCTGTGGGTCAGTGGGTGGGTGGCTGGCACAGTGCACACTGCTGCGGGAGGCTGGCCTGGCTCCCTGCTGTGGGTCAATGGGTGACTGGCTGGCATGGTGCACTCTGCTGTGGCTGACAGAGGCGGACAGAGAGGGGTGGCACTGACAGAAAGGGGGAGCACTGACAGAGGGGCGGGCACTGACAGAGAGGGGCGGACACTGACAAAGAGGGGGGGCACTGACAGAGAGAGGGTTGGGCTGACAGAGAGGGGTGGGCTGACAGAGGGGGGCGGGCTGATGGAGGGGCCACTCTGACAGAGGGGTGGGCTGACAGAGAGGGACGGGCTGACAGAGGGGCCACACTGACAGAGGGGTGGGCTGACAGAGGGGGGTGGGCTGACAGAGAGGGGCGGGCTGATAGAGAGGGGCGGGCTGATAGAGGGGCCACTCTGACAGAGGGGTGGGCTGACAGAGAGGGACTGGCTGACAGAGAGGGGCGGGCTGACAGAGAGGGGCGGGCTGACAGAGGGGCCACACTGACAGAGGGGGGTGGGCTGATAGAGGGGCCGCACTGACAGAGGGGTGGGCTGACAGAGAGGGGCAGGCTGACAGAGAGGGGCGGGCTGACAGAGGGGCCACACTGACAGAGGGGTGGGCTGACAGAGGGGGTGGGCTGAAACAGAGGGGCGGGCTGATAGAGGGGCCACACTGACAGAGGGGTGGGCTGACAGAGAGGGGCGGGCTAATAGAGGGGTTGCGCTGACAGAGGGGTGGGCTGACAGAGGGGGGTGGGCTGACAGAGAGGGGCGGCTGACAGAGAGGGGTGGGCTGACAGAGGGGGGTGGGCTGAAAGAGGGGGGTGGGCTGATAGGGGCGGGCTGATAGAGGGGCGAGCTGACAGAGAGGGGTGGCACTGATAGAGAGGGGTGACACTGATAGAGAGGGGGGCACTGATAGAGAGGGGTGACACTGATAGAGAGGGGTGACACTGATAGAGAGGGGGCACTGATAGAGAGGGGTGACACTGATAGAGAGGGGGGGCTAACAGAGAGGGGGTACACTGACAGAGAGGGCATGCGCACTAACAGAGGAGGTGACTGGTAGGGGGTAGATGAGAGAGAGAGAGTACTCAGAAAAAACACAGAGTGCCAGGCAGAGAGGCGGGACTCCTGCAGCAAGTGGTTGCCACCCACAGACCGCTCCACAAGTGACCAGCCTCGCCGGGCCAATCGCAGGTGCCCATGTCGGCCGCCCGCACATGACCCTGTTCGGCCAATCACAGGTCGGTCACATGGACTACATCTCCCAGAATGCCACAGCGTAGATAGAACTACGATGTGGCTAAATTTCTGATAAAACACGCCGCTGCGGCCGTGCCCCTGGGACGACTTTCTCTGAGAAATAAAAAAAAAAAACAAGTTAGTGGGCGTCCGCCGGCCGTTTTGCATATAAGTTGGGACGGCCTGGGGGGAAATTGCCACCTTGCCCCCGGCCCAGCCCGCCCCTGGATGTGACCCCCCAAAGATGAAGGACTACAGGTCCCAGCACAAACCCCTCAGATCTGAAGATGTGACACCCCACCCCTTCCAACTAATGAAAAGCTACAGATCCCAGCATGAACCTGTGAACTCTATGGGGTCACACCCTTTAGATCTTGGGGGTTCATACTGGGATTTGTAATCCTTCACTTTTGGGGGATGTGACCCCCCAAATGTGAAGGACTACAGGTCTCAGCAGGAACCCCTCAGAGCTGAAGATATGACACCCCCCCCCCCCCCCAACTAGTTAAGAACTACAGGTCCCGGCATGAACCTGGGAAATCTTTCAGGTCACACCCTTTGATCTCAGGGGTTCATGCTGGGACTTGTAGTTCTTCCATTTCCTTTGGGGGGGTCACATCCTTAGATATCAGGGGTTCATGCTGGAACTTGTAGTCCTTCACTTTTGGGGAATGTGACCCACCCTAAATGAAGGCCTACAGGTCCCAGCATGAACCCCTCAGAGCTGAAGATGTGACACCGGGGGGGGGGGGGGGTGTCCCTGAATGGCAGTTTGGATATGTGGTCACCCTAGCACTGACATGATGTGCTAGGGAAAAAAAACTAAATTGAGTTTATTGAAAAATGTCTGCTGATCACTTTTGGGAAAGAATCTCCTTGTTTTCCTCTGTGGAAAGGGCACACAGAGGTTCTTCTTATCACTGCCACCAGGGGGCCCCCTTGACCATTTTTACTCAGATTACTACAAGTCATTATCCTTCAATCAGCCAGGAAGAGATCTTTGCTTGAAATTCAGCACACTAAAGACGTGTTTCTCAACCTTTTTTCGGTCATAACAACCTTTAAAAGAATTTTCAGTCTTGAACAACCCCTGTGTTGCTATCCTAGAAAAGTAGTGTCAGGGGTAAGACCTCACGCACACCAGTGTACTAAAACGTACGCCTGTGCGAGGGCTGTGTTTGCCCACAGGGGGGCGTACAGGTGTTGCATTTATCCCCATGTAGGCAGTCCCATTCATGTCAGTTGGATGCAGCATCTGCATGGACAGAGCTGTGGCTCCCAATTTGAGTGGTTATACCAGAATGATGCCTGCAGGTTTAGGTATCATCTTGGTATAGTTCTTTACAGCCAGCGGTCGGCTTTCATGTAAAAGCAATCCTAGTGGCTAATTAGCTGCTAGACTGCTTTTACAAGCAGCGGGAGGGAACGAACGTCCCCCACTCCTTGGTTTTCTCAGGCTCTCCTGTCCCACGGGGGAACCTGATAATGCAGCCGATGGCTCCCCCAGCTGACCATTGAGCTGATCGAAGATCAGAATTGCTCCAATCATCTCTATGGCCTAAGAGACAGGAAGCTACAAGTATTTCATGACTTCGGTTGCGCCGGATATAAACAGCGCCATTGGGAAATTGGGAAAGCATCTTATCACACCGATCTAGAGTCTTATGCCCTGTATACGCGATAGGATTTGCCGACAACAAAATCCATGGGATTTTTTCCGACGGATGTTGGCTCAAACTTGTCTTGCATACACACGGTCACACAAAGTTGGTCGGAAATTCTGAACGTCAAGAACGCGGTGACGTACAACACGTACGACGAGCCGAGAAAAGTTAAGTTCAATAGCCAGTGCTGCTCTTCTGCTTGATTCCGAGCATGCGTGGCACTTTGTGCGTCAGAATTGTGTACACACTCAAATTTTGTGTGAAATTCCTATGGAAAATGTGTGATGGAGCCTACACACAGTCGGAATTTCCGACAACAAGGTCCTATTACACATTTTCCATCGGAAAATCCTATCGTGTGTACCGGGCATAGTAGACCCAATAAAAAAAAGAGTACATGTCACTACCTATTGCTATCATAGGGGATATTAACATTCTCTGTGATAACAATAAAAATTATATAAAAAAAATGAAAGGAACAGTGTAAAAGTAAAATAAAAAAGCATAATAACCCCTGTCCCCCCATGCTCACGCGCAAATGCAAACGCAAGCGTCAATCTCGTGTCATATGAAAACAGCAATGAGGTATCACCGCAAATGTCAGATCGAGGGCAGTAATTTTCGCAGTAGACCTCCTCTGTAAATCTAAAGTGGTAACCTGTAAAGGCTTTTAACTCACTCAATGTAAATCTAAACTCGTAAAATCATCTTTATATTTTATCAAACATTTGGTAACCTGTAAAGTTTGAAAAAAACTTTTAAAAAAAATGTTTAATTAAAAATGTATGTAGTTTGTCGCCGCTGCAGGACGGTTGTTTTTGATTTGCAATTTTTTTTAAAGCAAAATTACAAACTTTTTTTTTTTTTTGTCCACTAAGTGTTTAAAGTATCTATCGTACTATTCGGCATAAAATCGGCGCTTTGCGGCGGTTATCTTTTATATTTTTGGAAAGGAGCGGTCAAACATTGCTGGGGACTTTTTTGCTGACAAAGGAGTTAAAGGGGCCGATTTTTTTCATGCCAGGGCAACGCCTGGTGTGAAAGCTTTATTATTGCTCAAGCCATGGGCACAGCTTAACACTGATTCAAGTAAGCAAGTCTCACTAGTTTCAAGGACTTTTTCTGTGAAGAGAAGACTTCTAGCTGCAGGTTTGAAATGTTGAGTGGCTGTAAGAAGACCACTGATAATTTCAGTGACAATTTTGTGTTTTCAGCAAAATAAGAAAAGTCATAAACTAAAAGCTGCGTTAAATTCAGAAAATGTAATGAGGCTTGCCTTACCCAGCCCCGGTGGGTAACCCAGACATCATGAAACCTCGGCCCTTCATGGCCAGTGTGGTAGAGGTACAACTTACTGAAGACTTTGGCAAAGGTTCTTCCACTTGGAGGATTCACTTTTCCAATTTTTTTTTGAATGGCCCACCTTGTTATCAATATCTTTTGTGGCCCCCCAACATGGCACAAAAGATTTATATTCTGGTGCCTTTTATACGCCATTGAGTTGGAGAAAAAAGGATTTTTTCTGAAATCTTTTGAATGGGCTTCTTTGATGTGTCCTGGATACCTGCAACTGTCAAACATGGAGGAGGAAAGGAGGAAGTGTGATGGTCTAGGGCTCTTTTGCTGGATCCAGTGTCAGCAACTTGCACAGAGTGAGTGGCACTCTGTACCAAAACTACTACCCCAACATTTTGCAGTGCCATGCAATACCCTCAGGAACACATTTAGTTGGTCAAGGGTTCATCCTACAGTCAGAACTGGCTAAGAAGATAAGAAATAGACGGTAGGCTTCAACTTATGGAATGGCCAGCACAGTCAGCAGACTCAAACCCCATCGAGCTGGTTTGAGGATGAACTGAACAGAAGAGTGACAGCAAAGCAACTTACTTTTGTGAGAACTTCCGAACAATATTTGATTTCCATCCGAAAAAGAATGCCACTAGTGTGTTCAGCTGTTATATCTACAAATAGTGGCTATTTTAATAAGTCAAAAATGTACATTACTTTTTTAAGAAAACGATGATGTCCAATTGTTTCATTTTCAGCGTACCTTAACATTAAAACTGTAAATTAAAAAAAAAAAAAATGGAAAAATGGGGATGTTGTAAAATTTTTAATCGGTAGTATGTTTATGTAATATATATTGTGTAGGACGACAAGTATGGGTTCTAGATGGGAGTACAAAAAAGCTAGGTGAAAATCGCCCAGCAGTTGATGCGGTTAACTGCTCACTGACTCACCAGTTAGGGGTGGTATATGCCTGATAGAAAGACTAAATTAGGAAAAAAAAACAGCTGTATTGGACATACTGTGTAAAGCAGACACTACAAATTATCCAAGCAGTGTAGTATGAAAAAAGTTTAATGAAAAATTAATAAAAATATGTAGAATAACATCCATAACATTGAAAAAGTAAAAAGATAGAAAGAAAGAGGAGGAAATGTGAGGAGAAGAGAGGGGAGAGGAAATGTATGAAGCCATTATGCATTGTCTTGCTGTGGATTAAATAAATGTTCTATGACCACTAAAGACTTTATGTAGTCAGATGGATACAACTTCAGACTGTTCAAAGGTTACCTTTTGTGATCTCTGCATATCCCATCCTCCATAATCTACCCCCCTACGGATTTTTGACCCCTTCCCTCTGATCTTCTTTCTTGATCTCTTCCTTTCCTCCTGGGTTTATACCGTTCCCTTCTCTTACTAATTTTCACTATATACTTCTCTTTCCAACCCTTCACCCTTCCCAGCATTTTTTCTTATGCTTAACCAGCGGTCTAGACCGCCGACCTGTGATTATAGGCCCATAAACAGGTCCACAAGCAAGACTTTATGATAGGCCCAGAAAGTTTATGAACAGGCAAAACTGAATGTCAGGCTTATAATACCCTCCAACGTATACCCCGGAGGATGAATTGCCTCTGTTGCGGATGCCACCGTCATGTCCCAGGCATCTACAAAACCCACATTGACCCCTTGGAAAACCTCTTTAAGCACCAGGTATTGAGAATAACCGTTAAAATCACCCATTTTTTCTGGTGGAGCATATCTTTCTCTGATGTTTTCAGCTTTGATGATAACCTTGGTTTCTGGACTCCGGAGGAAGAGGCGTTCCACCGCTCTGCGGATGTTCAGTGCCCGTCTAATAAAAAAATTCAGAGGGAATGGTCGGAAGTGCTGTCCCATGGTAATGACAAAGATAGTGTCCTTTCCCCCACCTTGTCTGTCAATCTGGCGGCTCGTGTACATGTCCTCCATGGCATAGTAGAAATCGAAGCTCATGTGGGGAAACCCATGTCTTTTATAAGATACATAAATATCTTTTTCCATGTTTATAGCATCAAGAGTCTTCTCCCAATAAGCCCATCCAGTCTCGTGGTGCCGAAAATATTTCACAACTGGGTAAGACAAGAAAAACCTACCATGTTATATATGCTCACTGGATAATATCATCATTTGCATGGTCTTTTAAAGTGTTAGTAAAGGAAAAATAAGAAATATTTATATTTGCCGTACATCTTTACAACACAGTTTCGGTTCCCCCTGATTTTATCTCTTTAGAGACCAACCATGGGCCATTTTTCTATGGGCCTGCAGCCAGTTACAAAATATAAAAAAGCAGCCCAGCCTTCGATATTTGCCTTCAAACCAAAGTTTTCCCTTGCAGTACTTTGTTTTTGACACAAGATGTATCAATAATGCCCAGTGTAAGACAAATAACATGCTAAGAAGGATGCTATGACCCCACCCCCTCATGGGGGCATCACTATGAAGTGTATTTATGCAGAGAGTTGAGCTGATTTCCTCCACATCTCTGGGAGTCCCCCACCCCTGGGGAAGATCAGGGAGGAAGAGGGGTCTATGGGTGGGATTTACTAAAACTAGAGCATACAGAATATGGTGCAGCTGTGCATAGTAACCAGTGATGTAAGTAACTGAGTTAAAATAAACTGAGTTATGTAACGCAATTACTTTAGAGGGTAACGAGTAATCTAACTGATTACTTTTCCCCTCATGGTAACTCAGTTCCCATTACTTTGGCTTAGTTACCCCAATTACATCTACCGCCACTAGATGGCAGTAGTGTAATTCCGGTGTCTTGCCGAAAAAGTTCCCCCGCTGGATAAGGACCCCCTGTACTGCGCAGGCGCAGGGCTTGCACAGTACGAAGGACTACGGAGCTTCCGAAAATTGCCGAACCTAAACAGCTCTGAGTGAACTCTACACCGCGCAGGCGCAGTTAACATGTAATTGTACGAGGCAATGCCGCACGCTCCTGATGCTCGTGCTACTCTGCAAGGGCGTCTATCGTGTAAGTAAGGGGCGGGTCTAGTATTACTGTAACCAAGGGGCGCATTTATTATTATTGTTATATATCGAGCTCTGCCCATTAATTTAACATTCGCCCTCTTCCGTAGCCATCCGCCCCTTACACGATATAATAATAATAGACCCGCCACTTGCTTACACGCTATAACAGATCTGCCCCTTGGTTAGAGTAATAATAGAGCAGCCCCTTGGTTACACGATATATAACAATAATAATAAATGCGCCCCTTGGTTATAGTAATACTAGACCCGCCCCTTAGTTACACGTATAGAATATTTAAAAAAAAAGTCAGTTACCGTATTTGCCGGTGTATAAGGCGGCGGGGCGTATAAGACGACCCCCTAATCTTACAGTTTTTTAAGCATTTTTTTCCTGTACTTACCGTATAAGACGACCCCCCTTCCGAGGCTTCCGAGGCTTCATTTTTCTTCCTTCTTGCTGGAGCTGGAGCGGGCGCCATATCCTTCTTCCTGCTTTTGCTGGAGCCAATCACGGCGAGCGATGTATTCTATTAATGAATACAAAGCCTGCTTGGATTGGCAGAGGCTGTGACATCATCAGCCCGCGCCTCTCTGACTCTCAAAGCCAATCCGAGCAGGCTACAGAGTAGCCTGCTCGGATTGGCAGAGGTTGTTACTCCAATCCGAGCAGGCTCTGTATTCATTTGAATACATCGCTCACTGGGATTGGCTCAGCGGTAGATACTGTATGTAGCCGAAGCTACATACAGTATTACCGAACACCCAGCCGGCATCCGAGGGGCTGACCCGGCGTATAAGACGACCCATGCTTTTTGGCCAGTTTTTTTAAGTGTAAAAGGTCGTCTTATACGCCGGAAAATACGGTACTTTGCTGTGTAACGAATTACTTTTCCAATGTAGTAACTGAGTTACTAACGCAATTACTTTTTGGGAGAAGTAATTTGTAACTTAACTAATTACTTTTTTAAAGTAAGATGACCAACACTGATAGTAACCTATACACCTACAGTATATAGTAACCCTTTATAGTAGCCAATTAGCTTCTAGGTTTTATTGTTAAAGTTTAATTGAACAAGCTGAAGTTACGCTGGCCATACATTATACCATTTCCTTTATATTTACCTTCAACTATTTAGTGCAAGGGCCTGCCTGATTGCATACAAGTTGAAAGTGTTTCACCTCATATTAGATGGTGATTTTAGTAAATCCTCCCCTATGCGTCACATGGGAGACCATTAAAACATGACATAGGACAGCTCTGTATTTCTGACACGATGAGGCATGCCTCAATTTCGTGGATGAAGGACATCCAGCATCGCCTAGGCCTTACCGCCCCATCATTACTGTTCTTGGTCTACCCTCTTCAGTCATTGGACTTCAGTTATTTCAGCTATGGAGGCTCAGCATCAAATGTGGGTAATCTGCATAGGGTGTCCTGCATGCAAACGCAGCTTGCCTAGGAGCACCCTCCCCTCCAGACTGACACCTACCGAGCAAGGCATTTTGGTATTTGCATAACAAATCAGAACAAACTTCAGCTTAATCAGACCAAAGGGGAGTAAATGAGAAATGTTCACAGTCAGGGTTTACATATACATTTAAGATGGTATTTAAGGTTCAGCTTTTTTCTTTTCTTTTTTATTATAACAAGCATGTCATACCTGCTCTGTGCAATAGTTCTGCCCCGATCCTCCTTTTCTCGGGTCCCTATCATGCACTCCTCCCCCTTGACCAGTGCCCCCAATAGCAAGCCACTTGCTAGGTGGCACTGGTGCGTGCTCACTCCTGAGTACTGCTGTTCACGTCCATAAGACACATTGAGCTGCAGCTCAGCCCCGCCCCCTTTTCTCTCTTCAATGGCTGTGACTGACATCAGTGGGAGCCAATCGCTCTAGCTGCTGTCTCGGCCAATGAGGAAAGGGAGTCACCGTTGGATCAAGAGGGTGCTCAGGTAAGTATTAAGGGGCTGTGTGGGGGGGGGGGGGGAGCAGCACACAGAAGGTTTTTTACCTTCATGCAAAGAATGCATGAAGGTAAAAAAAAAAAAACATTTAGCATTTACAACAAATAAAAGTAAATTATAGTTAAACATAAACCTGTCAATGCTCCCTAGTTTCAAAAAATACTGACTGAGAATTTGAAAAATACTATTTTTTCATTAGTCTAGTGCAGTGGTCTCCAAACTGTGGCCCATGGTCCAAATTTGGCCCTTTGCTTGCCTGTATGCGGTACTATAAGAGTCACTATTTCTTCCACTAACACCAATTATGGGGCATTTTTCCTTTTACTGACAACAATGATGGGGCATTTTTCCTTTCACTGCCACAGCAATGGGGCACTAGTCCCCCCAATGATACCAATGATGGGGCACCATTCCTCCTACTGACAATGATGGGGCACCATTTTTCCCACTGACACCAATGATGGGGCACAGTTCCTCCCACTGACACCAATGATGGGACACAGTTCCTCCCACTGATACCAATAATGGGGCATTGTTCCTCCCACTGACACCAATGATGGGGCATCATTCCTCCCGCTGACACCAATGATGGGGCACTGATCCTCCCACTAATACCAATGATGGGGCACTAGCCCTCCTCCAACTGACCAGGAGCCATATCATTTTTTAACTCCCACTAACCACAAAGCCTCAGACATTGTTTACACTCACTGGCACTGGGGCATTTTCTACTCCAACTCGCCACAGTCCGGCCCTCCTAAAGTCTAATAGACAGTAAGCTGGCCCTTTATTTTGAAAGTTTGGAGACCGATGGTCTAGTGCATCATCTGATGTCGGCAGGATCGTTTTGAGTCAGCTGGACTGATTTGCTCCCCCCAACTTGTTCTTCACCACAATTGGCATCCTCATTGACCAGTCATGAGGTTCCCCCTCTGAATCCCAGGCTTTCCATTTGGTCTAGCGCTCACTAGCCAATAGTTAGACATTAAAAGTAAACTAACTTCATGGTTAAATTGCGTATTTGCCCCTAAAAGAGAGTGCCCTGGAATTGAGGGCTGATATCTTCATGGTTCAGGCATGTTAGAAAGCACTTACTGTGGATGCCCTCTGTGAAGTGCACCATGAACTGTCGCAATGTTGAATCTCCGATCAGGAAGAGTTTTTTCCCCTGTAGGCATTTCACAAAGTCCTCTGCAGCTTTGTAGGTGGTCATCGTGCAGTAGGCAGGATTCCAAATATTATTAAAAAAGAATCCACTTGGAAATGTGGAATTCATTCCTGTTTGACATTTCGGCTTTGGAGTTAAAGTGGTTTCTGAAAGAATGATGGTTTTGCAAAGGCAGTTAATATTACATAGTAAAATCGAAGGTATAAAGTCAGTCAAAAATTGTCCTTTGCATCCATAGAACTCCGAGGGACCTATCTTTTTTAAGATTGTTTTGTGTAAAATAATCACCTAAATGTGAAAGAAAGGTGTTCATGAAGAGAAAAAAGGTACTGCTCTTTACTTAAAAAACAAACTTAAAAAAGGTCCATCCACCTGAATTCACTGGAGTTACCATAGTCATATCAGGCTATGCGTACTACACCACTTCTTGTAATGCTTGCTGTGGTGGTGGAAGAGTTGTGAGGATTTACAATAACCACTCCAATACCGGGCACTTTCACTCCCTTCCAACCCCGGGCCAATTTTTAGCTTTCGGCCTCATTTTGAATGACAATTGCGCGGTCATGCAATGCTTTACCCAAACAACATTTTTATCAGTTTTTTGAGACAGACATAGCTTTCTTTTGGTGGTATTTAATCACCACTGGGTTTTTAATTTTTTGCTAAACAAATGAAAAAAACCCGAAATAAATAAATACATAAATAAAATAATTTTCTTAGGTTCTGTTACAAATATTTTTAAATAAGTACATTTTCTCCTCTACTGATGTGCGCTCATGAGGCTGCACTGACAGGCACCAATAGGCTGCACTGATGGGCACTGATTAGGCTGCACTGATGAGGCGACACTAATATGCAGCACTGATGGGCACTGATAGGTGGCACTGATTTTCAGCACTGATGGGCATTTATAGGCGGAACTGATGAGTACTGATGGGCAGCCTTTATAGGCACTGATGGGCACTAATAAGTGGCACTGATGAGCACTGATAAGCGGGACTGATGGGCACTGGTGGGCGGCATTGATGAACAGCAGTCACAGACGGTACTGATATGCAGCACTGATGAGGAGGCACTTAGAGGCATCACTGATGGACACTAAAAAGCAGCACCAATAGACACTGATTGGCATCACTGATGGGCACTGGCAGGTATTGCTGATGGAACTGCACTGATAATCAATGCTAATGATTATCAGTGCAGACCCCTCCTGTCAGGAGAGCCGATAATGGGTACTTCCTATTTACACTGTGATGAGCTGTGATTGGACACAGCTAATCTTATGGTAAAGAGCCTACGTCATAGGCTCTTTACCGTGATTGGAGTTGCAGTGTGTCCAAACAACACACGAACCACCGATCACTGCGCTGCATGCCTCCCGGTTTGTTCTGAAGGACGTCATATGTTGTCCAGTCAGAACAATGGAACCCCCGCCCGGCCATCATTCTGCTATAGGCCAGGTGGAAAGGTGTTAAAGACCTGAGATCAGAGGTATTGTGAGCTACTGAGGACAGAGTAGTTAGCTGGAAAATGAAGGGTAAAAGTGACAGTGACACTAAATGATATCCTTATTCTCCAAACATTATCTATACACATCCACTACTCAATGACACTGTAATCTATTTCATAAAATTGTATGACTTTGTTTTTATGCCTCCCTATAACTCCCCTCCATGAGCTTCAGAACATTTTCCTCCCTCACTTCCATTTCTTTGGGACAAGCATTGCATGTTAATGGTGGTCATATACTGTAAACTGATTTGCACACCACACATCCATGGGCGTCCGCAGGTAGGGGCAATGGGGGTCAAGTGCCCCCCCCCCCCCTGGAATCAGGGATCGGATCTTAAATTCAACATAGTTGCATCTCTATTGAGGTGCTGCACCTGGGTGCCACCCACCAGTGGGGTGACACGATTAAGGTGCTGTCAAGCCCCTCAAGTGTAGTGTGACTTTGGGCTCTTTTCCCTGCTCAGTTCAGCAGAGAACTCGGCAGTGCTGTGACAGGAGAAAGGCGAGCTGCGGGCTATCAGAGGTTTCCCCCACTTGCCCCACCCATTCTCCTGTCAGGGAGAAGAGACGCGTCTCTCACCGGGTTCCCCACCCAGCTTCCTGCCCGCTCCGTTCCTTCCCTTTTGGCCATAACTGAGGGCCAATCAAAGGTGACTAGGAGAGGCAAGCTTCATGGGACATGTAGTCCCAAAAGATTGGCAGCCCCATTTTCCACAGGGAGGAGGCTACAGCTCGATCAAGAGAGAGACTGAGAGACTGCAGCCTGGAAAAAAGCTGAGGGAGAGAGTTCTACCGGACAAAGAACGAGGAGTCACGAGAGAGCCATGCTGTCCAGCGCCACCAGAGAGAGCCATGCTGTCCAGCGCCACCAAAGAGAGCCACGCTGCCCAGAACCACCAGAGAGAGCCACGCTGCCCAGCACCACCAGAGAGAGAAAGACTGAGCCACTACCATGGTACAGACATGCTACACTATTGAACAGTGTCGCCCCCGGGGAACCCAGAGTGAACAATCGTCCAGCCAAAGTGATCACTGCTGTAGTTTCGCTGGGTCTGGTAAGAGGGCCTATTGGCCATTATCCATTACTTATCCTAGGGATTGTAAGACATCTGCAGACTCTAACCATAATAATGTGATAATGACATTGTCGAAAAGGGGCAGTGCATGGGTGACCCTAAAATGATGCCCCCCCCCCTGAAAAAAGTTCTGCGGACGCCCATGCACACATCCCATAGTCCAAAATCCATAGTCCATTTCAGGAGCGATCAAGTGAGAGTGGCTACATCCCTACATAGAGTGGGACCATGGAGAATGAACATAGCCACCCTCTAACAGAGAGTCAGGTCACAGCAGCAAAATAAAAAGGAATTTGGAAATTTGGAAGAGACTGAAAGCATTAAAAGGAACTTTTCGAGCTAAAAAAAAAATCATACTTAAAGAGGGAGTCCACCTGAAAAAAAATTATTAAAAGCCAGCAGCTACAAATACTGCAGTCTGCCTTGTTTACAGAGACAGACCGCCATTCTGCCTCTCTCAGAGCGATCGCGTTTCAACCGGACCCACTGATTGGCTCCCACTGTGTCCAATCACGAAGAAGAAAATCACGTACAGGGAAATCCGCATCAAATTCGCAATAGTGTGAACCCAGCCTTAAACCCTATACATTCTACCATTTTTTTTTTTTTAAGTTTATGTAAAGCTAATTAGGATGCAACGGTTAGGTAATTAGGATGCTAGAGGAGACATATATTATCTTTCTTTAAGATAATAACAGTAGTTCAGGGAAGTTCCACACATTATTGTTGAGTTATACCCTATACATCCTAACATTTAATTTTATTTTTTAAGCCTATGTAAAGCCAATTAGGATGCTACGGTGTTGCAACTTGAGACTAGCAGAAATTTGTAATATCCAAGGCCAATACCTTCTAATTTATGAATGTACTTACCATTGCAGTTTGTAACTGATATAGGTCCCAATTTTTGGGCAATTTCGACGCCCACACTTGCCCTACAAAAAATGGTTGAAGTTACTTTCAAATGTATAGCTAGCAAAGCAATCTGGAAAAAAAAAAAAAAAGTTTAGATTCCAGAACAGCCTTTCTCAACCTGTTTACTCCAGAATAATTTAAAATAATTTACAGGTCTTGGGTAACCCTTATTAAAATCGGTTCATCGGAGGTCAATCAGAAGAATCCCCCTAACATTGGTGGTCAGTAGGAAGAATGAAACCCTTACAGCGGTGGACAGAATACCACCCTCAAAGACCACTAAAAAGATCATTGGGGTCATGCTGTTGGCTCCATCGAGTGGTGTTGGACTTGGAATTATGAAGGCAAATGGGAATTCAACCAGCCACAGTCCAGGGAAACCCTAGAAACTGTTGGAGGAACCATAGGATTTCACAGAAGCCTGGTTGAGATTGAGAATGGCTGTTCTAGAAGAATGTAAAAGTTTTGAAGCTCCAATAAAAAAATTATCCACTTTTCTTGCTTGGCCGTCGGTTTATTGTAGAAAATGTAGGCGCAAAAACTCAAGGTTCTTTTATTGATTTCCATTCATTTACATATAATTTTTCTACAATGCAACTTCGCCCAAGCAAGGAGTGGTTTGATTTTAGTGAAGTTTCACTTCAGAAGGTCTGGGCAAGGTCTGAAAGCCTCACGGCCTTGGGATGTGTGGAGCTGACGTCCCTGTGGCAGTCTTGAATAGAGTGGGAGAAGTTCTGTTTCACCAAACAAGAGCACAGACAAAAAAAAATTCACAGTGGTTCTATTCTACCCCTACGCAACCAAATAAAATCTCAAAAGAAGGTGCTCTAACACATTTTGGAATACTGTTTAAATATTTGACTGTTAAAAAGAGTTTTAAGAATGTCTGCAATCCTGTATTAACAGGAATAGGCAGGATTGTAAATGGTTGAGTGGAGCTTGGTGTAAAGTATGGGATTTGACATAAGGGAGTTTAGGGCTGCCTTTAGTGGTAAAATGAAGAACAACCAGGCTCACATCTAACCTAAGCTCACCTTACCTCCTTCGAGTTCCCTTTAGGATCTACTGATGCCAATGGTGCTTTGCTCACCATAAAACCATACAGTTTGAGAACCAGCAAAGACAGCCTTTCTTTGATGATATTGCAGGAAAAGTAAACTATGGCTTATGAACAAAAAGACAGACAACAAGAACACTCCAATCAGCAAAGAGCAAACGTTTTTGTGATAGAATAGCTGTAGGTCTGACTGAGCCGTGGATGTGTTGGACCTCTGCAGAGAGATCACTGCTGCTAAACTGAAAGTCATTATCTACAGCCTGATTTTGCATATTTGTCACACTTAAATGACTCAGATGATAAAACAAATTGTAATATTACACAAAGATAACCCAAATAACTACAAAATGTTTTTTTTAAATGATGATTTCATTTGTTATGAGAAAAAAGCTGTCTAAACCTGCATGGCCCTATGTGAAAAAGTAATTGCCACCCCCCCCCCCCCCCTATTGCTAAAGCATGAGTGAACAGTAACCACATTTTTTGGAAAGCGGAGTAAATCTCAATTGGCACTCCCAGGCCTGATTACTGCCAGACTTGTTGAATCAAGAAACCCCTTAAATAGAAACTGTCTGAAAAAGTGAAGCACGCTAAAAGATCTCAAGAAGCAACACATCATGTCACAATGTAAATAAATTCAAGAACAGATGAGAAACAAAGTAATTGACATGTATCAGTCTGGAAAGGGTTACAAAGCCATTTCTAAGGCTTTGGGACTCCAGCGAACCATGCTGAAAGACATTATCCACAAATGGAGAAACAGTGGTGAACCTTCCCTGGAGTGGCCGGCCTACAAAAATTACTCCAAGAGCACAACGACGACTCATCCAGGAGGTCATAAAAGAATCCAGAACAACATTTAAAGAACTGCAAGCCTCACTTGCCTCAGGTAAGGTCAGTTGTTCATGATTGAACAATAAGAAAGAGACTGGGCAAAAATGGCATCCATGGGAGAGTTCCATGGCGAAAGCCAATGCTGACCAGAAAGAGCACAAAGGCTTGTCTCACATATGCTAAAAAACATCTTGACTATCCCCAAGACTTTTGGGCAAATATTCTGTGGACTGATGAGACAAAAGTTGAACTTTTTGTAAGGTGTGTGTCCCATTACATCTGGTGTAAAACGAAAACACAGCATTTCATAAAAAGATCATACCAACAGTCACACAAGGTGCTAATAGTGTGATGGTCTGGGGCGGCTTTGTAGCTTCAGGACCTGGACGACTTGCAATAATTGGTTGAACCCTGAATTCTGCGCTCTACCAGAAAATCCTGAAGGAGAATGTCCGGCCATCAGTTTGTGACCTCAAGCTCCAAGCACACTTGGGTTATGCAGCAGGAAAATTATCTGAAACACACCAGCAAGTCCACCTCTGAATGGCTAAAGCTGCTTTCCATGGGGGCGCCCATGCGTGCTTGCTCCCAAGTCCCGCTGCTGCATACATTGACACAGACAGCGGGACTTGGCCCCACCCCATTGTCACAGCATTTGATTGACAGCAGCGGGAGCCACTGGCTCCCACTGCTATCAAGTTGCCCAATGAGGAGGGAGACAACATTAGTAGCTGCTGCACTTGTGCACATCGCTGGATTGGATCAAGCTCAGGTAAGAAAAAGGGGGTGTCTGGGGGAGGGAGCTGAAGCACAGAAGGATTTTCATCTTAATGCATAGAATGCATTAAGGTGAAAAACCTTAAGGCGTTAGAACCACTTTAAGTGTGACAAATATGCAAAAAAATATAAAAATCAGGAAGGGGGAAAATACTTTTTCATAGCACTGTATGTGTATCAACAGTATTACCCATTGTTCTCTGTAGTTGGAGCAAACATAAGACTATAAACAATTCCCATGGGGAATGCATCATACATGTACAGGGTCTTTTTCATGGTTGAAAAGGATCTTTTCTGTCTAGAAATACCTACAAAACAATGTTCCCAGTATGTTATTAACTTAGCATTTATACACAGTGAAAAAACCCTATATAGTTTGTGGGGTATTGTGTGTTATTTTTCTTGTTTGATATATACTTTACCCTTCAACCAATGGTTTCTCTTCAGGCTTCAAAAAAGACACACGGAGGTCCACGGCTCTCATGTCCCTTAAACAGTCACAAGGTAAGTTAGGAGGTTTTTGGCAGTAGAAGACCTCTTCGTAGAGTTTGTCTTTATATTCACAAATCTCTCCAGGTGAACTCAGTTGAAAGCCACAAGTAGAGATTGCCTCTTGACCTAAGTAGACATATCTCGCCTGGAAGCCGAGAACTCCCAAACTTGCATGTCTTGCCCTCCAGAGGGCCGCAATCCCTTCACTGGGGTGCCATATCAAAATGGAGACCTTGATTTGGCCTGCCCAGTATAAAGGAAAGTGGACAAGGTAAGACCCATTGTTCATGTCTTCCACCTTTCCTGATACAGAAGCTCCAAGCTCTATAGAAAACAGCCTAGGTCTTAAAAAATCTCCTCCAAAGATCTTTCTGTTATTCAAATGATCATACATGTCCACTTGTATAATAAAGTCTTCCCCAACACAGTATCGTTCTCTGGGATTCACTAAAAACACTTTGCTGTTTTGTGCGCTGGTGGTTTTGGTAAAATGAGTGAATGTCACATTGGGGATAAGGCTTTGAATTTTGTTAAAAATGGCATCAATTTCAATTTGCAGTTGACTTTTGTTTGGTGGAAGTTCTGGCTCTGAGACGTTCTCCTCCTTCTCCGGAACAATACGTAATATTTCCACTGTACCACTGAAAGGGTGCTGTAAAGGAAATAAGTTTCTTAATGTTTTTTTTCCTACCAATGCTTAAATACTGTAATATTAAAGAATATGTAAACCCAACATTTTATATTCCTGATATGTGCCTGCTGTATCATGTACTTGTATGAGAAAGTGTCCTGTTCTCTTTGTATTGCTTCCTTTGTGGTAAATCCCTGGTGTTCAGTGGACTTATCATCCAATGCGTATAATGTGTCCAATGCACATGGGCCCTGAAGTGGTGGGGTCCACTGTGCTTTAACACACAATAATCCCGTGGAGTGAATAAAAAAAATACAGCCGTACCCAGTCATATCATTTACATTTTGTATTATCCTGCCTCCAGGCTGCAGGGTCTTAAGCTGGCCACACATTATACATTTTTCTTATTCAATTTCCTTTAAATTTACCTTCAACTATGTAGTATAAAGGCCTGCCTGGTTGCATACAAATTGAAAGAGTTTAAGTTTGACCTCATATTATATGGTTTCGGTAAATCTAAAGGAAAATTGTCCAAGATAATTGTATAATGTATGGCTAGCCTAAGCGCAAGGCACTGCACCCCAGTCCTGTCACTGCCTTCTGTGGCGTTGCCTGTTCCCTGTACAGGATCTCATGTGACTTCCAGTCATACACAGATCCTGTAGCTTTCGATGAGCAGCCCGCAGCTGCCTGGGGGGGGGGGGGAATCGGCATCAGTGGAGGGTCAGGGCAAGGGTGCAATTCTAACTGCACCTGCAAGAGCCCGGGAGAGAAAAAAATTCACCATGCCGCTTAGGTATGTAAATTTGGGGGTGGTGACTGTGCACTCTGTGACAGGTTGACCTGGGGGTGGGTGTAATTGTGGCTGTGTACCCTGAGACAGGATGATGGGGGGTGGGGAGGGATTGTGACTGTGCACAATGTGACATGCTGATCTGGGGGAGGGGGTGGATCAGGGTCGGCCTGTCAATTAAGGGCACATGGGCACCGCCCCCATATCCATGCATCT
Source organism: Lithobates sylvaticus (assembly GCA_028564925.1). Lineage (NCBI taxonomy): Eukaryota > Metazoa > Chordata > Amphibia > Anura > Ranidae > Lithobates > Lithobates sylvaticus. Next base: position 263,837,534 of record CM053031.1, read on the forward strand.
GGCCCCCATGCAGGACGCCGGATGCATGGATTCCAATGGGGGGTGGGGGTTGAAGCACATGATTAGAGCCAGAGGTTCTAATAGGCTTCAAAATAGGGTGGGCTCAGGGCACAGAGCACTGCGAACCGAGCCCACCCATGTGTGTTACAGTAGCGAATTTATATTCACTATTGTCACACCGATCCTCCTCCCGTGCAATCAGGAAGTGGGTCCTGAGACCTGTCAACCAATTGGCTGAAAGGACAGGCGATCGAATTGGACACCTAGGAGGAGGAGGAAGGAGACGCACGGTGATACAGAGGAGGACAGATACTCCATATTCCTATCGCACACATTCCTGTATGAGCTCTCGAAAGTTTGGGTGCTGCAGCAACAACTAGTTGGAAACTTGTTCAGAAAGTCACAAAGCACATATTTGCCAGCACATCATGGATCAACGAAGTAGCGTCCAAGAACAGTGCAAGGTTTCGGAGTCACGCAGGTCCCCTTCGTCAGGCAAAATATATATATGTACATCAACCATTCGTCATGCATGGTATAAAAGGTATTCTACAAGGAATTGTATATCCACGATCGTATGTGTAAATATTAAAAACAAAAGAAAAAAAAAAAAGATGATTGATCTGATCAGTCACCTGATATAAGCAAACCGAACACTCTATCCCTTGCTTGTGATAGAGAGACAGTTACCTGCATTGTTCCTGATCAAGCCTCCCATTAGTCTGCCTTGCTTTCCTGTTGGATTTCCCTGTGTATGACCCGGATCAGATATTGGACTATTCCTATTCAGCCTGCCTTATTATCTGGACCGTCTTAGAACCACGCTATCAGTCTGCTAAACTGCAAGTAGTCTGTTGTTTGCTCTGTTCGCGTCTGCCCTGGTGTGGTGGCCAGGCACTATAGCATTGTGTATAAGTCCTGGGGGCAACCAAGTACCGGTAGGCCTGCTTGTATTAAGGGAAAGGGGACTGCTATAGGTGAAGCACACGGTAGCTAGCTATAGTGTCTGACCACCTGCATTGAGGTAGAAGTGACATTCGTAAAAGTATCTTGAAGGACAAATTTAAACGGACTTGGGAGCTATGGGCTACTTATATGCATGTTAGTTTATTTATTAATTATTATTTTTTTGGGGGGTTGTTGTGGTTTGGTTTACCTATTTTGACTCTGGGAATGGACCTTCTCTTCATTCTTCCCCTCTTTCTTTCCTTTCCCTTTTTCTTCTTTGTTTCTTTTCCTTATTTCTGTGTGCCTGACTACCCAGGATTATGTTGGTCCTGAGCTCTGTCAGTAGAGCTTATTGACAGATGGGTGGTCTCTAATATGTCTGTACCTATCTGGTTGGTGCACTAGGAAAAAGATCAATGCCCCGCAAGCAGTGTTAATTTTTACGCCAAATTTTGATTTAGTCTTAGTTATAGTCCTTTGACTAAAATGCCATTTTAGTTTTAGTCGTATTTTAGTAATTAGAATTGTTTTAGTCATATATTAGTCGACTAAAAACTCCAGCTGCACCGATACCAATAATTAGACATGTGCACAACAAAAAAATTTGTTTATTTTCGTTTCGTTTTTTTCGTTTCGGTTAATTCGGAACGATTCGTAAATTCGTAAGTCGTCGGTGTTCGTATTCGTAACGATTCGTACCTTCGTAAGTCGTCGGTGTTCGTATTCGTAACGATTCGTATTTTCGTAAAAGTTTTTTTTTCGTTGATTCGTATTTCCGTTTAATTTTCGTTTATTCGAAATTCGGACGCATTCGTACTTATTCGTACATTCGTAACATTCGGAACATTCGTAGATTCGTAATCGGAGCATAATTCATAATGTTATGTAATATGTATGCTATTATTACATGTTAAGAGACACGAAAAATTACAAATCGAAAAAAAAAGTTACGAATGTACGAATTTTTTCGTTCAATCCATCCGAAGCAGGTTAAGCAACGCCATTGTAAGAGACACGGAAAATTAAGAATCGAAAAAAAAAAAGTTACGAATTTACAAATTTTTTCGTTCAATCCATCCGAAGCACGTTAAGCAAAGCCATTGTAAGAGACACGGAAAATTACGAATCGAAAAAAAAAAAAAAAAGTTACGAATTTACGAATTTTTTCGTTCAATCCATCCAAAGCACGTTAAGCAACGCCGTTGTAAGAGACACGGAAAATTACGAATCGAAAAAAAAAAAAAAAAGTTACGAATTTACGAATTTTTTCGTTCAATCCATCCGAAGCACGTTAAGCAACGCCATTGTAAGAGACACCGAAAATTACGAATCGAAAAAAAAAAGAAAAAGTTACGAATTTACGAATTTTTTCGTTCAATCCATTCAAGGCACGTTAAGCAACGCCATTGTAAGAGACACGTAAAATTACGAATCGAAAAAAAAAGTTACGAATTTACGAATTTTTTCGTTCAATCCATCTGAAGTACGTTAAGCAACGCCATTGTAAGGGACACGGAAAATTACCAATTCAACAAAAAAAAAAGTTACGAATGTACGAATTTTTTCGTTCATTTTCGTTGTTCCTGTTTTCGTTTTTCGGATTTTCTTCATTCGTACATTCGTTGTTTCTAATTAGTTTTTTTCGGATTTTCGTTATTTTCGGATTCGAACGATTCGTTATTCGTTAAAATTTTTAGCTAATTGTTCGTTCATTCGTACGAAAACGAATGAACGAAAAAAAAACAAGACGAATTGCACATGTCTACCAATAATAGTAATCCAGGATGCGAAACACAAGTTAAATGCAGGTTATTATTAGGGTCACATGCTAACTTCATGCTTTATCAGGCAACTGGTGATGAATAGTAGGGTGTTTTTAAATTTGTAAATTAGTAAAGCAATAAGGAGGATGTTCTTAGCCACAACTGCACATGTGCACAAGCCAAATTAACAGATAACTAGGGCAGGGAGCAATTCATAGTAGAGACACCCTAAGATAGGAAGTGTGCTACTGGCCAGATCACCAAGTGAAAACAAATGAAAAAACGCTTACAAAAAAAGCTGGCCACCACATTTTAAGATTGGTAAATTTTTGTTTTTGGGTTTAATACCACTTTAACACACTGATTTATTCATTATCTGCTTGAGACCCTTGATAACATAAATAATAATAGTAATAATTGGTTCATTTTGATTTACCTGCATTGCTGTCCATTGCCATAAGAAGCCCAGGAACAAAAGAACAATAAAAAAAACCAGTAGTAACTTTCTATTGACCATTCTGTCACGTGCTGAGGAAACCTGATAAAGGAATCAATATTTTTAGACTTATTTAAAGGACCAGTGAACTTAAAGAAAGGTTTTGCTTTAATCCCTAATAAAGAAAGCTGCATACAATGAAAGAGAGATGACTATTACCTTTATCTTGGCTTCACAGTTTAAAAGGGATTCAACAATTAAGTATTAATTATTTCATTCTCACGAGGTTGTCATCCTTGGTCTACTTTTGAGAGCATTTGTCTATTCATAGCCAGTCTTTAGCCAGTGTTGAGCTATGGTCAGAGATTAAACCTTACAATGCTTTATATGAAGAATATGGAATGCTAATATAATGCTAACAGTCAACACTTCTACTGCTAAGTGTGTGTATACCCAATCACTACATTTTCATCAGAGCTAAATCTGTGTCTTTCATGATGATACAGTAATATTACCTGGAGAGTCTGCAATAAAAGTATTTTTTCATGCCTTTTCTGTTATAGGGTGACAGGTGTCCTTGTCTCTCAATTGTTCTCCTGCATGGTCACCCTGTCACATGGTGTTCAAATTAAGACTAAAGGGGACCATTTCCACACACATTATGCAGGCATGGTCCACTTTTGTCAGCATCAGGAGTGCCATGCAGCCATTACTGGAGTGTGTGTGGGCAGGACTGATATGAGGAGGTGATGTCCATTTTGGGGGAAGTTGCCATGCAAAAAAGAAAAATTGTGGCACTCAAAGAGGCCCAAAAGAGACAGGAGTGAAAAGGGGCAAGGTTCTACAAATTTGACTTAGTGCCAGGCTTTGCAGTGAGGAAGACACCAAAGCTCTCCAGAAAAGACTTTAAACCTTCAAAAAAGTATGGGAGATGTTGAGAGATTATTTCAAGACTTTGAGTACCATTGTGCACTATTTGAGGTTCCTCGCATTGACTGACTTTGGCATTTATAGGGTCTTCTAAGAGGAAGAGTTATGGAGGCCTGATACATGAAAGACTAAATGGAAGCCAAACTCCAAAGCAAGCCATCCTGGAAGACTATACAGTGACTGCGTAGGCATATTGGACTCAATTCCAAAACATCCTGCAGCTTAGACTGTTTTTTAAAAGGTTGCACACAAGATGGCCCAAACGTGTTTATGATGGGTGGAGGGAGAAGAAGCCTTCACTGCAGAACAAATAATTCAAGTGGTCCTAAAGGAGCAATTCTTTTCTGAGCATAGGTAGGGGAAAAGAAGCTGATCACTTATAAACAAGAGGCTAAATTAGCTAATGAGCTAATTTTCTAACTGTTCCAAGTTATATTATAATGTTAGAGTTTACAAGAGATTTTGGTGGTCGGGTTTACATCTTGCTATGGGTTGATTAGGGCAGTGGTCATCAACCCTGTCCTCTCCTCAGGGCCCACTAACAGGCCAGGTTTTAAGTATTACCTTGGGGAGATGCAGACAAGAATACTACAATCACTGAGCAGCAAATTATATCACCTGTGATGTATTTCAGTTATCTTGCAAACCTGGTCTGTTAGTGGGCCCCGAGGACAGGGTTGATGACCACTCGATTAGGGTGCATCAGGCAGTTGTTGCTGACAGTCCATTCAGGAGCTGACTTTTTTTAATACCTCCCAGCTTTCTGAGATGGGAATGAGGGACACCTATTAGCAAAAGTATGTAGGCATAAGGCACACCCCTGCCAGGCACTCCTTAAAAGAGAATTCTTAAAAAAAAAAAGATGGGACCCACACGTGCTTTTTTACCACTACTATTCCTTTACATTGGTGTAGTACTGACCCCCGAAGGAGCTGCTAGTTTTAATTCTTTTAGGTCTACCGTTACCCCACTGTTCCACCATGTGCGTCATAGGGGTCCCATTGGAAAGTTGTTCACAGATGTCAGCTCCAAACACTTAATATCTTTTTTCCAATGCTTTTATGAACAAAACCAGGTAGATGGAATCAAGGGTTAGGGGAGATTCAGGAACCTTGCATTGTGGATCATGGGAACTTCTTTGATCCAGAGGACAAACAACTTCCACAAACTGGATCTAGCAACCACTGGATAGGCCTCTCTCACTGACCTAGCAGCCAGTGCAGGGCCCGATCATAGTCTCTGCCACAGACTTTTTTTTTTTTTTTAATTCTTTATTTCAAATTTTCTTTAAAATGCATACATACTCATTCCCTCCACAACATATGGAGAAGAATTAATCAACAAACATAGAAAAAATATACAAACGCATTTCACTTTTTCTCCCATACCCCTCCCCCCCCCCTTCCCGCCCCAGTCCCTGTCCTGCAGAAACGCATTGCATGGGTGCGGCCCCTGCCAGGGGTGAAACAATCCTTATCCTCTCTACTTCATGATTTCTTCTGCGTATCTCCATGAGTCTTTGAAGAGTTCCCCTCTTTCCCATTTCCCTTGACCCACTTCAGCTATGTGAACTTCAGGAGTTACTATTTTTTGATGATGGTTTATGCTGTTTATCCATTCTATTATACCCGGGCTCTCTAATTCCCGCCAGTGCCCTGCGATGAGGTTTTTTGCTTCGTTTAGGAGTATCGGAGTTATTGAGGACTTATATTGTCTCATGGGCTTATCCGTCCCATGAAACAACACTGTCCAGGGGTCATATGGTATGGTTTCTCCTGTAATTGTTTTCATTAAATCTAGTATATGTAACCAGTATTTTTTAATCTTAGGACAATCCCACCAGATGTGGGACATCGTTCCCCTATTCCCACAACCTCGCCAACAATCCGCCGTTTTGTCTTTTTGAAACTTGCTAAGCTTCACGGGGGTTAGGTACCAATCTGAGATGCATTTATAGTTAACTTCCAATGTTTTAGTGTTCCAACCCGACCGGTGCATTAAGTGATATATTTTTTTAATTCTATCTTTACTACAAGTGATTCCCACTTCCCCTTCCCATCTCTTGACGCCTGGAGGTATCCAATCTATATCCGCTTGAGTAAGCACTCTATAGATTCGTGATATATTATTTCTAGTTGATGTTCTCAAACAAATTTTCTCTAACAGTGTAAAGTCATCTCCACTCCGAATTGGCTGTGGAAGACTATCCACAAAATGCTTAAGCTGCGCATACCTCCATGCGTCAATCGTCATCAGGTCTCTTTTACTTTTTAAATCGTGAAATGTGTCAATCTTTCCTAGCTTAGTAATATCTCGTAGCTGTGCCTCACCGTTTTTAATCCAATTTCCCCATAATTTACTTCTACCCGGTGTAAAAAAAATATTGTCTTTTAAATATATTAGAGGTGAATTGTAATCCCATTTGTTTTTCCTATGAACTCTATCCCATTCCCTTAGTGTAACCTGAGTGATTTCATGTGTTCCTTCCCCCAGCTCTCTATATTTTGGGGGGTTCCAAATTATGTGACCTAAATGTGTATTACTTAGTGCATTCTCAATATTAACCCATCTTTTGTTGAGTCCCCCTTTAAACCACTCCATTGCTCTTGAGATAACTATGGCGCTGTAATAACTCTCGAAGTCCGGGCTAGCTAATCCTCCCTGTTCTTTGCCTTTAGAGAGTATATTTTTCGCTATTCGGGGTTTTTTGTTAGACCAAACAAATTTAGAAATAATTCTATTTAAAGTTCTGAAAAAGGCTTGAGGGACTGAGAGTGGGAGCATCTGTATTTTATAGTTTACTTTTGGCACAATAACCATTTTAACCGCATTTATTTTCCCCAACCACGACAAAGGGCAAGGTGACATCCTTCTAATTTCTGTATTAACTTCGTCCAGCAGGGGAGGGAAGTTCAATTTATACATTTTCCTTAATGAGGACGCTAATTTAACTCCAAGATATTTAACCTCCGTCCTCCATGGAAAATGAAACTCTTGCGCCAGGCTCGCCGCTTCCGATTGCTTAATATTTATGTTTAGAATTTCTGACTTAGAAAAGTTGATTTTAAAATTAGACAGGGAACCATACATTTTCAGCGTACTTAGAAGATTAGGGAGGGTGGTCCTGGGCTGGGTAATAAAAAAAAGCACATCATCGGCGTATGCCGCCATTTTGTGCTCCTCCCCCCCGACCTGAATTCCCTTTACATCTATGGTGTTCCTAATAGTAGAGAGCAAAGGTTCAAGGGATAGCACAAACAGGAGAGGAGAGAGCGGGCAACCTTGTCGTGTGCCATTTCTCATGACAAGTGGTAGTGATAGCATTCCGTTAACCCTTACCCTCGCCTGGGGAAAATCATATAGGACCTTTACCCAGCTAATCATTTTCTTTCCGACACGCATAGCCTCTAATGTATTGATCATGTACCCCCAGTCGATCCTGTCAAACGCCTTTTCAGCGTCCAATGACAGGAACAGACTGGGGGTCTCCTCCTGTCTAGCCGCTTGTACCAGTAACAAAGCCCTAGTCCCATTATCCCTCCCCTCTCTTCCCGGGATAAACCCGACTTGGTCCGGGTGTACTAATTCTGTCATATGAAGCTTAAACCTATTTGCCAGGACTTTGGCGAACAATTTTGTGTCGATATTGAGAAGGGCAATGGGTCGGTAACTGGAACACTTTGTCCTGTCTTTACCCTCTTTTAAGATAACTGTAATAGACGCCATTAGCGCTTCCGTATTCATTGCTCCCCCCGCTCCCAGCCCATTCCAATATCTACACAATCTTGGCACAAGTATCTCTTTAAACCGTTTGTAGTATGTTATCGAGTACCCATCAGGTCCCGGGCTCTTACCCATTGGGGTGGAGTTTATAGCCTCTATTATCTCCTCCTCTGCTATTGGTCTGTCCATATTTTGGCTATCCCCGTCAGACAGGGATCTAAGACCACTATTTTTTAAAAAGTCCTGACTTAGGGTACAAGACCCCTCTTTGTTCTGCTCCTTTAACTTAACATTATAAAGCGCCTCATAATACGTTCTGAACTCATTAGCAATGTCCTTAGTGGAATGGAGCATCTGGCCTGTTACATTTTGGATTTTCTCTATGTAATTGATTTCACGTTTCTTTTTTAGTATTCTTGCTAAGTGCTTCCCAGATTTATTTCCAAAGTGATGTCTTTCCTCCGCTATTTTGTGGAACCATTTCCTGGTGTCCACTTCAAGAATAGCCTTAAGTTCCTCTCTTTTATTTAGGAGTCTATGAAATATGTCCTGGCTTTGTGCGCTTCCCTGTCTATGTTTTTGTTCTAAGTCTTGGATCTCTTTCCTTATCCCCTCTCTACGTTCTTTTCTTTCTCGCTTCTTTATAGAGCCGATCGAGATGAAAATTCCCCTTATATAGGCTTTATGTGCCTCCCATAATGTACTATCCGAAGTTTCTCCCGTGTCGTTGGTCGAAAAGAAGGATTTAATCTCACCTCTTATCTCATCTTCCACTTCTCGCTCAGAAATGAGACTATCGTTCATGCGCCAAGAGAATGGGGGCCTTTGTACGCCTCGAAGCTTCATAACCATTGACACTGGCGCATGATCCGACAGAGTCGTAATTTCTATCTGTGTTGTCTCAAGAAACTCAAGTATTTTGTGCTCTACTAGAAAATGATCTAATCGTGAATGAGTGCCGTGGACAGGAGAAAAAAAGGTATAATCTTTAATGCCAGGATGTAGTACTCTCCAGGCGTCAATCAACTGGTGCTGAAAAATTTTTAATTTTATTTTTTTGAGCTTTACATAGCTCGTTCTAAGTATTCCTGAGGAGCTATCTAGTCTGGGGTCCAGAACAAAGTTCAGGTCCCCTGCCAGAATAATCTCTCCTACACGAAATTTCGCCAGTCGACTCAAGGCCCTGTAGAGATACTCCATTGGGTTATTGTTAGGGGCGTATACGTTCGCTAGTGTCAACGTATGCTCCCCTATCTTACAATTAAGGAACAGAAACCTCCCCTCTATATCCGTAAGCCTATTCAACAATTTAAATTTTAAATTTTTTGCAACCCCTATAGCCACCCCTTTCGCCCCTCTCGTTGGAGAATCGCTACAGTACCAAGTGGGGTACTCTGGCGAAGAAATCATAATGTTGTCTTTCTGTTGAAGATGTGTTTCCTGTAAAAAAACAATATCTGCATGGTACTCATTCATTTCTTTAAGGATCTTAAATTTTTTCTGTTGTGCATTAATACCCCTGACATTGTATGTTACAATTTTCACTGAGCCTTCACCCATGCTTAAACCGTACCCTTTTGGCCCTTATGGGCCTTCCCCCCCCCCCCCCCCCCCCCACCCCCCCGCCCCCCCCCCCCCCCCCCCCCCCCCCCCCCCCCCCCCCCCCCCCCCCCCCCCCCCCCCCCCCCCCCCCCCCCCCCCCCCCCCCACCCCCCCCCCCCCCCCCCCCCCCCCCCCCCCCCCCCCCCCCCCCCCCCCCCCCCCCCCCCCAACCCCCCCCCCCCCCCACCCCCCCCCCCCCCCCCCCCCCCCCCCCCCCCCCCCCCCCCCCCCCCCCCCCCCCCCCCCCCCCCCCCCCCCCCCCCCCCCCCCCCCCCCCCCCCCCCCCCCCCCCCCCCCCCCCCCCCCCCCCCCCCCCCCCCCCCCCCCCCCCCACCCCACCCCCCCCCCCCCCACCCCCCCCCCCCACCCTCCCCCCCCCCCCCCCCCCCCCCCCACCCCCCCCCCCCCCCCCCCCACCCCCTCCCACCCCCCCCCCCCCCCCCCCCCACCCCCCCCCCCCCCCCCCCCCCCCCACCCCCCCCCCCCCCCCCCCCCCCCCCCCCACCCCCCCCCCCCCCACCCCCACCACCACCCCCCCCAACACACCCCCCCCCCCCCCCCCCCCCCCCCCCACCCCCCCCCCCTCCCCCACCCCCCCCCCCCCCCCCCCCCCCCACCCCCCCCCCACCCCCCCCCCACCCCCCCCCCCCCCCCCCCCCCCCCACCCCCCCCCCCCCCCCCCACCCACCGCCCCCCCACCCACCCCCCCCCCCCCCCCCCCCCCCCACCCCCCCCCCCCCCACCCCCCTCCCCCCCCCCGCCCCCCCCCCCCCCCCCCCCCCCCCCCACCCACCCCCCCCCCCACCCCCCCCCCCCCCCCGCACCCACCCCCCCCCCCCCCCCCCCCCCCCCCACCCCCCCCCCCCCCCCCCCCCCCCCCCCCCCCACCCACCCCCCACCCCCACCCCCCCCTCCCCACCACCCCCCCACCCCCCCCCACCCCCCCCCCCCCCCCCCCCCCCCCCCCCCCCCCCCCCCCCCCCCCCCCCCCCCCCCCCCCCCCTTCTTTATTTTACGTTTCTGCAGGACAGGTAACAATTCCCTCCCCTTCCCCCCCCCATTTCCCTCCCTACGCCCCCTCCTCCTCCACCTCCCACCCCTCCCCATCCCACCCTCCACCCCCCCCCCCCCCCCTCCCTCCCCCCCTGGTCTTAACCCGACCCTATGTATACCGCGGGGCATCCCGTTGGGGTCCCCTCTGTATACTGCCCAATCTTGGGGTGGGGCTCTATAACAGGCGGAGAGCCACCTAGTCCCCGCCCACTCCCCCCCCCCGAATAGAGGGGGGGTGGGCGGGACCAGCCCAGCCCGTGCCCACCCCCCAGAAACCCCACCGCCACCTGGACCCTCTCTTCTCTCCCCTTATTAATGGCCTGCCCCCTGCCCAGCCTGCCAGCCAAGGAAGGGAACACCAGACAAAAAAAAAAAAAAAGAGGAGGGACCCCCCTATTATCAGCGCCTATGAATCAACCGTTGAATATTTCAAAAAGGTGGCCTAGTCCCTTCTCTCCCCCTTACCCCCACTCCCCCCATGTCCAGCTCCTTTTTGTTATTTCCAATTAATCCGGGGGGCCCGGTATGATAGGTGGAGTAATCCCCAATTCCTGGCAAAAATTCGGGATCTCGTCCATGAATTTCAATCGTGCTGTTCGACCTTTATGAGTGACAATCAAAGCAGCGGGAAAACCCCAGTTATATTTGATGTTTAGTGTCCTTAGTGTTTCAAGAAGAGGTTTCATTTCTCTCCTTCTAGCTAGGGTACCCGCTGAGAGGTCAGAAAAAATCTGTAGTTCTGTTGTTTCAAAAGTCAGGGGTGGGGTGCCTCGGAGTTTGCTCCACACCTGCGATTTATCTTCGTAAGAGTGAAAACGCACAAGTACGTCTCTTGGGGCCTCGTCACTTACACCTAATGGTTTTCTAATCCGATGCAATCGATCAAATTTAAAGTCCGAGACAACAGTTGTACCTAGTAATGGTTTAAAAATACTATTGATTTTTTTTGCCAAATCTTCCCCCTTCTGTTCTGGAAGGGATCTGATCCGGAGGTTTTGACGCCTGCTTTGATCCTCTAAACTCTCCATTTTATATAGCATGTCCCGATGCTTAAGTTGTAGTATTTCCGTTTGAGTTCTGAGGTGCTGCAGGTCTTTAGTTTGTTCTATAGATACTGTTTCCATGGTTTCTACCCTTTTTATTAATTGTCCCATATCCACCCTGACATTTTTTATTTCTGTTTTAATTGAGTTTTCTAGACAAGAGAGCATTTCTGCCATTTCCAGCTTAGTGGGTATTAACGCCAGGTCGCTATGTGTTCTTTGGGCCCCGGCTCCTCCAGCCCCCTCTTGTTCTAGATCTGCTCTAGATGATTCCGCCAGATCTTGTTTCTGTTTTTCTATATCTTTCTTCTTACCTCCAGAAGTTTTTTTTTTCCATCTCTGGGCTTTTTAAACTTATATCCTTGAGATATTTTTGGATTGTGCTATTATTTAAACTGTCCTTGGGGGTCTTGGGTTCTGTTACTTTTTGAGATCTGCCCTTCATTATGGATAAGCCCTTCCTGTACTTCAGTGATTCATGAAATGTTTATTTCAGTAATCCGCCGACTGCTATATGCTGTTTTACTGATGAAACCTCATTTTGTGTTGTGCAGGAAAGGGATGAACAAACGCAAAAACCAGGAGGAGGGGCAGGGGGGGGGGGGGGGGGAGTACCGTCCCTTTTGGGTAAGCTGAACTCAAAAAAAAGTTTTTTCTCCTCTTCAGTTTTCCCCTCTCCTTTCTTTCTCCCCTCTCTTCCCCCTCCTTCTTTAGGGGGATAACTTGAGGCCTTGTCTCTGATGCAGGCAACTCTGTCCACGCTGCTCGGCGTACCCCCAACTACTCCAAGAAGTTTTAACCAGGGTCATCTACTACTCTCAGCCTCGCCGTGTCTCTTTTTTTTGTCCAATTTAACACTTGTCTCCGAGAGTATGAGTACTGATTGGTAAGCGGGTGTAGTATTTTTTCAAGCCTTATATCTCGTTGGGTCCCCTTCTCACTGAACCCCAAAGGGGTGGTTTGCTCTTGTCTTACTGGGTTTTAGTGCCCATCAAGTGATATATGGCTGCAAAGTCCCGTTACCCTATGCGTCTTGTTGCCCAGTCTCTCCAGTGGCTTCTGGGTCCTTTTTTTTTTTTTTTTTTTTTCCCCTTTGGTTTATTAAAGTTCCGAGTGGGCCACTGATAGTGTACTTCTGAGACTAAGGATCTGATTCAGCTTCAGTCCCTCTTCATCGCAAATTACACAGAAACATCCCTTTTCTGGTGCTAAACAAAATCAAAAGGACGTACCTGGACGGGGGTCACCCACCGAAGGTGTCCCCCCCGTCAGTTGTCTCAAGGTAGGTCCTGTTGTGGGGTCCTCGTGGAAGCAGGGCTTCAATGCCACTTCAACTGAAACAATGCAGGACGTACATATAAAATGTATGGCCGGGAGATAGGGGGGGGGAAAGTCCGGAGCGCCTTCAGCGCTTGAGAGGTTGGTATTTCAAAGTGAAGAGTCAGCATACGGCGTTCTCACCTTCCCGGTCCCTCCTTCCTCCTTCCTCTTGCTGACAGGAGCTTTAGGCAGGTTTCAAGACGCTATCACCGCTCCGCATTGTGCGGTGTGGAGCGGTGTCCTACGGCCCGTGGAAGATCCGCTCGGTGGCTCAATGGGGCCCGGGGGGTGTCGCTGAGGGTGATCCCGCTGTGGTTGGATCAGCTCGGCGGGCTCTCACCACCGCTTCGCTGGGTCTGCTGCTGGCTCTCCTGACCCATCTCCTCTCTGCGGCCGGGCTTGCATCTCCGCCGTCTCTAGGCTCCTCCCCCCGACGTCAGCGACTCACGTCGGCATGGCGCTCATCCTCTCTGCCACAGACTTGAAGAGTACAGTAGAATCGTTGCACAATCCTCTGCCACAGGATTGTGTAACAAATAACTTTTGCAAAGTCAATGTACAGTCACACAGTACCAGTTTCATTCAGCCAAGCCGGCAATACTGTAAGGTAGATGACCCGTGATGCGTCCTCTAATTGAGTCTCCAGGCTTTTCTTGAGATACCAGCCTTGTTGCTTGGTCCTCTCTGAGTAAAATCCTCCCCTGGTTTCTCCAATTGCTTGGCTTCTCCCCGCAGGCAAGACAGCACAGGACCACCCCTGGACTAGTAGGCCCCAGAACTCCTGGGCCTACCTTTAGTGACAAGGCCTCGGGCCAGCCGCTCCCGAGACAGTCGAACTGCTACAGCACACCTTAGGCCAGAAGGGCCATCAGGTCGGAGAACCCCGGACAATGGTCTCTGTACCTTAAGTACCCTCTCCCAGAATTCACAGTGGATAAACCACTCCCACTGGGCTGTTTTCAGGCAAAGAGGTACTCAATACACCCAGCCTGTTGCATTTCCAACACTGACCGATGATGAGAGTGCCACCCATGGCCAAGTGGAAAACTACACAACCCAGCGGAACTGGAACAGAAACCAGAAATTGAACACAATCAGTCTGAGCTAAACTACAGCTCAGACAAACTTAAATTTACACCTATAGCATCTGCCCATTAGAAGCAGGGAGCTACATTGGCTTTTGGGATGTACAAATGCAGCCATTTAAAAAATTGGATGAAAGGTTTAGCACTGTAAAACCCTTTTTGATATATAAATTGTGCATTTAATATACAACTGAATGAATGAATGAATAATTTGTATAGCGCTACAATGCGAACTGAATCGCCTCAAGGCGCTGTATTAGTGCTTTGTTGTCAAGCTTCTTAGAAGAGGTGGGTCTTGAGTTTTTTCCTGAAGGCCTGATGGTTTTCTTCCATGCGGATGTAGGTTGGTAGTGCATTCCATAGCCGTGGTCCTTGAACAGCGAATCTTCGTTCCCCTTTTGATTTGTAGCAGGACTTGGGGATGAGGAGGAGGTTTTGGTCGGACGATCGAAGACTGCGATTAGGTGTGTAGTGTTTTATTTTCTCTAGAAGGTATTGAGGAGCGTCTCCGTGGGTGCATTTGTGGGTGAGGCAGAGGGTCTTAAAAATGACCCGATTCTTTACCGTTAGCCAATGTAGGCTTCTCAGGGAAGGGGAGATGGATTCCCACGTTTTTTTCCTGTTATCAGCCTTGCCGCCGTGTTTTGGATAAGTTGTAAGCGCGCAAGTTATACAACTATATAGATCAGACCAAAATGAGGGACAAATGAGGAGGAAAGAGGGACAGAGGGATTTTGTTCCGAATAAGGGACAGTCCCTCCAAATCAGGGACAGTTGGGAGCTATGTTTTTTTGCAGGACCTCAATGCATCCTTTTAGGAAAAAGAAAAATTACATGCACCCAAAACATGGGACACCCCCACCCTAGGTTATTAAAACTCAGCTTTTCTATCACAAATCCTACCTGCTGCACTAATGGCGATCTCCTGCACACGAAGCAGGGCAGGCTAGTACCTAAACTGCATATTGGGCCACCTCCAGCCACTGGTACATTCTTAAAACCCAGGAGTTTATTAATATAATTGCTTGTAAGCCTTTAGCTACAGCCTTACCATCCCCACCCATGTTTGGTTGATCAGGGCAAGGACAGCTTTATGAGCAAATAAATTAAAACATAATATTAAAAAAGTAAATGATAAAAAAATGTTTTTTAAAAGTATACCCTGCACAGCACAGAGGGTACACTATCCAGATTGTCCATGCCAATCTGGTTCCCTCTGTATTTCCACTTCAGAAATGGCTCTTCCAATCCTTTGGAGACATTCCAAATTCTACACTCATCTGCAAGTTAGTATTCCTTGAGGCCATCACTTCTGTATAGGGACAAGGTAATTTTGACACCTATGATTTTTTTCTTGCCTAACAATAGTACCCAGTTTGCAGTGATGTATTCTCCAAAGGGTGTAATGTGTGCTGGGCCCCAAGGTGGGAGGTGCCCACTGTGCCCTCTCACAGTATACAACAGCAAGTGTGGGGAAGCTCTTTTCAAATCTGACTTCTGTATCTTAGCTGTAGCTATGCTTATCACTCGCAGCTGCAGCAGTGTTAAGATCTGTGTTTGTATCAGCCAGAGAGGGAGTGGGTGCTGATGAAGCAGGGGCAGTTCTCCATAGGTTCGTGGTTAGCTGCTGAACTTTAGCCCAGCCCACTGCCCAGAGGAGGAAGAGAGCTGGAGCTGCAAAGAATAACATGATGAGTCCAGAAACAGGTGTCAGCTGTGCAGGGGAGAACTGTTTGACTGTACTATGAGGCAGAGGGTCACTTACTACCCACCTCTGATTCAGTACTGACCCCTGAACCCTGCACCATTACTGACCCCTGACCTCTGCATCATTACTGACCCCTGAACCCTGCACCATTATTGACCCCTGAACCCTGCACCATTATTGACCCCAGAACCCTGCATCACTACTGACCCCTGAACCCTGCACCATTACTGACCCCTGAACTCTGCATCATTTCTGAGTCCCCTGAACCCTGCTCCATTATTAACCCCTGAGCCCAGCCTCGCTACTGACCCTTGAACTCTGCATCACTGCTGACCCCTGAATTCTGCATTACTACTGACCCCTAAACTCTGTATTATTATTGACCGCTGAACTTTGCTTCACTTTGCTTTGCTTGCTGACCCCTGAACTGTGCATAATTACTGACCCCTGAACTCTGCACTATTAGTGACCCCTGAATTCTGCATCACTACTGACCCCTATACTCTGTATCATTGCTGACCCTAGAACTCTGCACTATTAGTGACCCCTGAATTCTGTATCGCTACTGACCCCTAAATTCTGTGTCACTACTGATCCCTGAACTCTGCATCACTACTGACCCCTAAATTCTCCGTCACTTAGTACTGAAGCTCACTGGACCCCGCCAACCTGAACAACTTAAGACTCATCTCATTGCTCCCATTCACTTATAAACTTCTAGAACGCTTAGTCTACAACCGTCTTAGCTCCTACCTTAGTGAAAATAACCTTCTTGACCCCTTACAGTCTGGCTTTCGCACACAGCACTCCACGGAAACTGCCTTACTAAAACCCACTAACGATTTACTAACTGCTAAAACCAACAGCCAGTACTCCATACTCCTACTACTTGACCTCTCTGCAGCCTTTGATACTGTTGACCACCCGCTCCTTCTCAATAAACTACATCTCCTTGGCCTCCGAGATTCTGCTCTATCCTGGTTCTCTGCCCATCTATTACAGCGCTCCTTCAGTGTCACCTACAACTCTGTCTCCTCCTCTCCATTGCCCCTCTCTGTGGTGGTCCCCCAAGGTTCTGTTCTTGGACCCCTTCTCTTATCTACACCTCCTCCTTTGGTCACTTGATAACCGCCCACGGCTTCCAATACCACTTATACGCCAATGACACCCAAATCTAAATGCGACTTGGTGTTGAGGATGGATCACTGGCCAGAGCTTGCACAATATGCAATTGAGCTACAGGCCTGTCCAGCATTCAGCATTCTTTCTGAACTCACATTCAGTGCTGCTGGAGGCTTTGTAACCCATCACAGTGTGCGCCTGTCCACAGACTCAGTTGATCGGCTCACCTTCATAAAAATGAATCAGTCTTGGATCACCAGCTACCAAGCACCTGATGCCGATGTAACCAATGAATTTGTCTATGAATGTGAGATCCCTTGAAGACTGCCTATGCTGAGTGACTATGCTGTTATGCTGAGTGACTAACCTATTCCTCCTCAATGTTCATGTTGATAGTTTCTAAGAACATTTTTGTTTCCGGGCACCACCACCAGTGCCTAAGGCTCAATTTTTCTGCCCCTGTTTAACAGGGGCGTGTAATTACAATTTTTGCTGTAATATTTTGCAGCAGGGCTTGTTCTTGCGCTCAACTAGAGTATCTGTGAGGGGTTGCAGTATTGTGGCACCACCACCACTGCCTAAGACCCAATTTTTCTGCCCCTGTTTAACAGGGGCGTGTGATTACAATTCTTGATATAATATTTCACAGCAGGGCCATTCCAGTGCCCACCAAGAGTAACTGTGAGTACCACCAACACCTAAGGCACAATTTTCTGCAGAGTATATAGGGCAGGTCGTATAGTATATACAGGCGGTCACCTACTTTCAAACATCCGACTTACAAACTACTCCTACTTACAAACGGAGGGAGACAACAGGAAGTGAGAGGAAATCTACCTCTAGGAAGGGAAATTCTCCCCTATAAGTGTTACTATGGGAAAAATGTGTCTCCACTGATGTTTTATCACCAATCCTTGTTTCCCTAATAACCCCAAATTTTCAGAATCCAATTGTCATTGGGAAAGAAAGTGAGGTGAAAGCTACTGAACAGGGGCACAGACAGCAAAACAAATGTTACAGGGGTGATAACCCTTCCCTATGTTATTCATAAAGCTTAAAAATTGATTTTTTGTCTGAAGCTACACTTTCAAAATGTACCTGTTCCAAATTACAAACAGATTCAACTTAAGAACAAACCTACAGTCCCTGTCTTCTTTGGACCGCCTGTATACTGCTGTTCAGAGTATACAGGGCCTGGGGGCCCCAACGCCCTTTCTTTTTTTTGAAATTTGGTTGTGGGGTTCCCCTTAATATCCATACAAGACCCAAAGGGCCTGGTAATGGGGGGGGGGGGGTACCCATGCCGTTTTTCTCAATAATTTTTATCCAGATTGCTGGGACCCGACATTACAGCTGCAAGCAGTTTTAAATTACTTTTATTCCTTTTAGAAATGTCATTTTGTGCAGGGACTGTTCTAAACACGGGAAAAACGTGCCACTTTACAGGCATACTAAAGCCCCCCCAGGTACAATATTTAAAGGAATATTTCACTTTTATTTTTTCACTTTAAGCATTATTAAAATCACTGCTCCCGAAAAAACTGCCATTTTTAAAACTTTTGTTTGCATTGATACATGTCCCCTGGGGCAGGACCCGGGTCCCCATACCCTTTTTTTGGACAATAACTTGCATATTAGCCTTTAAAATTCGCACTTTTGATTTTTCACGTGCGGGTCCCATAGACTTTACAGTGTTAGAATGTTCGCGCAAAATTTCAGTCTGTTCGCATGTTTTCCCGCTAACCGAGCTGGGGGGTGTTCGGCTCATCCCTACTTCTGAGCAGGGTGCTCTTAATCTTGTATTTTATTGTATTTTATAACTGTATTGTCTCTTTTTTATATTGTAAAGTGCTACGTAAACTGTTGGCGCTATATAAATCCTGTATTATAATAATAATAATAATACTGACCGATTAACTCTGCATCATTGCTGACCCCTGAACTCTGCACTATTAATGATCCCTGAACTCTGCATCACTACTGACCCCTGAACTTATCACTGACAGCTAAACTTTACATCACATACTTCTCACCTCTAAACTCTGCATCACTACTGACCCTTGAAAACCCTTCATACACCCCCTACCAGCACGTTTTGCAGGAAAGGAGCAGTCTAGTTGGCCAATAAAGGCTTTGAACTTCAAACAGTATGCGCTTAGCCTTAATTTTCCCTCTCTTCGCTCTCCTAGCCCCTCACAGTGTTCAACATGACTTTTGTCTCAATTGTATAATGAAGGTTGAGCTATACCTCCCTGACACATCTGCAGAGGCGTATCTAGTGAAAATGGCACCTATGGCAAGCACTGAAACTGCGCCCCTGTCAAAACAAAAAAAAACAGCTAACAAAACTACAAGTCAAGCTCTTTAATTTTTCAATTAACAAATTATGGATAAGCACTACATAAAGTGCCCAAGTGGCCGATGGGTCAGTCCGCCCCTGCTCATTAAACAGTCTACATTCAGTAAAAGTTCTGCTCTGAGCACATTGACTACATGGGGCTGGGCAGGGCAGGGTCAGAGCGTCAGTGGAGCTCCCGGCCCCACCCCTCCCTGCTGACAGAGCCTCCCTCAGCCTAAACCGAGCCCAACAGTCCGGGCCGGGTAGCGTCTATCTGACAGAACACCGACGCCACGCTCCAGCAGGCCGGCCGCGGCTCGGGGGGCTTTATTAGTCCGGGAGGATGGCCACAGGAGGACGGGGGGTTTTTTTTTCGTGCGGGGGTGGGTTGCTTTTTTTGCAGCGCCCCCCCCCCCCCACCCCCCATGGCACCCATGGCATTTACCATTACTGCCATACCTTAGTAAGGCAACTGCACATCTGTTATTCATGGACTGCTCCTATGAGGAAATGGTTACTCGTCTAAGCAAATATTATCTCAGATAATAGCTTTATTGTGGCTGTATGATGTCTTTATAAAGTGCGGTATAACAACCAAAAGCTACCAGTGATACTTACAGTCTTACACAGTCCTTATCCAGTCCTGCCCAGTCTTGTCCCCACAGTCCTTAGTAAATCTCATCAATGATGTAAGGATTATACCCAAGCCATAACCAGACTATAAGACAAGAAAAAAAAAACTTTGATCAAAATGTGCTTTATTTATTCTTTTTAAAGGCAGCAGGAGGGGATGTCCCTTCTCCCGTCGTCCATCCGTGCCTCTCTGGGCTCTCCCGTGTAATTGGGAAGCCGGAGATTCGATCTGGCGGTGGCACTGGATTACCACAGATCTGGCCGAGGACTGGATAGTCCCCAGCCATCTCTATGATCCTGGGGGACCATAAGCAATGTCATGACGTCACTTCCGGCTCTGGCAGATGTAAACACTGCCATTGTTTCCCCTAGAAAGCAGAGATCAGTGTTTTATTTTTTTTTGCTTTGCAGGGTGGAGAAGATATCAAAAATCTTATAGACCCCAGATCTCTCCATTAACCCCTTCCCGATCTGCCGCCGCAGTTATACTGCGGCAGGTTGGCTCCCCTGCGTGAGCTGTCGTAGTTGTACATCGGCTCTTTAAGGTGCTGTAGCAGGCGTGCACCCGCAGCGTGTCCCCGGAGCCGGCGCACGTGACAGAGCGAGAACAGGGATCTGTGTGTGTAAACACACAAATCCCGGTTCTGTCAGGGGAGAGGAGACAGATCGTGTGTTCATACCAAATAGGAACAACAATCTCTCTTCTCCTCTTGTCAGCCACATTCCCCCCACAGCTAGAACACATATAGGGAACACATTTAACCCCTTGATCGCCAAAAATGTAAAATTCAAATACAACAAATAATATTTTTTTTTTTAAAGCGTCCCCATCTCCTAGTGCTTGCACGCAGAAGTTACACATACGTAGGTCGCTTTCAGAAGTGGCGGGAGGGGACATTCCCCCTCCTGCCGCTCAGCGGTGTTTCTCAAGCGTACTGCTTTTACCGGTGAACCTGAGAAATAATCTGATGGTGCGGCCAACACCACTTTTTGACCCCAAGTCGCGCATGCACATGTAAACACCCATATGTTTGCACTCCACACATGTGAGGTATCACCGTGAACTTCAGAGCGAGAACAATAATTCTAGCACTAGACCGGCTCAGTAACTTTAAACTGGTAAGCTGTGAACAATTTTAAAACGTTTGCTATGAAGATTTGTTAAGTACCGTAGTATGGGGCCATTCCACGAGCATGCGCAATTTTAAAGCATGACATGTTAGGTATCGACTTATTTGGCATAGCAACATCTTTTATATTTCACAAAAAATGGGTTATACAGTGGGGGTTATTTACAAAAGGCAAATCCACTTGAAATTGCACTGAAAGTGCACTTGGAAGTTCAGTCGCTGTAAATCTGAGGGGTAGATCTGAAATAAGGGGAAGCTCTGCTGATTTTATCATCCAATCATGTGCAAGCTAAAATGCTGTTTTTTATTTTCCTTGCATGTCCCCCTTGGATCTACAGCGACTGCACTTCCAAGTGCACTTTCAGTTGCAGTTTGTACTTGTAGTGCAAAGTGGATTTGCCTTTCGTAAATAACCACCACTGTGTTGTTTTGCATTTGTTTTGCACTCCAAAAAAACAGCGTTTGAAAAATCACTGCGCAAATACCGTGTGAGATAACAGATTGCAACAATCTATGTAACTATGTAACTATGTAAACGCCATTTTATTCTCTATGGTCTTTGCTAAAAAATATATAATATATTTGGGGGTTCTGTAATATTCTAGCAAAAAAAATACAGATTTTTACATGTAGGAAAGAAATGTCAGAACTGGCCTGGGTGGGAAATGGAAAATGAAAAGGAATTGTGCCTGTTTCACTTTAACCCCAGCTCACCATGCCCTTTGTTTGATATTCCCTTGCCAATGGGTCTTGAAAAGACAGGCAAATGTTTTTCCTTACATTGACTTTAGTGGGGTTCAAATTAAAGATCACATTTTGTTTTTGCCTCCAATCAGATTTGCTAATCACTCATCCTTATCCTGACTTCACTATCTTGTGGGGTACTGACCTGGAACAAGCGTGGAGGATGAGAATTCTCTGGTTCAGGATGACATCTCGAAACATGGAGCTTTGAAAACGACCAGATCTCTATCCCGGGTCCAGCAGATTCCCTATCAGACAGACACAGTTGGATCCTCCAGGCAAAACGTAGCAGTGAGAAATCTTAAAATACAGAAGCCACAAGCCTTTAAAATATTCTATAAAGGGGGGGCGTGACCGGAAGCCGACCTGGAAGGAAGCAAAGCCTGAGTGCTCCTCTCCAGCCCGCTACACACAGGCTACTTTTCGGGGGTTAATCAGCCAGCATATGGGAGGATCGCGCACTACCCGATCCTCCTCAGCCCGGAGACCTTCACACCCGCCGCCGAGCTCCGCAGCATCTTTCAAAAAGCTTTTCCAGCTGCCGGCGGTCCCGGGCGGGTGTACCAAGATGGCGCCGGCCGCCAACAACACGAGGCAGCAGGCCTCAATCCCGCCGCCTCAACACAGCGGCGGAACGCCGCCGGACACCAAAGCCACCACACAGCGGCTCCCAAGCCCCTCCAGGCTCCAACACCCAGTGAGTGAAACCCACCAAGCATCAGGGGGACACCACTACCCACAGGGGGACCAGGCCGGAACTCAACCGCAGGCAGAGTACACCCAGTGTACAGAGGCCTTCCCCAAGTTGCTGAGGACAGCCTCTGACCCATGCCTCCATACAGACACTATGTCTCCCACAGCATCCGACCCAGCAACAGACCCCCCCCCCCCTGCCAGACCCCGGACACCCCCGGGTGGATCAACAGCCCCCCACGGATGAAGGGGCACAGACCGCATGGCAGTTATTGCCTCCCCCAAGAGCCCAAAGGCCTGAACGGTCCAGGGACCACAACCTAAGCAGAAACCCACAAGCAACCCCTCCTCCACATTCTCAAGTGATCCAGGGGCATATGTAGCACCCAGAATACAGCCCACCGGCCCCCACCCCAAAGCTCTCCCCACGCCACATCCTGGACTGAGCCCTGGGCACCCCAACCTTTATGGGACACCCCGCAACTGCGAGAGACCCCAGCAAACGGAAACGCACCGACCACATCACATTTCCACCCCTCCACAAGCCAAAATGGAGGCCCCTACCCCCCATGGCAATCATACCTGCAAGCCATCCCCACCAAAGATGACTTCAAACAGCTTATAGCTGATGTCAAGGCCACCTGTCGCTCTGAGATCCAAACACTTCATGCAGGTCTCAAACACCTCTCAGATAGAGTAGAGATGGCAGAAGAGGAGATTCAAGAGACCAAACTGGCCATACACCGCACGCAACAACAGAGCTCAGACCACCACATCATGCTCCACGACATGCAACGCCACGTCGAGGACCTCGACAATAGGGGTCGGAGAAACAATATAAGGGTACGAGGACTCCTTGAACCAGACGGCACCGAAGACCTGCAATCCTCATTACAGACCCTGTTTAACGAGATGCTCGGGGAGGATCCTGATAAGCATATAGAGATGGACAGAGCTCACCGGGCTCTCCGCCCTAAAGGTCCCGCCTCAAAGCCCCGGGATGTAATATGCAGAGTGCATTCTTACCCACTTAAAGAAGACATCATGCGTAAAGCCCGCTCTATACATGACCTGCGATTCGATAACGCCCCGGTACAAATATACCCGGACCTCTCTTGGATCACGCTTCAAAAAAGAAGATTGCTACAACCTCTACTGCGCGCACTTCAAGATGAGAAAATCACTTACAGATGGGGATTCCCCTTCAGTTTAACTGCCAAGCACCTAGGAAAATCGGCAATCCTTCGCTACCCAGATGACCTGGAACCCTTCTGTAAAACTTTGGGGATCTCCATCCCCCAACTCCCCGAATGGGATCTGGTGGCTAACCCCCCACCACCGCCAGAAGCGTTTGGCAGAAAGTATCCTCGACCAAACGACCAAGGGGTCCAGACCCCAATCACCGGTCCCCCAAACACAAGATGGGATGACTTCCCCCCCTAGGGGGCCTCCAACTGCGACACTAACATCACTACCACAAAGATCTCCGCGAAATGACTATCACCCCCGAAAGCCTGCTAATCAACAGGACCTCACTCCACGGGCTACCCTGGGCCGAGAAGCCGGACAGGTTGCCTCCCGAGTTATGATCCCCCCTCGTGGTTTACTACCTACAAGTTCCTTTTTTGACCCTACCCCCTTGGTATCTCCCCGACCCGAACTTTCCGGATATCCTAGTCGGGGGGACCTATAGGAACTGTTTGGGCCTTCTGACCTTGACGGTCACCCAGACCCGGCAAATGTTGCTTAACTGTTTGACTTGTTTTATTTTTGTTCTAACCTCTCTTTCTCCTCCTAGATACCTCACCTCCACCCAACTACTGACTTACTCCCCCCTGGGCGCCGGGCCTCCTCCCGCAGATGCCACACTCCCGGAACGGATCCAGCTGCCGACCAGACCAGATAAGTAGTGCTGTCACCACCCCCCCCCCCCCCCCCACCACAGACCATGGCTAAGGTAATAACACTTAATGTACATGGCCTAAACTCCAATAAAAAAAGACTCCTGGCGCTCCGTGAGTTTAGGCAATCTGGTGCAGACATTATAATGGTACAGGAAACACATTTTGGCAGGGGCGACTCCTTCACATTTGCCTCCAAGTTCTATCCCCTATCATTCCAGGCCTTTAACCCACGTAAAAAAGCAGGAGTTGCCATACTCTTTAAAAAAGGGTCCCCATTTTCTTGCACTGGGACACACATAGACCCGTTGGGCCACTATATCATTGTACAGGGCACATGGCAATCCCAAGCCATAACCCTGTGCACCTTGTACGCCCCGAATGTACACCAACACCGGTTCTTGAACAAGGTCTTTACCCGCCTGTTTAAAACACCCCACAACATGCTAGTGGTGGGAGGGGACTATAACTTAGCACACTCCACTCAACATGACCGCCTTGTGACAAACCCCCAAGCACCTCAGACAAGAGCCCTTAGGGACTCTAAACAATTCCGGCAGATCACCAGGAGACAGTGCCGATCCTGACCTCCCTGGGGCCCTAAGCAAAATTCTGCTAAGGGGCCCTCTACCTGACCCGTGATGCCGTGAGCATAGGTCCCCAGAGAGCCTCCCTCCTTACATTAGGGTCCCCAGAGAGCCTCCCCTTACATCAGGGCCCCTAGAAAGCCCCTCCTTACATCAGGGTCCCAGAGAGCCTCCCCTTGCATTAGGGTCCCCAGGGAGCCCCTCCTTACGTCAGGGTCCCCAGAGAGCCCCCCTTACATCAGTGTCCTCAGAGAGCCTCTCCTTGCATCAGGGTCCCCAGAGAGCCTTCCTTAAATCCTTGCCCATCATTGCAGCCTCACAGTGTTAATAATTGCCACCTCACCGTGTCCATCATTGCCACCTCACGGTGCCAATCATTGAAGCCTTACCATGCCAATCATTGCAGCCTTATCGTGCCCATCACTGCCACCTCACCATGGCAATAATTGCAGCCTTACCATGCTTATCATTGCAGCCTCACCGTGTTAATAATTGCCACCTCACCGTGCCCATCATTGCCATCTCACCATGCCAGTCATTGCAGCCTTACCATGCTTATCATTGCAGCCTTACCATGCTTTTCATTGCAGCCTCGCCATGTTAATAATTGCCACCTCACCATGCCAATCATTGCCGCCTCACCATGCCAATCATTGCCGCCTCACCATGCCAATCATTGCAGCCTTACTGTGCCCATCATCATTGCAGCCTAATGGTGCCCATCATTGCAGTCTTACTGTGGCAATCAATGTAGCCTCACCAGTCAGTGCCAGTGGATTATGCACAGCAGGCATCTCCCGCTGTGTCACGGAGCTCAATGTGAAATGTTATGAAGCGCTATGACAAAAGTCCCACCCTCCTCCTAGACCAGCTTGTGTGATAGACAGAACACTGTATCTATCACACGAGCTGGTCTAGGAGGAGGGCGGGATCTTTGTCATAGCGCTGGCCGAAGGTTTCAGTCAGCTCTGAGACACAGCGGTCCTCCGACTCCCGCTGTGTGACAAGAGGAGGAGGGGGAGGAGGAGATTGGAGCTCCGGAAGCAGAGCCGATCCACCCTTGGGGGGGCCCCCCACAGCGACGGGGCCCTATGCATCTTGCATAGTGAGTGTATAGGGCGGATCGGCTCTGCCAGGAGATATACACTATTTGACACATGGCGGGCCCTGCACCCAAAAGATAGGCAATACACCTTCTACTCTGCCCCACATCACACCCATTCAAGATTGGACTACATCTTCGTCAAAAGGCCCAACACTTAAAGCCATTAAATCTGCGCAAATTTTGCCCATATCTTGGTCAGACCACGCCCCCGTGACAATTTCCCTTGACCTGGGCAACCCCACACACAGGCCCTATAACTGGAGGCTTAACAATCTCCTCCTACAATACCTTCCGTCTAAGACGGAACTAGACACCACGCTACAACATTACTTTGCTGAAAACAACACCCCAGACATAACCCAATCCACCCTTTGGACCGCACACAAAGCGGTAATCAGGGGTAGATGCCTTGCACTCTCCTCAAAAATGAAAAAAGATGCTCAGACTGCCAGAATGCTAGGGGAAAAACGCCTCCGACACCTTGAAAACAAACTACTGACTTCCCCCTCCCTAACGCTTATTAAGCAAATAGTCCAAGTCAGAACAACGCTCCGAGACTTGGCGCTCGGGGCAGTAGAGAAATCAATAATACGACTGAGACAGTTATACTATGACAAAGGTAATAAGGCGCAATCACTCCTAGCCAGAAAACTCGCGGACCAAGCACATATATCCACACCCCGACCAGATCAAGGACAAGAAAGGTGACCTAGTGACCCACCCCCAGGACATTGCGAAAACATTTGCGGAGTTCTACACAGACCTCTATAACAAGCGCGAAATACCCCACAACCCCCCGTCAACAGAGCTAACCGACCGCATAACCCAATACCTTGAACAAGCCAGGCTACCACAACTAAAGGAAGCTGACCTGCTAGAACTAAACACCCCAATTACCATAGAGGAACTGACGACGACTATTAAGGCCTTACCGGCACATAAATCCCCGGGACCAGATGGACTCCCATACGAGGACTACAAGACCTATTTACACATCTTAGGTCCGTACATGACCAGACTATTTAATGCCTTCCTCCGACAGACCCCCATCCCGAACGAGATGCTAGGCTCGTACCTAACTCTGATCCCCAAGCCCGACAAAGACCCGACAGTCAGGGCCATCTTAAGAGCATTATAGGCCCCCGGGCAATACAGTGCACTGGGGCCCCTGTGTGCACTACACTACATACCGCACCACACTGACCACTACACTACATACCGCACTGACCACTGCACACCACACTGACCACTACACTACATACCCCACTGACCACTACACACCACACTGACCACTACACACCACACCACACTGACCACTACACTACATACCACACCACACTGACCACTACACTACATACCCCACTGACCACTACACACCACATTGACCACTACACACCACACTGACCACTACACTACATACCACACCACACTGACCACTACACTACATACCACACCACACTGACCACTACACTACATACCACTACACACCACACCACACCACACCGACCACTACACACCACACTGACCACTACACTACATACCACACCACACTGACTACTACACTACATGCCACACTGACCACTACACTACATGCCACACCACACTGATCACTACACTACATACCACACTGACCACTACACACCACACTGACCACTACACTACATACCACACTGACCACTACACTACAAACCACACCGACCACTACACTACAAACCACACCGACCACTACACTACATACCACACTGACCACTACACTGACCACTACACTGACCACTACACTACAAACCACACCGACCACTACACTACATACCACACTGACCACTACACTACAAACCACACCGACCACTACACTACATACCACACCGACCACTACACTACATACCACACCGACCACTACACTACATACCACACCGACCACTACACTACATACCACACCGACCACTACACACTAACCTACCTGAATCCTATACTGACCACTACTACACAAACTACACTACCCACTGACCACTACATACCACACCACACAACACTAACCTACCTGATTCCTATACTGACCAGTACACTACACACTGACCACTACACTACACACCACCCTACCTGATTTCTATACTGACCACTACTACACAATCTACACTATCCACTGACCACTACACTATACACTTCTCACAGACCACTACACAATACACTACATACTGACTGCTACAGAATACTCTATCCACAGACCAATACACCACACACACACAATACACTATACACTACACACAATACACTATACATTACACACACACACACACACACACACACACACACACACTACACACAATACACTATACACAATACACTACACACAATACACTCACACAATACACAATACACACAATACACAATACACCACACACACACACACACACAATACACTATACACAATACACTATACACACACTACACACCACACTAACCTACCTGAATCCTATACTGACCACTACTACACAAACTACACTACCCACTGACCACTACATACCACTACATACCACACCACACAACACTAACCTACCTGATTCCTATACTGACCAGTACACTACACACTGACCACTACACTACACACCACCCTACCTGATTTCTATACTGACCACTACTACACAATCTACACTATCCACTGACCACTACACTATACACTTCTCACAGACCACTACACAATACACTACATACTG
The DNA here is from genome assembly GCA_028564925.1 of Lithobates sylvaticus. Classification (NCBI taxonomy): domain Eukaryota; kingdom Metazoa; phylum Chordata; class Amphibia; order Anura; family Ranidae; genus Lithobates; species Lithobates sylvaticus. The sequence goes on from CM053031.1 coordinate 263,866,109, forward strand.
ACCGCTACAGAATACTCTATCCACAGACCAATACACCACACACACACAATACACTATACACTACACACAATACACTACACACAATACACAATACACACAATACACTATACACACAATACACTATACACTACACACAATATACTATACACAATACACTATACACTACACACAATACGCAAAATACACAATACACAAAATACACAATACACTACACACAATACACTATACACAATACACTATACACTACACACAATACACTATACACAATACATTACACACTGACTTTATGGCTGCTCCCTCTCCCCAGACCATATCTACTCCCCCCGCCCTTACCTTTTTTTTTCTTTCATTTCTGCTCTGCCTCTGCGCCGCCTGTCACACTGCCAGACTGCCTGCCCCAGCGGGGACATGATCAGTGACCCGGACAGGAGGATGCGAAGACATCGGGCACAGACTGCATGCCTCGGCAAGCACATGATCGGTGACCCGGAGAGGAGGAGGCGAAGATAGCGGCCACAGCTCACAGTGAAGGCCAGCCTGCTCTCCCACGATTGAGGACAGGCCAGCCCCACCTGCTGCACATGACCCCTTTCGCCCAATCACAGGGCGCCAGGGGTCGGCCTGAGAATGGACATGGCGGCCGGAGCGCGGGGTCACAGGGAATAAAAACGAGGGTGACACGTGCTTGGCTCGCTGGGCAGGTGGGGCCCCCCAGGCAACTGGGGCCCCCGGGCAACTGCCCAGCGTGCCCAATGGAAAAGACGGCCCTGCCGACAGTATGCGCCAGTTACAGGCCCATAGCCCTCTTGAATTCGGACCTTAAGATATTTACAAAAATTCTCTCCACCCGCCTTAACGCAATCCTCCCAACCCTGATACACAAAGACCAAGTGGGATTCGTCCCCATGCGACAAGCGGGGGATAACACCAGAAAAGTCATAGACCTGATAGACGTAGCGAACAGAGAAAGCACACAATCCCTGGTCCTTAGTTTAGACGCAGAAAAGGCGTTTGACCGCCTAAGCTGGCCCTTTATGATGGCCACATTACAACACATGGGATTCAAGGGCCCTTTCCTGAACGCGGTCCAGAACCTTTATACACATCCCTCATCGCAGGTCAAGACACCCTTCGCCACATCCCCCATCTTTCCGATTACGAATGGTACCCGCCAGGGATGCCCGCTCTCCCCCTTGCTGTTTGCATGTGTAGAACCCCTGGCGGCCACCATTAGAAACAGCCCTGACATTAGGGGCATTCCAGTTAGGGGTAAGGAATTTAAGATATCTTTGTTTGCGGATGACATCATCCTCACCCTGACCAAGCCTCGGACCTCCCTCCCCAACCTCCACACCATATTAGATCATTACGGCACGCTTTCGGGCTACAAGACCAATACTTCCAAATCAGTTGCACTTCCACTCAATATCCCGACAGACGAAACGACCCACCTTAAGTCTACCTTTCCCTACAAATGGGCGACTGCCTCACTCAAATACCTAGGGGTATCCATTACTCCATCCTTCCACACTGTACCAGACGAACTTCCCACCGATATTCCGATCAATCCGGGAACTGATCCAAAAATGGAAAGCTCACCACATCTCCCTGATAGGCCGGATCACCTCCGTTAAAATGATCATTCTCCCAAAACTATTATACCTATTCCAAACTCTACCTATACCCGTTCCCTACATACAACTACGCAAAATACAAAAAGATCTCCTGAAATATGTTTGGAACTTTAAGAAACACAGAGTGCCCAGCTCAGTTCTGACGGCCTCACGAATGGATGGGGGCCTGGCATTCCCTGACCTGGTCAGGTATTATCAGGCGACCCAACTTCGCGCACTGACTTCATGGTTCACCCAGAGGTCCTTTAGCAAATGGTCAGAACTAGAGAAAATCTGGCTAGCCCCAGTACACCCAAACAGTATAATATGGAGCGCAAATGTGGAGGTGGACCCCAGACGCATGCTAGGCTCAATGTCGCAACTTCGCCTATTGTGGCGCAAGGTCTCTCGCGAATATAACCTTAAATTTAAACACTCCCTGATGAACTCGTTCTTATGCAATCCTAAACTGCCAACCAGCTTAACACATCAGATGTCGTGGCCTTGGGCTACACGGAACCTGTTTCACTTTGGTCACATTGTGAATCCCAGAACTCGCAGATTGCTCACATTCTCGGAGCTCCAGGCTAAACATGACCTTCCAAAGCAGGCGTTCTACAGTTATCTGCAGATCAGACACTTTGCCCAAACGATAGCTCCACAACTCCTCTTCTCCCCACCTTCCCCATTTGAACAGGTTATATTAGAAGGACGCAACCGCAGGGGTTTGATATCGGACATTTACAAAATTATAAACAAATACCAATTCCTGAGTAAAGGCAAACACTCATATATGTCCAAGTGGGAAAAAGAGCTAGAAGAGGAGCTCCCAATGGAGGCATGGCAGGCGGTCTGGAGGCAGGCAGCCAAAACCTCTATATGTACTCTATTTAAGGAAAACTCCTACAAAATTCTCTTCTGTTGGTACCAGACCCCTGCCATACTCCACAAAATATATCCCTCCACCCCGGACAGGTGTTGGCGCTGCCAACAACAGAAAGGGACGCTCTTCCATATATATTGGGCATGCCCACTAATAACCCCATTCTGGGAATCCACCCGATTCACGGCTATTTGAGAGGCCCATAATGTTCACTCCCAAACTATTTCTGCTAGGCCTGTCCCAACCAAAACTATCTAAGCCTAGCAAGAAATTGCTCAGGCACATATTGACGGCCGCAAGATGCCTAATAGCCCTCAACTGGAAATCCCCCATCCCACCCACTCAAGAGGCCCTATACTCCAGGGTTAAAGACGTCAAACTCATGGAAAAGATGACGGCCAGGATCCGACAAAAACTGGACGACCACAACGAAGTCTGGGAAAGGTGGCATCTGCGGGAGGACTAAGGCAAGCCGTCATGGCAGTCGAGGTGAGAACGTATCTACACCCCCTCTCCTCTTATCCCCCCCCATCCCATCCTCCCCCCCCATATCCTTACCCCCCTCTCTTTCCAACTTTCTCTTCATCTTCTCTTTTCTTTTTCCTTCCTCCCCCCCTTCCTTTTCCTACCATCTGTAAGGCAGACTTAACCTGCATGTTTTACATAAACGTTACTATAGGCGCTATATGCTAAAGATTTAACCCCCTATTTTTTTTTTTGTGGGAACACTGTTTAGAAACTAATGTTGCATCTATAGGCGCACCCATGGACTAATAACAATGCGCATGAAGCATATATCTTCTTGCCTATAGGAGCTCTATTCTGCCAAAATGTATGTAAAGTTAAATAATCTGTTTGAATATGTTGACAAATAAAAACGTTAATTGGAAAAAAAAAAATATTCTATAAATGTTTTAATATAATTGATGGTATCAAGGTTTGGGGTTGACAAGTTATGTCATTGGGAAGGTATGCAAATAAAATCTTTTGGCCTATTAAATTAGATTTTCAGATTAATAGTCCTAATTGTGACCTAATTTTAGAACTAAAAAGTAGAACCTGTTACTTAAGGCATACATGTGTAATCTGGTGTTTCAACTTGATATAGTCCTGACATATTCTTCAAGCGCCATACATGTGTATCAAACCAGAGTGGCTCAAGACAGAAGAGCTTACATTCTTTGTCTCTATCACTCACATACAGTACAGTACACACCCTAGAAGTCATGTATGGAAAAAGACCGTTCCAAAAAAATACTATAAGCAGGTAGGATTGTGCAATCCCGTTTTCTTTGTATTGCTTACTTTGTGTGAAATCCCTGGTGTTCCTGCCAGCCCATTATTCGAAAGTACGCTGCGCTTTCAAACTTAAAATCCAAATAGTGAAATGAAAAATGTGCTATATAACAACAGCAATAAAGTGATAACGTGCTAAAATACATACAATATTCCAAATAAAGTGCTTTCATGCAGGATATGATAAAACGTCCATATGGTGAGAAAAAAAAAAAAAAAAAAGCAATCAATAAAATCCTTAAAACAATATAATGGTGAACCAAACTATAAAAATCCTTATAAAAAAAAAAATATATATATATGTGAGAATACACGCATTGGAACCTGTAAATAGTTTAGTGAGTAATTAGTTTAGTAATTCCTGTGGTGGCCTCACTCTGTGCTTCAATATGGTAATGGAGTCCCTTTTGTGCCTCAGTAATACCAATAGAAAAAGGAGGACTTCATAGTGTAGTATATTAAAACTTTTATTCTCAACACAGTAAAAAATCCCTTGCAGGGTACTCACATTTGCATGGCGCGTCAGGGCGCCACTCTAAAATAGCATAAAAAACAAGCTGTAGCGGCTGATATCAGGGTGGTATGCTGATCGTCCTTAAGTGGGTACACTGACTAGCGTTCCGTCCTGTCCCCTTCCCCCGTCCTGCCAGCCCCTCTGCTTTCTTAAACTGGTTGTAAACCCATTACAACCACTTTAACCTACAGGTAAGCCTAGATTAAGGCTTACCTGTAGGTGCAAGAAATATCTCCCAAACCTAAAAGGTTTAGGAGATATTTGCAGAAATATCGGCACCGATGTCTATCGGGCGCAGGCGCACTGAGCATGCCGTTTCTAGCGGCGATCATGCTGTTAGTGGCGGCACCAGCGCGCATGCGCGGGAGTGACGTCATCGCTGCTCCAGCCAGTCACAGCGCCGGAGCAGCAATACCCGGAAGACACGCCGAGTCAACATGTCAGCGATGGAGGAGGTGAACGAGGGTCGCTTCGGGGGCTTCGATCTCAGGTAAGTAATTCATAATGAGCTAGTATGCTATGCAAACTAGCTCATTATGCCTTTGCCTTGCAGGGTGTCTTTTTTTTTTTTAAGAGGCTTTACTTCCTCTTTAATAAAAACTGACCACACTAGACAGGAGACCACAGTGTGATCAGTGTTCTGGCTGTGCTGGGAGCTTATTTAACCACTTAAGGAACATGCCTATTTTTGTGTTTACAAGTTAAAATTATTTATTTTTTTTGCTAGAAAATTACTTAGAACCCCCAAACATTATATATTTTTTTTTTCAGACACCCTAGAGAATAAAATTGCGATCGTTGAAATACTCTATGTCACACCGTATTTGAGCAGTGGTCTTACAAGCGAATTTTTTTTGGGAAAAAAAACACTTTTTTTAATAAAAAAAAAGAAAAAATGTTTTATATTGTAAAAGATAATGTGACCCTGAGTAAATTGATACCCATGTCACGCTTCAAAATTGCGCCTGCTCGTGGAATGGCAACAAACTTTGACCCTTAAAAATCTCCATAGGCGATGTTTAAAAATGTCTACAGTTCTATGTGACCTCATCCAAGATGGCGGTGTAGTCCCTACACCCGATGGGATAATATAGCGGCACACAGAGAAACGGGGCGGCAGAAAACGACCCCACACCAGCGATCCAGCTCCCTAACCACCCGGCAGCATGTCCAGGAGAAATAGAGTCCAGCACAGACCCAGGAAACTGATGGCATACTTTACACAGCCGCCGAGGCCACTTGGGCAAGATGGTGCCGGCTCCTCATCTACTCCCCTTGCGGCTCTCAGGTCGTCAGAACAGCATAACGACAGTGCAACAGCCAGCGCTCTCAGGGGAACTCACAGGCGTCTAGCCCCCTGGGCAGAAGCCCAGCAAAGGCAAGGAGCAGGATGGAGGATTCAGGGAGGCTGCAGCATGAGGTGAGATCATACACAGACTCCCAGAAAGACACCAGAGAGCTCCCTGATGCTATCACAACTTTCCCCACATCAAACCAGCCTGTCCTTGACACAACACTTAAAGATATGCTCATATCTCTCAGGACTGGAGTACAATCCACACAGATATGATTGCATGCATGAGGAGACTTAGCTCTGAGCTCACGGCTGTGGGAGACAGGGGTAGATCATATAGAAGTAAAAATGGGGGAATATGCAACAACTATCAATGACACTGTAGAAAAAGAACAAGATTGGATTAAAGCAAAACTGACAGATTTAGAGGACAGAGCAAGAAGGAATTATATAAAAATAAGAGGCATTCCTGAAGCAGTGAACACAGCTGAACTGCGACCCTATGTCACCACATTGCTATCTACTCTCATGCCAGATCTCCTCCCTATGGAGATTTCTATTGACAGAATACATCACATCCCAAAGCCCACTTTCATACCAGAACATGTCCCCAGAGACGTTCTTTTCCACATGCACTTTTACAAATCCAAAGATCGCCTGATGCAAATCACTAGAAAGGGGGGGACACCATAGTACTGAGTACTCTGATCTCCAGTTCTATGCAGACTTATTACAACCTACCCTACAACTCTGCAAAAACCTAAACAACATCACCAAAGTATTGAGAAATCAAAACATTGGTTATAAATGGGGATTCCCAATCAAATTAATCTTAGCTAAGGAGGGCACCACTCATGTAACTACGTTTTAAAAACCTGGAAGATTCTTCCTAACGAGCCACCCTCATCGCCTGCTACCAGCAGCCCAAGCAGGATCCCACAGGAGTGGCAGCAAAGGAACAATACCTAAAAACTCCCTCTGATGTTACAGTTTAGCTACTAAGTCGCCCGCACAAGCAGCATTCTCCATAGGCCCCGTCAGATAGAGCTTCACCTTGTAAATAAGCCCCACTTACCTGAGCAGCAATGATCTGCCCCTGGGTTACAATAACCCTACCTGTTATTTTCTTTAGAAACCGTTTCTGTTACCCTCCCACTCAGGAACGTTAACCTACATTCCAGCATACAAGCTATCAAGACCAGCTGCATTGCCAAAATTCCGAGGTACCAGAAAATGTCAGAGACATATACAAATATATTATTTTATTTTTTTATAAAAATATATATGCGTGGTTAAAAGGTTGAGGTTAATATTAAGATATATGAAAGGTCAGACAATTTCCAAACAATTTCCAAACTGTTCTATTATGCAAATATATGTATTACGTAAGCAACGATGTATAACATGTAAACGCCTGTATGTGTATGATTGGTTAGCCCCCCCACATCCTGTGTAATCATGTAGTGGATAGTGCAAAAGGAAAGAAAAACTGCGCTGTCTTATAAAGATATTGAAAAATATATGTATACTAGCAGCCTGCACAACAGGTAACTGTAATGAGTGAATAAAATTTAAATATAAAAAAGTGTGGCGCTCATAGAGCACGAAAATAACAATCAATGTCTAAAAGTGATGATGCTAAATAATGATACAGTATCCAAAAATAAAAATTAATATATGAATGCGTGTCACTAAAAATAGTGAACAAACAAATATGATAAATCAAATGGATTGTGAATCAAAAGATCATATATATGGAAAGGGTTGGTAGACCTACTAATCACATAATCGCATAGATCACATATACAATAAATATGACAGTAGAAAAATCTTGAATATATATCACCATATAAACAAAACCATATAGCAATGTGTGTTACAAATACTGATCTAAGCAAAAAACACCACCTAATAGTGACATAAATTCAACATTGGTGCGTTGAGAAATATATAACAGGTGACTTGGTGCAAGTTGTCTGTTGCAGTCCACCACATCTTGGGAATGCGCTTACCAGATAGCGTGAACTCAGATAGGCTTACGCCGTATGAGTCACAAAAGGCAGTTGGTGTCACTACACCCGTGGGAGCATCTACTTGGGGATGGTGCCAAACGACAAGATCCTTCACTGGATATATCCAAAGAACTCTCAGGAGGGAGGGATGATGGATGTTATACCACTGGTAGTGCGCAAATTAGTGGGACCGATAAAGATAAAAATGGAGCCACATAGTGTAATACCATAGGGGATTTATTTTGACAAAGCATATAAAAATGGGTACTCACATTTAAAACGACATGTAAAAGCATATAATGGTCTACTGGTAACGCAGTGGTAACAGCTAACCGAGTTCCGACGCGTTTCGCCTCATACAGGCATCATCTGGGGATGATGGGGGGGGGGCACCGTAGTACTGAGTACTCTGATCTCCAGTTCTATGCAGACTTATTACAACCTACCCTACAACTCTGAAAAAACCTGAACAACATCACCAAAGTATTGAGAAATCAAAACATTGGTTATAAATGGGGATTTCCAATCAAATTAATCTTAAATAAGGAGGGCACCACTCATGTAACTATGTTTTAAAAACCTGAAAGATTCTTCCTAACGAGCCACCCTCATCGGCTGCTACCAGCAGCCCAAGCAGGATCCCACAGGAGTGGCAGCAAAGGAACAATACCTAAAAACTCCCTCTGATTTTACAGTTTAGCTACTAAGTCGCCCACACAAGCAGCATTCTCCATAGGCCCCGTCAGATAGAGCTTCACCTTGGAAATAAGCCCCACTTACCTGAGCAGCAATGATCTGCACCTGGGTTACAATAACCCTACCTGTTATTTTCTTTAGAAACCATTTCTGTTACCCTCCCACTCAGGAACGTTAACCTACATTCCAGCATACAAGCTATCAAGACCAGCTGCATTGCCAAAATTCCGAGGTGCCAGAAAAAGTCAGAGACATATATAAATATATTAGTTTTTTTTTTTATAAAAATATATATGCGTGGTTAAAAGGTTGAGGTTAATATTAAGATATATGAAAGGTCAGACAATTTCCAAACAATTTCCAAACTGTTCTATTATGCAAATATATGTATTACGTAAGCAACAATGTATAACATGTAAACGCCTGTATGTGTATGATTGGTTAGCCCCCCCACATCCTGTGTAATCATGTAACCTATATAATCGCTGAGATCCTAAAATATATTCGTATTTCATGACAATCCATATGCTTCATGGTGTCTTGTTTTACCCGATCGATCGGAGGGATCTCTTGGTGTCTGCTAAGGTCTAGCTCGAGCAAAGAGGGGCGCACTTGACCACTTGACCACTGACCTAACAGAAATGGTGGCAGCGGTGGGATTTTGACTTCCGGTCAAGGTAAGGTTTATTATCACACAATTATTATTTTGTGAAAACCTTGCTTTGATAGGATTCAAAATTCGAACTTTAAAGATGAAAGTTATAGGCAAGTAGCTCGCTAAGGTTAATGATTGTATTGTGTAATGTTAGTAGTCCCCGCTAGGTTGGCCAGGACTGGGAAAAAAAGATAATTGGAAATAATTTCCGATTATCACATTGGACAAGACAACCAAGAGATTTCAATTTTTGTTTAAATGAATGGCCCAGGGCATTTTTAAGGTACTAAGGGCAGGACGCTGTCCCGATTGTAAAACCGGTTTATTGTTTATATATCGTGGTCAGCATACATATCTTATTTCTTCTGTTTCTGGTGGATATTATCACAAAGTCGGAAAAGGGCCTCTATTCAGAGAAGGTCCACCCCGGGTGTGGACTTTGCGATTTTAATATCCACAATAACTTTGTCTTCCAAGAGGGATTAAGTGTTAAAGGTGTTAGAAGCACTATTGAATTTAGAACTGGTGACATATTTGTTGTATGCCCAAAATCTTTGACTGTATGTTCTGTTGAATACATTTATAAATAATTATGGGGAATCAATTGGAGAAGCTGGATGCTGTTGGTGAGTCAGAACAGCCAACCCCAATTGATTTTGTTTTGGGAAATTATGGAAACAATTGTACTGATCCATTTTGGACTAATATTCTGTCCCGTGCACACACTTTGCAAATATCTGGATTGACTATACATGGTCCTTGTAGTCAAGAGGACTGGAAAGAGGTTACTAAATTATACGGTCAACACAAACAGTACAATTACCCACCATTTCCCTATGATAAAGAATATATCCACATGCACTTTTACAAATGCACATGCACTTTTACAAATCCAAAGATCGCCTGATGCAGATCACTAGAAAGGGGGGGACACCGTAGTACTGAGTACTCTGATCTCCAGTTCTATGCAGACTTATTACAACCTACCCTACAACTCTGCAAAAACCTGAACAACATCACCAAAGTATTGAGAAATCAAAACATTGGTTATAAATGGGGATTCCCAATCAAATTAATCTTAACTAAGGAGGGCACCACTCATGTAACTACGTTTTAAAAACCTGGAAGATTCTTCCTAACGAGCCACCCTCATCGCCTGCTACCAGCAGCCCAAGCAGGATCCCACAGGAGTGGCAGCAAAGGAACAATACCTAAAAACTCCCTCTGATGTTACAGTTTAGCTACTAAGTCGCCCACACAAGCAGCATTCTCCATAGGCCCCGTCAGATAGAGCTTCACCTTGGAAATAAGCCCCACTTACCTGAGCAGCAATGATCTGCACCTGGGTTACAATAACCCTACCTGTTATTTTCTTTAGAAACCATTTCTGTTACCCTCCCACTCAGGAACGTTAACCTACATTCCAGCATACAAGCTACCAAGACCAGCTGCATTGCCAAAATTCCGAGGTGCCAGAAAAAGTCAGAGACATATATAAATATATTAGTTTTTTTTTTTATAAAAATATATATGCTTGGTTAAAAGGTTGAGGTTAATATTAAGATATATGAAAGGTCAGACAATTTCCAAACAATTTCCAAACTGTTCTATTATGCAAATATATGTATTATGTAAGCAACGATGTATAACATGTAAACGCCTATATGTGTATGATCGGTTAGCCCCCCCCCACATCCTGTGTAATCATGTAACCTATATAATCGCTGAGATCCTAAAATATATTCGTATTTCATGACAATCAATATGCTTCATGGTGTCTTGTTTTACCCGATCGATCGGAGGGATCTCTTGGTGTCTGCTAAGGTCTAGCTTGAGCAAAGAGGGGCGCACTTGACCACTTGACCACTGACCTAACAGAAATGGTGGCAGTGGTGGGATTTTGACTTCCGGTCAAGGTAAGGTTTATTATCACACAATTATTATTTTGTGAAAACCTTGCTCTGATAGGATTCAAAATTCGAACTTTAAAGATGAAAGTTATAGGCAAGTAGCTCGCTAAGGTTAATGATTGTATTGTGTAATGATAGTAGTCCCCGCTAGGTTGGCCAGGACTGGGAAAAAAAGATAATTGGAAATAATTTCCGATTATCACATTGGACAAGACAACCAAGAGATTTCAATTTTTGTTTAAATGAATGGCCCAGGGCATTTTTAGGGTACTAAGGGCAGGACGCTGTCCCGATTGTAAAACCGGTTTATTGTTTATATATCGTGGTCAGCATACATATCTTATTTCTTCTGTTTCTAGTGGATATTATCACAAAGTCGGAAAAGGGCCTCTATTCAGAGAAGGTCCACCCCGGGTGTGGACTTTGCGATTTAATATCCACAATAACTTTGTCTTCCAAGAGGGATTAAGTGTTAAAGGTGTTAGAAGCACTATTGAATTTAGAACTGGTGACATATTTGTTGTATGCCCAAAATCTTTGACTGTATGTTCTGTTGAAGACATTTATAAATAATTATGGGGAATCATTTGGAGAAGCTGGATGCTGTTGGTGAGTCAGAACAGCCAACCCCAATTGATTTTGTTTTGGGAAATTATGGAAACAATTGTACTGATCCCTTTTGGACTAATATTCTGTCCCGTGCACACACTTTGCAAATATCTGGATTGACTATACATGGTCCTTGTAGTCAAGAGGACTGGGAAGAGGTTACTAAATTATACGGTCAACACAAACAGTACAATTATCCACCATTTCCCTATGATAAAGAATATATGTTGAATTGTTACAAGATTTGGTCAAAAGCTTTGAAGGAATATAAAAAGAAATTCCCCCAGACTATTTATAAAAATCCTATTTCCAGACCACCACCTAGTGCTCCTCCAACATCTCTCACACTGCCCCCACCACTAGTCCCTTATCCCGCGCCACCTCCCTATGTCATGGCCAAAATTGATGAGACTCTCACAGCTCAAAAAAAAACTGTGATGACCCCAAAACAACCAGACCCTAAACCAAAAAAGAAATTATACCCCTCAGACGAATTAACTATAGGCGCCCTAATGGCCATTGCTGAGGACAAGGGTGATTACTGGCTAGAACAACAAGAAATAAATAGACAATCTATACAAGAATATGAGCAGTCACTAGGTGAAATAGGGAAAGAAATAGAAGCACAGATGATAGACGATAGGCTTACTAAAGAAAAAGATGAAAGATACTTTCTGAGGCTACAAAGGAGACAAGAAAAGATAGATAAACTAGATGAAGAAAATAAAAAGGTCTGGGACCAATTATCCCAGGACGGACACCGCAGTCAGGGTAAGTAAGTTCAAAACAAGACAATAATTCTGATTTGACTGACAGAGGAAATTTGACTGTAGAGGAAATATCTGAAGACTTACAGAGTCTGACATTGGTCTCGCTCCCAGAAAAAAAGACAGAGCTCACTCTAACACTTCCCTTAATACGCCTATACAAATACATCTATACTGATATCATGTTTGCAACAGGCTGTGCCACATGGTGGCACTATTTTGATGATGTGTTTTGCATCTGGTGGTGCGACATTGGATGGCTAATGCTCTCTCCTGCTCAGGATCACATACCTAGCGCTCCTCTGCCACCCCCTCCCTGGCTGTGCAACATGAACCAATTGGTCTCTGGTAACCGACGATCGGCTCTGGATATTACCGAAGGTGAGCCCTGTGTAGGTAAACAAACACAGAGCTCTCTTGTCATGTTGGAACAGGAAGGGGCCATCCCCAAACTGTTCCCACAAAGTTGAGAGCATGACATTGTCCAAAATGTCTTGGTATGCTGAAACCGTTAAGCGTTTCATTCACTGGAACTAAGGGGCCAAGCCCAATCCCTGAAAGATAACCCCACACCATAATCCCCCTCCACCAAATGATTTGGGCCAGTGCATAAAGCAACAGCCCTCATGTGGATTTTGAGGGCTGGCGAGCTATGGCTACCTAAGAGCGGGGGGGGGGAGGGCGAGCACGGCCGGCAGGCAGGTTGTATGGGAGTCCTTCTCCCAGGGCTCGCGGAGGGGGAGAGAGAGTAGAGCAGGCGGCCGGATCATCAGAGTGCGAGGAACATCACTAGTGGCTTTTATATCAATAGCAGTGTTCCCCGCATTAGCTGTCACACAAAGCCCCGCCCCCTGGTCCCTGGACATTGATAGACAGATCACCCTTCCAATCCAAGTGACGTGTATCAAAGTTCTCCAGGCCAGGGGGTGTGGCTGTATGTGACGCGGAGCGGCAGGAACACACTGCTATTGAAATGAAAGCTGTTCTAGTGATGTTCCTCGGCGCTCTGATCATCCTGCTGGCAATCCTCTTCCTCTCCTCTGTTCCCTGCATGGCGGACACAGGGAGGCTGGATGGTGGACTCAGATAGGCTGCATGATGGACACAGGTAGGCTGCATGGTGGACACAGGTAGGCTGCATGATGGACACAGATAGGCTGCATGGCGGACACAGGGAGGCTGCGTAGTGGACACAGATAGGCTGCATGGTGGACACAGGGAGGCTGCATGGTGGACAGACACAGGCTGCCTGATGGACACAGGTAGGCTGCATGATGGACACAGATAGGCTGCATGATGGACACAGGTAGGCTGCATGGCGGACACAGGGAGGCTGCAGGCGGACACAGATAGGCTGCACGATGGCTACAGGTAGGCTGCATGGCAGACACAGGAAGGCTGCATGGCGGACACAGATATGCTGCATGATGGGCACAAGTAGGCTGTATGATGGACACAGGTAGGATGCATGATGGACACAGGTAGGCTGCATGATGGACACAGGTAGGCTGCAGGGCGGACACAGGGAGGCTGCAGGGCGGACAAAGGGAGGCTGCATGGTGGACACAGGTAGGCTGCATGGTGGACACGGGCAGGCTGCATTGGTGGACACGGGCAGGCTGCATTGGATGACACAGACAGGCTGCATTGGTGGACACGGGCAGGCTGCATTGGTGGACACAGGTGAAGCAGCATTGGTTGACACAGGTGAAGTAGCATTTATGGGCACAGGTGAGGCTGCATTGGGCATGGGTGGGGCAGCATTGATGGGCACAAGTGAGGCTGTATTGACGGACACAGGCAAGGCTGCATTGATGGGCACAGGTGAGGGTGCATTGATGGGCACAAGTGAGGCTGTATTGATGGACACAGGTGAGGCTGCATTGGTGGGCACAGGTGAGGGTGCATTGGTGGACACAGACTGCATTGGTGGACACAGGCAGGGTGCATTGGTGGACACAGGTAGGCTGCATTGGTGGACACAGGTGAAGCAGCATTGGTTGACACAGGGGAAGTAGCATTTATGGACACAGGTGAGGCTGAATTGATGGGCACAGGTGAGGCTGCATTGATGGTCACAGGTGAGGCTGCATTGATGAGCACAGGTGAGGCTGCATTGATGAGCACAAGTCAGGCTGCATTGATGGGCACAAGTCAGGCTGCATTGATGGACACAGGTGAGGCTGCATTGATGGGCACAGTTGAGGCTGCATTGATGGGCACAGGTGAGGCTGCACTGGTGGGCACGGATAAAGGTGTTGTTAAAATTAATTTTTCGAACTTAATTCTTCATAAAACATTGTCATTTCATGAGAGAATTTATGAGGGCATGTTTAGGGGTGGAATTAGGGGTGGGACAGGGTAGGGGTTTGGTGGGACAACTGGTGGCGAGTAACCCTTGAGGCCTGACAAGTAGTTCAGGACTTCAAATGTTAAGCCCTGTAAAGCAAGGTCTATAAAGACATGGGTGAGCGAGTTTGGGGTGAAGGAACTTGACTGGCCTGCACAGAGTCCCTGACCTTAAGCCGATAGAACACCTTTGGGATGAATTAGAGTGGAGACTGTGAGCCAGGCCTTCTCCTCCAACATCAGTGCCTGACCTCACAAATGCACTTCTGGAAGAATGATCAAACATTCCTATAGTTGAAGCTGTTATAGCTGCAAAGGGTGGGCCAACTCCATATTGAACCCTACGGACTAAGACTGGGATGCTATTAAAGTTAATGAGTGACAATATAGTGTATATATATATATATATGATTGTAATCAGCTTAACTGCTTCCGGACCACCCACGGCACATATACTGTGGCAGGGGGGCCCAACTGCGTTAAACCAAGTACCATACACTGATTCTGCCTCAGGGTCTGGGGCGCGTCAATTAGGAGCCAATTAGCGGGTCCAGCGACCCCGATGGCCGACAGGACCCGCTGCTCGTTCGCTGAAGAGGCAGAATGGCGTTCTGCCTATGTAAACAAGGCAGATCATCGTTCTGTCATAGAGGAAGAGAGAGATCTTGTGTTCCTGCTAATTAGGAACACAGATGTCTCTCCTCCTCCAGTCAGTCCATCCCCCACACAGTTAGAAATCACTCCCTAGGAGCACACTTAACCCTCTGATCGCCTCTGGTGTTAACCCCTTTCCTGCCTGTGTCATTTATACAGTGACAGTGCTTTTTTTTTAGTACCGTTCACTGTATTGGTGTCACTGGTCCCCAAAAAGTGTCAATTAGTGTCCAATTTGTCCGTCGCAATGTTGCAGCTTAAAGCGGAGCTCCACCCTAAAGTGGAACTTCCGCTCATCGGAATCCTCCCCCCCTCTGGTGCCACAATTGGCACCTTTCAGGGGTTAGGGGGTGCAGATACCTGTATAATACAGGTATCTGCACCCACTTCCGGGCATAGATAGCAGATTCTGCGGCTATTACGCCACTTCCTTCGGGGCCCCCGCTGTCTGCTGGGAAACACACGGATCCAAGAGACAGCAGGGACCGTCCTTATTGCACAGCGCGACTCGCGCATGCGCAGTAGGGAACCGGGAAGTGAAGCCGCAAGGCTGCGGCAGCACCCGTGAGCCGATCGACAGATCGGGCTTCGGGTGCCGACATCGCGGGCACGCTGGCCAGGTGAGTGTCCATATTTTAAAAGTCAGCAGCTGCAGTATTTGTAGCTGCTGACTTTAAAAAAAAAAAAAATTTCGCCGGACTCCCTCTTTAAAATTGCTGATCGCTGCCATTACTGGTAAAAATAAAAAATAAAAACGCCATAAATCTATCCCATAGTTTGGAGATGCGATAACTTTTGCGCAAACTAATCAATATACGTATATTGGGATTTTTTTTCACCAAAAATATGTAGACGAATACATATTGGCCTAAATTGATGAAGAAATTCGATTTTTACAATTTTTTACTGGGTATGTTTTATAGTAGAAAATATCGTTTTTTTTTTTTTTTCCAAAATTGCCAGTCTTTTGTTGTTGATAGCGCAAAAAAAAAAAAAACCACAGAGGTAAGCTCTATTTGTGGGGAAAAAAAGGACATACATTTTGTTTGGGTACAGCGTTGCACGACCGCATAATTGTCAGTTAAAGCAACGCAGTGCCATATCGCATAAAATGGCCTGGTCATTAAGGGGGTGAAACCTTCCAGAACAAAAATTTCACACAAGCTTAATGTTAATAGTAATGTCATTTCAAACGACATTTTTAGTCATTTGAAATCTGCAGATTTCATTAACTGCTTGCTGCCCGCCCACCGTCAAATGACGGCAGGGTGGTGCAGCTCTCATTCTGGGACGACGTCATATAACGGCCTCCCAGAACAGCTGCTCTTGTGCGCTTGCGGGGGCGTGCAGCGTGGCGATCGCAGCCACGCTGTGTTGCTAGGATGTAGCGCGACCCCGATCTGTACGCGGCTCTTTAACCATGTGATCGGCTGTGTCCAATCGCAGCCGGTCACATGTAAACAAGGAGATGCCAGTAATCGGCTCTCCTCACCTCACACTGACAGAGTGTGAGGAGAGGAGAGCCGATCAGCAGCATCTCCTCACAGGGGGACACCTAGGGATGTAATCAGGGCACTGATCATCAGTGCCCTGATTACAATAAATAAATACAGTGTCACAAACAGTGCCCACCATTGCCCACAAATGCCAGCATATAGTGCCCATCAGTGGCAGCAAACAGTGCCCACCACTGCCCACAAGTGCCAATCAGTGCCTATTAGCGATGCCAGTCAGTGTTGGCAATCAGTGCCGCCTATCAGTGTTGCCCATCAATGCCCATCACTTCTGTCGATCAATGCCCAGTGTCGCCCATCAGTGCCACCCATCAATGCCCATCAGTGCCCATCTGTACCACCTATCTGTGCCACCTATCTGTGCCCACTAGTGCCGCCTATCAGTGCCACCCAACAGTGCCACATGTCAGTGCCACCTATCAGTGCCCATAAGTGCGGCATATTAGTGCCTCATCAGTGCCACCTCATCAGTGCCCATAAGTGCCACCTCATCAATGCCCACCAGTCCACCCGATCAGGGCCGCCTCATCAGTGCCCATAAGTGCCACCTCATCAATGCCCACCAGTTCAGCCTATCAGTGCCGCCTCATCAGCGCACATCAGTGAAGGCAGAAAATCACTTAGTTACAAAATTTACTGACAGAAAAAAAAGTAAAAAAATTATTTTTTTCAAAATTTTCGGTCTTTTTTTTTTGTATGTAGCGCTGACATATTTTTGCCTAATAATGTAATGTTACTGCTTAAGCCTATGGACAATTCTATAGCTTAGTATTTGGCGCCATCTAGCGGCCAAATACAGAAAGTGGACTGGGATGACTTTTGTTTTCAAAGAAGAATTGAACTAAATACAGGAAGTAACTGTTTACTTTGAGAGTTGACCTTTTTACCCAGGGTGCCAGGTGACCTTCCCATGGACCACCTCTCTTGCACTGCATGCTGAGTAGGATGTAAAAGGACGCCGAGTGGCCATTTTTGCTTGCTTCTGAAATCATGGCCTGTCTGTGAGGACTTGTGAGGAGGCCTCCCAGAAGAAGCAAACTACAGCCATTGCAGAGCACAACTCCAACAGTTTGTGTGAGTGACCTGAAGGTGCCAGGGACACAGTGACCGGATTGGAGAGATCCAGAGACACTTGTTTGAGCATCGGAGGACCGGGTTCACCCAGCATAGCGGAACTGAGTGACGGAGCCAGCTGACAGAGAAGCAAGCTGCAATCACCGGACCAAAGCTACCATACAGAGCTCCGATCCAGTTGGTGAGCGGGTTGCGGCCCACAGTTTATTAACTTTTGCACCTAGTCAGACTTATATAAAGGCCTCGCTGGGATTTATAGTCCTATGTAGGGGAGTATAGCAACTGACACTGGGCAGACATAAGGCCTATCTGCTATTGCATCTCAAGCCTTGTGTCATAGTTACTGAAGTTATACCAGGAGCATCTTTAACTCAACTTGAATTACTTTAACCCTTGGATTACAAATCACAAGGAACTATCCTAGCTAGTGAAGACCAGAAGATTAAAGACTGAGTACTTTAAGTGAGATCTCACGCATAGCTATAAAAGTAGGGGGAGCTCCCGTCTATTGATATTGTTTGTAATTGTTATATAAAAATTCATTGTCCTGTCATTCCATGTTGGGATGACAGCACAATTACTGTAATCACCTGTTTGAATATATTTACAGTAAAATATACTTTGGTTAAGTACCCAGTTGCGTGGAGTATTGTTTTCTCCCAGCAGATGGAGCCAGTGGATCCTGAGGTTACAACACAGGTATATTGTGTTATATTATATTGTACTGTATTGTATTGCACCACAGCTGTGTCAAGGGGACTGAGCCAATTCAGTGGGGGTTCATTAGCAGAGTGCAGGCCCAAATCAATCAAGCAGCTCCTTCGGGGGTCAATGCTACATGTAAAAAATAAAAAAAAACAGCAGTGATTAAATACCACCAAAAGAAAGCTCTATTTGTGTGAAGAAAATGATAATAAAATTTGTTTGGGTACAGTGTAGCATGACCGCGCAATTGTCATTCAAAGTGCGACAGCGCTGAAAGCTGAAAAATGGCCTGGGCAGGAAGGAGGTGTAAGTGGTAGGCAAGTGGTTAAAATAACACTTGATGATCCTGCCATAATGGTCCTTGTTAAGGTACTTCCAGTTGCCAATTAGGCTTTCGTGTTGACCCTCCGCCAACCAGGTTTCCTATGAAGACTACAAGTGACCATTCGAGGCACCTAAACATGGTCCACTGTTGTCACCACGAGGGAACTCACCCTGAGACGTGACTTGCAACCATCACTGGATTGCATGAAGAGAAGAGATGGCTATGGAGGCTGCAACAGGAAGCAACCAAAGAAGGAAAAAAATAAATCAATTATTTTATTTTTATAAATGACAACTATTTCTGATAGATGGTGCTTTAACAGATTAAATGTCTTCTACTTTAATTTACACACGAAAAAAAAAAAAGGACTGTCAATACCAGACAGACTGTTCTGTACACAAAACAGTTTACTAATTAGATTATTTAAACTTGATTAAAATTAAAAATCTATTTTGATCAGTGTCCAGGTGTAGTTTGATGCCCGACCACGGGCAGTTCTCATTATGGTGACTTTCCACTAATGATTACCTAATGGCACACCTCCCAACTTTTTCAGATGAAAATGAGGGACACCTATCAGCAAAAGTATGCAGGCATAGGACACACCCCCTACCACGCCCCCTTAAAGGAGAATTGTACAGAAAACAAGATTGGTTAAACCCACAAGTCCTTTTTTCTACCACTACTATTCCTTTATATCTGCTTTTGGAATTTACAAAGGCAGCCATTTAGAAATTCGGATGAAAGGGTTAGGGCTGGAAAACACTTTTTGATAGATAAAAAGGGCATTTTATATACAGATCAGACCAAAATGAGGGACACATGAGGGGTTAGAGGGACAGAGGGACATTGCTCCAAATCAGAGACAGTTGGGAGCTATGCCTAATGGGAGCATGAATTTAAAAATGGAAGCATCATTTTCATGCTTTCTATCTGTTGGTACTGTAATCCAGCTGCTCCTAGGATAGGTTCACTTTAAAAAGCCTTGTTAATGAGTTCAAGGATACAGTATTTTGTATGCATTTCTTTACTGTACATTTTATCTCGAAGCCATATTTTAAATACTGGGTAGAAATTCAGCGGTGACAATAAAACTGTTTACCGAAGACAAACTGAACTGAGCGGACCAGTATGCTGGAGTCCATTGTAGGTAACTGATTGACAGGTGACTTTGTTTCTATCGGCAAAGATAATAGGGACTGGTTGAATCCGGAGAAGGTTGTAGACAACGTACACTAGATCTTTCACCTTGATTTGATATACAGTATATTACTTTACTAAAGTAATCATGTAACTATATACACTAGTCCGTAGGGTTCAATATTGAGTTGGCCCACCCTTTGCAGCTATAACAGCTTCAACTCTTCTGGGAAGGCTGTCCACAAGGTTTAGGAGTGTGTCTATGGGAATGTTTGACCATTCTTCCAGAAGCGCATTTGTGAGGCCTGGCTCGCAGTCTCCACTCTAATTCATCCAAAAGGTTTTCTATCGGGTTGAGGTCAGGACTCTGTGCGGGCCAGTCAAGTTCCTCCACCCCAAACTCACTCATCCATGTCATTATGGACCTTGCTTTGTGCACTGGTCCAAATCATTTAGTGGAGGGGGGATTATGGTGTGGGGTTGTTTTTCAGGGGTTGGCCCCTTTGTTCCAGTGAAGGGAATTCTTAAGGTGTCAGCATACCAAGACATTTTGGACAATTTCATGCTCCCAATTTTGTGGGAACAGTTTGGGGATGGCCCCTTCCTGTTCCAATATTACTGCACACCAGTGCAAAAAGCAAGGTCCATAAAGAGCGAGTTTGGGGTGGAGGAACTTGAGTGGCCTTCACAGAGTCCTGACATCAACCCGATAGAACACCTTTGGGATGAATTAGAACGGAGACTACGAGCCAGGCCTTCTCATTCAGCATCAGTGCCTGACCTCACAAATGCGCTTCTGGAAGAATGGTCAAACATTCCCATAGACACACTCCTAAACCTTGTGGACAGCCTTCCCAGAAGAGTTGAAGCTGTTATAGCTGCAAAGGGTGGGCCAACTCAATATTGACCTCTACAGACTAAAGCCCCATACACACGGTCGGACAATCCGCGGACCAGGTCCGTCGGACCATGTCCGTCATACTTTGTCCGATGTTGGTTTTGCGTACACACGGTCGGACAAAGTTGTCGGAAAATCCGATCATTCTGAACGTTGTGACGTTTGTTGCCTACGACGGGACTACGTAGAGGCTAGTAGCCAATAGCTTTGGTCTTGTAATGTGATCTGAGCATGCGTAGCACTTTGTCCGGTCGGACAACCGTACACACGATCGGATTTGGTGTGATCGGACCGTGTTGACGGCAAATCTTTCCAGCAGGAGATAAGACTTTGTCCGTCGGTCAAACCGACGAACACTGTCCGATGGTGCATACACACGGTCTGATTTTTCAACAACCTTGTCCGATCGGACAGAATCCATGAAAAAGTCCGACCGTGTGTATGGGGCTTAAGACTGGGATGCCATTAAAGTTCATGTGTGTGTAAAGGCAGGTGTCCTAATACTTTTGACAATATAGTGTACATAGCACAGTGTTTCTCAACTCCAGTCCTCAAGGCGCCCTGACAGGTCATGTTTTCAGGATTTCCCTCAGATAAAACGGCTGTGGTAATTAATAAGGTGGTGAAATCTATCAGATCATCTGTGCAAAATAATGGAAATCCTGAAAACATGACCTGTTGGGGCGCCTTGAGGCCTGGAGTTGAGAAACACTGACATAGCATACCATGTGAAGTCTATGGGACCAAAGGGCTCTGAGCCATCTGGCTTCATGAAGATTTCTGCATGTACCCATAGCAGTTTTCAAATGCATTTAGATAAAATTAGTGTATATGCAGGATTTCTATAAAAGTTATTCAATTTTTTTTTTATTTATAGAGGAACTGCCTTGGAGATGGAGATTAGATGCCATAAAAAGCATGGTTAAGACTCAACACCAAGATACCCTTATGTAGAAAATGATATATATCTAGATCATCCAGCAAAGCCACTCATGTAGTAAAAAACGCATATACATTTTATTGAAAGTCACAAATACAAAAAACATAGTATAAAATATTTTGGACAAAAATAGTAAACAAACATAAAAACATACAGTTGACCAACTCCCCTCTCTATTCCCATTCCCTAGACCATTCATACTGTTTATCACAAATGAATAGGTTCGTAACTGAAAATTCAATAAATATATCTTTTAAAAAAATGTAATCAATAATATAATCGCTCAATATTGTATGGATAGACCTTAAGGTGCACTCAGACCAAAGTTCAAATTTCCCCATAAATAATGTATTAGTTGTCTATTAATGTCAAATGTCCAGCAATACTCCTCTTGTCACGTATTGCACTAAAGAAAGCATATTGCAAATTCAGATCAGGGCTATGTCCTTCATTTATTGTTCGCTTTATAAGCACTTATATAAGTTCACTCAGTACGTCTATCCACAGCACTGATCCTTTTTAATCACCTGACTATGCCGAAAGTTCTTCAGCTACCTTTTCTTTGATTTATACATTCTTTATGTTATCAGTGGCCGCAGGGAGGCTGTTCATCTACAGTGTGAGATCTAAGGCACTGCTGCCTCTGATTAAAGACTTGGAGATGTCAGTACTGTGCTGCTCGCTATTCTTAAGGACCGCCTCCTGCACATATACGTCGGCAGAATGGCACGGCTGGGCACATCAACATACAGGTACGTTGTCCTTTAAGAGCCCTGCCGTGGGTCGCATGCGCGCCGCCGGCGGCGCACTCGCGGTCCGGTCGTGAGCTCCATGACCGTGGCCGCGGGACCCGCGGATCCGATCGCCGCTGGTGTCCCGCGATCGGGTCACAGAGCTGAAGAATGGGGAGAACGGGGAGAGCCCGCGCTTCCTAGTGACACTGTCACTGATCGTCTGCTCCCTGTCATAGGGAAAGACGATCAGTGATGTCACATGCCAAGCCACGCTACCCCTACAGTAAGAAAACACACACAGGTCACACTTAACCCCTCCCCGCCCCCTAGTGGTTAACTCCTTCACTGCCAGTGTCATTTACACAGGAATCAGTGCATTTAAATAGCACTGATTGCTGTATAAATGACAATGGTCCCAAAAATGTGTCAAAAATGTCCGATGTGTCCGCCATAATGTCGCAGTCACAATAAAAATCGCTGATCGCCGCCATTACTAGTAAAAAATAAAAATATGAATAAAAATGCTATAAAAATATCCGCGATTTTGTAAATGCTATAACTTTTGCGCAAACCAATCAATAATCGCTAATTGCGATTTTGTAAACGCTATAACTTTTGTGCAAACCAACAATAATTGCTAATTGCGATTTTTTTTTTACCAAAAATATGTAGAAGAATACGTATCGGCCTAAACTGAGGAAAAAAAATTTTTTTTATATATTTTTGGGGAATGTTTATTATAGAAAAAAATTTTTTTTCTATAATTTCTATATTTTTGTTTATAGCGCAAAAAATAAAAACCGCAGAGGTGATCAAATATCACCAAAAGAAAGCTCTATTTGGAGCCACGTCGCACGACCGCGCAATTGTCAGTTAAAGCGACGCAGTGCCGAATCGCAAAAAGGGGCCTGGTCCTTTGGCTGCAAATTGGTCCGGGGCTTAAGTGGTTAAAGGAACTGGAATTTACCAAGAAGAACTCGAGTCCTTGGCTATGAAAAGAAGAAGATTTGTCCTACTCAGACTGTAACTCCCACCACCACTAGGCTAAGTGGGCTAAAAATAGTGGTAATGAGGGGTTATCACCCCTGTAACATTTGCTGTCTTTGCACATCTGTTCAGAACATGTCACCTCACTTTCCGTCCCAATGACAAATGTTTTTGGAAAAAGTGGGGTTTTAATTGAAACAAGGATTGGTGATAAAGTATCAGTAGAGAGGAGATACCTTTTTCCCAAATTAAATCTAACAGGATAGAATTTCCCTTCCTAGGGGTAGATTTCCTCTCACTTCCTGTTTTCTCTTTCCATTTTCAAGTAGGAGTCGTTTGTAAGTTGGATGTTTGAAAGTAGGGGCCTGGCGTATATACTCTGCAGAAATTTGCCCTATTAGATGTTGGTGTAGCCACAAGACTGGTGGGCACAGGAATGGGCCCTGCTGTGAGTTAATAGATCAAGATTTGTAATTGCATGCACCTGATGAACAGGGCAGAAAAATTGGGCCTTTGGCGGTGGTGGTGGACGGTGTTGCCACAAGACTGTAGGCCCTCATAGTTACTCTTGGTGGGCGCAGGAATGGCCCTGCTGTGAGTTATTAGATCAAGATTTGTAATTGCAAGCACCTGATGAACAGGGCAGAAAAATTGGGCCTTTGGCGGTGGTGGTGGACGGTGTTGCCACAAGACTGCAGGCCCTCATAGTTACTCTTGGTGGGCGCAGGAATGGGCCCTGCTGTGAACTATTAGATCAAGATTTGTAATTACCCGCCCCTGTTAAACAGGGGCTGAAAAATTGTGCCTTAGGCACTGGTGCTGGTGCCACAACACTGCAACCCGGCCCTCACAGATACTGTACTTGGAGCACAGCAGTCACACGTGTTGCGAAGCATTTTTTTAAAAAAATTGTAAGTACACGCCCCTGTTAAACAGGGGCTGAAAAATTGTGCCTTAGGCACTGGTGCCACAACACTGCAACACGGCCCTCACAGAGACTGTACTTGGAGCACAGCAGTCACACGTGTTGCGAAGCATTTTTTTAAAAAATTGTAAGTACACGCCCCTGTTAAACAGGGGCTGAAAAATTGTGCCTTAGGCACTGGTGCCACAACACTGCAACACGGCCCTCACAGAGACTGTACTTGGAGCACAGCAGTCACACGTGTTGCGAAGCATTTTTTAAAAAAATTGTAAGTACACGCCCCTGTTAAACAGGGGCTGAAAAATTGTGCCTTAGGCACTGGTGCTGGTGCCACAACACTGCAACACGGCCCTCACAGAGACTGTACTTGGAGCACAGCAGTCACACGTGTTGCGAAGCATTTTTTTTTAAAAATTGTAAGTACACGCCCCGTTAAACAGGGGCTGAAAAATTGTGCCTTAGGCACTGGTGTGGTGGCATGGATCATTGAGGAGGAGGAAGAGGATAGTCAGTGAACATAAGAGGACAGTCACTCAGCATCAGCATAGGCAGTCTTGAAGGGATGTGACATTAAAAATTATTCGGTTATATCCGCCTCAGGTGCCTGGTAGCTGGTGGTGATCCAAGACTGATTCATTTTGATGAAGGTCAGTCGATCAACCGAGGCGGTGGTCAGGCGCACCCTATGATCAGTCACAAATCCTCCAGCAGCACTGAATGTGCGTTCGGAAAGAACGCTGGAGGCAGGACAGGCCAGTAGCTCAATTGCTTACTGTGCAAGCTCTGGCCAGTGATCCATCCTCAGGACCCAGTAAGCCAGAGGATTTTCGGTGGGAAAGGTGTCCAAGTCTGACCTTGCCCCAAGGTATTCCTGCACCATGTATATCAGACGCTGGCGATGGTTGCTGGAACCGATCATACCTTGGGGCTGCGGACTAAAAAATTGTCTGAACGCATCGGTCAGACGTCCACCTTCCCCACCGCTCCTTCTGCCACTGACCGAAGCCTCAGCAACTCGTCGCCCAGGACCAGGAGTTTGTAGCCTCCCAGTTTCTGGGAACGCGTTGCACAGACCTTTCTGCAAGGCCTCCCTGAGATGTCTCATCCTCTGCTCCCTCTGCGACGGCAAGATAAGGTCCGCAACCTTACCCTTGTACCGCGGATCAAGGAGAGTGGCCAGCCAGTAATGGTCCCTCTCCTTGATCCGAAGAACACGAGGATCCTTCCGCAGCTTTGCAGGATCAGGGAGGCCATGCAGCGTAGGTTAGCTGAGGCATTCGGTCCGGAGTCTTCTGGGTCACTGAGGATGACATGATCGCCAGCCACCTCCTCCCAGCCACGTACAAGTCCACTGGCTTGTTGGGACTGTACATCATCCCTAAAAGACTGCTGCTGCTGATGCTGAGTGCCAGGCTCCACCTCCATGCTCACACAATCCTCCTCCTCCTCCTCCTCCTCCTCCTCCTCATCCTCTTCCTGTGTGATGGGTGGGACAGAAGGAACACTGTCCGGATAAAGGGGGCCTTGAGAGGCAAGGAAGTCCTCCTCTTCCTGCCTCTGTTCTGCCTCAAGTGCCCTGTCCATGATCCCACGCAGCGTATGCTCCAACAGGTGGACAAGAGGGACAGTGTCACTGATGCATGCACTGTCACTGCTCACCATCCTCGTGGCCTCCTCAAATGGTGAGAGGACAGTGCATGCTTCCCTGATCATGCTCCACTGACGTGGGGAAAAAAAACCAAGCTCCCCTGACCCTGTCCTGGTGCCGTAGTCGCAAAGGTACTCATTGATGGCCCTCTGCTGCGTGTGCAGTCGCTGCAGCATGGCCAACGTTGAGTTCCACCTGGTGGGCATGTCAGATATTAGGCGGTTCTTGGGCAGGTTCAGCTCCTTTTGCAGCTCAGTCAGCCGAGCACTGGCATTATAAGATCGGCGGAAATGCACACAGACTTTCCTGGCCTGCCTCAGGACATCCTGTAAGCCTGGGAACCTGCCCAAGAACCGCTGCACCACCAGGTTGAGGACGTGAGCCATGCAGGGCACATGGGTGAGCTGCCCCTGTCGCAGGGCGGAGAGGAGGTTGGTGCCATTGTCAGAAACGACCATTCCTGGCTTAAGCTGACGTGGCGTCAACCACCTCTCGGCCTGCCCCTGCAGAGCTGCCAGAACCTCTGGCCCAGTGTGGCTCCTGTCCCCCAAACACACCAGCGCAAGCACGGCATGGCATCTTTTTGCCTGCGTACTTGCGTAGCCCCATGTACGCCTACGGAGCACCGCTGGTTCCAAGGACAGAGCACTGGAGGAAGAAGAAGAGGAGGGGGTGGAGGAGAGAGGTGTGTCACAACCAGTAGCAGTAGTCGCGTTTTGGAGGCGTGGTGGCGGAACAACCTCCAACACTACTGCACCTTGTCCTGCATCCCTCCCAGCTGCCAATAGAGTGACCCAATGGGCCGTGAAAGAAAGGTACCGTCCCTGTCCATGCCTGCTGGACCATGAGTCAGCGGTAATATGCACCTTACCGCTGACCGCCCTGTCCAGCGAGGCATGGACATTGCCCTCCACATGCCGGTAGAGAGACGGAATCGCCTTCCGCGAGAAAAAGTGGCGTTTGGGAACCTGCCACTGAGGAACCGCACATTGAACAAACTCACGGAAGGGGGCCGAGTCTACCAACTGAAAAGGCAGCAGTTGAAGTGCTAGCAATTTAGCAAGGCTAGCATTCAACCGCTGGGCATGTGGATGGCTGGGAGTGTACTTCTTTCTACGGTCCAGCAGCTGGGGCAGGGAAATTTGCCTGCTGCATTCGGACGTCGGTGTACTGCAAGTACTTGGTTGTGACACACCGAATTCTACACCTTCAGTCCTCTCAGAGCAGCTTTCAGAGAGGACTGAAGGTGTAGTGGGGATGGAGATCCCAGCTGAGGAGGAGCAAGGAGAGGTCCGCTTAGTTCTTTGGTGTGGGTCTTTTATGTGTGCCTGCCAACGAGCTGCATGGCAGGTCGCCATATGTCTGGTCATGCTTGTGGTGCCCAAGCGGCTGATGTTTTGGCCACGCGAGATACGCTTGAGACAAATATTGCAAATAGCAGTGGTGCGATCTGCTGCACTCGTCTCAAAAAAGGCCCACACCAAAGAACTTTTTCTGATAACGTGCAGAGGCAGCGCCCTGCACAGGCGGAGCTCTGCGGTGTTGTACAGTTGCTGTGCTGGCCTCTACCTGGCCTCCAGGGGCATCCTGCCTCGTTGGACATGTGACGCCGCATCCTCCTCCTCCTCGTCCTCCTCCTCATCCTCTCTCCCTTGAGGCACCCACGTGGAGTCAGTGACCTCATCATCCCCTCCCTCTTCACCACTAGAGCAAACCTGGCAGTAAGCTGCAGCTGGTGGAACTGTACTGCCAGATTCCTCAAGCTGGGTATCGTCATCCGAGCCTTCGAATCGTTGGGCATCCTCCTGGAGCATGTACCCAACACTGTGCTCAAAGAGTTCGGGGGACTCCTCAGGAGGACATGGTGGGTCTAGGGAAGGGGTGGCTGATGATGCTCTGTCAGTACCCTGAGCCTGGGTGAGAGAGGATGAGGAGGATGAGGAGGGCTTGGTCATCCATTCTACCAAGCCTTCAGCATGATGCGGCTCCACATGTCCAGCTGCCGAAAACAAAGACGCGCGTGTCCCATGGCCACGTGCTGATGACGATGCACGACCACGTCCACGTCCACGGCCACGTCCACTAGAAACAGAGCCTGCCTGCCCTGTGTTCTTGGCTCTGCACGCTCTGCCTCCCCTTGGCGGTCTTCCAGCCATTGTAGTCGGTAGTCCTGTGGGTGCTGCTGAGAAGAAAATATAGGAGCTCTGTGTGATGCCACTAACACACTAGAAGTCCTATGGGTGCTTCTGCAAAGAAAATAGAGGAGCTCTGTGTGATGCCACTAACACACTAGAAGTCCTGTGGGTGCTTATGCAAAGAAAATAGAGGAGCTCTGTGTGATGCCACTAACACACTAGAAGTCCTGTGGGTGCTTCTGCAAAGAAAATAGAGGAGCTCTGTGTGATGCCACTAACACACTAGAAGTCCTATGGGTGCTTCTGCAAAGAAAATAGAGGAGCTCTGTGTGATGCCACTAACACACTAGAAGTCCTGTGGGTGCTTCTGCAAAGAAAATAGAGGAGCTCTGTGTGGTGCCACTTACACACTAGAAGTCCTGTGGGTGCTTATGCAAAGAATATATAGGAGCTCTGTGTGATGCCACTAACACACTAGAAGTCCTATGGGTGCTTCTGCAAAGAAAATAGAGGAGCTCTGTGTGATGCCACTAACACACTAGAAGTCCTGTGGGTGCTTATGCAAAGAATATATAGGAGCTCTGTGTGATGCCACTAACACACTAGAAGTCCTATGGTGCTTCTGCAAAGAAAATAGAGGAGCTCTGTGTGATGCCACTAACACACTAGAAGTCCTGTGGGTGCTTCTGCAAAGAAAATAGAGGAGCTCTGTGTGGTGCCACTAACACACTAGAAGTCCTGTGGGTGCTTATGCAAAGAATATATAGGAGCTCTGTGTGATGCCACTAACACACTAGAAGTCCTATGGGTGCTTCTGCAAAGAAAATAGAGGAGCTCTGTGTGATGCCACTAACACACTAGAAGTCCTGTGGGTGCTTCTGCAAAGAAAATAGAGGAGCTCTGTGTGGTGCCACTAACACACTAGAAGTCCTGTGGGTGCTTATGCAAAGAATATATAGGAGCTCTGTGTGATGCCACTAACACACTAGAAGTCCTATGGGTGCTTCTGCAAAGAAAATAGAGGAGCTCTGTGTGATGGGGACTAACACACTTCAAGTCCTATAGGTGCTTCTGGGAACAAAATATAGCTCTGTGTGTGTAATGGGACTAACACACTTCAAGTCCTATAGGTGCTTCTGGGAACAAAATATAGCTCTGTGTGTGTAATGGGACTAACACACTTCAAGTCCTATAGGTGCTTCTGGGAACAAAATATAGCTCTTTGTGTGTAATGGGACTAACACACTTCAAGTCCTATAGGTGCTTCTGGGAACAAAATATAGCTCTGTGTGTGTAATGGGACTAACACACTTCAAGTCCTATAGGTGCTTCTGGGAACAAAGTATAGCTCTTTGTGTGTAATGGGACTAACACACTTCAAGTCCTATAGGTGCTTCTGGGAACAAAATATAGCTCTGTGTGTGTAATGGGACTAACACACTTCAAGTCCTATAGGTGCTTCTGGGAACAAAATATAGCTCTGTGTGTGTAATGGGACTAACACACTTCAAGTCCTATAGGTGCTTCTGGGAACAAAATATAGCTCTGTGTGTGTAATGGGACTAACACACTTCAAGTCCTATAGGTGCTTCTGGGAACAAAATATAGCTCTTTGTGTGTAATGGGACTAACACACTTCAAGTCCTATAGGTGCTTCTGGGAACAAAATATAGCTCTGTGTGTGTAATGGGACTAACACACTTCAAGTCCTATAGGTGCTTCTGGGAACAAAATATAGCTCTTTGTGTGTAATGGGACTAACACACTTCAAGTCCTATAGGTGCTTCTGGGAACAAAATATAGCTCTGTGTGTGTAATGGGACTAACACACTTCAAGTCCTATAGGTGCTTCTGGGAACAAAGTATAGCTCTTTGTGTGTAATGGGACTAACACACTTCAAGTCCTATAGGTGCTTCTGGGAAGAAAATATAGCTCTGTGTGTGTAATGGGACTAACACACTTCAAGTCCTATAGGTGCTTCTGGGAACAAAGTATAGCTCTTTGTGTGTAATGGGACTAACACACTTCAAGTCCTATAGGTGCTTCTGGGAACAAAATATAGCTCTGTGTGTGTAATGGGACTAACACACTTCAAGTCCTATAGGTGCTTCTGGGAACAAAATATAGCTCTGTGTGTGTAATGGGACTAACACACTTCAAGTCCTATAGGTGCTTCTGGGAACAAAATATAGCTCTGTGTGTGTAATGGGACTAACACACTTCAAGTCCTATAGGTGCTTCTGGGAACAAAATATAGCTCTGTGTGTGTAATGGGACTAACACACTTCAAGTCCTATAGGTGCTTCTGGGAACAAAATATAGCTCTGTGTGTGTAATGGGACTAACACACTTCAAGTCCTATAGGTGCTTCTGGGAACAAAATATAGCTCTTTGTGTGTAATGGGACTAACACACTTCAAGTCCTATAGGTGCTTCTGGGAACAAAATATAGCTCTGTGTGTGTAATGGGACTAACACACTTCAAGTCCTATAGGTGCTTCTGGGAACAAAATATAGCTCTTTGTGTGTAATGGGACTAACACACTTCAAGTCCTATAGGTGCTTCTGGGAACAAAATATAGCTCTGTGTGTGTAATGGGACTAACACACTTCAAGTCCTATAGGTGCTTCTGGGAACAAAGTATAGCTCTTTGTGTGTAATGGGACTAACACACTTCAAGTCCTATAGGTGCTTCTGGGAACAAAATATAGCTCTGTGTGTGTAATGGGACTAACACACTTCAAGTCCTATAGGTGCTTCTGGGAACAAAGTATAGCTCTTTGTGTGTAATGGGACTAACACACTTCAAGTCCTATAGGTGCTTCTGGGAACAAAATATAGCTCTTTGTGTGTAATGGGACTAACACACTTCAAGTCCTATAGGTGCTTCTGGGAACAAAATATAGCTCTGTGTGTGTAATGGGACTAACACACTTCAAGTCCTATAGGTGCTTCTGGGAACAAAATATAGCTCTGTGTGTGTAATGGGACTAACACACTTCAAGTCCTATAGGTGCTTCTGGGAACAAAATATAGCTCTGTGTGTGTAATGGGACTAACACACTTCAAGTCCTATAGGTGCTTCTGGGAAGAAAATATAGCTCTGTGTGTGTAATGGGACTAACACACTTCAAGTCCTATAGGTGCTTCTGGGAACAAAATATAGCTCTGTGTGTGTAATGGGACTAACACACTTCAAGTCCTATAGGTGCTTCTGGAAGAAAATATAGCTCTGTGTGTGTAATGGGACTAACACACTTCAAGTCCTATAGGTGCTTCTGGGAAGAAAATATAGCTCTGTGTGTGTAATGGGACTAACACACTTCAAGTCCTATAGGTGCTTCTGGGAACAAAATATAGGAGCTCTGCCTGCCTGCCACGAACACACTACAAGTCCTATAGGTGCTTCTGGTAACAAAATATAGGAGCTCTGCCTGCCTGCCACTAACACACTACAAGTCCTATAGGTGCTTCTGGTAACAAAATATAGGAGCTCTGCCTGCCTGCCACTAACACACTACAAGTCCTATAGGTGCTTCTGGTAACAAAATATAGGAGCTCTGCCTGCCTGCCACTAACACACTACAAGTCCTATAGGTGCTTCTGGTAACAAAATATAGGAGCTCTGCCTGCCTGCCACGAACACACTACAAGTCCTATAGGTGCTTCTGGTAACAAAATATAGGAGCTCTGCCTGCCTGCCACTAACACACTACAAGTCCTATAGGTGCTTCTGGTAACAAAATATAGGAGCTCTGCCTGCCTGCCACGAACACACTACAAGTCCTATAGGTGCTTCTGGTAACAAAATATAGGAGCTCTGCCTGCCTGCCACTAACACACTACAAGTCCTACGGGGCCGCTCGCATCACACGAACGTGATGCGAGCGGCCAAAATAGTTCTAGCAGCTAAACGTGGGCTAAAAACCACCACTAGGCTAAGTGGGCTAAAAATAGTGGTAATGATATTGACTATTAAAAATGCCTGTTCGATTTTTAGTAATTCCAGAGAAAGTTTTATCTTGTATTTCCTGCTCAATTCTATGAAGCTTGTGTAAAGGACATGCTGATGAGATTCTCTAAAACTTCCAAGGGAGGATGAATGACATTGCATGCATAGGCAATAGTCATGTCCAAGCCATCGACAAACCCAACTCCCAACCCTTTAAAAATCTCTCGGAGTGTCAGATATTGGACATAGCCGTGGAAGTCACTAAAGCGTTCCATGCCGATGTCCATGTCACGGGCGTTCTCCTCCTTTATGATGACTCTGGTGCGTGGACTTCGGATAAAGAGCCGTTCTATCGCTCTCCGGACATTCAGTGCCGACCTGATGAAAGTTCGAAAGGGGAAAGGCCTGAAATGTTGACCCAGAGTAAGAACGATGATTGTGTTTTCTCCACCGCCAATTTGGTCTATCTGGCGGGCCATGTAGGCATCTTCTTTGATGGAGTAGAAGGTTTTGCTGACAAATGGAAAAGTGTGTTTCTTCCACTGGACATAAATAAACTTTTCCAGGTTAATGGCCAGAAGAGTCTTTTGCCAGGACTGCATCTCATCTTCCGTGTGATTGAAGTAATCCACAACTTAAAGAAATAAAAATAATTAGTCATCTTAACTACGTTAAAGACTCCAGGGGTGAAAGAAATGAAGGAAGGACGGAAGTGAAAGAAGAAAAGGAATGTAGCACCCTCTAGTGTGTGCTAGTGGGTATTATAGGTTTATTAGTGTAGATTCTTAGTGTAGGTAAATTTCTTTAGCTCAGGGCGAAACCTGAGCTGTAAATCTGGGTCAGGGTTCAATGACTCAGGGCTGGCTGACTCATCCTAGCAGCCTCTCTGGTGCCCCCCCCCCTGTTTTCTGGGACATTGGAGAATGTTCTAGACATAGTTGGGGGGAAGGTTAGGAGGGGCTGTTTGGAATATTTATGAGTACCTCAGCCAATCCCCAGTAAAGGGCTGGCAGGTGGCAGGCCACCTCATAAATAGGCATGAGTCATGCCAGCAGGAGCAGTCGGGTGGAAGATGGAGACGGAGTGCTGAAGAGGCTGTCAGTGGCCCTCAAGGGTGTCCTCTAGTCTTGGGGGGGTGGGCCAGGGCTCGGGTGCTGGAAGGATCCTGCCAAAACACACAGAGGAAGCCCTTCCTGGAGGCACGGGAGAAAGAGTGAGGACAGCTGGAGCAGGTCAGCACTACTGGGGACCTACAAGGGGGAAGACTGCCACATGTTGCCAGTTCTCCCTGAAGACAGGTGTGTGCTTAAGTCTTCTTCCCTTCCCCTCCTGATAGTCACCTGGGTGGGCTTGTGAGTGTCAGTCTGAAGGACTGTGGGGAGAAGTTAGTCTGGAGGGCTAGTGAAACGGGCAGCTGCAGCCAGGTGGGTTGGCAGTGCCTGAAGAGGTGCTTCTGGCATCAGTAGCCACAGAAGTAATGAAAGCTGAACACTTAAATTCTGCTACACAACCAAGGGGCCTGTCTGTAATGGGCTATTGCTTTTAATCTGACTGAGTGACTGTCAGATCTTCAGTGTTCCTTCTGGGTTTCCGCAAGTAATTGAGTGCTGGAGGAGAAAGTGGAGCTGTATAAGAGACTGTATATAGAAAGAGTTGTCCCTGAAGTTTTTTATTGAAGTCAAATGGGCATCCCATAATCTCCCATCCCTATTTCAAGTTATTACCCCTCAATAAATAACAAAAACAAAGTCACGGACTGTTCTTTGAGTGTCTGTGAAGATTTGGTGTGCCTGGCTGTGCAGGGTGGGGGATCCCAGTCCATCTACGGCCATTAAGAGGGGAAAGGAAAGGATAGGAAAGTCTACTGCTAATTGCTGAAATAAATCCTCATTGGATCACCAACCAAGAGGGGGGCAGCTCTGAGATGAGAAAGCAAAAAACTGCCTCCATCAAGGAAGAGAAAGGAACAAAGGAAAGAAAATCTCATGTAAGAAAGGAATGGAAGTATGGAAGGATGACCTAAAGGAAGGAATGAAACAATATATAATAGAAAATCTCAAGGATGGGAGGGATGGAGGAAGGAAGAATGAAGAATAGAAGGAAATATAAAGAACCAGACTATGTAACTAGTAAGGACGGAAGGTAGAGAAGGGAAAGAGGAAGACCCAAAGATATGAAGACTTCTCTATACTTACTTTTAATATTCTCTGCAAAGTGTCTTATATATTGGCGAACTGTAGAATCCCCCAAGAGGAATAGTTTTTTGCCCTTGAGAAAGTCTTTTAGCTTATTATTGTCGGTGAACTGTGTCATCTTACAGTGGATGGGCTTCCACACATTATATGAGAAATAGCCACTTGGGATGGGATAGTAGGATCCTGTTGTACACCTATCAGTGGGTTCCTTCTCTTTTCCTAAATGGAATAAGACCAAAATATTAGACAGTGCATGTGAAATCTGAAATCAGCCAATTCTTTTCTCTCACAGGCTGATGAGTTCTATCCAGATTCCAAACATTAAGACACCCTGTTATCTATTTTGACTAGGGCTGTGGAAATCAAAGATTAATTCCTCGATTAATCGATTCATTTTTTTGATCGATCAAAATTATTTTGATCGGTACTCACCTCTCTGCCGGCTTCCGGGTTTTCGGGGAGTTCCGTCGTAGATCCGGCGACGTCACGGACATCGACGTCACCGGACTCCTCCCCCCCTTCCCAAAGTGCCTCCGTCTGCTAATGAAGGGAAGGGGGGAGGAGTCCGTGTCGTTGAAGTTCTGATTGAACGCAACGTATACGGGGAGGAGCTACGCATGAATTCACCCGCTGCTGCCCTACGGAACTAACACAATTGTCGGCTTCACATGCTGTGTTTTTATCATCTTTATGTGAGTAGTTTGTGTTTGAACACAAAAATTTAATCTTATACTTAAGCGGGGAGCACTTAGATCTTTTCTTTCTACCCATGACCTGGCGTCCTTGCTGAGATCTAAGGAGACGTGAGAGAAGTTTATGGTCCGTGTTAACCCTTTTGATACCCGCTTGCATGACCACCTGTTTGCACAGGGGTCCATGCCATAAGGTGAGAGTGATTAGTTAGACCGGAGGTGGAGGGATTTTAACGCTACTGTGGAAAAAAAAAATTACTTACGTCAGTGCTACAGTTTGAATTTAAAACGTATTTGTGTGAACTGTGAAGTTAAGTCATGGATTGTGGAAACTAACTAGTGTCGGGTGATTGTATATAGTGTATACCACTGACTAATGCAGAGTTGCAATGAAAGGAGATCAGCTAAAAGTAGTTGGATCTGTATGTGCGTTATAATTAATCGAAATTAGTCGATTAATCTATTTAAAAAAAATCGATTAATCGAACACGAAAATTTTAATCAGTAACAGCCCTAATTTTGACATATACATTTTTGAAAAAATATTACATGAAGACCAAGCAAGTGGGAGAGTTCAGTCAGGGACTATTATTTCATATTTGTTCTTATTATGTGCACAATGGCTAAGGCCTGATTCACACCTATGCAGGTTGCAGTTTGAATATTGCAGGTGCATTTTGCGTTTTTAAATACACCCTTTTGCTTCATTGAAGTCTATGGAACCGAAAACCAGAAAAAAGTCCCTGGCGCTTTCCATAAAATGCACAAATGTGAGCTACAGTCATAGGAAACCATGTTAAATGGACTGTAGTGTGTTTCTGCAAAACTGAATACGCACTAAAAAAAATGCATTAGGTGTGAACCAGGCCTAAAAGTATGTTGAAATCCTCCAAATTTATGAATTCACACGTTTCCAGCGAAGGGTGGTGTTAATAGTACAGCATACAAAGATATTTTAGACAACCTTGTGGTGACAATTTGGAGAAAGCCCTTTTTTGTTCCAGCATGACTGTACCCCTGTACACCAAGCCAGCCGCACAAAGACATAATTTGACCAGCTTGGTTTGAAGGAACTCTAGAGTCCTGACCTCAACCCTACTGAGCACTTTTGGGTTGCGAGCCAGGTCTTCTCATCCAAAATCAATATCTGACCTCACAAATATTTTTTTTTTAGCTGGAAGGGCACATGCTCCAAAACTTGTAGAAAGCCTTTCCTGAAGAATGGTTAGAACAGTGTCTTCAACCAGAGCCGACAGTTTTTTTCATTCAACCAGCTGGGTTGCACGAAAAAAAGAAAAAAAAAAACTAGTGTGTACCAGGCTTAACCCACAGTTTGGAATTCATTACACCTCCCCTCTGGCTTATCCTCTATTACTGCTGTGACGGATCCGATCCCAAACTCCGCTTGAGTGCTTCCGTCAGTATATCCCGCTTCCTACAATCTGACTATCAGAGAGATATATTCTCATAGCTGCATTGAATACAAGTCTAGCCGAAAATAGCTTGTAGAATCTTGAACTGATTTATTGGACAGAATACAGCCTTTTTATACACTTTTAACACAAGGGGTTAGATAATGAGGTAGGGCTGCTCAAGGATATTTCCCCCTCCCCTATAGCAACAACTTCAAAGACAATCACATAATTAACATGTTAATTAACACAGCACTTAAGGCAGCTTAGGTGACCAGACAGTCCGTCTCCGCAGGTCAATGTAATCAGCTCTTTCAAGGATTGTGTATTGTTCAGAATTAACAACCTAAGAATAGTCTTTACATATATCCTGGGAGATATTGTGGATAAATATTACTTGCTTACATTTTAAGTAATCCAAGATATATTTTCTCACTTACCCTGTGCCAGGATGGCACAGGGTGACTTAGACATAATAGGTGCACGGGGAGCTGAAACATGGGTTTCCCAACCTTTCCAAGGGATTCTGGGTTCCAGGTGCCCTCCCGTCACAACTGCATATTCAGAGAAGATACTGACTGTGCTGTCTGATACATACCATCTAGTAGCAGAAATATTATAAAGCAAGCAGGAAATAATACCAATGCCACCACTAAATTGTTGTCTGATAAATTTGTACCTAATGAGCTAAAAAGCAAAAATCAGTAAATAGGAACTTACTGCCACAGCTGGCAACTTTGACAGGTTTTAACGGCTTTGAAACTTCCAACCCAATGTTTGACCTAAAAAATAAAAATAGTTAACATTACATTTAGTTTCCATATAATTAACAATGCTGTTATTTATTTTTACATACTTGTATAGCGTGTTTGTGAATATTTTACAGAGAGCAATGCATCAGCCCTGCCCCATAAGGAAGCTCACAATTTATTGTACCTATCACACTCATAAAAGACATACACCCTAATTTCAGGATTTTTATAATTGTTTTGATAATTTTTTTTGTGATTGTGGGAGGAAACTGGAACAGCTGGGGGAATCCTACCAAACAGGATGAACATATAAAACTTCATGCAGAAAGTTTTCTTAGTGGAAACTAAATCGAGGACCACAAGACTGCGCAAGTCCTAACAAAGGTCATCATACTATCCTATCATTCAACATTTAAAAACTTTTTTTTTAATGGCTACAATAGTTGCTTTTCCCTCCACTTTGAAGGGAAGAGATGAAATATGCAGCACCCTTAGCGGGTCACCCACAGCACGCACGTGCGTGGCTTCTAGTGTCACACCTTTTCCTATACTACTGGGGTAGTATGTACAGGAGAGGAGTGTGGAGGATATGACATGGTGTCGTATGTACAAGAGAGGATTGTGGAGGATATGACATGATGTAGTATGTACAGGAGAGGAGTATGGAGTTTATGATATGGAGTAGTATGTACAGAAGAGGAGTGTGAAGAGTATAATATGGGGTATTATGTACAAGAGAGGAATATGGAATATGGAGGGAATATGGAGGGAATGAGAGGGGTGTGGAGGGTATGAACTGGGTATGAACTGGGGTAGTATGTACAGGAGAGGAGTGTGGAGGATATGACATGGTGTAGTATGTACAGGAGAGGAGTGTGGAGGACATACCATGGTGTAGTATGTACAGAAGAGGCGTGTGGAGGGTATAATATGGGGTATTATGTACAAGAGAGGAAATTGTAGAACATGAGAGGGGTGTGGAGGGTATGAACTGGGGTAGTATGTACAGGA
Organism: Lithobates sylvaticus; assembly: GCA_028564925.1. Lineage (NCBI taxonomy): Eukaryota > Metazoa > Chordata > Amphibia > Anura > Ranidae > Lithobates > Lithobates sylvaticus. The sequence continues at coordinate 263,904,402 of CM053031.1, forward strand.
GAGGAGTGTGGAGGGTATGACATGGTGTAGTATGTACAGGAGAGGAGTGTGGAGGACATACCATTGTGTAGTATGTACAGAAGTGGTGTGTGGAGGGTATAATATGGGGTATTATGTACAAGAGAGGAAATTGTAGAGTATGAGAGGGGTGTGGAGGGTATGAACTGGTGTAGTATGTACAGGAGAGGATTGTGGAGGATATGACATGATGTAGTATGTACAGGAGAGGAGTATGGAGTTTATGATATGGAGTAGTATGTACAGAAGAGGAGTGTGAAGAGTATAATATGGGGTATTATGTACAAGAGAGGAATATGGAATATGGAGGGAATATGGAGGGAATGAGAGGGGTGTGGAGGGTATGAACTGGGTATGAACTGGGGTAGTATGTACAGGAGAGGAGTGTGGAGGATATAATATGGGGTATTATGTACAAGAGAGGAAATTGGTATGAGAGGGGTGTGGAGGGTATGACATTGGGGAAGTACAGTATGTACAAAGAAGGAACTCAGAGAATGACATGGGTTAGTAGATAAGGGAATGGAGTGTAGAGAGTAAAATTTATGGCAGTTTGTGCAGTAGAAGTTTGAGGATATGACAGCAAGCAGAATGTAAGACAAGGGGGGAAGTACAGAAGTTAGGACAGAATATATTTTTACTAGGGGTGCAACGGATCAAAAAACTCACGGATCGGATCGTTCCTCGGATCAGAGTCACTGATCGGATCATTCTTTGGATCAGAGTCACGGATCGGATCATTTTTCGGATCAGCAAATAATAATTGAATTTGCACAAACTTGTTAAAATTCCACCACCATATAGTCCCCACTGTAATATGCACAATCTCCCCCACTGTAATATTGGCTGAGTATGGCTGGGTACGGCTGACCATGGCTGGGTATCGCCGCGTATGGCTGGGTTTTACCGAGTATTGGCTGGGTATTGCTGAGTATTGGCTGGGTATTGGCTGGGTATTGGCAGGGTATTGGCAGGGTATTGAGGGATGGCTGTGACTGCAATTGTCACAGAGCAGCGCTGTTGGCACTACAGATCCAGCCCACAGCGTTGCTGCCATCCGATCTCTCCCCTCCACTGCACAGATCTGTACACAGAGGGGAGAGAGGAACCGGCATCATCTGGACACCGGTTTGTTTACAAGTGATCGCAATTTTTCCGACGGAAAACCTTTCTATCGGATTTTCCGATCGTGTGTATGCAATTCCGACGCATGCTCGGAAACAATTCGACGCATGCTCGGAAGAATTAAACTTTTCCCTTTTATAGTGCCGTCGAACGCTTTGTATGCCGCAGTGTTATTGACCGTCGGAATTTGGTGTGACCGTGTGTAGGCAAGACAGTTTGAGCAAATTCTGATGGGAAAACCATCCGATGAGAATTCCGACCATGTGTAATCGGCATAATAGGTCTGCATCACTCAGAATATGCCTTTTGTATGACTGGTGGCTTGCTCCCTATCCCACTAGAGCGCCCTCCCTCCAGCATGGTGGGCATCTTCACAGAGCATGTGACTACTCTGGGTAGCAGGCATTGTTGAGGTTGATGCTGTGATCTCAGGGCAAGATCTGGACAGAGGGAGAAGAAGCAGAATTGTTCCAGCAAGCACGGACAGGTGGCATGTGTGACTTTACTACATTTGTTTTCGGTTTTAATATAAGCTCTGTTTAAAGCAAGTGTTATGCCACGCACACACGATCGGAATTTCCGACAACAAATGTTGAATGTGAACTTGTTGTCGGAAATTCCGACCGTGTGTAGGCTCCATCGGACATTTGCTGTCAGAATTTCCGACAACAGATGTTTCGAGAGCTGGATCTCAAATTTTCCGACAACAAAATCCGTTGTGATAAATTCCGAGCGTATGTAGACAATTCCGACGCACAAAATTCCACGCATGCTCGGAATCAAGCAGAAGAGCCGCACTGGCTATTGAACTTAATTTTTCTCGGCTCGTCGTACGTCTTGTACGTCACCGCGTTCTTGACGTTCGGAGTTTCCGACAACATTTGTGTGGCCGTGTGTATGCAAGACAAGTTTGAGCCAACATCCGTTGGAAAAAAAAATCCACATTTTTTGTTGTCGGAAAATCCGATCGTCTGTATGCATTAAAGTCTCTTCTTGGTTTCTATTGCTGTCTGGGTCCCATTTGTGAGGTTTCCTGTAAGGTCACCAGGACAGGTCGTGAGTGTGAATCTCTCCAATAGGGACACAGACAGTAACAGAAACTGTTTTGGCTTGGCTACATCCAGGAACCCAAGGCAATTTTCTGTGCTTTGGTACAACGCTTCCTACAGTAGGCTGCCCACTTGTGTGTATTACCTGTTAAGAAGAAGCTGCTCCACCTCTGCAAGATAGGAATGATCTCGGTTGACAGAATTCATATGGGTCAGGGCTTCACAAGGATAATTTTCAGGCTTCATACAAAAAAATGCTTCTTTATCCCTTTTATCGATGTAGGCGCAGACTTCCTCCTCGGTGTCAAGATGGAACCCACATTCGCTGTTGGCATAGCTCGTAGCGCTTGTGAAATTTCCAGTGTACTTAATATTGTCAAAGCCTTGATTCCTGCCACGCCATAAGGCAGAGACGGCCTCGCTTGGGTGCATTAGGACTATAGATATGTGCACAGTGCCCTCCCAAAATAAGGTGAATTTTACTAAATATGTCCCATTATTATAATCTTGTATACTGCCGCTAGCACTGCTGTTTGTAGCAGGCGAGTATATCCTGGCTCTTAAATAATCACCGCCATATGTTTTTGGGGCTCCAGAATAATCGCCTGCATCAACCCTCACGAGCAGTAGGTCCCCCACACAATAATTGTCTTTTGGGTTAACAACAGTCAGGTTGGTCTCCTCTGCGCTGGTTGCCTTTTTTATGTCGTCGATGGTCACCTTGGGAATGAGTCCATCAATCTCATTGAAAAGATCTTCAATTTCGTCATCAGTTTCCATTGGTTCCGCATAGGACTCTGTAGCGCTACAGTCGCTTTGTTGTTGGCAGTTACATATCTGAAGCATTTTAATTTTAGGGATCTGAAACAAGTAAAATATTTTCAAGTGAAGATTTTTGTTAAAACAACAAAGCATGCTTCATCAATAGCTTGAAGAGTTAGTCCTTCAAAAAATAAAATGACTGTCATGGACTAGTGGTCTCACTTTTCCTGTTATACTCCATTTAAAGCCCAACTCCTGGCAATGAATCACTTGCTAACTGGGCACTTATAACCCCTTCCTGACCAGGCCAATTTCCAGCTTTCAGCGCTCTCGCATTTTGAATGACAATTGCGCGGTCATGCAACGCTGTGCCCAAATGACATTTTTATAATTTTTTTCACACAAATAGAGCTTTCTTTTGGTTGTATTTAATCACCACTGGGGTTTTTATTTTTTGCTAAACAAATAAAAAAAAGAACGAAAATTTTGAAAAAAAAAAAAAACGAAACCTTTTTCATATTTTGTTTTAAAATTTTGCAAACAGGTAATTTTTCTCCTTCACTGATGGACACTGATGGTCACTGATAGGCTGCACTGATAGGCGGCACTGATAGGTGGCACTGATAGGTGGCACTGATGGGCAACAATGATGGGCACTGATGAGGCGGCACTGATCAGGGGGCATTGATGAGGCTGTACTGGTGGGTGGCACTGATAGGTGTCATTGATGGGCACTGATGATAGGTGGCATGGAGAGGTGGCACTGATGGACACTGATAGGCGGCACTGAAAGGCTGCACTGATGGGCACTGATAGGTGGCACTGGTGGGCACCCCTGCCGCCCCCGTCCCCCCGATCCGCCCCGCCCCGCCCATACCCCCCCCGCCCCGCCGTCCCCCCGGCCCGATCCACCAGAGCCGCCACCCACACCAGATCCGCCCGATCGCCGCCGACCGATGTTCCCGATCCCGATCAGACCGATCCGCCGACGATGTCCCAGCGCCCGGATCGCCCGACGACCGCACCGCCGACGCCCACCCCGATCCCGATCCCGACACGACCCACCCGCCCGCCCGCCGTCCGACCCGATCCGACCCGACCCCCGCCCGATCCCCCCCCGCCCCGATCCGGGATCCGCCGCCCGACGATCCGATCCGATCACCCGCCGACTCCCGATGTCGCCGCCACGATCGATCACGATCCGCCCGATACCGCGCCGACCCCGATACGCCCACAGACGGCCCGCCCGACCCGATGCCGTGTCCCGCCGATCCCGCACACGACCCAGCCCCCGAGCCCCGCCCACGACCGACCGTCTCCCACCGATCTACGGTCCCGACGAAGATGTCCGCCCGAAACGGCCGACCGCCCTCATGCCCGCGACCGCACGATCCCGCCGATCCCCCCGTCCCCCCCCCGCCCGCCCGACCGTGCCGACACGACCGACCGAACCCGTCCCCCCCCCGCCGTTCCCCCACCCGACCGATACCGCCCGATAGTCCCGATCCGCCCCCGCCCCGCCCCCGATCCCCGCCTACCGACCGACACGAATTCCGATCCCCGCCGAGACATGGATGCAGACCGCCGTCCGCCCCGCGCCGACCCGATCCACGATGTCCGCGCCGGACCCGTTCCCGACCGACGATGTCCCGATCCGACCACACCGCCGATCACGCCCGCCGACGTTACCCGGATCCGATCCCCCGCCCGCCGACCCGCCGCTACCCCGCCCCGACCGATACCGATCCGCGATCCCCCCCCGCCCCCCCGCCCGATACGCCACCGCCGATCCGACGATGCCGATCCCCCGACCCGATCAGCCGATGTACGCCCCCCCGACGCGATCCCGCCGCCGACCAGTACCGACCACAACGCCCCCCCCCGATCCGACCGCCCTCCCGCCCCCCCCCCGCCCGACGCCCGCGCCGCCCACGCCCGACCGGACCCGTTCCAGCCGTTACGATCCCCACCCGATCCGCCCCCGCCCCGCCCCGATCCCGATCCCCCCGATCCACCCCCCACCCATAAAAAAAAGCCAATCCGACCCGCCCGTGTACCGAGGTCCCCCAGTTGTCACGATCCGATCCCGATACGAAGTCCCCTACTACTCAGACTCCGACCCGCCGCCCACGATCGACCGCCGCCGATACCACGCCGATCGAGACCCCCCCCCCCGCCGATCCCCCGATCCCCCGACCGACCCGGACGATCAGAGCCCCCCAGCCGGACGCCCCCCGATGTACCGCCGCCGTTGTCCGACGCCCGCCCGAACCCGCAGATGCCGAACCGCACGATCCCGTACCCGATCCCGACCGTGTGCCGCCACCGTTCCCGATCCCCCGCCACCGACACCCGATGTTATCCCCCGCCCCCCGCACGCCCGACGACCGCCGACGATCACGATACCGATCCGACGATGTGATCACGATACGGGGGGGGGGGGGATCCGCCCCGCCGATCCCGCCCACCGCCCGACCGACCCGAATCCGATCGCCGACCCCCGCCCCGATCCCGATGTCGTCCGCCCCGCCGAACCCACCCCCGCCCCCGCCTGATCCCGATACCCCACCCAGATCGACCGATATCCGACTCCGAATCCCGAATCCCCCCAGCCCGCCCGACCGACCCCCCCGACCCGCACCCCGCCGCCGCCCAGCCGACCGCCCGCCCCCGCCGTACCCGCCTCCCCCGTGCCCGATCCGCCCGTGCACACGTGATCCCAGAACACGCGCCCCCCCGACGCCCCGACCGCCCGCCCGGATCCCGATGCCCCTCCGATCCCGACTCGGATGTCCGACATCCCCGCCGCCACCGCCCCCCCGATGGCCCCGACCCCCGAACCGACCCCCGAAACGAGCCGATCCGCCCCCCCGCCCCGCCGATGTCGCCCACCCGCCCTATCCGCCCCGATGTCCGATCCCGACCCCCGATCTCCCCCAGTTGCCCGCAGCCAACGATCCGAACCGCCCCCCCCGACCTGCCGGCTCCCGATCGTTTTCTCCGATCCCCCCGACGATTGTCCGCCCCCGGCCGCCACCCGACAGCCCCGATGTCCGCCAACGCCCCCCGACGATCCGCCCGCCGCCGATCCCCCGACAGACCGTCCCGCCCGACCCGATCACCCCCGCCGACCCCGCCCCCAGACCGACCGCATTAGCCCCCCCCGATCCGCACGATTCCCGATACGCACGATCGCCGCGATCCAGATGTCCGCAGCCGTTGATCGATACCACCCCGATCCGACCTCGCCCGACGGACCGATTCCCCGCCCACCCGCCCAGCCCCGGATGGCCCCGCCGATACCCAGAACCGATACGATTCCCGCCGCCCCGACCAGATCAGGCCGATCGATCCCGATCCCGCACCGCCGAAGCCGCCGATCCCCGCCCGCGCCCCGATTCACCGCCGATGAAGTCCCGATCCCCTCCCACCCCCGCCGCCGATCACCACCCCCGATTCCGACGCCCCCGATGTCTCGCCCCGATCCCCCACGACGACCCGACCGACCCACCGTCCCGTCCCCCGCCCCCGCCCGATGCCGCCGCCCACCCGCCGCCCCCGCCCGACAGACCGCCCGCCCCCGAACGCGCCCGGACCGCCGATCCACCGCCGCGATCCGCCGCTCGCCCCCGACGACGATGACCCAGCCCCCCCAGATATGCGCCCGTGTTCCCCGATCACGCCCGGCCGCCGATTCCCCAACGCCCGCCGGCCCCCCGATGTTCGATCCGAGACCGATCGATCCCGCCCCGACCTATCGGATCAACCGGATCATCCTGCCCGCCCGCCGATCCAGACCGCCTCCGCCGATCCGGATCCACCCCCCGATGTCCGTCCGCGACCCGATCCCGCCGCCCCCCCCCGCCGCCTCGACCCCCCCACCGCCGCCCCGAACGATGTCCGATCGCCGCCCCCCCGATCCCCGATCCGATCCCCCCGCCGCCGATGATCATCCCGATGCACCCGACCGATCACCCGACCCCGAGCTCGCCAGATCCCCCGTCCGTGCCGACCGCCCCCAGCGATCCGCCCCCGATCCGAACCCGCCCAGACCCCGATCCGCCGCACGATCACGTGATTGTCCCCGCCCCCCCCCCGATCCCCTACAGACTGACCCAGATCACCCCGCCGAGCCGCCCCCGATGACCCGACCCCGCCCCCCGCACGATAGCCGATCCGCCCCGCGACGCCCGATCACCGAGCCGCCGAGCCCGACCCCCCCTCGATCCACCTGGCATTCCCCCCCCCACGCCGCGAGATTACGCTGCACCCCCACCCCCGCATCCGACGCCCGGCCGACCGCCCGATCGATCCCCCCGCCCCCGCGACCGTCGGCCGACGCACTGATGGACACTGATAGGCGGCACTGAAAGGCAGCACTGGTGGGCACTGATAGGTGACACTGATTAGCACTGAAAGGCAGCACTGGTGGGCACTGATAGGTGACACTGATTAGCAGTACTGATGGGCACTGATAGATGGCACTGGTGGGCATGGATTTTCAGCACTGGAGGGCATTGATAGGTAGTACTGATGGGCACTGATAGATGGCACTGTTGAGGCTGCACTGATGGGCACTGATAGGTGGCACTAATGAGGCGGCACTGGTGGGCATGATCAGGAGGCATTGTTGAGGCTGCACTGATGGGCACTGATAGGTGGCACTGGTGGGCACTCATATGTGGCACTGGTAAGCCACTGATTGGCAGCACTGGTGGGCACTGATTAGCAGTACTGATGGGTAATGATGGATGGCACTGGTGGGCATGGATTTGCAGCACTGAAGGGCAGTGATTAGCAGCACTGGTGGGCACTTAGGGGGCCGATGTATCTGTAACAGAAGCCGGTTACCAGCTTTTGTATACTTACGTGATCAGCTGTCATTTTCTGACAGTTGATCACGTGGTAAAAGGGTCCGTTGTTATTGGCCCTTTACCCTGCTCTGTGATTAGCCGAGTCCAAAAATTCGGCAATAACAGAGCTCACACCGCACGGGTGGCGGGAGGACCAATATGGATGCCCTCTCGGCATTCGAGGTCCGTGCTGTAGCCGTCAAGTGGTTAAAAAAATATCCCTTGCTGTGGGGTTAATTGCTCATTTTGGTCTAGGACAACATAAAAAAAATGTAGATACCTGATCCTCCCCGCAGCTAGACCGATCCCCGCAGCACCGATTACCCGGAGTTGAGCTTTAAATGTAAAATATAAAATCCACAGAGGCTCCCTTATAGTTGTTACAGCAGAACTGAGAGCTGAAGAAATGCTGACACTGGGACAGATAAGGGGTTGTTAAGTTTTCACCCAAGATTCACACAACTTTCACCCAAGATATATACATTTTTTTTAATTCAATCTTGGATGACCATTGTGTGACTCCTGGGTGAAAATATGCAATATTTCTAAAGCAGTGAATGTTCCTGCCACCAAACTTTCACTCATAGCAAATCAATCATGGTCATAAGAACCTGGAAGATTCAACTACAGTGAATGTTTGGCAAATGCCAGATTCACTGCTTTATAAATATGCCCCCAACTGATGGAAAATCCCAAGTTATATATATATATGTATATTTAAGTTTTCATTATGATATATGAAAGTTTATCTCTGGCAAAAAATGTTTTTTATTTTGGAACTAGGGAAGGGCTACACCCTCTGAACAGGCATGTATTGCTGTCTGTGACCTCATTGGGGAGATTTACCCTTTTTGTTCTGGTGACCATAGTCCCTGACAGTGATGTAAGTAACTGAGTTAAAATAAACTGAGTTACGTAACGCAGTTACTTTAGAGGGTAACGAGTAATCTAACTGATTACTTTTCCCCTCATGGTAGCTCAGTTCCCATTACTTTGGCTTAGTTACCCCAATTACATCTACCGCCACTAGATGGCAGTAATGTAATTCCGGTGTCCTGCCGAAAAAGTTCCCCCGACGGATAAGGACCCCCTGTACTGCGCAGGCGCATGGCTTGCGCAGTACGAAGGACTACGAAGCTTCCGAAAATTGCCGAACCTAAACAGCTCTGAGTGAACTCTACGCCGCGCAGGTGCAGTTAACATGTAATTGTACGAGGCGATGCCTCACGCTCCCGATGCTCGTGCTACTCTGCAAGGGGCGTCTATCTTGTAAGTAAGGGGCGGGTCTAGTATTACTGTAACCAAGGGGCGCATTTATTATTATTGTTATATATCGAGCTCTGCCCATTAATTTAACATTCGCCCTCTTCTGTAGCCATCCGCCCCTTACACGATATAATAATAATAGACCCGCCACTTGCTTACACGCTATAACAGATCTGCCCCTTGGTTAGAGTAATAATAGAGCAGCCCCTTGGTTACACGATATATAACAATAATAATAAATGCGCCCCTTGCTTACAGTAATACTAGACCCGCCCCTTAGTTACACGTATAGAATATTTTTTAAAAAAGTCAGTTACTTTGCTGCGTAACTAATTACTTTTCCAATGTAGTAACTGAGTTACTAACGCAATTACTTTTTGGGAGAAGTAATTTGTAACTTAACTAATTACTTTTTTAAAGTAAGATGACCAACACTGGTCCCTGAGAATAAAAGTGAGGAGAAATGTTTTCCCCAGGACAACGGGTAAGGAGAAATCTTACAAAGTTCCAGTAACAACTGTCTAAAGTCCCGTACACACGATCAGACTTTTTGACAACAAATATGCAAATTAGCTGTTTTGTGGCAACATCCGACCGAGTGTACGCTCCATCGGACAAACTTTTTCGGTTTTCATTTTTGACTTTTGTTGGCTGTGCGAACGGACAAACTTTCTTCCAACAAAAGTCAGATGGAGCAAAGTCCGATCGTGTGTACACAAAACCATCGGACTTTTGTACAAAGTACAAACACGCATGCTCAGAACCAATGCAAAAGATCAGACAACAATACAGAAGTTGACCAAAAGGTGGCGCTGGAATATTTGAACGTCCTCTTTTGAAGTGTCGTCAGTACGTTGAAACGTCACTACGTTCGTGTTTGTTGCCTAAAAAGTCTGATCGTGTGTATGCAATACAAACTTGCGGCCAACGCCCTTTGTACAAAAATCCACGGGGAAGTTTGTACAAAGTCCGATCGTGTGTATGAGGCTTTGAAGTCACCTTACTCCGGGAGATTTACTACAGCTTTCTGTTGCACCTCTTGGACAGAAAATAAAGGGAAATTTCCCAAATGGTACACAGTCAGCAAAAAAACATAAATGTGGTGTATCTTACCTGTATTTTTTTAGGATTGAATGTGAAGAATAATATGGTGGTTACCACCGCCACTATTACAACGGATCGTAGAGACAGCTTCATCTTGGACAGAGCAAGAGTCTCCTGGAGGTTGAGAAGAATGAGAAATCATTATTTTTAGGATCTAAAGATTCCATCTCATACTAAGGGCAGGCTCTACTTGAAGTAGTGTTAGTTCAATTGCAGGTCATACCTCTATAGCATTAAGATTAGTGAGGTCATCTATCCTGGAACTAGCACTGCTTCCAGAACTCAGCCTCCAAAACTGTACAGGGGCCTTGACTTTAACCACTTAAGGACCGCCTCCTGCATATTTACATCGGCAGAATGGCACAGCTGGGCACAAGCACGTACAGGTACGTTGCTCTTTAAGAGCCCAGCCATGGGTCGTGCTCGCGACCCGGTCCTGAGCTCCGTGGCCGAGGGACCCGCGGACCCGATCACCGCCAGTGTCCCGCGATCGGGTCACAGAGCTGAAGAACGGGGAGTGGTAAGTGTAAACAAACCTCTCCCCGTGCTTCCTAGTGAGGTTGTCACTGATCGTCTGTTCCCTGTCATAGAGAAAGACGATCAGTGATGTCAAACGCCAAGCCACGCCCCCTACAGTTAAAAAAAACACATAGGTCACACTTAACCCCTACACTGCCCCCTAGTGGTTCACTTCCAGTGACATTTTTACAGTAATCAATGCATTTCTAATCGCACTGATCGCTGTATTAATGCAATGGTCCCAAAAATGTGTCAAAATTGTCCGACGTGTCCGCCATAATGTCTCAGTCCCAATAAATATCGCTGATTGCTGCCATTACTAGTAAAAAAAAAATTAACCAATCAATAAACGCTTATTGCGATTTTTTTTTACCAAAAATATGTAGAAGAATATGTATCGGCCTAAACTGAGGAAAAAAAATGTTTTTTTATATATTTTTTGGGGATATTTATTATAGCAAAAAGTAAAAAATATTGCATTTTTTTCAAAATTGTCGCTCTATTTTTGTTTATAGCGCAAAAAATTTAAAACCGCAGAGGTGATCAAATACCACCAAAAGAAAGCTCTATTTGTGGGAAAAAAAGGACGCAAATTTTGTTTGGGAGCCACGTCGCACGACTGCGCAATTGTCAGTTAAAGCGACGCAGTGCCCAATCGCAAAAAGGGGCCTGGACCTTTAGCTGCAAATTGGTCCGGGGCTTAAGTGGTTAACAGGTAAAATCTGTAATAGCAGGCTGACTGTATGACACTGAACAATAGAGCCAAATAAAGAGAGATACAGCAGGAGATAATGGTAAAAAAGAGTAAAACAAATAGCTGGAGGGACAGAGCAACAGCCTGTGTACATGTGTACATATTCGCCAGCACACCACGGATCAACAATCACCATCCAAAAGGTTTATTGCAGAGAGATCACATCACAGAGACAAGTGCAATGTTTCGGAGACACGCAGGACCCCTTCACATGCCTGACAAAGGGGTCCTGCATGGCTCCAAAACATTGCACTTGTGTCTGTGATGGGATCTTTCTGCAAAAAACCTTTTGGACGGTGATTGTTGATCCGTGGTGTGCTGGCGAATATGTACACTTGTTTGATGTTTCCAGGATCCAGCCGGTAATCGCTGCAGCACCCACCACTTGATGAGCCTTTTGTCAGGAATGTGTGCAATAGGAATATAGATAAGCCTGTGTACATGGACTTTTATTCTTATCTGAACAGTTGTTTTTGACATACAAGTCAGCTGGAATGCAAAACCAGCTTGATGCAGCTTAGAAAGAGGTCTACTGCAGGTTAGGAGAAGATCAACTGCAGGTAAGAAGGAGGTCAACCGAAGCTCATAATGGAGGTCCACTGCAGGTGAGAAAAAGGTTCACTACTGGTCAGGAAGAGGTCAACTGCTAGTTAAAAGGAGGTCAACTGCAGGTCAGAAAGAGGTCAACTGCAGGTCAGAAAGAGGTCCACTGCCGGTCAGAAAGAGGTCCACTGCCAGTCAGAAAGAGGTCCACTGCCAGTCAGAAAGAGGTCCACTGCCAGTCAGAAAGAGGTCAACTGCCAGTCAGAAAGAGGTCCACTGCCAGTCAGAAAGAGGTCCACTGCCAGTCAGAAAGAGGTCAACTGCCAGTCAGAAAGAGGTCAACTTCCAGTCAGAAAGAGGTCAACTGCTGGTTAAAAGGAGGTCAAAGGCAGATCAGAAAGAGGTCCACTGCCAGTCAGAAAGAGGTCCACTGCCAGTCAGAAAGAGGTCAACTGCTGGTTAAAAGGAGGTCAAAGGCAGATCAGAAAGAGGTCCACTGCCAGTCAGAAAGAGGTCCACTGCCAGTCAGAAAGAGGTCAACTGCTAGTTAAAAGGAGGTCAAAGGCAGATCAGAAAGAGGTCCACTGCCAGTCAGAAAGAGGTCCACTGCCAGTCAGAAAGAGGTCCACTGCCAGTCAGAAAGAGGTCAACTGCTGGTTAAAAGGAGGTCCACTGCCAGTCAGAAAGAGGTCCACTGCCAGTCAGAAAGAGGTCCACTGCCAGTCAGAAAGAGGTCAACTGCTGGTTAAAAGGAGGTCAACTGCAGATCAGAAAGAGGTCTACTGCCAGTCAGAATGAGGTCCACTGCCAGTCAGAATGAGGTCCACTGCCAGTCAGAAAGAGGTCCACTGCCAGTCAGAAAGAGGTCCACTGCCAGTCAGAAAGAGGTCCACTGCAAGTCAGAAAGAGGTCCACTGCAGTTCACAAGTAGATCAAATGCAAGTCAAATAAACTAGTGAAGGCACTCAGGTAAAACTGAGTGGGGGAGTACAAAATGGAAAGAGTAGGGCGGAAAAGAAAGAGAGATTCAAAGAAAACTGAGGGAGGGAAAGAAGATGGGAGAAAAAGACAGGAAGAGAGCAGTCAGGGAGGGAGAGGAAGAAGTCTGAGAAGAGAGATGGAGGAATAAAATGATATATGGAAGTAGCCATTGGTGTCATACAAGTATGAGACTTAATATAATGAAATATTTAATACCTGTTCACGCTTCTTTGAATTTATAGAGGTAGGAATCATCCTTAGTAGCTGCTGGACCACATGAAAGCTACCACAGCTTCTGAAGGAAAAACAAGAATCAATCTTTTGAAGAATATAAACATATGTGCACAAACGCAGCAACTATGTGTGATGTTCAGGGCAGGACTTACCATTGGGCTTGACTGGGCTCAAGCCCATGGGCCCCGCCCAATAGGGGCCCCGCCGAGATACATAGTGTACTTGGCTCGGCTTCGCTCACAGTTACGCCCAGTCCTGCCCTATGATGGACATAACACAGGGACTGGGCGTGACTGTGAGCCGAGCCAAGTACACTAGGCTACTCTCGGATCTGCGAGACGACCCGAAAGCCGCCAAGAGGACCCGAGAGCCGCTAAGAGGACCCAACAGCCGCCGAGAGCCGCCGAGAGGACACAAGAGCCGCCGAGAGGACCTGAGAGCCGCTGAGATGCACAGGACTCTGTATCCCGGCAGCGCCATTTTTAAACTTCAAGACTGCAATGACAAGGCTGCAAATGACACTGGGGCAAGGCTGCAAATGACACTGACAAGGCTGCAAATGACACTGACAAGGCTGCAAATGACACTGACAAGGCTGCAATGACACTGGGCAAGGCTGCAGATGGATGGGCAAGGCTGCAGATGGACACTGATAAGGCTGCATTGATGGGCATTTAAATGTAAGTTTTTTCCTTAAAATTCCCTCCTAAACTTGGGGTGCATGTTATATGCCGGCGCATGTTATACGCCGATAAATACGGTAATGTATAGAAGGTAGGGCCCGAAAGTGACTCAAGCCCAGGGGCCCGCACCACCCTAAGTCCTGCCCTGGTGATGTTCCAGGTCTACAGTCTCTGAGCATTGGACACTTTGGGATCTGGTGTCAGATGCCTGGGTCTACCTCTGGAATGTTATATCATATTCTGACCCCTATACCACTGTTGTGACCATCTAGTGACATAAGGGACAGACAAAAGGATGGAACACCATGGCATGCTGTGTTTTCAAAGGACATGATTTAACACAGCCATTCTCAACTAGGATTCCTCCAGTGTATGCTAGGGTTTCCTTAAAGTGGAAGTAAAGTCAAAAATATAACTTTTACCTACAGGTAAGCCTATAATAAGGCTTACCTGTAGGTAAAAAAAATATCTCCTAAACCTGTACGGTTTAGGAGATATTCCCCGTGTAATGCGCCGCTGACTGCAGCGGCGCATGCGCACGGGGGATTCTCGGCTGAATGGCCGGCAGAATCCGAACCCTGCCGGGAAGAAGTCTCCCATGCACGGGAGTGACGACATCGCGGCTCCAGCCACTCACAGCGCTGGAGTCGCGATACCAGGAAGACAAGCCGAGGCAACATGTCAGCGACCTCGGCGTGGACCAGGTGAGTTACCGACGCTTCGTTCTAAGGTAAGTATTTCATAATGAGCTAGTATGCGGTGCATACTAGCTCATTATGCCTTTTCCTTTACAGGTGTTAAAAAAAAAAAAAAAAGTTCAGCGGCTATACTACCGCTTTAAGCTGTGGCTGACTGACCTATAATTTGATGTTGCCTGCAGAGCCAGCTGCATGACACCAATGATCGTTTTAGCTACCTGGATGGGTGGCATTCTGACCACCACTGTAAGGAGCATTATTTACACTGACCACCAATGTAAGGGGCAATATTCCCATTGGCCAACAATGTGTCAATTTTAACAAGGTGTTGCTTGAGACCTGAAAATTATTTAAAGTTTCTTATGTGTAAAAGGGTTGAGAGGCTGGTGTCATGGGCGTCCGCAGGTAGGGGCAAGGGGGGTCAAGTGCCCCCCCCCCCCCTGGAATCAGGGATCGGATCAGCACTGTTAAATTCAGCCCAGTGGCGTCACTATATGGGTGCGGGCAGCCCGCACCCGGGTGCCACCTGCCAGTGGGGTGACACCATCAAGGTGCTGTAAAGCCCCCCCATCAGTGTAGTGTGACTTTGGCTCTTTTCCCTGCTCAGTCCAGCAGAGAACTTGGCGGTGCTGTGACAGGAGAAAGACAAGCTGCGGGCTGTCAGAGGTTTCCCCAGCTCGCCCCCCCCCCCCCCCCTTTCTCCTGTCAAGAAGAGACAGCAGCTCTCACTCGGTTCTCCGCCAACTTCCTGCCCGCTCCATTTCTTCCCCATTCGCCATAACTGAGGGCCAATCAAAGGAGACTAGGAGAGGAGAGCATCATGGGACATGTAGTCCCAAAGATTGGCGACCCCATTTTCCACAGGGAGGAGGCTACAGCTCGATCAAGAGAGATTGAGAGACTGCAGCCTGGAAAAAAGCTGAGGGAAAGAGTGCTGCAGGACAAAGAACGAGGAGTGTGCTGGGCAGAAGCCAGAAAGAGAGTCATGCTGCCCAGCGCCACCAGAGAGAGAGCCACACTGCTCAGCGCCACCAGAGAGAGAGCCACGCTGCTCAGCGCCACCAGAGAGAGAGCCACGCTGCTCAGCGCCACCAGTGAGAGAGCCACGCTGCTCAGCGCCACCAGCGAGAGAGCCACGCTAATCAGCGCCACCAGTGAGAGAGCCACGCTGCTCAGCGCCACCAGCGAGAGAGCCACGCTGCTCAGCTCCACCAGCGAGAGAGCCACGCTGCTCAGCTCCACCAGCGAGAGAGCCACGCTGCTCAGCGCCACCAGAGAGAGAGTCACGCTGCTCAGCGCCACCAGAGAGAGAGTTCCACACTGCCAGGCACCACCAGAGAGAGAGAGACTAAGCCACTGCCAGGGCACACACATGCTACACTACTGACCAGAGTCACCCCCGGGGAACCCAGAGTGAGCGATCGTCCAGCCAGAGGGATCACTGATGTAGTTTCACTGGGTTTGGTATGAGGGCCTGTCGCCATTATCCATTACTTATCCTAGGGACTGTACTCATCTGCAGTCTCTGACCGTGATAATGCCATTGTCAAAAGGGGCGGCACATGGGTGACCCTAAAATGATGCCCCCCCTGGAAAAAGTTCTGCAGAAGCCTATGGCTGGAGTGACACAAATTTTCACCTCCACCATCATTGGGTTCCTTTGCAGCTCTTGGCATGTGGTCACATAACATCTTAGAGCTGCAAGGAAATTATTAATGGAAGAATTCCTTCTATCATCTGCTGTGATCACACTTCTTAGAAGCAGGCAAGTGTCTACAGTACAGTATGTAATGCCCAGCATGCATCATAACTACAGTTCCCACTCCGATCAATGTCTAGATTGTAAAATATCTCTACTCAAGGCCACCAGCCCAACATATATTATTAAAATTGAACCATGGAGGAAATAGAGGGGGAAATGCCCCCTGACCCCCAGCCCAGTCCTCCCCCAAATCCCTAGATGACTGTGGAATCTGGTAAAGAATTATGCCGCGTACACACGGTAGGATTTTCCAACGGGAAATGTTGGATGTGAGCTTGTTGTGGGAAAGTCCGACCACGTGTCCGGACTGTCCGCCAACAAATGTTTGAAAGCAGGTTCTCAAGTTTTCCACAAACAAAATTTTGTTGTCAAAGTCCGACACAAGTCCGTTGCACAAAAATTCCGCATGCTCGGAATCAAGCAGAAGGAGCCGCACTGGCTATTGAACTTCATTTTTCTCGGCTCGTCGTACGTCTTGTCACCGCGTTCCCGCGTTTGTAATTGTCAGCCAACATTTTTGTAACCGTGTGTATGCAAGACAAGTTTGAGCCAACAACCTTCGAACAAAAATCCACAGTTTTGTTGGCGGAAAGTCCGATCGTGTGTACGGGACAATCGTTTTGATATATACTTGGTGCAGCCGTTGACCGGGAATTTTTTTTTAACACAATAATAACAGGGCACTGTTATTATTGAAGGATTATATAATTCCTATTAACCGCTTCCCGACCGCCCCATGTAGATATACGTCTACAGAATGGCACGGGCAGGCAAAACCACGTACCTGTACGTGGCCCTTTAAATGCCTGCCCGTGGGTCGCGCGCACGCCGCCAGCGGCGCTCTCGCGACCCGGTCGGGAGCTCCGTGACCCCGGCCGCAGGACCAGCGGACCCGATCGCCCCGCCCCCTAATGTAAAAAAACACACACACGTCAAAGCCCATAACCCCTCCCCTCCCCCTAGTGGTTAACTCTTTCACTACAACTGTCATTTATACAGGAATCCATGCATTTAAATAGCATTGATTGCTGTATAAATGACAATGGTCCCAAAAATGTGTCAAAAATGTCCGATGTGTCCGCCGTAATGTCGCAGTCAAAATAAAAATCGCTGATCGCCGCCATTACTAGTAAAAAAAAAAATATTAATAAAAATGCTATAAAACTATCCCCTATTTTGTAAACGCTATAACTTTTGCGCAAACCAATCAATAATCGCTAATTGCGATTTTTTTTTTTAACAAAAATATGTAGAAGAATACGTATCGGCCTAAACTGAGGAAAAAAAAATGTTTTTTTATATATTTTTTGGGATATTTATTATAGCAAAAAGCAAAAAATATTGAATTTTTTTCAAAATTGTCGCTCTATTTTTGTTTATAGCGCAAAAAATAAAAACCGCAGGGGCGATCAAATACCACCAAAAGAAAGCTCTATTTGTGGGAAAAAAAGGACGCCAATTTTTGTTTTGGAGCCACGTCGCACGACCGCGCAATTGTCAGTTAAAGCGACGCAGTGCCGAATCGCAAAAAGGGGCCTGGTCCTTGGCTGCCAATTGGTCCGGGGCTGAAGTGGTTAAAGAGTTTAACCAATAGTCAATTCACATGTTTGATGTGACTGGTCTCACTGATTCCTGTTTGATCTAAATTAGGATTTGTTTAAAATGTACTGCATAGTGATGCACTTTTACACTTTGAATTTTTAAAACTATATTAACCCGTACAAAGTGACTGATATAATGGATGTAATAATGTGCAGCAGTGATTATGAGTGGTATGTACAGCTTGAGCCCCACACCCAGGTATTACGAGGCCTACATAGAAGGTTTATATGATTTTGTACCTAGACTGCCCTAGAATTATCCAAATAATTTCATGACTGTGGACACTAATGAAACAGCAGTGTGTGATTATTAAATGTGAGTCAGCCAAATATACTTTATTATAATTGTCATTTTTTTTTATGTTTAAAGCAGAAAAACTATTGTGAACTCCAGAAAAAAAAAATGGTTTCTTAAAAATCTGCTAAGTTACAAATGGTTAAAGCTGAACTCCAGGAATGATCTGTATTGTATACTTACATTGGTCCAGCTTGGGACATCCTAATTATGCATATCTTTTATTTAGGTGTTTAGTAAACACTAACGTAATTTACATTGCACCTTGTGTAACCTGCTCTGGTGAGATTGCTTTAACTGACATACATATTAAAACATCAGGGACCCTTGATGTCTCCATAAAGAGCACTTGTTACCTGCCCAAAGCTATCACAAGGGGGCTTGTGATAGCAATAATGTTAAATGAAAAAAAAATGTAAAGGTATTAAAAAGGAAGTAAATAAAAGTTTATTGCCATTTCACAGGCATGCTCAATTTTAAAACTTGATACGTTTGGTATCAATTTGCTTGACGGAACAAAAGTTTCTTAGTTTTTGCTAGAAAATTTTGTAAATAAGTAATTTTTCTCTTTCACCGATGTGAGACTGCAATGGTGGGCACCGATGGGCTACACTGATGGTCACTGAGGAGGTGGCACTGATGAAACGACACTGAAGGGCACTGATGAGGAGGCACTAATGGGCACTGATAGGCAGCACAGATAGGCGGCACTGATGGGCACTGATAGGCGGCACTGATGAGCAGGCACTGATGGGCACTGACTGGCATTACTGCTGGGCACTGTTGAGGCTGCACTAATAATCAGGGCACTGATTTTCTGTACAGGTCTCCCCTGAGAGGAAATGTCACTGTCAGTGTTAGGAGAGGAAAGCTGATAACTGGCATTTCCTTGTTTACATGTGATCAGCTGTGATTGGACATCGGCTCTTTACCAAGATCGGAGATGCGCCGTGTCCCGCGGACACTGCACGCCGCGCTACGCATGCTCAGATCAAATTACGAGACCAAAGCTATTGGCTACTGGCCTCTACGTAGTTCCGTCGTACGCAACGAACGTCACCACGTTCAGAATGATTGGATTGTCCGACAACTTTGTCCGACCGTGTGTATGCAACACCAGTGTCGGACAAAATCCGTCGGAAAAAATCCGACGGATTTTATGGTCAGAATTTCCGACCGTGTGTACGGGGGCTAAGACTGGGATGCCATTAAATTTCATGTGTGTGAAAAAGTAGGTGTCCCAATACTTTTGGTAATATAGTGTATATGGGCATGTACCAAAATGTTTGTAATGTTTGTGGCATGCAATTAAATAGTATCAATATTGGAGGTACACTGCAGAGAACTGAAAGGTCTAGCATTGGTAGACAAATATGGGACTAACTGTCAGACTACAATGACACAAAGGGAGGATTCCCCTATCCACGTCAAATGTGTGGATGGGTTAATTGGGTTATTTTTTTATGTTCAACCCACTGGCTGAATGAAAAAAATAGACTCCTCTATTGCCAGATTGAGGTTCCTTTGAGATGTTCCATTCCGATAAGATCTGCCTGACAATTTTTCCATGAATCCCTATGGACACACTGATGTAAATGGACTTGTGTCTGTTTACACCCGCCTATCTCTGAATCTGTCCAGGGCTGGAAAAAAAAAAATGGAAAAAAAGACTGCGTCCTCTCCCACTTTTCTGGACCTAAATGTGACACATCAGAGGGAGCCTGATGTAAATAGACACTGGAATCGGTTTACATCCGGTTGCCCATAGAGCTTTCATGGGTCCACCTGTGTCTGCTGCACAAACAGAATGGCACAGATGTAAAAATACTGGCATCTGTCCTGGTCAGCTTTGATTCAGCAAGGGCTGTGCTCTTGCATTCCCCTACTGATTGAAGTGGGCTCCATTCCATGTGAAAGGATTATTAAGGCTCATTCACACATGGGATGAGGGGGGGGGGGCAGTAAAATCGCGTGAGTGGGGAGTCAGGTTGCTCGGGGCTCCATGGCTGTAAGACAAGCTGAACACCAGCGGGTGGGGTGATGTCAGCAGAGGGAGGCGGGAAAACAGGGCTAGCCAGTGACATAACATGGGTTGTCAGCGACTGGGGCAAGGCAAGTAATTTGCACCCCCTAACCCGCAGACTTTTAGCCCTCCCTGAGTCCCTTCCACTAGTACAGTAGTACTGACCAACCTGGTTCATACACTAACCTACCTCATTCTTAAAATGATCTACATGACCACTACACTGACCTACCCGATTCCTACACTGACCACTACACTGACCTACCCGATTCCTACACTGACCACTTCACTGACCTACCTGTCCACTACACTGACCACTACACTGACCTACCTCTCCACTACACTGACCTACCTGTCCACTACACTGACCCTTACACTGACCTACCTATCCACTACACTGACCTACCTGTCCACTACACTGACCCTTACACCGTCCCACCTGATTCGCATACTGACCACTACACTACCTGATTCCTACACTGACCACTACACTGACCTACCCGATTCCTATACTGACCACTACACTGACCTTACTGTCTACTACACTGACCTACCTGTCTACTACACTGACCCTTACACTGACCTACCTGATTCCTATACTGACCACTACACTGACCCTTACATTGTCCTACCTGATCCTACACTAACCAACCTGATCCCTACACTGACCACTACACTGACCTACATGATCCCTACACTGACCTGCCTGACCACTACACTAATCTACCAGATACCTATATTGACCTACCTGATCCCTACACCCCCGATAGGCGGCACTGATGAAGAGGCACTGATAGGTAGCACCGATTGGCACTGATAGGCAGCACTGGTGGGCACTGTTGGGGCTGCACTGATAACCAGGACACTGATAATAAGTTCCCTGATTACCAATGTAGATGTCCCCTGTCATACTTGCCAGTTACCAGCTCTCCTCTCCTCGCGCTCACAGCACGTAAGGAAAGGAATACCGATAACTGGCAAGTGTGTTTACATTGTGGTCAGGTGTGATTGGACACAGCTGATCACATGGTAAAGGGCTGCGATTGGCTCTTTACCCTGATCTATGATCAGCTGTGTCCAAAGAACACAGTGATCACAGAGCGTGCCGAATGCGTGCCGTAGTGGGCGCACAGGGGCGTGGTTCTGGGAGATCATCAATAGACACCCTCCCAGAACTGGACAACTGCACTGTAGCCATGATTTGGCTATAGCGCGGTCAAGAACTGATTAAACAGCATGTTGCTGTCAGTGGGTGGTATTGTGGCCAAACAGAATAATGTAGTTCAATGGGTTATTATGGGCTATTGAGTTAAATTAGGTGGTGAAGAAGCAACATATTGCATCCCCACCACCTCTCAAACAGCTCTGAAAAGTGATCCAAGCATGGATCTTTTCAGAGGAGCTACAGTCACTTCCACACATGTGAAGGAGCCCTAAGAGTAGCCGGGCAACCAACTGCAGGGAAGTAAAGTGTTAAATCTCCTCACATGATAACAGAAGGTTCACTGCACACCCAGGTTCAGTCTTATGTCCTACAGGGATGAAAGTGTAACCTGATATACAGTAAGCGGACAGGTTCCTCCAGTCCATTCCACAAGCACTGTACTGATAACAGCTATAGGGCAGCCATGACAGCGGGGGATGGGCATACAGGAAATGAAGCTGAGCTCCCCCCACACAGTTAGGAAGAACTCCCTAGGGACTCATTTAACCCTTTGATCACCCCCTGATGTTAACCCCTTTCCTGCCAGTGTCAATAGTACAGAGACAGTGTATATTTTTTAGCACTGATCCCCATACCTCCCAACATTTTGAGATGGAAATGAGGGACACCTACTAGCAAACATATGTAGGCATAGGACACGCCCCCTGCCACTCCCCCTTATAGGGAAAGTAACCACACAAAAAAAGGTTAATTAAACCCACAAGTGCTTTTTAACCACTACTATTCCTTTTATATTGGCTTTTAAAATTGTAAAATGCAGCAATTTAGAATTTGGATGATAGGTTTAGCACTGGGAAACACTTTTTGAAAGTAAAAAGCGCATTTTATATACAACTATACAGATCAGACAAAAATGAGGGACAAATGAGGAGTAAAGAGGGACAGAGGGACTTTTCTCCAAATCAGGGACAGTCCCTCAAAATCAGGGACAGTTGGGAGCTATGCTGATCACTGTCCCCTTTCACACTGGGGCGGGGGGGGGGGGTGCGTTAGCGGTAAAGCGCCGCTAGTTTTAGCAGCGCTTTACTGCTGTTTTGGCGGCACTTTTTGGCTGCTAGCAGGGCATTTTTAATCCCCGCTAGCTGTCGAAGAAAGGGTGTTGGGGCACTGCTGAACACTTTACAGGTGCTTCAACAGCGCTGCCCATTTTTAACTGTGGGAAGACAGAAATCCGTGTTCCTGCTTGGCTCTCTCGTGACCAACTGGCGGTCCCGGCAGACATTGGGTCTGCAGGACCCGCTGATTCGCTCCTGCTGTGTCCAATCTCAGCAGGAGCGGGTCACGGTGTCCCAGACCCACGTACCTGATTCTGCGCACAGGAGCCGCCACCCTGCAGTAAATGTATGTGGGACGGTCTTCAAGTGTTTAAAAATAGCAATGCCAGCATTCAATATGGTTACTTTACCACATGAATCCAAGATGGCCACCGCTGACCTAACTTCCTGTTTACTTCCTGGGTTAGCGGTGGCCATCTTGGATCCATTTGGTAGAGTAACCATATTGAATGCTGGCATTTGTATTTTTAATGTGAGTGCGCACAGTGTTTTTATTTTTACTATTTTGAGTGGCTGTACACTTACCTGATGGCTTTCCATGAAGCTTGGAGCATACCCCCTCCCTGGCACAACCCTCCCGCCATGCTTCCCGGGCACCACTGTCCTATCTGCATGGCAGGCATCACCAGGTGGAGGGGGAGCAGGGAACATGTCTAAGCCCGGGTTCACACCAGTGCGGTGCGAATTGAATGTCCTGTTTAACTGCGAAGATAAAAATCAGTTGTTCAGAGGTTCCTCTGCGTTTTAGCTGCGGATCAGTGAGCAGGGAGAGGGGGGGGGAGAGGGAGGTGTAGTGAGGAGAAGGAGAGAATTTGTGTTCAGAACGGAATGCATCTGCGAATCAGATGCGTCCCTTTAGAAGATAATGGGCCTGAATTCGCACCTGAGCCGGACCGCACTGCATAGAAAACGCACATGTTTTTTGTGCAATGCGCAGTGCGAATGCACCGCAGATATGTGAACCAGCCTCATTAAAATTAATTTATTTTGAAATGTCCTGCGAATTGGATGCGGTGTAAAGTGCATCTAATTCGCATATGTGTGAACGGGGGCTTAAAGTGGTTGTAAACCCTTACAACATACTTTTTGCTACAGGTAAGCCTATAATTAGGATTACCTGTAGCTACCCCGGATATCTCCTAAACCTACACCGTTTAGGAGATATCCCTGTATTTGCATGTGCCAACGTCATCGGCACATGCGCACTGAAGCAAACCTGAAGCAATGGCACATACGTGGCGTTTCTTCAGTTAGACTGTGCCGTTACCGGCGGCTCCCGCGCTTGAGTGACATCATCGCAGCTCCGGCCAATCACAGCGCCGGAGCCCGCGATCCCCGGAAGTAACTCCGGGAGTGATGTCGGCTGCCGGAGCGAGGTACGAGGACGGCTGTGGGGGTTTTGATCTCAGATAAGTAATTCATAATGAGCTAGCATGCTATGCATACTAGCTCATTATGCCTTTGTCTTGCAGGTTTTTTTTTTTTTTTGTTTATTGGGTTTACAACCACTTTAAGAATATTATATTACATAGGGGACTTTTTGTGGTTCGCTGTGGCTGTCCCTTCTCTCACTTATTCAAAGCTGTCCTGCGGCTGGCCAATTTCTATCAAACGTTACAGACCACAGATAATACAGGAGTGTAAAACTGACCATCAGCAACAGGACCTTTTTAATGAGAAATAATCGTCTGAAATGTACTTGAGGAAGAAGAGTGCAGACAGGAACGTTTTAAAATTACAAGGCAAGAGACAAACACAGGCTGGTGTTTTACTACAACAATGAAAGTAGTCCAGAAGATGTAGCAGTGTAAAAGTGGGCATTTTAATCAGAGGTAATAGGCTCAAATGGTTTATGCCGAAATCTTATTTTTACTATAGGGATAGGGGGGTGCAGTGAATTTAAATGATATCATGCAAGACGGTTTAGGTGCGCATTTCGTTATTGGATGTCGGCACTGCGCTGCACTAATCACAGCCAGTGAGACATTTCCCGATCTCTGCAGCCGCGCAGCGGGACAATGTCCCACTGCCTGTGAGTAGCGATCTGCAGTGCCAACTTCCTGGTGGGCTCTGCACGTGGCGTATGCAAACACGCCAGAGCTCATCCTTAATAACAACTAACTATGTAACTTTATAACAACCTACAACTAAGTAACTATATAGCAACCAACAACCAATTATGTAACTATGGAAGTAATTAAAAAAAAAAAAAAAACCCTATAAAAAACATATAAAAAAAAAAAGCAATATAAGCCCCAAAATACCACCCTAAAACAAAAGCCTATTTTTCATTATAAGTAAACCATGCAGCACAAAAAAAAAAATGAAAAAACCCTATAAAACATAAAAAAAAAAGCAATGTAAGCCCCAAAATACCACCCTAAAACAAAAGCCTATTTTTCATTATAAGTAAACCATGCAGCACAAAAAAAAAAAAAAAAAGAAAAAACCCTATAAAACATTAAAAAAAAGCAATGTAAGCCCCAAAATACCACCCTAAAACAAAAGCCTATTTTTCATTATAAGTAAACCATGCAGCACAAAAAAAAAGAAGAAAAAAACCCTATAAAACATTAAAAAAAAGAAATGTAAGCCCCAAAATACCACCCTAAAACAAAAGCCTATTTTTCATTATAAAACCTTGCAGCACAAAAAAAAAGAACAGTTGAATCTAAAACAAAATCCTCAGCAATATAAAATGAAAAAAATATATAATCCAATAAGAAAAGAAATCCCCACAAAATACCACTACTAAATCAAAAGCACAGTTTTTGTTAATGGAAGTTTTGCAACACAAGAAAAGCAGTTTAACCTAAAATATAAGCTCTATCAATATAAAATTAGAAGTATACTCCAAAAAGAAATGAAAACCCCCATATTCTACCTCTAACAGAAAAGCTCACTCTTTTTCAAAGGGATACCTTGTAGCACAAAAAGCAGTTTAAAATAAAAGCCCCAGAACTAAAAAAATAAAAGAAAATGTATATGTGTGTGTGTGTGTGTGTGTGTGTGTATATATATATATATAATATATATATATATATACTCCAAAAAGAAATGAAAACCCCAAAATACCAGCCCTAAAACAAAAGCCCAGTTTTTGTTAACAGAAGGCATTCTGCACCAAAAAGCAGTGTAACCTAAAATAAAGGCTCTATCAATATAAATTGAAAAAATATACTCCTAAAAGGTAATGAAACCCCAAATGTACACCCCTAAAACAAAAGCCATTTTTTTGTTTAAGGGAAGCCTTGCAGCACAATAAATAAATAAATAAATAAATAAATAAATAAAAGCAGTTTAACCTAAAAAAGACCCTAAATGAAAAATATATATACTTCAAAAAGAAATTAAGACTCCATAATAATACAAAGGCATACTTTTTTTTAATAGGGATACCTTGTAGCACAAAAAGCAGTTTAACTTAAAATAAGTCACCCAGTAATCTAAAATGAAAAAATATATACTCCAAAAAGAAGTGAAAACCCAAAAACACCACAGCTGAAAAAAAAAATATATTGAGGCGAAGCATTTCCTTTGTCCAAAAAATGAAAAAAATAAAATAAAAAACCTTTTGCAATGGATAGGACAGCCACTAAAAGTGACCACCACTGACCTCAAATCAAGTACAAATTAGAATGAAACTGAATTTGTCCAAAGAGCTAGCCATCACAAATAAAGTACAGTTTTCCAACTGACCCTAATCTCTGCATTACTAGTTTGTCAGCTTTCACTAGGCTTTGTCTACAACAGTTTCTACTTCACTAACGCTACAGTTGCTCTGTGCCACACCTTTTGTAATAAAGAAACTGCCTTATCCAAAAAGACCCCCTGCTGGACCCTCTAAGCCTTATGGCCAATGATCACAGCCCATGCAACTCATTATGGTTTTTAAAAAAAATCCAGGATCGTGAAGCTCACACCCTCAGAATTTACATTGTACGTTAATACTACAACTCTAATGCACACATACACACACAACTCACTACAACTCGTACACACGATCGGAATTCTCGTCGGAAAAAACTCTGACGGTTTTTCAGACGGAATTCCAACGGAATTCCGCTCAAGCTGTGTTGCCTACACACGATCACACCAAATTCCAACGGTCAATAACACAGCGGCATAAAACACGTTCGACAGCACTATAAAAGGGAAGTTTAATGCTTCCGAGCATGCGTCGAATTGTTTCCGAGCATGCGTCGGAATTTTGCGTGTCGGAATTGCATACACACGATCGGAAAATCCGATAGAAAGGTTTTCCGTCGGGAAAATTGAGAACAGGTTCTCAATCCAAAGTACGTCGGAAATTCCGACAGAAAAAGACCGTTGGGCATACACACGGTCGGAAAATCCGATGAAAAGCTCCCATCGGACTGTTTCCATCGGAAATTCCGACCATGTATACGCCGCATAAAATCTCTGCGTCAGAAAAATAAAAAAGTATGTTCACCCCATGCTATGATAAAGCCATCGCTGCAAGTTTTCATGAGCAGTGGTGACATTGGGTGGGTTCAAAATGGACAACATCACCAGAAAGGCAGCCAAATTCTATTTATTCATCTCTAAGTAGGAATAATTTCAATGTAAAAGAAATGACACTGCGTAATATTTACCAAAAATACCAAATAATAAAAAAAATATATATAAAAAATAATAATACACTTCACTTACTGTAATACAGGGTCCTATCATTGTCCGGCAGGACTGCTGGATAATCTGTAGGTCTTGCAGTCCTTGTAGACGCTTGTTGGATGACTGCTCTGTACTGTTTTACAGCTCTGCCTGCAACGATTAACCTGTTAAGCGTGTATGACTTGGATCAGGTAAAACCTGTAGTTATAGGCTAAACAACACCTAATGAAAGGGAATCTATGGGCTGTTAGACTTGTGAGTACAATGCATATACATACAGTATATCAACATGTACAGCATCTAAACCAAATACAATCAATAAATATATATATATTGTATCTCACAAAAGTGAGTACACCCCTCACACTTTTGTAAATATTTTATTTTATCTTTTCATGTGACAACACTGAAGAAATGACACTTTGCTACAATGTAAAGTAGTGAGTGTACAGCTTGTATAACAGTGTAAATTTGCTGTCCCCCCTCAAAATAACTCAACACGCCATTAATGTCTAAACCGCTGGCAACAAAAATGAGTACACGCCTAAGTGAAAATGTCCAAATTGGGCCCAATTAGCCATTTTCCTTCCCCGGTGTCATGTGACTCGTGGGTGTTACAAGGTCTCAGGTGTGAATGGGGATCTGGTGTGTTAAATTTGGTGTTATCGCTCTCACTCTCTCGTAGTGGTCACTGGAAGTTGAACATGGCACCTCATGGCAAAGAACTCTCTGAGGATCTGAAAAAAAAGAATTGTTGCTCTACATAAAGATGGCCTAGGCCAGGAGTCTTCAAACTATGGCCCTCCAGTTGTTCAGGAACTACAGTTCCCATGATGCCTAGTCATGTCAGTGAATGTCAGAGTTTTACAATGCCTCATGGGACTGGTAGTTCCGCAACAGCTGGAGGGCCCTAGTTTGAAGATCCCTGGCCTAGGCTATAAGAAGATTGTCAAGACCCTGAAACTGAGCTGCAGCACGGTGGCCAAGACCATACAGAGGTTCCACTCAGAACAGGCCTCGCCATGGTCGACCAAAGAAGTTGAGTGCACGTGCTCAGCGTCATATCCAGAGGTTGTCTTTGGGAAATAGACATATGATTGTGGCCAGCATTGCTGCAGAGGTTGAAGGGGTGGGGGGGGGGGGGGGGTCATAAAGTTATGGCTGGTCAGTGTACATAGTGCACACTGCTTTATAGGTGTCACCTTCTAACTGGCTCTTCTGAAAATGACAATGAGTAAATCTTATGTGAATGTTGAACAGCTAAATACACAATTCGAGCTTGGTCAGTGGTACTAATTAGGGGGTACATTAGAGCACGGGTGCAGATGGTCTGGGGTCCTTTCTTTGTTAGATGGCACTCGTTTCATGTTGCACACTACAGGATTAAAGGGTCGCCTTTGAATCTGTCTTGATGGTCTTTTCGTAATTTCCGTTAAGTGCCATGAAAAAATAAAATAAAATATGGGATTTTCTTTTACTCAAATTTTCGTTTTCAGCGGTGGTATACTACCTACCTAACTATATATATCTGACTGTTTGAGTCTTGTCTTCAGTGTCACGTGTCGGCATTACCCGTTACCAGGTGTGTTTAATTTTAAAAAAATTTATTATTTTATTATTTATTTTTTAATGTTATCCCACACAAACATAATATGATAGGTATTGCAATGTTTCATAATACTGACACATATAGTTGGCAATCATACGTCATACGTTTCACATTACTTCATTGCGCACTTACTGTTACCTGACATGTGCTTCAGGTCATCAGGCAGATCAGAAGTTCATTAATTATTCTAATTGCCACATGCTCTCATGGTCTGCCACACCCTACAAGGTTAGACTAGTTTTCTAATCTACAGGTATACAGGTGCCTCCCGTTCTTAAGTGACGTTACTGATAATCCTTCACATATATACTGCCGATTGCACATACACTGCTCTGATTTTAGTTCCTCCCTCACATTCACTTCACAAATTGTTTGTTGGCTGGCGTTTGTTTTCTGTCACTTCTACTGCTTTTATTACCATCGCTAGATTTTTGATCCTTGTTGTTGATTTGCAGGAACTAGCATGTCGCATGTATCTGACAGTGAGGGTTTCGCTTCCCTCCCTGCTACGCCATTTAGGGGTGATGAACTTGGCACTGTTCCTTCCTTTAGAACTTGGAAAATCCCAAAGTTAATAGCGGAACTTCAGCGCAAGGACATCCCTTTTTCGACTACGGCCAGAAAGGCTGAATTATATAAGCTATTGTCCCCCCCCCCCCCCAGTGCTGCCTCCACCAGTGCAGAGCAGGTTACCCCACACGCGCTAGCTACATCACTCAGCTTGATACAGTAGTGTATTTAGGTATTGTGCTGCCCTAGGCCGGACTAAACTTGTGTACCCCCTAATTTAAATATGGCCCACCCCTTCCTGTCAAGGCCACACCCTTGCTGTTTAAGACCTGCCCTGAAATTTTCGAGTGGGGACACTAGTTCTGGGTTCTGAGGGCCGGGGGGGGGGGGGGGGGCAATGGATTCCCTTAATTTGCATAGATTTCCTCTCACTTCCTGTTTGGCTGGGGAGCAGGAAGTGAAGGGAAATCTCTGCATGGGACAGGGATGGTAAAAAAATAAACTGACAGGGGCTAAAACCCTCCCTTACTCTATCTAAACTGAAAAAAAAAGGTTACCCCACACACGCTAGCTACATCACTCAGCTTGATACAGTAGTGTATTTAGGTTTTGTTCTGCCCTAGGCTGGACTAAACTTGTGTATCCCCTAATTTAAATATGACCCACCCCTTCCTGTCAAGGCCACACCCTTGCTGTTTAAGACCTGCCCTGAAATTTTCGAGTGGGGACACTAGTTCTGAGTTCTGAAGACCTGGGGGGGAGGCAATGGATTCCCTTAATTTGCATAGATTTCCTCTTACTTCCTGTTTGGCTGTGGAGCAGGAAGTGAAGGGAAATCTCTGCATGGGACAGGGATGGTAAAAAAATAAACTGAGAGGGGCTAAAACCCTCCCTTACTCTATCTAAAATGAAAAAAAAAAAAGTGTTGCCTACTTTAAGCACAAATTTCTGATAATTTTATGGAGAGGACTAAGAAGATATTACCATGCCAATAGTGTAGCAGAAAAAATAGCACAGTGAGGAAGGTTTGTGGTCCAGGATTATAGGACAGTCAAAATTAGAAGCGGCACCCCCACCCCCCCCCCCCCCCCACAGTTGCAGAATGCCGGCCGCCCTCATACCGGAAGCAGTGCGGCCGCTTTATGGGGGCGCTAGACTAATTTGCCTCTCAGCCCAGTCCGCCCCATAAGACTGGCACAGCACTAACAGTGTAGCGCAAGCCCGCGGGGACTCTTTACGTTCTGCCCCCCTGCAAAGTGCTGCCCTAGGCCTGGGCCTTGTCGGCCTAGGCCAGGATACAGAGTTGCCTTAATACATAAGACCTTAAGCACCATTACCCTGTCCCTTCACAATTTACAACATCGCACTGAAGCGTTAGAGAATAAAGCTCCAGCTAGTCCCGCTCTGGATGCATCTATTCCACCTAGGGTTCTTCCAGGCACTTCTAGTACCCTTGCACGGTCTGTCCCAGGTACGAAGTCATGTTCTCTCGCCTGCACATTTTGAGCCTGCTACCCTTCGAAAGGATATTCTTGAGGGGAAAGACTCTAATCTAGCCTCTCTCCTGATCGCAGCGAATGAAGTCGCTGAAAATAAGTCTTATGTCTGCGGTAAAGTCTTGGTCATCCTCAAAGCCAAGGATCCCTGGTTAAATCGTAAACTCACTGTGGCTAAGTTCGTCTTGGCTTTTGGAACCATCAGAGACGTAATTTGCTCGGTCAGCCCTAATAGGAGCGAGGAACTGGTTACCTATTTGCATTCTATGCATAAAGGTAAAAAACCTGTGCAGTGTGCAGCAGTCAACCCAGCCCCCCCCCCCCCCAATACTTACCTGAGCTCCCTCTCAGTCCAGCGATATGCATAAGATTATCGGTTCTCAGGGACTCTCCCTCCGCACTTAAGTCTCG
Source organism: Lithobates sylvaticus (assembly GCA_028564925.1). NCBI lineage: Eukaryota > Metazoa > Chordata > Amphibia > Anura > Ranidae > Lithobates > Lithobates sylvaticus. Next base: position 263,935,613 of record CM053031.1, read on the forward strand.
CATATTTCCAGACCTGATTATCTGTACATCTGTGTGGGCCTTTCTTTACGAATCGATCAAGTCACTTAAGAAACAACGATGGTCCAATTTACCTTCAAATTTAACAGAAAAACTAATTTGGGCAATAACTAAACTCCAGAAACACAATTACCTGGGAATTAAACAATCTGATAAGGGTGGGAATATAGTAATTATGACACATCATCAATATCAGACTGTGCCTGGATGTCCTACACAATGCAACTTGGTATACACCCATCGATCATACCCTGATACAACAATTCATTGCTGAATTTTGCAACTTGTGTATTGGGAGCATTTTGGGAAAGCCTCATTGATGAGGACACTCTCAAATTTATCAATACATAAACACTACAGTTACCAACGTTCTACACGTTACCCAAAACAACCTCAGGGCACCACCCGGGAGACCCATAGTATCGTGTATAGTGTCCCTTACATAAAATGTAAGCAAATTTGTAGACACATTCCTAATGCCGCATGTCTTTAGTTTACTGTCTTACATTTGGGATACAACAGACTTGCTTTGACACATCAAGGGGGGTGCGGGTCCCTCCATACGCCCTCCTCGTGGCTATAGATGCCGTGGTTATAGATGTCGAGACTCTCTACTCGAGCATCCCCCACTGGCAGGGCATCCGGATGACTGGTACCTTCTTGATTGAGCAGGCTCACTGTGCCTCACTGTGCCCAACTGCAGCCGTACCTTTGATAATTAAAACAGCGGGTGTCTCCGGCTGTGTCATGCAGTCTGTTCTGCGGCCATCCATTGTAACAAAGCCCCGCCTCCTCCTTGTCTGTGATAGACGAAACACTGATACAGTTTCCCAGCATTGTATCAGTGTTCCGTCTATCATGGACGAGGAGGAACAGACTGCATGACACAGCGGGAGACACCTGCTGTTTTAGTTATCATAGGTACGGCTGCCAGTGGGCACAGTGAGGCTGCAGATGGGCACTGTGAGGCTGCAGATGGGCACAAGGAGGCTGCAAATGGGCACTGATGATAGAGGTGGGCACAGTGAGGCTGCAGATGGGCACAGTGAGGCTGCAGATGGGCACAGTGAGGCCACAGATGGGCATTGTTTACCCAGTAGCTGCTGCATTTACCACCCTGGGCTTATACTTGAGTCAATACGTTATTCCCAGTTTTTTGTGGTAAAATTAGGTGCCTCTGCTTATTTTCGGGTCGGCCTATACTGGAGTATATAAGGTATATAAAAGTTCTGCGTAAATTGACAGTGCAATATAAATACCTGAGATACACAAATACATAAATGTTATTGTTTTCATTAAAACTCCTGCTTTATTAGAAATATATTGCCTGGTCGTTTGTTACTTTTCCACATCAAGAGCAAGTGGTTAATGATCCAGAAGGCCGTGCTAGCACACCTTTGTCTGTCTTAATGTACTGGGAGGGCAGGGCACTGGGGAGTTGTACCATGACACACGCACTAAACATTGACATTAAAATAATAATTTAAAATATGTGCTTTCTAAAAATACCCTAGAGAATAACTTCAAAGGAAACCTATATTTAAAAGCAATGTGTAGGCTGCCATAGCTAACCTCTGTTGAAAAGGCTAGTTGCCTGGTTGTCATGCTGACCTTCCTTTTTATAACATAGTAAAAATATTATCTTATTTTATCAATATTTTTAACAAGATATTATCCTCTGAACATTATATAATAATTACTGTAGATATTTCCTATTAACCACTTGCTTACCGGGCCTATTTTGGCCTATTTTCCTTCATGTAAACATCATCATTTTTTTGCTAGAAAATTACTCAGAACCCCCAAACATTGAGTACGTTTTTTTTAGCAGACACCCTAGGGAATAAAATGGCGGTCATTGCAACTTTTTATCTCACACGGTATTTGCGCAATAATTTTTCAAACGCCCTTTTTTTGGAAAAAAAACGGTTTCATGAATTAAAAAATAACAAAACAGTAAAGTTAGCCCAATTATTTTATATAATATGAAAGATGATGTTACGCCGAGTAAATAGATACCGAACATGTCACGCTTTAAAATTGCGCACAACCGTGGAATGGCGCCAAACTTCGGTACTTAATAATCTCCATAGGCGACGCTTTAATATTTTTTACTGGTTACCAGTTTAGAGTTACAGAGGAGGTCTAGTACTAGAATTGTTGCACGCGCTCTAACGCACGCGGCGATACCTCACATGTGTGGTTTGAGCGGCGTTTACATATGTGGGCGGGACTTGCGTATGCGTTAGCTTCTGATCGCGAGCTACAGGGGCATTTTAATTTTCCCTTGTAATAGGAATGTATGTGACAGGTCCTCTTTATGGAGAGATGTGGGGTCAATAAGACCCCACATCTCTCCTCCAGGCTGGAAAGCATGAGATCGGTAAAAAATGTTTTACCGATCTCATGCTGACAGCCGCGATCGCGCCTTTGTTTACTTCCGGTACCGGGCGTGACGTCATAACGTCGCGCCCGGGCCTCCGACGGTCATAGAGATGACTGGTGACCATCTGGTCACCGGAAATCTCTATGCTCGTCATCCGGCGGCGAGCGATTCTTTCTCCGGGCCCCTGATGGCACGGGAGAGCCCGGAGAAGCACCGGATGACGGCGGGAGGGGGGGGACGTCCCCACCCGCTGCATATAAGAACGATCAGGCGGCGGAACTGCCGCTATGATCGTTCTTATGGTGCACAGAATCGCCGGCCGGAAAGAATGATATCTGAATGATGCCAATAGCTGCACGCATCATTCAGATATCACCACTCAAAGTCAAGCACGTCATATGACGTCCTTGGTCGGCAAGTGGTTAAATAATGAATTTGCTTTTCACAATGTTATTGTTTAGTATTATATATTCCTTATTTTTTGTAATTTTTTAGGTCAGGAGGTCTCTCTCTTTTCAGAATGAGGGCCACATTGAACATTTTATATATATTCGTGAGCTGAGAAACAACAATTTTATAAATAAATTAAAGCATTTATATAAATGAATGAAAACATTTAAATAAATGAATGAGTTTTACTTGTTTGTTTGATTTTTGTAATCAGTATGATATGATTCAGAACTTCTGTAAAACAAAGCAAAGAAATTCTAAGTAAATTCTAAGTAAACTTGAGCTATTAACCACTTCAGCCCCAGAAGATTTGCCTACCTAATGACAGGGCCATTTTTTGCGATTCGGCACTGCGTCGTTTTACCTGACAATTGCGCACTCATGCGACGTTGTACCCACACAAATTTTTTTTCCCAAAAATAGAGCTTTCTTTTGGGGGTATTTGATCACCTCTGCGGTTTTTTTTTTTTTTGCGCTATAAACAAAAGAGCGACCATTTAAAAAAAAAAAATATATTTTTATACTTTTTGCTATAATAAATATAATATATTTTTTTTAAAAAAATTTTTTCCTCAGTTTAGGCCGATATGTATTCTTCTACATATTTTTGGTAAAAAAAAATCACAATAAGCGTATATTTATTGCGCAAAAGTTATAGCGTCTACAAACAATGAGAAAGATTTATGGCATTTTGATGGCATTTTTATTTTTATACTAGTAATGGCGGTGATCTGCGATTTTTTATCGGGACTGCGACATTGCGCCAGACAGATCGGACACTTTTAACACATTTTTGGGACCATTGACAATCATACACCGATCAGTGCTATAAAATTGCACTGATTACTGTGTAAATATCAGTGGCAGGGAAGGGGTTAACACTAGGGAGCGATCAAGGGATTAACTGTGTTCCCTCGTGTGTGTTCTAACTGTAGGGGGATGGGAGTGACTAGAGGAGGAGACATATCGATGTTCCTAGCTAGTAGGAACAAACGATCTGTCTCTCCTCTCCTCACAGAACAGGGATTTGAAAAGCTCTTCAAAAGCTCTCAGTGTTTTACTTGCAGTTTAGAAGCACCTCAATGTGAAAGGGGCCTTACTCTGATACCCCTAAAGCTGCTTTCACACTGGGGCGTCGGGGGGTAAAGCACCGCAATTTTTAGCATTATTCGGCCGCTAGCGGGGTGTTTTTAACCCCTGCTAGCACCCTCGGGCTTTCACACTACAGACAATGGTGCAGCTGTTTTAGGGCGGATTGCAGGCGCTATTTCTAACGCTATAGCGCCTGCAAAACGCCCTTGGTGTGAAAGGGGTCTAAGACAGCGATTTTCAACCAGGGTTCCTCCAGAGGTTGCTAGGGGTTCCTTCAGCATTGAGCAATTTCTGCCTCTCAGATAAGTTCCCACCGACACCATTGATCTTTTTAGCTATCTGTAAGGAGGTAATTCTTACCAATGACAACAAGTGTAAGGACCATTCTTCCAACTGACCATCACACTAATGTATCCTGAGTTGTAGATTTATAATTTTTAGCAGGGGTTCCCCGAGACTGGAGAACTATTTCAAGGGTTCCTCTGTGTTGAAAAGGTTGAGAAGGTCATGAGGATGAGCCTGTACAAAATTGATAGTCACAGGTTTATCTGGTTGGACTGGTTTATGCAGACGATGACTTACAAGAGCCAGCCTGATGTCACTGTGTTGCTTTTAAATAATAATACATAAAGTGGAGTTTCAGGCTTTTCACGTTTATTAAGACCCCTTTCACACCACGCAGCCCATAGCGTCGGTGGGAAAAAGGCGCTATTTTTAGCGGCGTTTTACCGTCGGATTTGGGGCGCATATCGGCCGCTAGCGGGGGGTAAAAGCGCCCGAGCGGCCGAGAAAGGGTTAAAACCGCTCGCAATACGCCACAATAGCGGCGTTTTGCCGGCGGTATTACAGCGCTGCCCCATTGATTTCAATGGGGAGCAGCGGTGGAGGAGCAGTAAACACACCACTCCTTCACCGCTCCAAAGAAGCTGCTGGCAGGACTTTTCCTGACGTCCTGCCAGCGCACCGCTCCAGTGTGAAAGCCCTCCGGCTTTCACACTGGAGACAATGGTGCAGCTGTTTTAGGGCGGATTGCAGGCGCTATTTCTAACGCTATGGCGCCTGCAAAACGCTTTCGGTGTGAAAGGGGCCTTAAAGTCAGCAGCTACAAAAAGTGTAGTTGCTGACTTTTAATAAACAGACACTTACCTGGTACTCCACGGTCCAGCGATGCGGTCGAATGGAGAGTCGCTCCTCTCCCCCTCCTCTCCGCCAGCGCCTCCATTGCCACTCTGAGCACCCGGCCGTGACAGCTTTTCGGCTTTGTGGCCGGGCACACACGGTGCATGCGCGAGTCACGCTGCACTCCTGGAGTGGACAGGCGATCTCCTGGGACCTGTCACGTGTCCCAGAAGATCTCCTAGAGGGAGGGCCGCCTAAGGCGGAAGGAGGAGTCGCCTTGGCGGTCCCTGGGCGGAAGGAGGAAGTGGGACAAGAAGTCCCCCTCCTAACTAAGCCCCCACCCCCAAAAAAAGAATTACATGCCATGTGGCATGTAAGGGGACGAGGAGTCCTTTACAGCGAAAGTTCAATTTTTGGGTGGAACTCCGCTTTAAAATTTCAAAATACAATGATTAGTGTTTCAAATGGAAGTTTTGGGGTGTGTCAGATCGTTGTCCCGGATGTAGGTGTGAAAAAAAAGGACCAATGATTAGAGCACTTCATGACACTACAATTTTTCACATTTGTCGCAATCCTTCTGCTCTGACATTTTACACATTCCTTTTTTTCTAATCATCTGTTGGATCAGCACCTACTAGTATTTCCTTAGATTGTTGCTTCTACAAGTCAACACAGTAGTACAACAGCTAGTTTTTAGAAAATACATTTATTGATGTGTCAATGATTACAGAGATGAATTAATGTGTATGTTTTATATCTGCGTTAAATGGAAGCTACGCCGGTGAAGATTTTCAGTTTTTTATATAAAAAGCAATGAGAAAAGAAGATGCGTGTGAATAGAGAGGGGGGTACCCGTACATAAGAACCTGAATGAACAGAGTGTCTTTATAGCAGAGTTCCACCCACTTTAACAAGGTGGTCTTATACTAAAGACCACCCCTCATTTTTGGATATCTATTTATTTATTTTTCTTACCTACCTTTTTAGTAGACATGTGCAATTCTTTTAGTTCCAAATTAGTTTTTTAATGAATGTTAACAAATTCATTAATTCCGAAAGTTCCGAACATTTCCGAAATTCCGAAATTCAGAATTTCCGGATTTCGAATTTCGAATTTTCAGATCTCCGAATTTACGAAATTCAGAATTTCAGAATTTCGAATTTTCAGATTTCGAATTTCCGAATTTTCGAATTTTCAGATTTCCCAATTTACGAATTTTCAAATTTCCGAATTTTTGGATTTCCGAATTTTGTATTTTCGGATTTTCCGAATTCGAAAATTCGAAAATCTGAAAAAAAGAAAGAAAATCTGTTTAATTTGAAATAATAATTAACTATTAAATTATAGGTAAATAGGTAAAATTCTGACGCATGCTTGGAAACAATTCGACGCATGTAGTGTTGTACGTCACCACGTTCTTGACGGTCGGAATTTGGTGTGACCGTGTGTAGGCAACACAAGCTTGAGTGGAATTCCGTTGGAATTCCGGCGGAAAAACCATCCAAGGTTTTTCCGATGAGAATTCCAATCGTGTGTACGGGGGCATGAAGCCCCCGTACACACGATTTGATTTTCTGACGGTAATTGTGTGATGACAGGCTGTTGGTGGAAAATCCGACCATGTTGTCATGAGGGCTCCATCCGTGGCCGGCGACCTGATGATCCTGCCAGTAATCGGCGCCTCAGCATCCCTGGTTCCCGTTCTCGGCTGCCATTGCGCATGCGCGAGCGCGCGCGTGCCCGCAGACGAGGGCGAGCGTGCGCGGACGGGTGCGCGCCTCCATTGGCGCCAATGAGGCTATTTAAACCCTCCTGTGACTGACGGTCCCCGCTGTCTGCTCTACAACGTTCTGTGTTTGAAACCTGATCTGAAGTCTGTTTACCTGTATCTGACCCGGCTATCCTTGACCATCCGCTCTGTCCCTGTGTATCGACCTTGGCTTGTCTTTGACCATCCTCTTGTCTGCTCCATCTGTACCGTGCTGCCAGCCTGATATCTGACCCGGCCTGCCTGACCATTCCAGAGCCAGATTACCTGTTGCACCAGTCTGCATACAGATCCAAGTCTGCCTGTTGTTCCAGTCTGCACACAGATACAAGTCTGCCTGCTGTTCCAGTCTGCACACAGATACAAGTCTGCCTGTTGTTCCAGTCTGCACACAGATACAAGTCTGCCTGTTGTTCCAGTCTGCATACAGATCCAGCTTACCTGTTGTTCCAGTCTGCACACAGTTCCAGCTTACCTGTTGTTCCAGTCTGCATACAGATCCAAGTCTGCCTGTTGTTCCAGTCTGCATACAGATCCAGCTTACCTGTTGTTCCAGTCTGCACACAGTTCCAGCTTACCTGTTGTTCCAGTCTGCATACAGATCCAAGTCTGCCTGTTGTTCCAGTCTGCACACAGATACAAGTCTGCCTGTTGTTCCAGTCTGCACACAGATACAAGTCTGCCTGTTGTTCCAGCCTGCACACAGATCCAAGTCTGCCTGTTGTTCCAGTCTGCCTACAGCTACCTACTTACCTCATCCGCTGAGCTTATCCAGGGAGCTCTTGTACCGGTCTGACCATTCCTGCCAGGCACCTGTGCCCCTCCTGACTCCTGGTCCTACTGTCCCATCATCAGGGGACCGGCGAGCGGGAGCCGCAAGGGAGGCCCTTCTCTGCTAATCAGACTCACCACCACCAGGGAGCGTGACAGTAGCAGACAGCCATGTCTGAGTCTGAGCAGGGGGCCTCTCCTATGGAAGGACTGTGCCAACACCTGGCAGGACTGACCGAGGCGGTAAAGAATCTCCAGCTGGGATACACCCGGTTGGAAGAACGGGTGCTGGCTTTACCACCAACAGCCCCATCTGGGGGAAGTCCAGGACCATCAGTGGTAATGCTCCCTCCAGAGCCCCGGGTACCAATCCCTGAGAGATTCTCGGGAGCCCGCAACCTCTTTCGGGACTTCCGTAACTCCTGTGAACTGTTCTTTGCACTACAGCCACGTACTTTTTCCCTGGAAGCCACCAAGGTGGGCTTCGTGATCTCCTTACTCTCCGGAGACCCGCGGACCTGGGCCCACCGCCTCCTAGAGCAGAAAGACCCCGCACTGGCCGGTCTTAATTCATTTTTTGACACCATGGCCCAACTCTATGAAGACCCCCAACTCGCTGCCACCGCGGAGACCACTCTGCGCGCCCTCCAGCAGGGGCGAAGGCCTGTGGAAGACTATGTCGCAGACTTTAGGCGCTGGGGTGCGGATACCCAGTGGAACGACGCGGCCCTGCGTCACCAGTTCCGCCTAGGACTTTCTGAGGCACTAAAAGATGAGCTGGCGAGAGTTGGGGTACCCCAGACCCTGGACACTCTGATCAACCTGGTCATCCAGATTGACCGACGACTAAGGGAGCGCAGGTCGGAACGTGCATCCGGTTTCCCTCGTCCTACCTGGATGCTCCCCAAGGCTCCAAGTCACCTGCAGACTGGCTCGGCCCAGCGGTCTGTAACCCTCCCTGACTCCTCCGAGCCCATGCAGTTAGGGCTCTTGAGGCCTTCTCTAACTTCTGAGGAACGGCAACGTCGTCGGGTCAACAACTTGTGCCTCTACTGTGGTGAGCCTGGGCACTACGTAAGGAACTGTCCGGCCAAGGCTCGTAAGTGCCCTCTCATGCCTACTTGCTCCATGGACTCCTCAACCCAGGTCTCCTCTCACCTTGCCCTTTCTGTCTCGTTACAGCTTCCGGGAAGAATCCTTCAGGTACCCGCCATTATTGATTCCGGGGCATGCAGCTGTTTCATGGACTCTTCCTTCGCTGCCCAACACCGGATCTCCCTCCAGTCTAAATCCCAGGGACTGTCAGTTTACCTGGCGGATGGCTCCTCCATCCGTTCAGGCCCGGTTACGCAAGAGACCATCCCACTGCCCATGACCATCTCGGACAACCACCAGGAACTTCTTTGCATGGACATTATTTCCTCTCCATTATCCCCTATAATCCTGGGCATGCCGTGGCTGAAGGCCCACAGCCCAGTCATCGACTGGGCCACTGGGATGGTTTCCTTCTCCTCTCAGTATTGTCAGATGTCTTGCAGACCTTCTAATTCCTCCCAGCTGGCTACTCTGCTAAGTGGGGACTCTGAGATGGATCTCCGTCGGGCTATTCCCCAGGCCTACCACGACTATCTAGATGTCTTCAGCAAACAGGCAGCAGAGGTGCTCCCTCCTCACAGGGCTTATGATTGCCCAATTGAACTGTTCCCTGGAGCAGAGATCCCCTTTGGAAGGGTCTTCCCCCTGACAGAAGTGGAGCAAGGCAAGTTGAAGGAGTACATTGAGGAGAACCTCCGAAAAGGCTTCATCCGCCCATCTACCTCTCCTGCGGGCGCAGGCATATTTTTCGTGGAGAAAAAAGATCACACCCTTCGGCCCTGTGTGGACTATAGGGAGTTGAACAACATTACGGTCAAGAACCGTTACCCTCTCCCGTTGGTCCCTGAACTCTTCCAGAGGCTTGGCACGGCCACCATCTTCACGAAGCTTGACCTACGGGGGGCTTACAATTTGGTCCGGATTAAAGATGGGGATGAGTGGAAGACGGCCTTTCGAACACGGTATGGGCATTACGAGTATCTCGTGATGCCCTTCGGCCTGTGCAATGCCCCCGCAACCTTTCAATACTTCATTAACGACGTACTTCGGGACTTCCTGGACTTGTTTGCCGTGGTATATCTGGACGATATCTTGATTTTCTCCCCCTCTTTAGAGACCCATCGCAGACACGTCAAGGAGGTCCTGGGACGGCTCCGTATCCACGGTCTGTATGCCAAGGCAGAGAAATGCCAGTTTGAACAGGAGAGTATCCCCTTCCTTGGGCTAATCATCTCAAGTACAGGCATCAAAATGGACCCCCAGAAGATCTCTGCCATCTTGGAATGGCCCACTCCGGCAGACAAAAAGGGCATCCAACGGTTCATTGGCTTTGCCAATTTTTACCGTAAGTTTATCAGGGGGTTCTCCGCCATTGTGGCGCCTATCACCCAACTGACCAAACAAGGGACCCGGTTCCGGTGGTCTTCCGAGGCCCAGGAGGCCTTTGATGCCCTTAAAACTCTGTTTACCTCGGCACCCATCCTCAGGCACCCGGACTCCTCTCTACCCTTCACCTTGGAGGTTGATGCCTCCGAGATTGCGGTGGGTGCCATCCTATCCCAGAGACAGGGGGACAAGTCCCTGCTGCACCCGGTCGCCTTCTTCTCCCGCAAGTTGTCCTCGGCCGAGAGGAACTATGATGTGGGCGACCGAGAACTACTGGCGATCAAGGCTGCCCTGGAAGAATGGCGATACCTCCTGGAGGGGGCCTCTCACCCCATTCTAATATTCACCGACCATAAGAATCTGGAATACTTGAAGTCAGCTAAGAGACTGAAACCCAGACAAGCCAGATGGGCACTTTTCTTTTCCCGATTTACTTTCCATGTGACATACCGGCCCGGATCCAAGAATGTCAAACCAGATGCCCTGTCTAGGATGTACCACAAGCACCAGGAAGAAGATCCCCCTGACACTATTCTGGCCCCTGGAAACTTTCTCCTTCTTCAAGAGGACTCACTGTCCAAATTCAAACGTGCCTCAGCAGGGCAAAGGCCCACTTCCGAAACCCAGCTACAGGAGAAGGATGGCCTATTCTGGTACGGGGACAAGATCTACACCCCGGAACAGCTCCGGGTAACAACTATGGAGCTGTGCCATGACCACGCCTTGGCCGGTCACTTCGGTGTCGCTAAGACCACCGACTTGGTACAGCGTACCTTCTGGTGGCCTCAACTACGGGCTGACTGCAAAAGATTTGTGGACACTTGCCCCACCTGCATCCGGAACAAGAATCCCAAAACCAGGGCCTGGGGTCTCCTTAAACCCCTGTCTGTCCCAGATCGTCCCTGGAGGATGATCTCCCTAGATTTTATTGTGGAGTTACCCCCAGCAGAAGGCCACACGACGATCTTTGTGATCGTCGATCGGTTATCCAAGATGGCTCACTTCATCCCCATGAAGGGCACCCCCTCGGCTCCAGAGACGGCACGGGCCTTTATTAGGGAAATTGTCCGCCTTCACGGGGTCCCGGCTAACATCGTCTCGGATCGAGGGGTGCAATTCACCTCTCGATTCTGGAGGTCCCTGTGCCAGTCCTTGGATATCGAACTCTCTCTCTCCTCTGCGTACCACCCTCAGTCCAATGGGCAGACGGAGCGGACCAATCAGACCCTAGAGCAGTACCTGCGCTGCTTCTCCTCCTTCGCCCAAGATGACTGGATCTCCCTTCTACCCCTGGCCGAGTTCGCATATAACAACGCCACCCACTCCGCCACCAAACAGACCCCCTTTTTCGCCAACTATGGGTACCACCCGGCATTTCTGCCTAACTCACTTCCTGACTGCACTGTGCCAGCAGTCCAAGAGCGAATCCAGTTCTTTTCCACCAACAACCAACTTCTTCAGGAGACCATGACTAGGACCCAGGAGTACAACAAAACCGTATTTGACAAAAAGAGACGGGGGAACTGGTGCTTGTCCCGGGCGAAACTGTATGGCTATCCACCTCTAACCTAAAACTGGCTTGCCCTTCACGGAAACTGGGCCCCAAGTTCTTGGGCCCCTTCCCGGTCAAGAGGAGGATCAACGAGGTGGCTTATGAATTAGAACTTCCAGATTCTTTGAAGATTCACCCGGTCTTCCATGTGTCCTTACTGAAGCCCTCGGTTAGTAACCCTTTCCCCAACCGGAGGGCCATCCCTCCTGATCCAGTCATGGTGGACGGGGAAGAGGAGTTCGAGGTGGAAGCCATCCTTAATGTCAGAAGAAGGCAGAACCAGAACCAGTTCCTAATCAAGTGGAAGGGGTACGGCCCCGAGGAGAACTCCTGGGAGCCCGAGGAGAACATCCACGCTAAGAGTCTAGTCCAATCTTTTAAGAGAGCCCATCCTGAGAAATTTGCCCCGAGGGGCATCCGGAGGCTGCCCCTTAGGGGGGGGCAATGTCATGAGGGCTCCATCCGTGGCCGGCGACCTGATGATCCTGCCAGTAATCGGCGCCTCAGCATCCCTGGTTCCCGTTCTCGGCTGCCATTGCGCATGCGCGAGCGCGCGCGTGCACGCGCGCGCCCGCAGACGAGGGCGAGCGTGCGCGGACGGGTGCGCGCCTCCATTGGCGCCAATGAGGCTATTTAAACCCTCCTGTGACTGACGGTCCCCGCTGTCTGCTCTACAACGTTCTGTGTTTGAAACCTGATCTGAAGTCTGTTTACCTGTATCTGACCCGGCTATCCTTGACCATCCGCTCTGTCCCTGTGTATCGACCTTGGCTTGTCTTTGACCATCCTCTTGTCTGCTCCATCTGTACCGTGCTGCCAGCCTGATATCTGACCCGGCCTGCCTGACCATTCCAGAGCCAGCTTACCTGTTGCACCAGTCTGCATACAGATCCAAGTCTGCCTGTTGTTCCAGTCTGCACACAGATACAAGTCTGCCTGCTGTTCCAGTCTGCACACAGATACAAGTCTGCCTGTTGTTCCAGTCTGCACACAGATACAAGTCTGCCTGTTGTTCCAGTCTGCATACAGATCCAGCTTACCTGTTGTTCCAGTCTGCACACAGTTCCAGCTTACCTGTTGTTCCAGTCTGCATACAGATCCAAGTCTGCCTGTTGTTCCAGTCTGCATACAGATCCAGCTTACCTGTTGTTCCAGTCTGCATACAGATCCAAGTCTGCCTGTTGTTCCAGTCTGCACACAGTTCTAGCTTACCTGTTGTTCCAGTCTGCATACAGATCCAAGTCTGCCTGTTGTTCCAGTCTGCACACAGATACAAGTCTGCCTGTTGTTCCAGCCTGCACACAGATCCAAGTCTGCCTGTTGTTCCAGTCTGCCTACAGCTACCTACTTACCTCATCCGCTGAGCTTATCCAGGGAGCTCTTGTACCGGTCTGACCATTCCTGCCAGGCACCTGTGCCCCTCCTGACTCCTGGTCCTACTGTCCCATCATCAGGGGACCGGCGAGCGGGAGCCGCAAGGGAGGCCCTTCTCTGCTAATCAGACTCACCACCACCAGGGAGCGTGACACATGTGTACGCTCCATCAGACAATTGTTGTCAGATTTTCCGTGGACAAATGTTGGATGGCAGGTTTATAAATTTTCCGCGGACAAATGTCTGTTGTTGGATTTTCCGAGCGTGTGTACACAAGTCCGTCGGAAAGAAGTCCAAAGTACAAACACGCATGCTCGGAAGCAAGGACGAGCCAGAAACGGTCGGTCTTGTACACCAGCTTTCGTAATGGAGAATTAACATTCGTGACATGGCAAATTATGAATCTCAAAATGCAGCGCACAATTCTCTTCTTCTTTAATGGGATATTAATGAAGCTGCTTCGCCGGTGATACTGATGGAGTTCTGCCAAACAAATTTTCAAAGGCTTTTTTTTTTCTAGTGATATCAAGAATAATATTATTATGCTTTTTTTTTGGACAAGTTACCACAACACCATTATCCCGTAGTAGATACAAGATACAACTATGTTGGTGTCCCTTGTCAATTTTACATTGTATTTACGACGAGCCAAGAAAAATGAAGTTCAATAGCCAGTGCGGCTCTTTTGCTTGATTCTGAGAATGCGTGGACTTTTGTGCATCAGACTTGTTTTTGTTGGCGGAAAGTCCAGAAGCAAATGTTCTATGGAGCATACACACGGTCGGACTTTCCGACAACAAGCTCACATCCAACATTTGTTGTTGGAAAGTCCAACCGTGGGTACGCGGCATTACTGTCATTGCTATTATGCATTTTTTTGCGACTTGGGAATATGTTCCTAAATAAATTGTTCTCATCTAGACTTGGTGTGCCAAAGGATGTGGCATGGCCAGGAAAGTTATTACCATCCAGAATTGGGGAACCAAAATATCAGGGGCTCCTTTGGGGGGGGGGGGGGGGGGGTAACCGTTTAATTCTGTATATCAAACCTATCATATCGACTCCAGAAACAGAAAAGCTTAAATTCTTTGGGATTTGAACCCCAGAACAAGTGGGAAATTTGATAACCATTTAACCGCTTCCCGACCGCCTCACGCCAATGTACGTCGGCAGAATGGCACGGCTAGGCAGAACCACGTACAGGTACGTGGCCCTTTAAGAGCTTAGCCGTGGGTCGCACGCGCGCCGCTGGCGGCACGCTCGCGACCCGGTCGGGAGCTCCGTGACCACGGCCGGGGGACCAGCGGACCCGATCGCCGCTGGTGTCCCGCGATCTGGTCACAGAGCTGAAGAACGGGGAGAGGTCTGTGTAAACAAACCTCTCCCCACGCTTCCTACTCTGCCTGTCATTGATCGGCTGTTCCCTGTCATCGGGAAAGCCGATCAATGACGTCAGACGTCAGCTCCGCCCCCTAATGTTAAAAAAAACACACACGTCACAGCCCATAACCCCTCCCCTCCCCCTAGTGGTTAAATCTTTCACTGCCAGTGTCATTTATACAGGAATCAATGCATTTAAATAGCATTGATTGCTGTATAAATGACAATGGTCCCAAAAATGTGTCAAAAATGTCCGATGTGTCCGCCATAATGTCGCAGTCACAATAAAAATCGCTGATCGCCGCCATTACTAGTAAAAAAAAAATATTAATAAAAATGCTATAAAACTATACCCTATTTTGTAAACGCTATAACTTTTGCGCAAACCAATCAATAATCGCTAATTGCGATTTTTTTTTTTTACCAAAAATATGTAGAAGAATAGGTATCGGCCTAAACTGAGGAAAAAAAATGTTTTTTATATATTTTTTGGGGATATTTATTATAGCAAAAAGCTAAAAATATTGCATTTTTTTCAAAATTGTCGCTCTATTTTTGTTTATAGCGCAAAAAATAAAAACCGCAGGAGCGATCAAATACCACCAAAAGAAAGCTCTATTTGTGGGAAAAAAAGGATGCCAATTTTGTTTGGGAGCCACGTCGCACGCCCACGCAATTGTCAGTTAAAGCGGTGCAGTGCCGAATCGCAAAAAGGGGC
Source organism: Lithobates sylvaticus (assembly GCA_028564925.1). Classification (NCBI taxonomy): domain Eukaryota; kingdom Metazoa; phylum Chordata; class Amphibia; order Anura; family Ranidae; genus Lithobates; species Lithobates sylvaticus. The sequence continues at coordinate 263,950,723 of CM053031.1, forward strand.
CTGGTCCTTTGGCTGCCAATTGGTCCGGGGCTGAAGTGGTTAATAAGCATCCTTATATTGATCTGAAAATTATTCAGTTTATTGAAGTAGTTCTGAACACAATCACTAAAATCTCAAATAAGTTTTAAGATGTTAAAGTCATTTCAGAAGTCATTTTTTTAAATCTTCAGCTTTCATTAAAAGAATCCTGGGCGATGAAGGTCCATTTCTAAGCTCTTCCTGTTATAGGGCGACTGGTGATAACTGTCTCCTAATTGTGCACCCCAGTTGTCACCCCATAGTGGAGACTATAAACGGCATTGCTGAAACTCTTGTTACTATCTGGGAGCTGGGCCAAACAATGACATGCAGCTGACAATGTAGTTAGTTATCTTGATCGGTACTCGCCTCTCCGCCGGCTTCCGGCCTTCAGGGAGTTCCGTCAGAGATCCGATGACGTCACAGACATCAACGTCACCGGACTCCTCCCCCCTTCCCCAAGTGCCTCCGTCTGCTAACGAAGGGAAGAGGAGTCTGATGATGTCGAAGTTCTGATTGAATGTAACGCGCACGGGGTAAGAGCTACGCATGACGTCACGCGCTGCTGCCCTACGGAACTAGCACGATTGTCGGCTTTACATGCTGTGTTTTTATCATCTTTATGTGAGTAGTTTGTGTTTGAACACAAAATGTTTATTTTATACTTAAGCGGTGAGCACTTAGATCTTTTCTTTCTACCCATGACCCGGCGTCCTTGCTGAGATCTAAGGAGACGTGAGAGAAGTTTATGGTCCGTGTTAACCCTTTTGATACCCGCCTGCATGACCACCTGTTTGCACAGGGGTCCATGCCATAAGGTGAGAGTGATTAGTTAGACCGGAGGTGGAGGGATTGTCACGCTACTGTGGAAAAAAAATTACTTACGTCAGTGCTACAGTTTGAATTTAAAACGTATTTGTGTGAACTGTGAAGTTAAGTCATGGATTGTGGAAACTAACTAGTGTCGGTTGATTGTATATAGTGTATACCACATTTACCACTGACTAATGCAGAGTTGCAATGCAAGGAGATCAGCTAAAAGTAGTTGGATCTGTATGTGCGTTATAATTAATCGAAATTAGTCGATTAATCAATTAAAAAAGAAATCAATTAATCGAACACGAAAATTGTAATCAGTAACAGCCCTAGTTTAGATGTGATTTATAACAAATAATATATAATAATATCCACAAAAATACACAGAACCCTTACCCTTATAAACCCGTAAGGGAAATAATCAGGATTACCAATCAGGTGTAGGTATTTATGTATTTGCAACATCCCCATTAGGATACATATTGGGTTCTTATGAACACTACCATGATATATCTAATGCATGGAATCTTCTTATAGACAATTGAGTGTTTGGCTCATGTTTTAGGGATCATGGCCTGGCTTCCAGTCTGGCTGCTGGCTATGTTTTTATTTACATTGTTGTAGTATCACTATTACTGTCCAGTGGAACCTTGGATTACGAGCATAATCCGTTCCAGGAGAATGCTTGTAATCCAAAGCACTCGCACATCAAAGCGAGTTTCCCCATAGAAGTCAATGGAAATGAAGATAATTCGTAACACATTGACTTCTATTGTATGCAGTACTGCATGTGGCCAGAGGTGGGGGGCGCCGGAGGGACTCGGAAATACTCGGAGACCGCTCGGAGACGCTCGGATGCACTTGGAAAGTCTCGGAGAGGCTCGTAAACACTCGGGAACTGAGTGTTTCCGAGTGCATCCGAGCGGCTCCTAGTGTCACCGGCGCCCCCACACCTCTGGCCAAATGTGGTACTGCACACCACAGAGGCTTGAATCCTACTAGTTTTGCGAGACACTCGCAAACGGAGTCAGGGTTTCTTTTTAAATAATAGCTTGTATAGCGAAAAACGCTCGTTAACCACGTTACTCGCAATCCGAGGTATTACTGATATACATGTAGCGCCACCCCGTACAAGCCACTTGAATATATTAGGTTCTTTATTCTGCCTCTCAACCCCAAGAACAGCCTAAATCCCTCTGGCTCACCTAGTAAATAATGTTACTGCAGACATAAACTGTAGTAATCTATATATATATATATATATATATATATATATATATATATATTTATAATTCTGTGCTTAGGTGTGAATATGGCTGCTGCCTCCCTTACGTGAAGTTGAGTGCAATATAATTATGAAGAGGTAGGTGGCGCTGCCAAGACACTTAGTAATATAGCACGTTTTCAAAATTGCTTTGGTCAATATATTACTAAGCCTCTTGGCAGAGCCACCTACCTCTTTATAACTATATAAACTGTAGTAAACCAGAAAGTATTTTTACTGACAGACTTTTTATCATCAAGAAAACAGTGATAATATAACCAAGTAGTTAAAAATAGAAAACGCTGATATAAAACTGTATAGCACAAAGACAAATTATAAAATTGGTATAGAACGGCAATTTTATGCATTAAATTGGTGCCACATCCAGTATTTAAGACCAAAGAACAAAAACCCCTAGTGGTGGACTTTTAAGGCACATATGAAATAGAAAAATGTATTGAATATAAAAATGATTTATTGATAGTATAATGTCATCAAAAAACACATATAACATAAGGAGTGCATTTACAGCATAATCACCAGTCTACAGTCTACAATACTTTTGCACCCAAGCGTTTCAGAGTTCACCTAGCTCCTTCCTCAGGGGTGAGTATTTAACAATAAAGATTTGTATTTGGTTGAAGTAATAGATTGACATTCCATAGTACTGTTGTTATGTGGTATACCCCGAAAAAAACACTGGGGCAAAAACAGCCAGTCCTGAAGGTGGCAGTTGAGGAGTCAGCAAATAAATACTGATTAGGATATAAAATAGCTGATCTTGGCTTTAGAACAAAGGGCTTGAAAACAGATCCTGACAGTCCGTCTCGGCATCCAAAAGCAGAGTGCTGCTCTCTGCTGTTGGATGCCGAGATGGACTGTCAGGATCTGTTGCTGACTCCTCAACTGCCACCTTCAGGACTGGCTGTTTTTGCCCCAGTGGTCTTTTTGGGGTATACCCCGCCCATATTGGAGGTTCAAGAGAATCTTGGGCTTTTTTGTTACTAAGCTGCATAAATTTCCACTCTGATTCGGCTTAGATGTTAAACATCTTAGAAAACAACTACACTAGGAGCTTTTGAAGTTGAGAAACTGCCTGGCACTCCTGTCTTATCTCTCGTTGTTTTTAACCACAATACTATGGAATGTCAGTCTAGTACTTCACCCAAATACAAATCTTTCTTGTTAAATACTGACCCCTGAGGAAAGAGCTATGTGTACTCTGAAACGTGTTGGGTGAAAAAGTATTGTAGACTACTGTATGTACTGTATGTACACTGGTTCTTTGCTTGGTGTTGCATAGTATTCAGCAATTGGGTAAGTGCTGCTGGGTTTTAGGTCCACTTTCGTTGTCACCATTGTTTAATATTCTTGGCTTGTTTTTCCCTTCTTTTTTGCACATTTAACCAATTATTATATTCTATACATCATCATTCACCAGTTTCATACTTGCACATATTTGGTCATTGCCAGTCACTTTTTCACATATAGGGTTGCTTACATACTATATACATCATATTACTTTTTCACTTAATATTTTCTTCATTATCATTATACTTATGCAGATTTACTGCGTTTACCTTCTATACATTACCTCCCAACCCAACAATACTCTATTACTATATGCCTACTCAATATATACTCAATATTTGTTTCTACATATTCTTGTCCACTGACCCATACACTAGCACTGTTGTCACATGGAGTCCATTCTCACACCCAGGCACCTTACTACATCACCCGATGATGCCAGTCACGCCGCCTCAGCTCCCGCGGTAGGCTCATGCCTCCGACTCACCATGTGCCGATGCCGTTTGTTGCGCTCACTGCCAGGGTTGGTAAGTGGGCTTGGCCAACTTTTCTAAGTACTACACATATATTTTGTTATATTCCCCTCGATATATAGTGTGGTTTACCATATTCGTATGTTTCACAGGAATCTGTCGCATCTGCTCCTGATGAGTGGAGAAACATCCACGAAACTCGTCAAGCTATATTTGATGCTACAGTGACATTTATTATACCCTGATGATGTCATCAATATTCACTTAGTACATAATGTTTATACCATGCGATTACAGACACAGGTACCGGGTATGCCGTCCTTGGCACTCGCAGGCCATATTACTGCTTTACTTACCATCAATTGTTCATGTATTTATTTTGACTAGTGTGTCTTTACATGTACTTGTATGTATATATATATGAAATTACTTATCACACATTGTTACGTACTTATTACAACATTTTTTTCTACTCCTACCTTCACATTTCAACTGCTTCATTTAAAGTCCCAATCCCCTTTTAATGTATTTCATTCAGGGATGGAGGCGCTAACCCGTGCCTCATTTAAAGTCCCAAGGCTTTTCGTAATTATTTATGTACACTGGTGATTACGCTGTAAATACGTTCCTTATGTTATATGTGTTTTTTATGAAATTATACTATCAATAAATCATTTTTATATTCAATACATTTTTCTATTTCATACGTGCCTTAAAAGTCCACCACTAGGGGTTTTTGTTCTTTGATGCAAATTATAAATAGCACAATTCAACCAACTTAAATGGCTGAAATATGCGCTCAGGCATGAAGGGAAATAGGGATGACTTGTTGCAGGTCAGTCTATTTCCCTAAAACCCTGGATTCACAGGCCCAGAATGTAAATGCATGATACCACATGCAACAGTATGTAATATCAACTTTATGCTTAATGTTAGAGTATAAGTGTGGTCACTGAGTCACTGCTAAGTGAAGAAGAAATGTGGAAGTCCTCACAGTGGAGATGTCCGGTATATTCAGCTAGCTCTTTGAAAGGGGCCCAATATGTACTAGCAAGTATACTAAATGTAATATTGCAACAGGGTGAAACAACTGCACAAAAACGAGGCTCCTCACAGGGATTGACACGGTGAATGAAACAATTTTGTCTGTATGCAGTGTCCTCTTTACAAGGGGGTAGGCACAATATGGGCTACTGCCCGCTCACCACTCCTGCAACACCAAGGTCCCAGATGAAAGATGTCCTGGAGCAAGGTTGCAGGTTGGTTATGGAAATTATGTGAGAAGCATATTTTTATACTACTTTTGTGAGTACAATATATTTATGTTAACCAATGAAAGATTATTTGAGGATCTTTCGAGGTGCTCTCATCACCCTGACTCTTTATACCCTCTGGTAACTGCAAAGACTCCACTCTTCTCTTGAACTTAAACACTTGTACATGGGCACTTTGACTAAGGCACTACTACAAAAAAGTAAGTACAGACGTTATTTTTTTTTTTTTTTTTTTTTTTTTTTTTTTTTTTCCCTTATCTAGCAGTATTTTATTATTACTGTTATTATTATTAATATTATTATTTTTTTTTTTTAATCATTAAAGTTTTTATTGAGTATTTCATAAAACATAAATAAATACAGGGTACAAGGAAAAGGAAATCAAAAAAAAAGTAACATACAAGGATATGCACAATAATATCTGATTCATCAATAGTAAGGATAACATTCCAACATATACTAAAGATAATTTATGTAATAGCTATAGGCCAAATAGACCATTGTGAATCAAACCGTGAACATTTCATGTTATTAATGGCTAATAAACGCTCAAAAGAATGATTTCTACTCACAGCCGAGGTGACATCAGACAAATTCACAGCAACAGAGGATTTCCAGTTGCAAAGAATCAGCAGCCGTGTTTCCAACAAAATATGGGTTATTACTGGTCTGAAATTTTTATCAAATTTGTCAATGTTTAAGTGAAGGATACCTAAAGCAGGATCTGGAGAGGTCAATACACCAGTAATAGAGGATATTAATCGGAATATACTGTTCCATAAACTTTTAATTGTAGGACAATGCCAAAGCATATGCATTAGATTTCCTATTTGTCCACAACCCCTCCAACAATGTGGTGATGTACCCGGAAAAAAGGATGCTACTCTATACGGAGTGTAGTGCCATCTGTTAGTTAATTTAATGGTCAATTCCCAGTGTTTAGCACAGTGAGAGGCCGTGTGTATTTCCGAAAAGGCTTGTCGCCATTGGAATTCTGAAAATTCCGAATCTATATCGTCTTCCCACTTTAGCATGGCTGAAGTTTTAACAAATGTAGTTTTGTTCCCAAAGATGTTATAAAAATACGTTATACCTTTTGCATCACGTTTTTCCGTAAAATAGAATTGCCAAAGTTTAAATGGAATTCTAATCAACGGAATCGGTTTTGACTCAAAAAATTGTATTATGTTATAGCATTTAAGAATCTCCTCTTCATTAAGGTTATATTGCATCAATAAAGTTTCTCTGGACTTAAGTTGACCGTCATTATATAATTCTGATGTTGTAGTAATTCCTTTATTGACCAATTCATCGACTGTAAGTGATGGAAGGTATCTCTCAAGTATATATAGAGGCACATCATAGGGAACATCATTGTTTACACTCTGAGCGCTATCTATGATATGCCTCCATGCTTTCAAAGAAATGTTAATAGTGGGGGCTAAAGGTTTTAAATCCCATTTAAGCCAACTATCTGTAAGTAAAAAAGTAGAAGCTTCTTGCAAGGGTACTATTGAATTCTCCATAGACACCCACGAAGGTGCATTGACAGTCTGGAACCAGTGTTTGATTTGGTCTAATCGAACAGCCCAGTAATAATCATGTATATCTACCAAGCCAGCCCCACCAATTTTTTTGTGAGAGGTAAGGTTGCACCTGGAACACCTAGCTTTTTTGCCATTCCATATATATTTTCTTCCCATGTTAGCTAATTTGGAGAGAAAATGTTGAGGAATATGGATCGGTAAAGATCGAAAAATATACAGAATTTGAGGCAAAATCAACATTTTGTATGCCGCCATCCTTCCATACCAGGACACCTCTTTCATCGAAAAAGATTTCAGTTGAGCTTCCAGTTTGGCAATAAGTGGAATCATATTAGCTCTTGCAAGGTCAGAAATCTTGGGCTTCAGGATAATCCCCAGATAAGGCACACCACTGTTACTCCACGTATATGGAAACCAAGCCTGAAGATCAATTTTCTGTTTGGACTTAATATTTATATCAAGTATCAAAGATTTGGAGAAATTTATTTTATAATAAGAAATTTTACCAAACGCCTGAAGAACAGTATGAGCTCCAGGTAAAGAAGTAAGTGGGTCAGTCATTAATAGTATAATATCATCCGCAAAAAGATTAATAGTATGTTCCTGTGTGCCAAACCGGAAGCCTCTGATAGAAGGGTGTGTCCTAATTTTTTCAGCCAAAGGTTCAATCATTATATTAAAAATGGAAGGAGACAGAGGGCAACCCTGTCTAGTTCCATTGCCAATACTAAACATATTAGATAAAGTGTTATTCGTGTACACCTGAGCTGTAGGGCAGGAATAGAGCGCCATAATAGCTTGCAAAATACGTCCTTGAAAACCAAATTTTTCTAAGGTCATGCGCATGTACCTCCAGTGGACCCTATCGAACGCCTTCTCTGCGTCAATGGATAACAGCAGAGAAGGCGTTCTATGCAATTTAGCATAGTGTAAAATATTCACAATTCGTCTAGTTGCATCAGAAGTTTGTCTCCCCTTCACGAATCCCATCTGGTCGTTTTTAATAAGAGAAGGAATGATATGTGATAGGCGAATAGCCAATGATTTGGCATATACCTTAGTGTCACAATTCAAGAGGGATATCGGTCTAAAGTTGGCCGGAGTATCTGGGTCTTTACCAGGTTTAGGTAATGTAATAATGAAGGCTTTTAGCATATCAGGGGGGAAGCTGGCAGATTCAGCAGCTGTATTAAAAGAATTAACCAGATGAGGCGATATAATGTGTTTGAATGTTTTGAGATATTCATTAGAAAACCCGTCAGGGCCTGGGGATTTACCAATTGGAAGTGAATCGATGGTTTTTTCAATTTCTCGGATCGTGAATGGTGCATTTAAAGTTTCTAGGTTTTGTGTAGAAAGACATGGTAATTGTATATTGTGCAGGAATGACTGGATAGCTTCTTCTGTTGGTTGGTGTGTATGCGGATCATCTTTCAGATTGTAAAGGGAACTATAGTATTCTGCAAATTGATTAGCTATTTCTTTTGGGTGAATAATTTTATGAGATAGGGTAGCATGTCTAAGAAAAGCGATCCGTGTTTTGGCATTTGCAGCTTTTAACCTATTGGCAAGGTGTCTACCAGGTTTGTTAGCATTATTATAGTGATTTAATTTTAAACGTCTAATGTGTTTATCAAACTGTTGGGAAAGAAGTGTTCTAAGTTGTTCTCTTAGAGAGGTCAGTTTATCCGATATTAATGTGGTAGATGACAGTTTATTCTGAGATTCAAAGTTTTTAATATCAGCAAGAATATTAGAAAGTTGTTGAGATCTTTGTTTCTTTAATCTGGCGCCCATTTGTATGAATATTCCCCGCATATATGCTTTATGGGAGTTCCATAAAATATGGGGGTCAGTAACTGAACCAAAATTGTCTTGGAAAAAATTTGTAAGGTGTTGTGACAATATTTTACTTGAGGAAGATTCCTGAATCAGCCTATTATTACAACGCCAAATGGGAGGTGAAGAGGAGACACCCCTCTCTACTATACGTATCGATATTGCTGCGTGGTCAGACCACGTAATGTCATGTATAGTAGCCACATCAATATCTTGCAATAACATTCTATCAGTGAGAAACATATCAATACGAGAGTAGGATTTGTGTCTGTTAGAGAAAAAAGTGAAATCTCGTTCATTCGCATGGAGACACCTCCAGGCATCAAATAATTCTTCATTGTGTAGAACCTCTTGAAGCGCTGGTGACTGGTTCGATTTTACTGAAGATGTGTCCACTTTGGGATCCGAGGTAATATTGAAATCTCCACAGATAAGTACTCTGCCATACTTTAAAGAATCAATCTTGCGTAAAACTTTTTTAAAGAAGCGCAGTTGATGCCTATTTGGGGCGTATAGGGTAACTAGAGTAAATGGTTGAGAATTAATGTCACCTGTTAAAATAATAAACCTGCCCTCAGTGTCTATGAAGGAGTCCTTTTGTTGAAATGAAAGAGTGTTCTTAATCGCTAAGAGGACACCACCAGCTTTTTTCCTTGGGTTGCAAGCCAAATAGATATGTGGATAATCTTTGTGAGAACATTGTGGATTTTTGTCAGTTTGAAAGTGCGTTTCTTGAACACAAAGGATATCAGCTCTATGGTTGTAGGCCTCCTTCCATAGATAGAAACGCTTGGTTGGATGATTAAGTCCATGTGCATTAATAGACAAACAGGATATCGTCATGGATCAATCATGAAAAAATTGTGTGGTGCTGAGATGGAAAAAATAAAAATACAACTCACTGCGATCAAGAAGGCACTGTGTAGTTTGTATAGAGCATCCCATGGAAAAGGCATCCAGTTGATGAGGTAGTTCGGATCGTGCATATCAAAGAAAAAAAAAAAACTTAAAAGGGAAAAAAGAAAAAATATTAAGACACATATGTAAAACATAAGAAATGGATCTATAAACTGATCCAAGAGCAGTTATAACTGCTGATGGTAGTTAGGGGGGAAGAGAAGAGATTTTATAAACTCTCCCTTAGAAGTACAGACGTTATTGATCCACAGCTATTTTGCAGGAAGTTCCTCTTCATTCTCTCACTTTCCTCAGCCTTCCTTCTATTCATTCCCCTCTCCCCACCCTCCAACATGCTCACACTAATCTTTGTTATAACGTCCTCTCTCCTCAAACTCTCATTTCTTTATCCCCCCCACTCCATCCCCCAACCTGTACATATCTCCCTCTCTTCTGCCCACTCAATATTACTCCACTTACCACCTCCTGATCATTCTAATCCCACACAGTATAACCACTTCCATTCCACCCTAGCATCTACCCTCCTATAAATCCTACTCCCGCCTTGCCACCCTCACCCTCCTACTACTCCTAATGTCTGGGGACATCTCACCAAACCCAGACCCTCCCACACCCAATTCCCAATGCCAAAATTGGCCATCTACCTCTTAGACATGTGCGATTCGTTTCGTACGAATTCGTAATTCGTACGAATTTTTCGAAATTCGTACGAATTTACGAATCTGTAGTACGAATTTTTTTTTTTTACGAATTCCGTACGGAATACGAAATTCGGACGAATCGTAATTTTTTTTACGAATCGTTAGTAAAGTTACGAATCGTTACGAATCGTTACGAATCGTTAACGCGGCTAATGAATTGTTGGTTCTCATAACACAGAGAACAATTCGAATCCAACTACAAATATCGAATTTCAATTTCAAGTTACGAATCGTTACGAATCGTTATGAATAGTTACGAATCGTTACGAATCGTTATGAATAGTTACGAATCGTTAGTAAATCCAACTACCAATATCGAATTTCAACTAATTTGAACGAAATTATTATAGCAGATATAACGAATGAATTCGAATGACAAAGTGTCATTTTTGCAGAAAAAAAAAAAGCGTAGGGGTCCCCCCAAATTCAATAACCAGGCCCTTCAGGTCTGGTATGGATATTAAGGGGGACCCCAGCCAAAAAAAAATAAAAAAAATGGCGTGGGGTCCCCCCCAAATATCCATACCAGACCCTTCAGGTCTGGGATGGATTTTAAGGGGAACCCCGGCCAAAAAAAAAATGGCGTGGGGTCCCCCTCAAAATCCATACCAGACCCTTTATCCGAGCACGCAACCTGGCAGGCCGCAGGAAAGGAGGGGGGGACGAGAGCGGCCCCCCCTCCCGCCTGAACCGTACCAGGCCACATGCCCTCAACATTGGGAGGGTGCTTTGGGGTCCCCCCCAAAGCACCTTGTCCCCATGTTGATGAGGACAAGGGCCTCATCCCCACAACCCTGGCCGGTGGTTGTGGGGGTCTGCGGGCGGGGGGCTTATCGGAATCTGGAAGCCCCCTTTAACAAGGGGACCCCCAGATCCCGGCCCCCCCCCTGTGTGAAATGGTAAGGGGGTACAAAAGTACCCCTACCATTTCACCAAAAAAGTGGCAAAAATGGTAAAAATGACAGGAGACAGTCTTTGACAATTCCTTTATTAAAATCTTCTTTCTTCTGGTCTTCCTTTCTTCATCTTCTCCTTCCGTCATCTTCTCCTTCCGTCATCTTCTCCTTCCGTCATCTTCTTCCATCTTCTTCTTCCTTCGATTCGCTTCTTCTTCCTCCGGTCTTCTCGTCCTTCTCGTCCGGCGTCGTCCTTCTCGTCCGGCATCGTCGTCTCTTCTCGCAGGCCGCTCCTCGCAATGGGAGGCTCCCGCTCTGTGAGGCTCCGCTCCGGGTGACAGGACTTTTATAACGGAGGGCACCTGGTGACCCCGCCCCCTCTGACGCACGGGGACGTCATGTGGAATTCCCTATGGCTTTCCCCATGACGTCAGAGGGGGGGCGGGGTCACCGGGTGCCTTCGTTATACAAGACCTGTCACCCGGAGCGAAGCCTCACAGAGCGGGAGCCTCCCATTGCGAGGAGCGGCCTGCGAGAAGAGACGACGATGCCGGACGAGAAGGACGACGCCGGACGAGAAGGACGAGAAGACCGGAGGAAGAAGAAGCGAATCGAAGGAAGAAGAAGATGGAAGAAGATGACGGAAGGAGAAGATGAAGAAAGGAAGAGCAGAAGAAAGAAGAAAGAAGATTTTAATAAAGGAATTGTCAAAGACCGTCTCCTGTCATTTTTACAATTTTTGACGCTTTTTTGGTGAAATGGTAGGCCCTTACCATTTCACACAGGGGGGGGGCCGGGATCTGGGGGTCCCCTTGTTAAAGGGGGCTTCCAGATTCCGATAAGCCCCCCGCCCGCAGACCCCCACAACCACCGGCCAGGGTTGTGGGGATGAGGCCCTTGTCCTCATCAACATGGGGACAAGGTGCTTTGGGGGGGACCCCAAAGCACCCTCCCAATGTTGAGGGCATGTGGCCTGGTACGGTTCAGGCGGGAGGGGGGGCCGCTCTCGTCCCCCCCTCCTTTCCTGCGGCCTGCCAGGTTGCGTGCTCGGATAAAGGGTCTGGTATGGATTTTATGGGGGACCCCACGCCATTTTTTTGGGCTAGGGTTCCCCTTAAAATCCATCCCAGACCTCAAGGGTCTGGTATGGATTTTGAGGGGGACCCTACGCCATTTTTTTTTTTTTTTTGGCTGGGGTCCCCCTTAATATCCATCCCAGACCTGAAGGGCCTGGTTATTGAATTTGGGGGACCCCTACACATTTTTTTATCAATGACTTCAATGAATGACAGTTCTCTGTATTACGGATCCAACAATTCATTTGCCGGTAAATAGCTGCGATTGATTTTAAATAGCTTTTTTTTTCCTGCAAAAATGACACATTGTACAGAGACAGTTCTCTATATTAGATATACTGAATCTCGAAGCATTCGAAGCATTCGTTATATCCGCTATTATAATTTCTTTCATATTAGTTGAAATTACATATTTGTTAGTTACAATACAACATTCGAATTGTTCTCTGTATTACGGGAATCGGCAATTAGCCGCGAGTGATTTTAAATGTCTTTTTTTCCTGCAAAAATGACACATTGTACAGAGAGAGTTCTAAACACAGGAAACCTGCGCCCTTCTATATACTATATACTATATAGTATGTCTATGAAGGGGGGTCATGTTTCCCGTGTTTAGAACTCTCTCTGTACAATGTGTCATTTTTGCAGGAAAAAAAGACATTTAAAATCACTCGCGGCTAATTGCCGATTCCCGTAATACAGAGAACAATTCGAATACAACTACTAACAAATATGTAATTTCAACTAATATGAAAGAAATTATAATAGCGGATATAACGAATGCTTCGAATGATTCGAGATTCAGTATATCTAATATAGAGAACTGTCCCTGCACAGTGCCATTTTTGCAGGAAAAAAAAACTATTTAAAATCACGAGTCGCGGCTATTTGCCGGCAAATGAATTGTTGGATCCGTAATACAGAGAACTGTCATTCATTGAAGTCATTGATAAAAAAATGTGTAGGGGTCCCCCAAATTCAATAACCAGGCCCTTCAGGTCTGGGATGGATATTAAGGGGGACCCCCAGCCAAAAAAAAAAAAAATGGCGTAGGGTCCCCCTCAAAATCCATACCAGACCCTTGAGGTCTGGGATGGATTTTAAGGGGAACCCTAGCCCAAAAAAAATGGCGTGGGGTCCCCCATAAAATCCATACCAGACCCTTATCCGAGCACGCAACCTGGCAGGCCGCAGGAAAGGAGGGGGGGACGAGAGCGGCCCCCCCTCCCGCCTGAACCGTACCAGGCCACATGCCCTCAACATTGGGAGGATGCTTTGGGGTCCCCCCCAAAGCACCTTGTCCCCATGTTGATGAGGACAAGGGCCTCATCCCCACAACCGTGCCCGGTGGTTGTGGGGGTCTGCGGGCGGGGGGCTTATCGGAATCTGGAAGCCCCCTTTAACAAGGGGACCCCCAGATCCCGGCCCCCCCCCTGTGTGAAATGGTAAGGGGGTACACCCCTACCATTTCACCAAAAAAGTGTCAAAAATTGTAAAAATGACAGGAGACGGTCTTTGACAATTCCTTTATTAAAATCTTCTTTCTTCTGGTCTTCCTTTCTTCATCTTCTCCTTCCGTCATCTTCTTCCATCTTCTTCTTCCTTCGATTCGCTTCTTCTTCCTCCGGTCTTCTCGTCCTTCTCGTCCGGCGTCGTCCTTCTCGTCCGGCATCGTCGTCTCTTCTCGCAGGCCGCTCCTCGCAATGGGAGGCTCCCGCTCTGTGAGGCTCCGCTCCGGGTGACAGGTCTTGTATAACGAAGGCACCCGGTGACCCCGCCCCCCCTCTGACGTCATGGGGAAAGCCATAGGGAATTCCACATGACGTCCCCGTGCGTCAGAGGGGGCGGGGTCACCAGGTGCCTTCGTTATAAAAGACCTGTCACCCGGAGCGAAGCCTCACAGAGCGGGAGCCTCCCATTGCGAGGAGCGGCCTGCGAGAAGAGACGACGATGCCGGACGAGAAGGACGACGCCGGACGAGAAGGACGAGAAGACCGGAGGAAGAAGAAGCGAATCGAAGGAAGAAGAAGATGGAAGAAGATGACGGAAGGAGAAGATGACGGAAGGAGAAGATGACGGAAGGAGAAGATGAAGAAAGGAAGACCAGAAGAAAGAAGATTTTAATAAAGGAATTGTCAAAGACTGTCTCCTGTCATTTTTACCATTTTTGCCACTTTTTTGGTGAAATGGTAGGGGTACTTTTGTACCCCCTTACCATTTCACACAGGGGGGGGGCCGGGATCTGGGGGTCCCCTTGTTAAAGGGGGCTTCCAGATTCCGATAAGCCCCCCGCCCGCAGACCCCCACAACCACCGGCCAGGGTTGTGGGGATGAGGCCCTTGTCCTCATCAACATGGGGACAAGGTGCTTTGGGGGGGACCCCAAAGCACCCTCCCAATGTTGAGGGCATGTGGCCTGGTACGGTTCAGGCGGGAGGGGGGGCCGCTCTCGTCCCCCCCTCCTTTCCTGCGGCCTGCCAGGTTGCGTGCTCGGATAAAGGGTCTGGTATGGATTTTGAGGGGGACCCCACGCCATTTTTTTTTTTTTTTTGGCCGGGGTTCCCCTTAAAATCCATCCCAGACCTGAAGGGTCTGGTATGGATATTTGGGGGGGACCCCACGCCATTTTTTTTATTTTTTTTTGGCTGGGGTCCCCCTTAATATCCATACCAGACCTGAAGGGCCTGGTTATTGAATTTGGGGGGACCCCTACGCTTTTTTTTTTTCTGCAAAAATGACACTTTGTCATTCGAATTCATTCGTTATATCTGCTATAATAATTTCGTTCAAATTAGTTGAAATTCGATATTGGTAGTTGGATTTACTAACGATTCGTAACTATTCATAACGATTCGTAACGATTCGTAACTATTCGTAACGATTCGTAACTTGAAATTGAAATTCGATATTTGTAGTTGGATTCGAATTGTTCTCTGTGTTATGAGAACCAACAATTCATTAGCCGCGTTAACGATTCGTAACGATTCGTAACGATTCGTAACTTTACTAACGATTCGTAAAAAAAATTACGATTCGTCCGAATTTCGTATTTCGTACGAATTCGAACGGAATTTCGTACACGAATTACGAATTACGAATTTTTTTATATACGAAACGGGACGAAACGAAACGAAACGAATTTTTTGGCAGTTCCCATGTCTACTACCTCTTACAACAGTAGTCATAACTTCAACCTTCTCATCCCAATTCCCTTGATTTCACAAGTCGGCCCCACTCTTTCATGTGCCCTCTTGAATGCCCGCTTAGTCTTCAACAAACTAGCTTCTTTCTTCTCCAAATTCTTTAATCTATTTGCTATAACCGAAACCTGGCTTGAGGAATTCAACACTACTTCTCCAGCTGCACTGTCCCACAATGGCCTCCTCTGGACTCACTCCACCAGACCCACTGGACAAAAAAGAGGTGGTGTCAGACTCCTCCTCTCCTCACAATGCACCTTCCAGGTACTTCCCACACCTCCCTCTCTTTCCCCCTGCTCTTTCGAAATGCACTGCATTCATCTTTTCGCTCCAGCTTGTCTGAGGGTCGCAGTCATTTATCGGCCTCCTGGACCAGTGTCCCGCTTTCTGGATGACTTCTCTGCATGGCTACCCTACTTTCTCTCATCTGAAGTGCCTTCCATCATCCTAGGTGACTTTAACATTCCAATCAATGTTAATACTGCTACCACTTCCAAACTACTCAACCTAACCTCCTCTTTTAACCTAACACAATGGACACAAACCACCACTCACTCCAACGGCAACACTCTCGACCTCGTATTCTCCCATCGCTGCACTCCCTGCAATCTCTCAAACACACCCTTTCCTCTCTCTGATCACAACCTTATCCGTTTCACACTCTCCTTGTCTCCTACATCCCATGCTGCCAACCCACAAACTACTACCCGCAGAAACCTTCGCAACCTTAACTCTTCCCTTCTTCACTCTGCTACTGATGGCCTTTATGACAAAATCCCACCCCTGTCCTGCCCAGACCTAACCACTTCCATCTACAACACCACATTGTCATCCTCCCTAGACATACTTGCTCCTCTTTCTACATGCAGAACCAGGCCCCATTTGCCACAACCCTGGCAAACAGACGACACCAGAAGTCTCAAGAGACGCAGCCGTGCTCTTGAGCGGGCATGGCGTAAATCCCTGCAAGACTTTACCCGCTACAAATCTGCCCTTTTCAAATACAACTCCACACTGCTAAACAAACAAACCTATTACAACACTCCCATCAAAACCCTCTCATCCAAACCTCATCAACTCTTTTCTACCCTTAGTTTCTTACCTCACCCCCCACTGCCCCCACCCACCAACTTGCTTACCGCTCAACAGATTGCCAACCATTTCAAAAGCAAAATCGATACAATTCGCAAGGAGATATCTAGCATTCAAATTCCTCCCCTACCCAACACATCAGGTCCAACACCACACTCAATACTCTCCTCCTTTTGCCCAGTTACCACCAGTGTTGTAAGTAACGCGATTAAAGTAAACGGCGTTACGTAACGCCGTTACTTTAAAGGGTAACGAGTAATCTAACTGATTACTCTTCCCCTTGCGGTAACGCCGTTCCCATTACTGGGGCGGCGTTACCGCAATTACTCGCCGCGATCCGAGGAGCCGTCCGCGGCCTCGGCCTTAGGAATTGGCCTAGCTCCGGAGCGGCGGCCATCTTGGTGTACCAAGATGGCCGCGGCTCCGGCCTAGCTCCGGAGCGGCGGCCATCTTGGTGCACCCGTCGGCCGTTTACAATGTGATTGCTCCGCCAAATGACGGAGCGATCACTTGTAAACAAACCGGCGTCAAGATGACGCCGGTTCCTCTCTCCCCTCTGTGTACAGATCTGTACAGTGGAGGGGAGAGATCGGATGCCAGCACATACCCTGCCAATACTCTGCAATACCAGCCAATACCCTGACAACACCCTGCAATACCCAGGTAATACTCTGCAATACTCTGCCAATACCCTGCCAATACTCTGCCAATACTCTGCCAATACTCTGCACTCTGCCAATACTCTGCAACACCCTGCCAATACTCTGCAACACCCTACCATACCCAGCCATACCCAGCCATACTCTGCCATACTCTGCAATACCCCGCAATACCCCGTAATACCCATCCATACTCTGCCATACCCAGCCATACTCTGCAATACCCAGCAATACCCCGTAATACCCATCCATACTCTGCCATACCCAGCCATACTCTGCAATACCCCGTAATACCTAGCTATACTCTGCCATACCCAGCCATACTCTGCAATACCCTGTAATACCCAGCCATACTCTGCAATACTCTGTAATACCCAGCCATACTCTGCAATACTCGGTAATACCCAGCCATACTCTGCAATACTCGGTAATACCCAGCCATACTCTGCAATACTCGGTAATACCCAGCCATACTCTGCAATACTCGGTAATATCCAGCCATACTCTGCAATACTCTGCGATACCCAGCCAATACTCTGCGATACCCTGCCAATACTCTGCAACACCCTGCCAATACTCTGCAACACCCTGCCAATACTCTGCGATACCCAGCCAATACTCTGCAACACCCTGCCAATACTCTGCCATACCCAGCCATACTCTGCAATACTCGGTAATACCCAGCCATACTCTGCAATACACGGTAATACCCAGCCATACTCGGCGATACCCAGCCGTACCCAGCCATGCTCAGCCGTACCCAGCCATACTCAGTCAATATTACAGTTGAGGAGATGACGTGGATATTACAGTGGGTGAGATTATGGATATTACAGTGGGGGCTTTATGGTGGTGGAATTTTTACAGGTTTTTGCAAATTCAATTATTATTTGCTGATCCGAAAAATGATCCGATCCGTGACTCTGATCCAAGCAACGATCCGATCCGTGAGTTTGGGGGGGACACATGTACAGAGGGGGAACAGATATATATGTGTGGGGGGGGACAGACGTGTAGTGGGGTACAGAGGGGGAACAGATATACGTGTGTGGGGGGGACAGATGTGTAGTGGGGTACAGAGGGGAAACAGATATGTGTTGGGGGGGAACAGACGTGCAGGGGGGTACAGAGGGGAAATAGACGTGCAGGGGGAACGCGCCCCTTGCTTACAGTAATACTAGACCCGCCCCTAAGAATATATAAAAAAAAAAAATCACAGTTACTTTTCGGAGTAACTAATTACTTTTCCAATGTAGTAACTGAGTTACTAACTCAATTACTTTTTTGGGAGAAGTAATTTGTAATGTAACTAATTACTTTTTTAAAGTAAGATGACCAACACTGGTTACCACAGATGAAGTTGATAAACTTCTCTCCATGGCCCACCTCACTACCTGTCCCCTGGACCCTGTCCCCTCTCAATTACTGTGACCACGTTCCCACTCTGTCCTAAATTCCCTAACCCACATCTTCAACTAATCCCTCTCATCCGGCACTTTTCCTTTCCTGCTCAAACATGCACTGGTTATCCCCATACTTAAAAAACCCTCACTAGACCCCACCTGTTTGAATAACGTAAGACCCATCTCCCTGCTCCCCTTTGCCTCCAAGCTCATCGAACGCCTTGTCCAAGAACGAATGAGTCGCTACCTCATGGACAATAACCTTCTTGATCCCCTACAGTCTGGCTTCCACCCACAACATTCTACTGAAACTGTCCTACTAAAACTCACCAATGACCTACTAACTGCTAAAACCAATGGGCACTACTCCATACTCATACTTTTAGACCTCTCTGCTGCCAATGACACAGTTGACCACCTGCTCCTCCTCAGGAAATTACACTCCCTTGGCCTCCGTGATTCTGCTTTATCCTCGTTCTCCTACTACCTATCTCAGCGCACTTTCAGTGTAATTTACAACTCCATCTCCTCCACTTCCCTTCCTCTTTCTGTTGGGGTATCCCAAGGCTCCGTCCTTGGGCCTCTCCTATTCTCACTCTATACCTTTTCCCTGGGCCAGTTGATAACCTCCCATGGCTTCCAATACCACCTCTATGCCGACAACACCCAGATCTCTCTCCACTCCTCAACTCACCCCCTCAATCTCCTCACGGATCTCAAACTTACTGAATGACATATCGATATGGATGTCACACCACCTCCTCAAACTCAATCTTTCTAAAACTGAGCTTGTTATATTTCCTCCTTTACGTGACTTCAACATTAATATCAACAGCACAACCATTGGTCCCTCCACACATGCCAGGGTCCTGGGTGGAATCCTTGACTCTGACCTCTCCTTCAGCCCCCATATCCAATCACTGGCTAAATCCTGCCACCTCCGCAATATCTCCAGAATTCTACCCTTCCTTACTAATGACACTTATTCACTCCTTGATTATTTCCTGCCTTGACTACTGCAACTCTCTCCTTAATGGCCTACCCTTAAGCAGGCTATCCCCCATTCAGTCTATTATGAATTCTGCTGCTAGACTAATACACCTCACTAACCGAGCCATGACTGCTGCTCCTCTCTACCAATCCCTTCACTGGCTTCCCCTACCCCACCGTGTAAAATTCAAAATGCTAACCATAACATACAAAGTCATTCACAACATCACCCCCAACTACATCACCAACCTCATCTGCAGATATTGCCCAAATTGTCCCCTCCGCTCCTCCCAGGACCTCCTGCTCTCTAGCTCCCTCGTTACGTATGTATGTATATGTATGTATGTGTGTGTGTGTGTGTGTGTGTGTGTGTGTGTGTGAGTGTATGTATGTGTGTGTGTATATATATATATATATATTTTTATTTTGTTGTTTATATTACATGTATAACATTTAGATCAAGATTTTGCAATTTTATTAGATTAGGTTGGTACGCTCTTTTTTTCCTTTATGCTTTTAAAGCTCATTGAACCCTCAAAAACACCTTAACCACTTGCCGACCAGCCGCAGCAGAATGGCACGGTTGGGCTAAACGACATCACTTTACGTCGCTTCACCTTTTGGCCACTAGGGGCGTGTGCCCAGAGCCAATACAAGTGCCCAGCGCAAAAAAATAAAGACCGCAGAGGCAATCAAATACCACCAAACTGGAAGCTCTATTTGTGGGAAAACAAGGAAGTCAATTTTGTTTGGGAACAACGTCTCATGACCGCGCAATTGTCAGTTAAAGCGGCGTAGTGCCGTATCGCAAAAAATGGCCTGGTCATTGAGCAGCCAAATCTTCCGGGGCTCAAGTGGCTAAAGTGAATCTAATCCCAAGAAGAAAATATATCATATATTCAAGCTTACTAGTTCTTATGCCGTGTACACACGATCGGAATTCTCGTCGGAAAAAGCTCTGACGGTTTTTGGAATTCCGTTCAAACTGTCTTGCCTACACACGGTCACACCAAATTCCGACCGTCAAGAACGCGGTGATGCACAACACTACAACGAGCCGAGTTCAATGCTTCCGAGCATGCATCAAATTGTTTTCCAGCATGCGTAGGAATTTTGCGTGTCAGAATTGCTACAGATGATCGGAATTTCCGATAGAAACCTTTTCCGTCGGAAAAATTGAGAACATGCTCTCAATTTTTTGCTGTCGGAAATTCGGCCAGCAAAATTCTGATGGAGCCTACACACGGTCGCATTTTCCAATGAAAAGCTCTCATCGGTCTTTTTCTGGCCGGAATTCCGATCGTGTGTACGCGGCATTAGATGCGGTGGTTGCAATAGTTTTCTTTTTTTTTACCTTTTTTTTACCGTAATGCTCACCTGGAGATCCTGCCAGTAACACACTTCCTGTCCCAGGGTGACAATGCTCGCTCATTGAACTCGCTCACCCTAGGACAGGAAGGGTGTTAGGACTACAGAGGTGTTCTAGTCCAAACACACTTCCTGATAACATTATTTGAGATACCATTGTAGAATGCAGAGGACAGTGCTGGATGTCTGACAAATTTAACAGGTATTCTTTTGGTCTTATCAAATAGATATATCCAAAAACTTTCAATGTCATATTTACCAGACCGATAGGAAGCAAATAAGATAAGTTCATTGTTTACATTTTATCTTCTTTTATGACTGATGCAGTTTTCTGAGTGGCAAAACTTTGCCTGTAATGTTCTCATTTTCACCAAAATTATGAAACGGGAAAATTCTCACTTTCACTCATCCATAATTAGGACCAGTAAAAGTAGACAATGTTCTATGTAATCCCAACAGAATGGCGATGTTGGGTGGCAAATGTTGTGTGTCTACATGGTCCAGTAATGGAAACGGGTGCTGTTTGTATGGAACCCTCTTGGTAATATTTAGACCTGCCTTTTTTTAACCTTTTTACCCCAGAGGAACCCTGGAAATAATTTTCAAGTCTTGTGGAACCCTTGCTAAAATCAACACATTGGCAGTCAATGGTAAAATTGCCAATGGTGGCCAGTGGGAAGAATGAAGCCTGCTAAATTATTATTGATGTCATGCAGCTGGCTCTGTCAAGTGGCATTAGAGCTGGAACTATACAGGCAACATAAAATGGGATATCAGTTATCCACAGCTCTCGGGAACCCCTGGAAACCCTAGTGGGGTCCATGGACCTATGGTTGAGAATGGCTAATTTAGTCTAATTGCATTCTGTTGTAGAACTGCAGCCAAAGTCATCACAACATTTTGAGCTTTACAACGTGTGTGGTGCGATCATAAGTTAGTTTGTTATCATGCCATAAACATTTACTTCCTTATATATTTTTTTTTTATGACAGCATGGATAATAAAATTCAGGAGAGTATCATAAACTTTATCACTTTACTTTACTGTTTTTGGGTTGGGTTGAAATGTGAAGTCTGCCCTTTGTTTGCATTTGTGTAGAGCAGGAGTAGGCAACTTTGTAGAGGAGAAGATTTACTGTACCTGAACAACATGGAAGAGATCAAATACCACTGGGCTGCAGTGTGCTTTTTAAGGCCATATTAAAAATGAAAAAAGGTTTAAAAGGTTCAGGAGGCAGTAGTAAGTGTCAGCATTCAGAGGTCAGTAGGAACTAAGGCGAAATTTGGGGGTTAGTAGTAAATAACATCTGGGTCAGTAGTACTAGTAAGTAACAAAGAGTGCAGGGGTTAGTCATATGGAATACAAGGGTCAATGGTCAGCAGTATAGAGTGTTGTAGTCAAGAGTAAGCAACGCAGAGTTCAAAGGTTAGTAGTATGTAATACAGGGTGAAGAGGTCAGTGGTACGTAACACAAAGTTTTATATATATATATATATATATATATATATATATATATATATATATATATATATATATATATATATATATATAAAATATAGGGGTGAGGTGTTGTATATAATATCACACAGGCATCATCTCTAAAACAACATATTAAAGGACAAGCACTTTAAATATGCCTGACCACAAAGTTATGCATAAAATTTATCTTTATTATCACAATTTTGTTATGCAAGATTAAAATCGATAAAACCATAGAACAGCCATATTTCATGGCTTGCAAACTCAGAGGTCATAATAACAATCAATTATGACAAATGCTCATACAAGTTGGAAATAAGAGTGATGTCCAAGGGTCAATGCGTTTCGCGGAATCGTCGGCTTCTTCAGGACCTTTGACTCAAAATACCACTAGAACTGTAGCAACATACATAGAATAATGTTTTTTTTTTTTTTAATTAAATGGCTTGGGACACCCCCCCCCCCCCCAAATCCATACCAGACCCTTATCCGAGCACGCAGCCTGGCATGCCAGGAAAGGGGGTGGGGACAGGCAAGCGGTGCCAGTGGTAGTGATAAGTCAAATAAATAATAAATAATAAAAATCCGTGACTGGAGCAATAAAAGAATACATATAAAAAATATATTCAACAAATGAGATTCCAACTACAACGAATAAAAGATCGTGTATAAAGAAGGTCCATAAAAATCATAAAGTGCAGTGAATAAAAAATCCCCAGGGACTGACCTATACCTACCGGAAGTGACGCCAATCGAGCTCGCCGCTCGTTTTTACTCTGCCTGTTTTTACCACTGATTTGTGAGTACCCATTTTAAAGATTATTACTGCTTGAATAAACATTGTTGTAAAAAACTTACTACAGCCTACTTCCTTTCCCTAACATACTGATGAGAACCCCCCAACCTGGACACACCTATATGCAAGGGGACACTGATAGGAAACGCCAAACAGGATCTGGGCCACTCATGTGGGATCTATAGGAGGACGGTTACCAAGGACCACCAAGGCTTATACACCCATGCTGTAACCTTACAGCTGTAAGGTAAGGGGCCACTCATACTACCCCCACTAAGATCGCACAGGACACGAGAAATCGCACAGGACACCCACGGATTACACTGCATATCAGAGTTCACTACCTCAATTTTCAGCACTTGCACTTTTATTTATTGGATTGATGGACGCTATTTGCACCCTATGATGTTTATGGACCATTTTTATACACAATTTTTTATTTGCTGCACCTTATGATTTTTATGGACCTTCTTTATACACAATCTTTTATTTGTTGTAGTTGGAATCTCATTTGTTGAATATATTTTTTATATGTAATCTTTTATTGCTCCAGTCACAGATTTATTTTTACTATTTATCCATTTATTATTTATTTGACTTATCACTACCACTGGCACCCAGCCATAGCCAGCTTTGGCTTTCTTTCATTTTATTCCACTTATTTTGTGTTTTTATAGACCTGCATTGTTATACTATCAAGTGATACATTTATTATTATTCAGGATTATTGATGATTGTTTTACCGATGATTAATTGGAAGGCCGGAGTGCTGGCCTGAAGTTATGGGAGGAGACCGGAGGGTATTTAAGCAGCCCAAAGGCTGCTGGTCTTTGTCGGTTTCCTGTGCGAGATACCCACCCGCCCTTCCCCTTTTTAGGGCTTTTTCTAAGTATTCTTACTCCAGACTGAATACTCATTTCACATTATCCCATAGCTACTTCATTTTATCATTCCTTATCTACGGTATGCCCCCTTATTTTGGTGTACCATACGATAGACCAAGGCACGCTTTCAGGTCTATTTCATGTTGGTAAGTTTTGTGTTATACCTGTGCGTCATCGTTACTCATGTCGGCCATAGGGCTCTAGACCATAATTATCTGTTGATTCCTTTATATTCTGATGCATTTCTATTTTGATGCACTTTATTTAGTCACTCGTCTGGATTTTGCTATTTCCATAGCTACCTGATCTGATTTTATTTGATTACCTACTATCTTTTATCATTTAGTTTAGTTTAATTTTACTGCGCGCCACTACTCTCTTTTACTTAAATATACATGCCTACTCCCGAGGGGGTGACGAACAGGAAGTGCCACAATACAGATAGATTCTATGGTAAATACAGCACCAAAAAATGTTTTTCTTTTCATTTGAGCATCTGTTCATAGCGCTGATGGGGATAAGGTGAAGTTAAAAAATTGTGTGGACCTCCGCTTTAAATGTGATTTGACTTTCTTCTTTAGAAATGCCATTTTTGCTGCAGCAGGTTGTATACATGCCAAAGATGTGCCACTTTACAGGCAGACTAAGGGAACCCCCTAGGCACTACAAAGTGGTTGTAAAATCTTAAGATGTTTCACCTTAATGCATTCTTTGCCTTCTATGCATTCTGTGCTGCAGCTTCCCCCCTTACCTGAGCCCGATCCGATCCAGTGATGTGCACAAACGCAGCGGCTCCAGCTGCTGTCAATCAAAAGCTATGACACAGGAGTGGGGGGGGGCGAGTCACTGGCTGTGTCAATGCACGCATCAGCAGGACTCAGCAGTGGCTCAATGGAGAGGAGGGGCCTGGAGCGCTGGTGAGGGACCCTAGAAGAAGAGGAATGGGGAACAGTTTGTGGATGGCCCCTTCCTGTTCCAACATGACTGTGCATCAGTGCACAAAGCAAGGTCAATAAACACATGGATGAGCCTTCTTGTCCACATCAGTGCCTGACCTCACAAATGCACTTCTGGAAGAATGGTCAAACATTCCCATAGACACACTCCTAAACCTTGTGGACAGACTTCCCAGGAGAGTTGAAGCTGTTATAGCTGCAAAGGGTGGGCCAACTCAATATTGAACCCTACGGAGTACAACTGGGATGCCATTAAAGTTCATGTGCTTGTTATAGTGTGTGTGTGTATGCATGTATGCATGTGTGTGTATGTGTATGTGTGTGTGTGTGTGTGTGTGTATATATATATATATATATATATATATATATATATATATATATATATATATATATATATATATATACATATATACACACACACATAGATGGATATATATATATATATATATATATATATATATATATATATATAATGTATGTGTGTCACGTACCTTATAGCGGAGTCTGGATGCTGGGGGTGGCCTCGTGCACGGTTCCGGTCCAAACACCCCTGGTGATGGGAACAGGGAGTGCTGGGGCACGAAAGGGTGCAAGTGCCTGCGGCTAGGAGACTGGTGCTTGGAGGTACCGGTTCTTCTGGAAGGCAGGTGTAGAGGGTGGTAACCAAGACTGTATCCAGTGATGGCCGAACAGGTGGAAGTAGGCACTGCGAAGTCAAGACAGGCAGGGGTCGGCAACTGGCTGGCAAACGAGGTACAAAAGCGGAAGGCAAGTTCGTGGTCAAGTGCAGGCAGAGGTTGGCAACGGGCAGGTGATGAGGTACACAATCAAAGAGCAGAGCCGTAGTCAAGGAATCCAAGCCGAGGTCAATTCAGTAGAGGTAGTCAATAAGCAGGGTTGATCCAGGAAGGTAATCAGGTAAGCCGGGTAAACCAGGAACAAGGTAGCAGGTAATTCAGGCAGGTATTCAGGACATAGACTGAAGACGATCCAGCACTGACACCATGTGAAGGCCCTGTTTATATAGGGCGCATTGTGCTGGGATTGGTGGAGGTGAGCGTCCGTGCGCGATTGCGCACACACGTTCGCACTGACGTGCGAGTGCGTGCACCCGTTCGTATTGGAAGGCGAGGACGCGCACTCGTTCGCGTTGGTACGTGGGTACGCCCGCACGTTCCAGAGCTCGTTCGGTTCCGTTGGGGAGACTGCGCATGGGTACTGGCACCTGCAGAGTGTCAGAGCGGTACTTACCGAGGCCGAGATGCCGAGAGCAGATGCCGAGAGCGGTTCACCCTGGAGGTGATGGGGACCTGGCCCGTGTGGCCGGCAGATGGCAGGGTAAGGAGGCAAGGACCAAACGCCCGGCTGGGGTGCTGACACTGGGGAATCTGGTAGCGATCAGGTGGACTAGCCAGAGGGTCAAACACAGGAGATTATCAAGGAAGTCCGTAAGGCAAGCCAGGGGGTCAAACACAGGAGATTATCAAGGAAGTCCGTAAGGCAAGCCAGGGGGTCAAACACAGGAGATTATCAAGGAAGTCCGTAGGCAAGCCAGGGGGTCAAACACAGGAGATTATCAAGGAAGTCCGTAAGGCAAGCCAGGGGGTCAAACACAGGAGATTATCAAGGAAGTCCGTAGGCAAGCCAGGGGGTCAAACACAGGAGATTATCCAGGAAGTCCGTAAGGCAAGCCAGGGGGTCAAACACAGGAGATTATCAAGAGAAGTCAGGCAGTCCGGGTTGGCAACAGTAAGTTCAAGTCAGGGATCTTTCAGAAACACAGGACGCACAGGCACTTAGCTGGAGAGACAGACCAGCAAGGTGCCTGTGCGTCAGGGCGCTTTAAATAGGCGCCCGAGTGACGCTAATTGCGCGTCACCGCCGCCAGGTGGGCGCTAGTGCGCATGCGCCGGCGCCGGACCGCCGAGCCGCGAGTGCGCATGCGCCGGAGCGCCGAGCCCCCGCGCATGCGCACTAGAGAGCGGGCCGTTCGTCCGGCGCCGCTCTCCTGATAGTGCCCCCCCCGAGGGGTGGCCTCTGGACACCCAAGCTGGCCATCAGTTCTGGGTGAGCTTGGTGAAAGGCCCGAATTAAGCGTGGGGCGTGCAGATTCCTAGAAGGTTCCCACGAATTGTCCTCAGGGGGGTAACCCTTCCATCTAATTAAGTACTGAAGCTGTCTGCCCATTTTCCTGCAGTTCAAGATTTCTTCCACCTCAAACTCCCTTTCGCCCTCAACTAGGATAGGTGGTGGCGGAGGTACTTCCCTGCCAGGGAAAGGACTGGGAGTAACGGGTTTCAGTAGGGAGACGTGGAAGACCGGATGAATCCTATAGCTCTGGGGAAGCTCGAGTTCAAAGGCCACAGGGTTCACGACCCTTTTTATCTTGAATGGGCCGATGAACTTCGGCCCCAATTTGTGGGAAGGAACAGGTAACTTCAAATTGGAGGAAGACAGCCAAACCTTCTCGCCGACCTTGAAAACCGGATTCATTTTCCTCCCCTTGTTGTAATATTTACTGTACCCCTCCTGGGCCTTTTGCATTAGTTCCTGAAGTTTTTGAAAGTTGCTTTGTAGAGAATTCACCCGGTCCTGGGCTGCCGGGACTGAGGTTTCCGGGGGTGATGCAGGGAGAAATGAGGGATGGAAGCCGAAGTTTGCCCAGAAAGGTGTCTGTTGGGTGGCGGAGTGGATGGAGTTATTGTACGCAAACTCGGCGTATGGCAGCAAGGTTGACCAGTCGTTTTGAGAGTCAGAGCAGAAGCATCGGAGATACTGTTCTAAGGTCTGGTTGGTCCTCTCTGTCTGCCCGTTGCTTTGGGGGTGATACGCGGAAGAGAGGCAGACCTGAATTTCCAGAGATTTGCACAATTCTTTCCAGAATCTTGACGTGAACTGTGTGCCTCTGTCTGAGGTGATGCTTTTAGGTACCCCGTGCAGCCTTACAATTTCCTTAAAAAACACATCAGCCGTGGTGGAAGCAGAAGGAGTACCCACCAAAGGTATGAAGTGGGCCATCTTAGAGAGCCGGTCGATGACAACAAAGATGGTGGTGAATTCCTTTGAAGGGGGTAACTCTACAATGAAATCCATGGAGATCTCTGCCCATGGACGTTCAGGGATAGGTAGTGGTCTTAACAGCCCCCAAGACTTGGCCTTTGGGCCCTTACTGCGCTGGCACGTAATACAGGAAGCAACATAGTCCTTGCAATCTCGTCTCCAACCTGGCCACCAGAACGAACGGGAGACGAGTTCAGTAGTCTTCGTGGACCCGAAGTGGCCTGCCAGTTTGTGGTCGTGGAAGGTTTTGAGAACCAATGACCTTGTCTCTTGAGGGACAAAAATTTTCTCCTTGGACCAAAGTAGGTCGTTATGTTCGACCAGGGAGAGGTCGGTGGGCACCGGACGGCGCCTGGTAGCTGACTTGATGGCAGTTACGAGATCCACTTCTGTGATTAGGCAAAAGTTCTGGGGGGATAAAATGGTACTAGGTTCCGTTTCCCGTGGGGTGTCCAGAAACATGCGGGAGAGCGCATCTGCCTTCCCATTCTTGGAACCCGGCCGGTATGCAATAAGGAAGTTAAACCTTGAGAAGAAGAGGGCCCACCTGGCCTGCCTGGGCCGAAGGCGTTTGGCTGTTCTCAAATATTCCAGGTTCCTATGGTCGGTCCAGACCATGACAGGGTGAGATGCCCCTTCTAAGAGGTACCGCCATTCTTCAAGGGCAAATTTAATAGCCAACAGCTCCCTGTCTCCCACATCATAGTTCCTCTCTGGAGGGCTCAATTTCCGAGAAGCAAAGGCTACTGGGTGAAGGAGGGCCTTGGCGCCCTGCCGCTGAGAGAGGATAGCCCCGAGAGCTGTCTCAGAGGCATCTACCTCCAACACGAAGGGTAGTCCGGGATCCGGATGCCGTAGGATTGGGGCAGATGAGAACAGGGTCTTTAACTGGGTAAAGGCCGCCTGGGCCTCAGGGGACCAATGGAACTGATTATGTTGGTGGGTTAACTGAGTGATTGGAGCTACAATGGAGGAGAAACCAATGATGAAGCGTCTGTAAAAGTTGGCAAACCCAATGAACCTCTGGACTCCCTTCTTGTCCTTGGGGGCCGGCCAGTCCTGAATGGCTTGAACCTTTTGTGGGTCCATTGCAACTCCGTGGGTGGAAATGATAAATCCCAAGAATTGTACGGTGGTCTTCTCAAACTCACACTTCTCTGCTTTGAGGTAGAGCTTGTGTTGTCTAAGGATGGTGAGGACCAGTCTGACGTGTGTCTGGTGGAGCTCGGGAGTGGCGGAGAAGATGAGAATGTCATCGAGATAGACCACTAAGAAGTCATCTAGGTACCTACGGAATATATCATTGACCAGATGCTGGAACGTGGCTGGGGCATTGCAGAGTCCAAATGGCATAACTAGATACTCGTAGTGCCCGAATCTCGATCTGAAAGCGGTCTTCCACTCATCACCCGCTCTGATCCTTATAAGGTTGTAAGCCCCACGGAGGTCAAGTTTGGAGAAGACCCGTGCTGACCGGAAGCGTTGGAACAACTCAGGAATGAGAGGAAGCGGGTACCGGTTTTTAATGGTGATTTTGTTAATCTCCCGGTAATCGACACAGGGCCTCAGTGAGCCATCTTTCTTTTCGACAAAGAAAATACCAGCACCCGCCGGTGAAGAGGAGGGACGGATGAATCCCTTGGCTAAGTTTTCGTCGATGTAGGCCTTAAGAGTTTTTAACTCGGTTTCAGATAAGGGAAAGATACGGCCGAAAGGAACCGCGGCCCCGGGTAAGAGGTCTATGGGGCAATCGTAGGGCCGGTGAGGTGGTAGACAGTCGGCCTGCTGTTTGTCAAAGACGTCCTTGAACTCGAGGTAGACTGGTGGGACGTGTTCTAGGTGCTCGGGCACTGGTACTAGAGCTGAACAAGTAGCAGGGCGGAGAGCAAGGCAGTTCTGGGTGCAGTAGTGAGAGGGGAAGGAGACCTCCTTCGTCCGCCAGTTAATGAGGGGTTCATGCGTTTGTAGCCAGGGGAGCCCCAAGATAATGGGGAACATGGGAGAAGGAATAACATCCAAACAAAGGAGCTCTTGATGACCCGAATCGGTAGTGACCGAGATGAGGCCAGACTCGTGAGTAACTAAGCCGGAACGGGGCAGGGAACCATCGGCTAGGTGAACCTGTAGGCATTGCTTCTTGGGGACAAGGGGAAGCTGAAGCCTGGCGGCAAGGGCAGCATCCAAGAAGCAGCTGCAGGCCCCAGAATCAATGATGGCCGGGAGGCGGACCGCCCTTTCCGTCAACTGTAGGGAGATAAAAAGGACAATGTAAGTTTGGGAGAATCCGGAGACTTGGAGGCTGAAATTAGGGATATGTGAGAACTTACTGGGTCTAATGGGGCAGGACCGGAGGAAGTGACCGGAGCTTCCGCAGTAAAGGCACAAGTTGCCTTGACGCCTACGTAAACGCTCCTCTGGGGTCAGAGGAGCGCGGACAAGACCTAGCTGCATGGGCTCGACTCCGGAGGTGTTCCCAGGTGGGGCGTGAAAAGAGGATTGGACAGGACCAGGACCTGGTTTGGGTGGCGTCCAACTGGGACGAGAGGTCTGAAAGCGTTCAGCGCGACGTTCCCGTAAGCGCCGATCAATTTTGGTGACGGCTTGTATGAGATCCTCCAAGGCGTCTGGGACGTCAATCCGGGCAAGCTCGTCCTTAAGGGTGTCAGATAGCCCTTGGCGGAATTGGTACTTGAGGGCTGGTTCATTCCAGCCGGTGTCGGCTGACCATTTTCGGAATTCCGCTGTATAGTCCTCAACCGGCCTCCGGCCTTGAGAAAGGTTATGTAGGGTGGTCTCAGCCGTGGCCCCCTTTTGAGGGTCATCGTAGAGCTGGCCCATGCTTTCAAAGAAGGTGTCCACAGCGTTCAGTATAGGGCTCCTTTGCTCCATTAGACTATGGGCCCAGGCCTGGGGTTCTTCAGCCAGCAGAGAAATAATGAACCCCACTTTCACCACTTCGGAAGAGAAGGTTCTGGGTTGGAGGGCTAGGTACAGGGAGCAGGCGTTCTTGAATGCTCTGAATTTTTTGCGATCACCGGCGAACCGTTCCGGTATAGGGACCCTGGGTTCCGGAGTGGCCATGACTACTGTGGGGTTCGTAGGTGCTGCAGATGGGGGTAGCCCACTGGGTGCAGCAAGGTTACCCGCTGTGGGGAGAGACGGCCCGGTCAGTTGTTGCAAGCGGCTGTCTATTTGGGTGTACCCCACTTGCAGCTTTTGGACAGCCTCAGTAAGTGCTGCCATCTGCTGGCACAGGATCTCAAGGGGAGAACACGCTCTGTCGGCCTCGGACATGGCTGGTCTGTACTGTCAGAGCGGTACTTACCGAGGCCGAGATGCCGAGAGCGGTTCACCCTTGCGACCCGGCGCAGGAAGCCCCTGGAGATGGAACAGGGAGCGAACGGCACCAGGAGGCACAGGCCACCTCCGATATGTAAGCAGGAACTGACGGGGCACCTGGAGGTGATGGGGACCTGGCCCGTGTGGCCGGCAGATGGCAGGGTAAGGAGGCAAGGACCAAACGCCCGGCTGGGGTGCTGACACTGGGGAATCTGGTAGCGATCAGGTGGACTAGCCAGAGGGTCAAACACAGGAGATTATCAAGGAAGTCCGTAAGGCAAGCCAGGGGGTCAAACACAGGAGATTATCAAGGAAGTCCGTAAGGCAAGCCAGGGGGTCAAACACAGGAGATTATCAAGGAAGTCCGTAGGCAAGCCAGGGGGTCAAACACAGGAGATTATCAAGGAAGTCCGTAAGGCAAGCCAGGGGGTCAAACACAGGAGATTATCAAGGAAGTCCGTAGGCAAGCCAGGGGGTCAAACACAGGAGATTATCCAGGAAGTCCGTAAGGCAAGCCAGGGGGTCAAACACAGGAGATTATCAAGAGAAGTCAGGCAGTCCGGGTTGGCAACAGTAAGTTCAAGTCAGGGATCTTTCAGAAACACAGGACGCACAGGCACTTAGCTGGAGAGACAGACCAGCAAGGTGCCTGTGCGTCAGGGCGCTTTAAATAGGCGCCCGAGTGACGCTAATTGCGCGTCACCGCCGCCAGGTGGGCGCTAGTGCGCATGCGCCGGCGCCGGACCGCCGAGCCGCGAGTGCGCATGCGCCGGAGCGCCGAGCCCCCGCGCATGCGCACTAGAGAGCGGGCCGTTCGTCCGGCACCGCTCTCCTGATACAGAGTGAGGATCCACTCCTGCCGAACGAAGACGGGCACGGGAAACGTGAGTTCTCTGACATTGCCCCCTCCTTAGGGGCAGCCTCCGGATGCCCCTTTGAAACGAACCTTGAGAGCGGGAACGGTGAAAAGCCTGTATGAGTCTCTGAGCATGAAGGTTTGTTTTTGGTTCCCAGAAATTTTCTTCTGGGCCAAAACCTCTCCATTTAATCAAATATTGGTCCTCTCCCTGCCTTTTTCTGTGGTCCAGGATAGCCTCAATTTCAAATTCTTCTTCCCCATCCATCCTGATAGCTTCCGGAGGCCCTACTTCACGATCCGGGAAGGAATTTGGAACATCAGGTTTAAGTAGGGAAACATGAAATACAGGGTGTATCCTGAATGAGGCGGGAAGTTCAAGTTCATAGGCCACTGGGTTGACCTTTTTCTTGACAGGGAAAGGGCCCAAGTATCTAGGTCCTAACTTCTTGGAGGGGCATGCCAGTTTTAAATTTACGGTAGATAGCCACACACGATCACCCACCTCTAAGTCCAATTCTCCCCTTCTCTTCTTATCAAAATATTTCTTATTATCTTCCTGTGCCTTAGCGATGGTTTCCTTGAGCACCTGGTTGTTGGAGGTAAGGAAATCCAACCTGTCCTGAACAGCCGGTACAGAAGATTCGGGCACAAGTGCGGGTAAAAAGGAGGGATGGAATCCGTAATTGGAGAAAAATGGTGATTGGTTCGTGGTGGAGTGGATGGAATTGTTGAATGCAAATTCTGCCAAAGGAAGTAGTGAGGCCCAATCCTCTTGGGAAAACGAGGAGAAGCAGCGTAGGTATTGTTCCAATGTTTGATTGGTGCGTTCGGTCTGCCCATTGGTCTGTGGGTGATAGGCTGAAGAGAGGCTACATTTAATACCTAGTGCTTTGCATAATGACCTCCAAAACTTGGATGTGAATTGTACTCCGCGGTCAGAGACGATGTCACTGGGGATTCCATGGAGTCTGACAATTTCTTTAATGAATATCCTGGCAGTCTCAGTTGCAGAAGGAGTCCCTTTCATGGGAATGAAGTGTGCCATCCGGGAAAAGCGGTCTACCACCACGAAGATGGAAGAGAACCCTTTAGAGGGAGGAAGCTCCACAATAAAATCCATGGCGATTTTGTCCCATGGCCTTTCGGGGATGGGCAGTGGTTTCAGCAGACCCCACGATTTATTTTTACTGTTCTTGTTTCTCAGACAGATCGGGCAAGAGTTGACATAATCCCTGCAGTCTTTGGCAAGATTCGGCCACCAGAAGTGTCTTTGGACCAGATCCACAGTCTTATGGCCCCCAAAGTGACCCGCCAGAGGATAGTCATGGCAGGCCTGTAACACAATGGTGCGTAGGTCTTGAGGGATGAAAATCTTGTTGCCTTGCCAAAAGAGCCCTTCCCTCTCCTGAAGGTTAGTGCCTGGGGGTAACGGTGTTCTCAAGGATGCTTGGCGGACTTGTGTCATGAAACTGGATTGGGTCAGACTCAGTAGGAAATTCCCTGCTTGTAGTATAGTATCCGGTGGAGACGGGGTTTCAAGTTCCGTGAACATTCGGGATAAGGCATCGGGTTTAACGTTTTTGGATCCAGGGCGATAAGTAATATGAAAATTAAAACGGGAAAAGAAAAGAGCCCATCTGGCCTGTCGGGGTCTAAGGCGTCTGGCAGTTCTGAGGTACTTTTTGTGATCTGTGAAGATCAATATTGGATGTGCTGCCCCTTCCAGGAGGTACCGCCATTCTTCCAAGGCTAGCTTTATTGCTAGGAGTTCTCGGTCACCTACATCATAGTTCCTTTCCGACACACCCAGCTTTCTGGAAAAGAAGGCCACCGGGTGCATTAGGGACTTGGGTCCTTGGCGTTGAGACAGGATGGCCCCCACCGCACTTTCCAAAGCATCGACCTCCAGAGTGTAAGGTAATGCAGGGTCAGGGTGTTTTAGTACTGGGGCGGAGGTAAATGACCTTTTTAAGTGGTCAAAGGCAGCTTGAGCCGCTGTAGTCCACTGGAAGCGGTTTTGCTTTTTGGTGAGCTGGGTGATGGGTGCGATGATCTTGGAGAAGTTCTTGATAAACTTCCTATAAAAGTTGGAGAATCCGATGAAACGTTGTACCCCTTTCTTGTCATTTGGGGGCGGCCAGGACACAATGGCCGAGACCTTCTGGGGATCCATGGCCACACCCCCGGTTGATATTACCAGGCCAAGAAAGTGAATGGTCTGGCGTTCAAATTCACATTTTTCGGCCTTTGCGTAAAGTCCATGTTGTCTTAACCTGCCCAGAACTTGTTTTACATGATCACGGTGTACTTCTAGGGAGGTGGAAAATATCAGAATGTCGTCCAGGTAGACGATCACAAAGGAATCTAGGAAGTCTCTGAAGATATTGTTGACAAAATGCTGAAATGTGGCCGGGGCGTTGCATAGTCCAAATGGCATGACTAAATATTCGAAGTAGCCAAAACGTGTTCGGAATGCTGTCTTCCATTCGTCCCCTTTGCGTATCCTAATTAGGTTATAGGCCCCACGTAAGTCCAACTTCGTGAATATTTTTGCAGAGCGGAGTCTCTGAAATAGTTCTGGAACTAGTGGAAGCGGGTACCGGTTTTTAATTGTCACTTTATTCAGATCCCTGTAATCCACACATGGACGGAGCGAGTGGTCCCTCTTTTCAACAAAAAATATTTCGGCCCCCGCTGAGGAGGAGGAGTGTCGGATGAACCCCTTTCTGAGGTTCTTGTCGATATACTCTTTGAGGACCAGGAGCTCAGGTTCGGACAGAGGAAAGATCCGCCCGAAAGGAATTTCAGCCCCGGGTAGTAGCTCGATCGGACAGTCGTAGACCCGATGGGGAGGAAGGGTGTCAGCTTTCTGCTTGTCAAAGACGTCCAAGAAGTTGTGGTACACTGGTGGCACCAGCTCTTTGAATTCAGAGTCCGTTTTTAGACAGCCAATGACTGGGGGAATGTGGTGGAAGGGTTTGAGACAGTTCTGGAGACAATAAGAGGACTGAAAAGTCACCTCACCGGTGACCCAATTGACCTGAGGATTGTGGACTTGCAGCCATGGCATTCCTAAAATGATTGGAAACAGGGGTGAGGGAATGACATCTAGACGAAGTAGCTCTTGGTGGCCTGGTGAAATGCTGGTGAGCAGTGGTTGCGTCTCAAGAGTAATAGGCCCGGACTTGATGTTTGACCCGTCTGCAAGCCGTATGGAGAGTTGATGCTGCTTAGGTGTTAATGGAATGCTGTGTTGTAGGGCAAAGGCATGGTCCACGAAGCAGCTACAAGCGCCAGAGTCAATTATAGCCTGAACTCGGAGTATCTTTTCTGGAAGCTGTAGGGAGATAGGGACAGCAATGTGAGCGGACTTCGTTAAAGACAATGCGTAAGATACACGAGTTGATGGGTTGAACTTACGGGTCTTGTTTGGGCACCCATTGGCGTAGTGTCCGGATTCTCCACAGTAAAGGCAGAGGTTTTTCTGGCGCCGCCGTTGTTTTTCCTCTGGTGTCAAAGGTGAGCTGGGCAGGCCTACTTGCATGGGCTCTGGTGCCCCTGGGACGGCAGTAGGTACCTGGGAGACGGGAGTAGGAGGATAGGTAGGAACTCTAGGCAACACCCATGTGGGGCGCGTCATGCTGGACTTCTCGGACCTCCGCTCTCTCAGACGACGGTCTATCTGGATGGCCAGTTGAATCAGGTCCTCCAAGGAACTAGGAATCCCTACACGGGCCAACTCGTCTTTCAGTGCCTCAGAGAGGCCCATGCGAAATTGGTAGAGGAGGGCGGCGTCGTTCCATGAGGTGTCAGAACTCCACCGCCTAAAGTCTGTTACATAGTCCTCCACTGGCCGATGCCCTTGCTGGAGGGCATGGAGGTTGGCCTCCGCTGTTGAGGTGCGCTGAGGATCATCGTATAGCTTGGCCATTTCGTTCAAGAATAAGTCCAGGGTATCCAACAGAGGACTGGCTTGTTCCAACAGATTGTGGGCCCAAGTTTGAGGTTCCCCTTGGAGTAGTGAGACGATGAACCCCACCTTAGTGCTCTCCAGGGAGAAGGTGCGTGGTTGTAGCAGGAAGTAAAGCCGGCAGGCATTCCTGAAGGAACGGAACTTGCTGCGATCCCCTGAAAACCGTTCTGGAGGGGGCACACGAGGCTCAGGGGGTGGTACCATTACTGTGGGTGCTGATGCGGAGGTTGCTGGATCGGAGGTCCGGGATGCCATGGTCGCCTGGTGAGTTGCAGAGCTTGGGGATATGGATTCCACTCTCTGTTCCAGTTGGTGATAGCCATCTCGCAGGCCCTGGACTGCCTGGGTAAGGGCCGCCATCTGCTGGCACAGGGCTTCCAAAGGCGAGGCCCCCCCTTCAGACTCCATTCTGGCTGGATCGTACTGTCACGTACCTTATAGCGGACTCTAGCGGAGTCTGGATGCTGGGGGTGGCCTCGTGCACGGTTCCGGTCCAAACACCCCTGGTGATGGGAACAGGGAGTGCTGGGGCACGAAAGGGTGCAAGTGCTTGCGGCTAGGAGACTGGTGCTTGGAGGTACTTGGAAGGCAGGTGTAGAGGGTGGTAACCAAGACTGTATCCAGTGATGGCCGAACAGGTGGAAGTAGGCACTGCGAAGTCAAGACAGGCAGGGGTCGGCAACTGGCTGGCAAACGAGGTACAAAAGCGGAAGGCAAGTTCGTGGTCAAGTGCAGGCAGAGGTTGGCAATGGGCAGGTGATGAGGTACAAAATCAAAGAGCAGAGCCGTAGTCAAGGAATCCAAGCCGAGGTCAATTCAGTAGAGGTATTCAATAAGCAGGGTTGATCCAGGAAGGTAATCAGGTAAGCCGGGTAAACCAGGAACAAGGTAGCAGGTAATTCAGGCAGGTATTCAGGACATAGACTGAAGACGATCCAGCACTGACACCATGTGAAGGCCCTGTTTATATAGGGCGCCTTGTGCTGGGATTGGTGGAGGTGAGCGTCCGTGCGTGATTGCGCACACACGTTCGCACTGACGTGCGAGTGCGTGCACCCGTTCGTATTGGAAAGCGAGGACGCGCACTCGTTTGCGTTGGTACGCGGGTACGCCCGCACGTTCCAGAGCTCGTTCGGTTCCGTTGGGGAGACTGCGCATGGGTACTGGCACCCGCAGAGTGAGGATCCACTCCTGCCGAACAAAGACGGGCACGGGAAACGTGAGTTCTCTGACAGTGTGTGTGTGTGTGTGTGTGTGTGTGTGTATGTATATATATATATATATATATATATATATATATATATATATATATATACACACATACATACATACATACATATATATATATATATATATATATATATATATATATATATATATATATATATATATACACATACAATATATTGATGTGATTCACAATAGGCTCAAATTCTTTTGTTTTAATAATAATGAAATATAGGCAGCTCTACTATCATCTGTAGAGAGATTTCAGGCCGTTCACTCTGCTAATTATTTATTGGCTTGGAAACAATGGGAACCAGCTGAATAGACAGGTTAATTAGGCTCATTCTTTACTAGTTTAGGTAAATGGAAGGTTTTAAACTCTGTGTTTTTCCCCCTTTTAACACTGGCCAGTTTTTGCATTGGACAAAGTCTTATCAATATAGAAGAGTCGTTTTATTTATTTTATATTAACTTCAATTCTTGTCCCACAGGAGAAATAAATGACCATATCCCAATGCCTGATACCATTTGAGTGCAACTAGAATTGTCTCTTTTTCCAGGTGTTATTTACTTATTAAATCCAACTCATTGTTTTGGATTATTTGTACTCCAGCAATATCTCTTTTTTGGCAGTTCTTCCCCTTATGCTGCTTACACACGAGTGGAAATTCCACCAACAAAAGTCCGATGAGAGCTTTTGATCCGAAAATGCGACCGTGTGTATGCTCCATCAGACTTTTGCTGGCCGAATTCCAGTCAGAAAAAGATTGAGAGCAGGTTCTCAATTTTATCGGTCGGAAAAAGTTCTGATCGGAAATTCCGATCGTCTGTACCAATTTCGACGTGCAAAATTCTTACGCATGCTCGGAAACAAAGTGACGCATGCTCGGAAGGGAACTTTTGTGTGACCATGTGTATGACAAGCTTGAGCGGAAAAAACATCCAAGATTTTTCCGACGGAAATTTGCTCGTTTGTGCATTAAGGTTCCTTTAGCTCTAAAACTGGGAAACATTCATGTGATTCTGGATTTTGGCCTATCTGACTTTCATTCCATTCTCCCTCAAAAGATCAATTTCATAGTTTAACCGCTTCATCCCTGGAAGATTAGTCACTGTCACAAGTGCAAAGGATACTGTTTTGTGCGTGTTTGCAAAATTAAAGTGGGCCAGTTTGGATGAAGTCTAGGGCCAAATTTTTGTCCCAGTCCAGGCTTGCATCATAGTGCTTTCCATAAAACAAATCATACTTTTAAAAAAAACTCCTAAATGATACCACTCACATTTAAAAGTGCACTATGGGCTGGTGCACAGCAGACAAATAGTGTGTGTATTATTTGAATCCACCATGTGGGGCATAATTTTTTGAGGCTGCAGTTGGTGGGTAGATGTCCTATTTACTGTCCCCTTAAGATCACAAACTACCGCCCAGCATGTATCAAGAACCCTCCAAGACACGTAGCACAGATATCCTACATCACCGGCTCCGCCCCTTGCGTGTTATGCAATGGGTGTGGCTTTTTCAGAGGCAAAAGGACTTTCCCTCTGAAGAAGACACAGAGACATGTTGGTGGACCTCGTAAATACAACTTTCTACTCAAGGAAGCACAGTGCCACCAGCAGGTGATCCAGGTCCTGACACAAAGGTTGGTAACAAGCGCTTGCAGATTGGGATCAAGTGAAAGTGTAGTCGAGAAACAAGCCAAAGGTTAGTAACAAGTGGCTGCAGGTTGGAATCAAGCAAAAGCGTAGTCAAGGAACAAGCCAAAATATGGTAACAGATAGTGAAGATATTGACAGCAGCAGGAGCGAAAGGAAGTTCATCAGAGGAGTAGGGATGAGCCGAACACCCCCCTGTTCGGTTCGCACTAGAACCTGCGAACAGACCTAAAGCTCGTGTGAACTTTAAAACCCTATTAAAGTCTATGGGACTTGAACGTTCAAAATCAAAAGTGCTAATTTTAAAGGCTAATATGCATGTTATTGTCATAAAAAGTGTTTGGGGACCTGGGTCCTGCCCCAGGGGACATGTATCAAAGCAAAATTTTTTTTTTTAAATGGCCGTTTTTTTTAGGAGCAGTGATTTTAATAATGCTTAAAGTGAAACAATAATAGTGTAATATTCCTTTAAATTTCGTACCTGGGGGGTGTGTATAGTATGCCTGTGAAGGGGCGCATGTTTCCCGTGCTTAGAACTGTCCCTGCACAAAGTGTAATTTTTGCAGGTATAAAAAGCTATTTAAAATCACTCGTGGCGAATGAATTGCCGGCTCCCGTAACACAGAGAACAATCATTCATTGAAATTCATTGATAAAAAAAAAATTAAGGGGAACCCCGCTTCAAATTAAAAAAAAATAATAACTCAGGGGTCCCCCTAAATATCCATACCAGACCCTTATCCGAGCACTCAACCTGGCAGGCCGTAGGAAAAGAGACGGGGACGAGAGCCCCTCCTGAACCATACCAGGCCACATGCCCTCAACATTGGGAGGGTGCTTTGGGGGTCTGTACCCCTCAAAGCACCATGTCCCCATGCCATTGGTTGTGGGGGTCTGCGGGCGGGGGGCTTATCGGTATCTGGAAGCCCCCTTTAACAAGGGGACCCCCAGATCCCGCCCCCCCTGTGTGAAATGGTAAGGGGGTACAAAAATACCCATACCATTTCACCAAAAAAGTGACAAAAATGTTAAAAATGACAGGAGACGGTCTTCTTCCATCTTCTTCTTCCTGAAGGGTCTGGTATGGATATTTAGGGGGACCCCTACGTCATTTTTTTTTTTATTTGAAGCGGGATTCCCCTTAATATCCAAAGCAGACCTAAAGGGCCTGGTAATTGAATTTGAGGGTACCCCCACGCTTTATTTTTTTTTATCAATGACTTTCAATGAATGACTGTTCTCTGTGTTACGGGAGCCAGCAATTCATTAGCCGCGAGTGATTTTAAATAGCTTTTCTTGACACAAAAATGACACTTTGTGCAAGGACAGTTCTAAGCACAGGAAACATGCGCCCCTTCACAGGCATACTATAGACACCCCCTAGGTACGAAATTTAAAGGAATATTACACTATTATTGGTTCACTTTAAGCATTATTAAAATCACTGCTCCTGAAAAAAACGGCCATTTAAAAAAAAAAAGTTTGCTTTGATACATGTCCCCTGGGGCAGGACCCAGGTCCCCAAACACTTTTTATGACAATAACTTGCATATAGGTTTTTAAAATTATCACTTGAGATTTCTCCCATAGACTTTTACAGGGTGCTCGCGGCTTTCGAATTTGCCGCGAACACCCCAAATTGTTCGCTGTTCGCTGAACAGGCGAACAGGCAATGTTCGAGTCGAACATGAGTTCGACTCGAACTCGAAGCTCATCCCTACAGAGGAGTAAAAGGTTTAATGTTCACCAGAAACAAGACACAAAGAAAAAGGTTGTCCAAGAAATCAGGAAGGGAGCTATCCAGCACCTCAGGTGGCACAGTGACAAGAAACACAGCCAGACACCACAGAGGGTGCAGGTTCAGAACTAGATCCTGATAGGTGGTTAATCAGCAAGCCAGTTAAAGTGCAATGTTTACTATATGCATCACAGCCAACAATTGCCTTTCCTGGGGACAGATCCTCCCCTCCCCCAAAAAAAGAAGCAGTCTCCAGGAAGCGGGAACAGATGGCAACTTTAGGAAAGGGGGGTCTAAACCCCCCAGAGGGTCCACAGCACAGAAACTAGTGTTGACAGCCAAGCCATGCCCCGAATCAAATGACCCAACTAAAGCCCCATACACACGGTCGGACTTTTTCATGGATTCTGTCCGATCGGACAATGTTGTTGAAAAATCAGACCGTGTGTATGCACCATCGGACAGTGTACGTCGGATTGTCCGACGGACAAAGTCTTATCTCCTGCTGGAAAGATTTGCCGACAACACGGTCCGATCACACCAAATCCGATCGTGTGTACGGTTGTCCGACCGGACAAAGTGCTACGCATGCTCAGATCACAATACAAGACCAAAGCTATTGGCTACTAGCCTCTACGTAGTCCCGTCATAGGCAACAAACGTCACCACGTTCAGAATGATCGGATTTTCCGACAACTTTGTCTGACCGTGTGTACGCAAAACCAACATCAGACAAAGTATGACGGACATGGTCCGACGGACCTGGTCCTCGGATAATCCGCGCGTGTGTATGGGGCTTTAGGGAGGACTGCCCTGGTCTTCTAAATGTGTTTTATCTGCAGCCGTGAAGCAGATTCATTTCCCACTTTAATTCAGCAGCCTTTACCAAACATTGAAATATAAGGTTTTGTACGGACTGATCCTTTAAATCAGCTGCATAGTATTCTGTCAATCCTGATGGCTTTCTACACTGCCAAAGGTATGCAAATAACAATCTCAGCTTGAAAGCTATGTACAGTATATCAGATCCTGCAATCCTCATTGTCTGCTCTTATTCCATGGCTGGTCAAATAATATTTATCAGATGTATGAGGACAAGAAGGACAAAACTATAAACTAACTACAAACCAAATCAGAGAATGTTCCCATGCTTACACGGCATTCTACAACTGTCCTGGCACCTCTACAGACAAAGACATGTTGCCTTACTGTCTCTGCCTAATTATCCAGTTTGCTTATCTCACTCCACTAATGATCCATTCAAGGCACCAACTGCACTTCTCCTCCATTGGATGACATGGAGTGAGACACTTGGCACGCCAAACAAATTCATGATGGAGCTAAAACTTCCCTGCAGATGATATCAGAGGCAGATAATTAAGTTGCCTAGGATTTTTTGAAGGTTGTCAGATGCACACATACCTCCCAACTTTCTGAGATAGAAATGAGGGACACCTATTACCAAAAGTATGTAGGCATAGGACACGCCCCCTGCCACGCCTCCTTAACCACTTAAGCCCCGGACCAATTTGCAGCCAAAGGACCAGGCCCCTTTTTGCGATTCGGCACTGCGTCGCTTTACCTGACAATTTCGCAGTCGTGCGACGTGGCTCCCAAACAAAATTGGCGTCCTTTTTTTTCCCACAAATAGAGCTTTCTTTTGGTGGTATTTGATCACCTCTGCGGTTTTTATTTTTTGCGCTATAAAAAAAAATAGAGCGACAATTTTGAAAAAAATTCAATATTTTTTTACTTTTTGCTATAATAAATATCCCCAAAAAATATATAAAAAAAACATTTTTTTGCCTTAGTTTAGGCCGATACGTATTCTTCTACATATTTTTGGTAAAAAAAAAATCGCAATTAGCGATTATTGATTGGTTTGCACAAAAGTTATAGCGTTTACAAAATAGGGGATAGTTTTATAGCATTTTTATTTAAAAAAAATTATTTTTACTAGTAATGGTGGCGATCAGCGATTTTTATTGTGACTGCGACATTATGGCGGACACATCGGACATTTTTTACACATTTTTGGACCATTGTCATTTATACAGAAATCAGTGCTATTTAAATGCACTGATTCCTATGTAAATGACACTGGCAGTGAAGGAGTTAACCACTAGGGGGCAGGGAGGAGTTAGTGTAACGTGTGTGTGTTTTTTTTTACAGTAGGGGGCGTGGCTTTACGTCTGACGTCACTGATCGGCTTTCCCGATGACCGGGAACAGCCGATCAGGGACAGGCAGTGTAGGAAGCACGTGGAGAGGTTTGTTTACACAGACCTCTCCCCATTCTTCAGCTCTGTGACCCGATCGCGGGACACCAGCGGCGTTCGGGTCCGCTGGTCCCGCGGCCGTGGTCACGGAGCTCAGGACCGGGTCGGGAGCGCGCCGCCATCGGCGCGCACGCGACCCACGGCTGGGCTCTTAAAGGACCACGTACAGGTATGTGGTTTTGCCCAGCCGTGCCATTCTGCCGACGTATATGTGCAGGAGGCGGTCCTTAAGCGGTTAAAGAAGAAGTGTAAAAAAATTATTGGTTAAGCCCACTAAGTTTCTCTCTTCTGACAGTGGGTGTCACTGGTACACTGGTAATAGTATGAGATACCACAGTAAAACTGAGTTATAAATATTTATATTACCTCAAGCCAACCAATAGGAGGTTTGTTACCACTGGCGCGTGCTGGGGAAGGATATAAATATTTGGAGTGGACCATGTGAGCTCTCTCTTCCCCAGGGCTGCAGCCAAGGGAGGTGCTGCTGGACTGACTTGACTTGTTAGGCCCATAGGCCTTGTGGGGTCTAGCATGGGTTCTGGGTTTGGAGTTAGGCCTCAGGCTCATTGTCAATGTACTTTACCAACCGTCCACTATAGTATTTGAAAACCTACCCTCATGGCCAGGACTGGCCCAAGACATTGTGCTGCCTGGGTCCAAGAATAAATGCTGCCCTCACCCCACCCCCAAAAGAAATGTCACGCCCACCAAAAGGCCCCACATCCATTATTTTATAACATGATAATTAAAACTAAAATTTAGTTCATCAGGAAGTCAGATTTACGTGCAACAGCACCTTGTCTTTATGCAAACTTATATGACATAGCAAGATGTTCAATTCCAAGGGGTGAGCTAGGG
Organism: Lithobates sylvaticus; assembly: GCA_028564925.1. Classification (NCBI taxonomy): domain Eukaryota; kingdom Metazoa; phylum Chordata; class Amphibia; order Anura; family Ranidae; genus Lithobates; species Lithobates sylvaticus. The sequence continues at coordinate 263,994,670 of CM053031.1, forward strand.
CAGTATAGGTGCAGGCTGGGGTAGTATATAGACAGGCTAGGGTAGTATATAGACAGGCAATGGCAGTATAGGGGCAGGTTGGAGTAATATAGGGGCAGGCGGAGCGGCCCGGGGCAGTTGTCTACATGACACACCAAACTGCTGGAAAAAAAATCTTGTCAATTTGCTGGGCAAATAGAAGAGAAGGAGAGGCGGCCATGGTTCAATTTGCTGCCCCTCTCAAAGTGCTGCCTAGGTCCAATGGAGGGACCCATGTTAGGGCCGGCCCTGCTGATGGCAATGGTCCCACACCTATAATAGGTTTTTATCATCTTCCTATATATACTCCTTATGTTTCTCTCCCTTGGCATAAGCATAACTGCTATGCTGCTTGTGTTTATGTGTGCACCAGGAGGCTCATTGGATCTCACTTGTATGTCTTACGCCAATGTACACTTGTGTTAAAAAGTTTTCAAATCCTTGGAGAACTGGTAATATACAGTATGTATTTCAAAGAAAAGATGAGTGAGGAGGCAAAACGCATTTCTTTTATTTCTTATAGGATTCATATTCAACTGTAGGTTATAACAGAATGGCACAATCATAAAAAATGGCAACAAGCAGTGGCGTCTCCAGCTTTCATATTTAGGGGGGCACATGGGGGGACAGGGACAAAAGTAGGGGGGCAACTATAAAATGCAATTTTACTACGATCCCCAGGGTGGCAGAAAACAAGAGATATATGTCACCAGCATACCAAGAAAATATAAGGGTCCAAAGCAGTGGGAGAACTATCAGGGTTGCAAAGGTTGTCTTGCCACCGGGCCTTGGTGTTCTGCCACTGTGGTGTTCCCCAGCCTCCTCTTGCTGTCCTGCCCCTGCTATTGACAGTGCTGGTCTTGCATCTGTGTCCTTGGCAGTGGCAGCAGCCTATTAGGACCTAGTGCTGGTGACATTATGGGTGCATGCAGGGGAAGGCTGGCACTATTGGCTGTAGAGAGCCCAGCCCCCAGCTGGTCACCTAGCAGCAGTAATGTTGTATAACCTTCTCTGTTGACATGCTGATCGGGATGTGATCCAAGTGATGCTCCCAGTCAGATCTAATAAACACAGTATTTATTAGCATCAAGAGTACAGCCACATCGACCGTATGTTCAGCAGCCATGTGGGCTCTATGCCTGTAAGGTGTGGGCTCTATGCCTGTAAGGTGTGGGCTTTGATCAATAAAATCACTATGATATTTAACACTAGGATTTGACTCGGAGCATCACCTGGATTGCATCACGATCAGCATGTCAGAGAAGGCTGCACTGCTGCTAAGCAACCTGCAGGGAGGTCAACTGTCTACAACCATTAGACATGGGCTCGGGTGTGTTTGAAATCCCACTTGCCCGATCCCGCCAGGAAGCCGACACTGCACACGGCTAATCACAGGCAGTGAGACATTCCTGATCTGTGCAGCTGCGGACCAGGAAATGTCTCACTGCTTGTGCTTAGCGCCGTGCAGTGTGGGCTTCCTGACGGGCTCGGGCATGTGGGATTTTGAACATGCCCTGCCCATCTCTAACAACAAATTGTGCTGGCTCTCCTGTACATTAGCCCCATAAAGTAACCAGGACTGGGTTCCAATGTGCCGCCGCTGCCATGGAGACAGAGACCAGCGCTGTGAATAGCCGGGACAGGACAGCAACCCTGGTAGTTCCACCACTGGTCCACACTGCAAGAATTCCCCCATCCACCTATAATGTGTAGATGGGAGAATTGGATCATTTCTTTTTTTTTTCATGCAACATACTAGTTAAATGAAAAAAGTGATCAATGTATGGGCTGCCTAAGTGCTAAGACCAGCCATAGGCAGTTTAAATCTCAGCTGGTTGAGGTTTGAACCATTAATGAGCAGGCTGAATGTACCAAGTTGATCGATCAAATTGGGAACAACCAGCCTGACAGATACTCTTATGATTATCACTAGTGGTTGCTATAGCCACTAGTGATAATGACTGTTTGTTGGGAGAATACAATTGCTGGGCAGGAAGGATATTCCCCTGTCACCACTGTCTGTGTTAATGGGGGAATCATGCAAGTTTCTTTCCTGCACTCTGTGGATGCAGGAAAGAAATTTGCATAGTCTATTACCTGCCTAACTGAAAGTGAAAGTAAGTTGTGAAGGTCTTGAAAGAACAGGAGAGGGGGAGCGACAGTTGGGGTAGAGAAGGGATGGAGATAATGCAGTTCAGTGATTACAGTGTACTGCAGTGCACACACTTACCCACATGCCCAGGCTAGAAGAATACTCCCCCTCTCAATAGAGACTGTGTTACTCCAGCGGCAGCCTGAGTAAGATGTGGTGCATCCGCTACGGATGCAAACAAAAAGACATTGCCTTTTTGTAAAAAAAAAATAAAAAAAAAAAAATGTTTTTTTTTGGTGTTTTTTTTTGGGGGGGGGGGGGGCACATGGTGGGGCACAGCATCATTTTGGGGGGGTCAGGGCCCCCTCTAGGGACGCCATTGGCAACAAGTAAACAAAGGATGCATAGAAACGACAAGATGCTTGCGGGATGACACTGCCACTGCGACTCCTTTGCCCTATACGTGTTACGTCAAATGGGCTGCTACACCACCTTGACTTCTTCAGTAGGTGGCACGGGTAGGCACTGATAGGTGGCACGGATAGGCACTGATTGGCATCCATCAATACAAAACAATGCTGCCTATCATTGCCAAACAATAATGCATGCCAATCAGTGATGCCCATTGTGGGCACTGATTGGCATCTATTGTGGGCACTGATTGGCATCCATTGTGGGCACTGTGTGTCATCCCTGGTGGTCTAGGGTGGCATACCTTGTGCTACGCATCCCTGGTGGTCTGGTGGCGTCCCTGGTGGTCCAGTGTGGGCATCCTCGGGGCGGCTGTGCTGATAATCATTCAGCACAGACCCCCCCTGTCAGAGGAGCAGCCGATCGGCTCTCCTCTACTCGCGTCTGACAGACGCGAGTGAGGAAAAGCCGATTACTGGCTCTTCCTATTTACACTGTGATCAGCCGTGATTGGACACGGATCAAAAACCTGAGGACGTCCTATGACGTCCAGTCAGGATTTGACAACCACTTTGCCGACGTCTATTTACAATGGGCGGGCGGCAAGTGGTTAAATAGAATAGAAAATAAAGGAATAAAATATAATTTTTTTTTCTATTCTATTTTATTCTCTTTAGAAATTGGAAAACTATTCGAATTTGAAAAGTATTCAAAAACGTTTTAAATTCTTATTTCTTTCCGAATTAGAATTTTCGTTATTTCGGATTCCTTTAAATTCGGTACTATTCTAATTCCAAAATTCAGATACATCCATTTTTTTTAAAAATTTGTCCGAATTTTAATTCGTAACGACCCGCACGTGTCTAGTCAAAGTCATGACGTATATATACTTTGGGCAGTCAAGAAGTGGCTAAACTACCATCCTACTAAAGCAGTATTAAAATCCAAAACTAAAAATTAAATATATTGCAGCTTACTAGTCACTAGATGTGGCGGCTGCATTTGTTTTAATTTTAAGGCTTTTTTCCCTCTGTTTTCACCTAATGATCTGACCAGTAACACACCTCCCGGCAGCCACGTCACCAAGAGACTCAGCCTAAACACAAACCAGTTATAGTAGGCACAGTTCAAGAAATACACCAATAGGTGAGCACTGTATAAGGAAACATAATCACATGATCTTACTGGTAAAAAGTAGGCCCCCAGAAATGTGGAGGAGCCAAGTAAAAGATCATGGTCATACTAAGTAGAAGTGTACCAGTCTTCGTAACTAGAATGGCCTGGGGCATATATGCCCTTGCTGTGTATTTACCATATGGACATCTACCCAAATCCCAAGAACCTTTCACAGAGGAAATATTTGTGACCATAGGTGTGTGCACCCCAAAGCTCAAACACACAGTGGATGATATCAGTAGAGCAATGGACGTGTCATTAGGGAAAAGGGTGATGTCAACGGGACAGTGGACAGTGTCAGTCAGTAGAGAAGTGGATGGTGTCAGTAGGGCAAAGATTGGTGTTAGTAAGACACTGGATGGTGTACGTAGATTTTTATTAATATTATCTTTTTATTATTTTTCTAAATATTTATTTATTTATTTTTACAATTTTTAGGAGCCCTTTTGGGGGCTTTGGTGAAATCAGGGGCCTAAACAGTCCCCTGATGTCTTGTTTTTGGGACAGAGAATGGGACTGAGGACAGAGATTCCCCAGTCCCTTTGTCTGCAGCCTCAGCTGCACTGGACAGTGAATGAATGGGAAGTGCTCTGTGCTGAGCGGTTTCCTGTTCATTCAAAAACAGAAGCATAGTAAACACAGCTTACTATGCTTCAATCAGAACGAACAGGGTGAGTGATTGTTAGCGATCACTCACTGTGTTCATATAGAAAAGGAAGAAAAAGAAGGGGCTGGTAAATTATATATTTACCGGTCCCTTCCCTCCCCACTCCATTCTTAAACATCCCCCTATGTGCCCAAAACACCAGCCAGTGGGAGAGGAGGGAAGCTGGCAGTGCAGGGATGGGGTGGGGGGGGGGCACGGGGGCCCAAGTAACAGGAGAACCTGCACTGCACGGGGTGATTGCAACCGGCACACCCCATGCGCGCGCCTATGTTTGGGACTTTAAGCACTCGTTTCTTCCTTCATAACAAATCTTTAAAATTAACAAGCAAAACTAAATGTCAGGCTCAAAATACCATCAAACGTTATCCCTGGAGGATGAACAGAGGATGTGGCAGATGCCACCGTCATGTCCCAGGCATCCACAAAGCCCACATTAAGGTCCTTGAAAACTTCTCTCAGCACAAGATACTGGGTATAACCATGGAAGTCTCCCCGTACTTCAACCGCGGCTTCCAGTTCCCGGGTGTTTTCTGATTTAATGATAACCTTGGTGTCTGGACTGCGAAGAAAAAGGCTTTCTACTGCTCGGCGGATGTTGAGTGCCCGTTTGATATAAAGTGTCAGAGGAAACTGTCTGAAGTGCTGTCCTATGGTTATAACAAAAATGGTGTTCTTCCCTCCAGCACGCTGATCGATCTGACGACTCGTGTACATGTCCTCCTTGAAGTAGTAGAAAGCGCCATGCTCCAGGGGGAAGCCATGTCTTTTATAGGAGACGTATAGTTCCTTGCCCATATTTAGGGCTTCCAGGGACTTTGACCAACCAGCCCATCCGCCCTGATAGTGACGAAAGTATTGCACAACTGTTGGAGACAAGAACAAGTGTTAATTAAGAGCACTATTGTTTCAGAGTTGTTTTCTCTCTTTAATTGGATGTTGGACTAAAATAAACTACCTAGAGGTGTAACCTGGCATCACACCTTGACCATTCAGGAAAAAGTACACCTCTCTAGTGATAAAAGAGGACCAATCCAACAACAGATACAAACAGTGGCCAGCTTGTAATGCCTTTAGGAATGTTTTGGTAATGTTCACTCTTTTGTGAACACGGTAAGACCCCTGGATTACAGGCAAACACTGAACATAGGGCTTTTACTTCTATCTGACTCTGAAATAACTCCTGTCTATATTGCCCAACATTTGCCCTCTCCCTACTATATGAGAGTTCAGTTTGGGAGCTGCTACTGGCCACTGAGGGTTCCAAATTGTTTGGGGTTGGGATCCAGGGTTTCCTCATGTTCAAAGTCAACTAGCTGAACATTAATGAACACATCTGCAGATTTACTAAATTCTTGATACTATTTTCAGTTTGATCACCAGGTTCACAATAAGCACAGTATATGGTGAGATGTTTGTGCATCAAGACATATAAAGAAATAGGAAACTAAAAAAGAAAAAATTGAGCACTTTAGCCCACTTTGAAATTTATTAATGTGGAATGAAAATAGATATTGCTTTCTCTATGCCCAAAAAGCTAACTTTTAGGCCACGTACACACGGTCGGATTTTCCGACCGGAAATGTTGGATGTGAGCTTGTTGTCGGAATGTCCGACCATGTGTACGCTTCATCGAACATTTGCTGTCGGACTTTCCGCCAACAAATGTTTGATTGCAGGTTCTTAAATTTTCCGCCAACAAAACGTTGTTGTCGGAAAGTCCGATCGTGTGTACACAAGTCCGTAGCACAAAAGTTCACGCATGCTCGGAATCAAGCAGAAGGAGCCGCACTGGCTATTGAACTTCCTTTTTCTCGGCTGGTCGTACGTCTTGTATGTCACCGCGTTCCCACGTTCGTAATTGTGTGACCGCGTGTATGCAAGACAAGTTTGACCCAACAACCTTCAAACAAAAATCCATGGTTTTGTTGGCGGAAAGTCCGATTGTGTGTACACGGCATTAGATTACAAATCTAGGCACCAGCAAAATGTATGATTGCAAATAATAAACTTCTCATAGGAACACCCAGGAATCAATTTTATGATGGACTTTTTCATTTCTTAGTCAAAGTCCCATTTTTCCACTTCTCACTCTTGGAAAAGTACAATGTGTACACTATATGCCCAAAAGTAAATAATATGTACTACCCTCAAAATGACAGAAATTCAGGTGTTTTTAGAAGATAACTGTCAGTGCTACAACATACAGAGACATTTTAGACAATTGTGTACTTACAACCTTGTGACCACAGTTTGGGAAAGTTCCTTTTTTATTCTAACATTACTGTGCGTAAAGCCAGCTAAAGACATGATTTGGTTAGTTTCATACTTGAGTGACCTGCACAGATCCTTGACCTTGACCCTTGAAATGCAGATTTTGAACCAATATGTTTTATCCAACATTAGTAGCTTACAAATTCTTTTTTTGCTTATGGGGCCCAAAATCAACCACATTCCAAAATCTTGTAGAACGCCCAATGTAGTGTGGGTTTTTAATAGTTTATTAATTTACAAGAACTTTAGTAATAGTTTTATGTTATCAATTATGTTAGTGTATAAGTAATCACTTCTATTTATATACAACATGTCTAATGTATAATGAGACATTGGGTCCCATTATTCTGTGGGAAGTTGGGAAACCTCTTACCGTTCTATTCTATGGTGTGGCTCAAACCAGTTTTAACTAGTTTTTGGCCTGCTTTATATATGACTGGAAGACCAAGGGCTAGTTGAGTTGGATTCAGAAGTATGAATCGCCTCCAGGAACTTCAAATGAAGAAGTTGTGATCTCCCCTGGGCTGAACATGCTGTATTTATCTTTTTTTATCATCTGTAATACCTCTTTTTAAACCAAGCTAAGTAAATTCCTTTTATTATTATACTTTCAAGTTGACTGAAATTATTGTACGAAACCGACATATATGTGAAAGGTTAAACATAGATACTTTTAGGTACTAAAGCCTAACTCCTTATTAAACCCAAAATCCCATATTATTGCCTAGACATGTGCACACTGAAATATTTCATTTCGGAATTTCGTTTTCGTCCGAAAAAATAATTTATTTAGTTACTCACAAAATTCGTTTTTTATTTATTTTGTTTTATTAAAAAATGCATTCGTCCGAAAATCCGAAATAATTAAGGTCGAATCTGTTATTGAAGGCTTATGGTGTCTGTTGAATGGTCTAAGAATATTCGACGGAGCAGCTAAACTGTAGGACGCCGTAATCGTACATTTCCGGTCGGAATGTTCCGCCTACAAGCTATAGTAGAATTCTAATGTTTTATGACATTAGAATTCTTCTATAGCCTATGGGCAGAGCATTTGACCATAAATGTCCGCTCGCGCCGACTGCTTCGTCAAATCTTTATGTTGAATCTTTTCTCTCTATGTTGAATAATCTTGGACTAATAAAGTTAGGTTAGGCACATTCGACCTTTTTTGCTATTGTCTCTATAATGTTGAATCTTTTCTCTCTATGTCAAATCTTTTCTCTCTATGTCGAATCTTTTCTCTCTATGTAGAATAATCTTGGACTAATAGAGCTAAGGTTAGGCACATTCAACCTTTTTTACTATTGTCTCTATAATGTCGAATCTTTTCTCTCTACGTCAAATCTTTTCTCTCTACGTCAAATCTTTTCTCTCTATGTAGAATAATCTTGAACTAATAGAGCTAAGGTTAGGCACATTCAAACACAGGTTTTGCTATTGTCTCTATAATGTCGAATCTTTTCTCTCTATGTCAAATCTTTTCTCTCTATGTAGAATAATCTTGAACTAATAGAGCTAAGGTTAGGCACATTCAACCACAGGTTCGATGGACACAGATCACTATTGTCAGCCTCATGCCGAATCTCCTATCTATATCGAACTGTTATCACAACGAAAACAATAATAAAGCATTTGTTTATGTCAGATCTTTTTCGATTTTTGGATTCTGCGCGTTCGTTATTGTTTGTTAAAACGATAACGAAAATACCCGAAATCGGACAAAAATGCATTCAGACGAAAACGAATGCACATGTCTATTATTGCCCATGCTTTTGAAATGGGATGCCCAGCAACTCATATAGGTAAGATGGTTAAGGGTCCTCAAACTTATAGTCATGAAGTATAGTTGAAAGTTAGCCAAGTAAGCAGGATTATCACCTTACCATGGAATTAGCATTATTATAAGCATTACTAGGTATTCCCCCATAAGTCTGGACAATTCTATCTGTATCTTAGAGAAACCTGATGAACTGAAATCTAGTTCCATCTCAGAAGATTGAAAATCCAGTCTGGTATTCAACCAAAATCCAACATGTTGAGAACATGTCAATAAGAGCCATTCATGGAAAACTAGTTGTTATAACATGGCACCCTTGTTGAAACTGAGCAAAAGTATTTTGCTCATATGAATCTTACTTTTGATGCCTTGAGTAAAGTGCATAATGAACTGTCGTAATGTAGAATCTCCTATGAGGAAAAGGTTCTTTCCTTTCAGGCATTGCAGAAAATCTTCTCCAGTTCTGTAGACGGTCATATTGCAGTAGACGGGGTTCCAAACATTTTTGAAAAAATATCCACTTGGGAAAGGAGATCCCATTCCCATCTGACATTTTGGCTTGGGGGTAAAATCTGAGCCTGAAAAGAGGTCACATAGCATACAAGATCAATGAAGTTGAACAAATTACTTTCTGAAATCTCTACAAACTTTGTTTTTGAACTCCAATCTCTGAACATATCTGCACCTGGCCAACACAATATGACCCGAATAAACTGTGGGACCTAATGGCCAAGAAGGGCACCATTGGAAATGTATAACTTTATCTACTACTAGACAATAATTTTCTTGTTCAGTTTTTTTAAATTTAAATGTTGAGGTTATACAAAACACTGCATATATCTCCTTCAAGATATCAGTATTACAGAATGCCACAATAATTGACTAAGTAATCCATACATTGTCTTAATTGTAGAACCAGATGTATGAGGAAGCTCAGCAGTTCAGAGTAGATAGCTATGCTTGAGAAGGGAAACCAAGTGGGGAAGGGTGTGGAAGGGGGTAAGCGCCTCGAAGCCTTGTTGAGTTATCATAGGCCATGAACCTGGATACTAATTTTTAATGATACAATCTTGCAATTTTTGCAAGATAAAATAGCAATATTAGATATCACTGTACTCTACAGCCGTGGCCAAAAGTTTTGAGAATGACACAAATATTAATTTTCACAAAGTCTGCTGCCTCAGTTTTTATGATGACAATTTGCATACACTTCAGAATGTTATAAAGAGTGATCAGATGAATTACAATTCATTGCAAAGTCCCTCTTTGCCATTAAAATTAACTTAATCCTATAAAAAACATTTCCACTGCATTTGTGATGAAGGCTTCAGGGTGCCCAAGAAAGTCCAGCAAGAGCGAGGATCATCTACTACAGTTGATTCAGCTCCGGGATTGGAGCACCACCAGAACACAGCCATGAATAAAGAATGGTACAAAAACTTCCTCCAAGAGCAACTTCTCCCAACCATCCAAGAACAGTTTTGTAAGGAACAGTGCATTTTCCACCATGATGGAGCACCTTGCCATAAGGCAAAAGTGACAACTAAGTGGCTTGGGGAACAAAACATTTAAGTTTTGGGTCCCTGGCCAGGAAACTTCCCAGACCTAAATCTAATTGAGAACTTGTGGTGAATCCTCAAGAGGCAGGTGAACAAAAGAAAAAACCCAACAAATTCTGACAAACTCCAAGCATTGATTATGCAAGAGTGAGCTGCCATCAGTCAGGATATGGCCCAGAAGTTGATGGACAGCATGCCAGCGCAAATTGCAGAGGTCTTGAAAAAGAAGGGTCAACATTGCAAATATTGACTCTTTGCATAAACCTATTATTATTGTCAATAAAAGCCTTTGACACTTATGAAATGCTTGCAATTATACTTCAGTATACCATAGTAACATCTGACAAAAACATCTAAAAACACTGAAACAGCAGACTTTGTAAAAATTATTATTTGTGTCATTCTCATAACTTTTGGCCACGACTGTATAAGCTCTATTTGAATCAGTATATTTGGAGTCCCTAATCCAGAACAAAGCTTTAGCTCGCAGGGAGAAAACATTTTTTTTCCTTAGTCAATAAATTGATTTGATAATCTTGATCAATCCTTCATAACAGCTCCATCACAGCAAAAACATCCAGGACAGCATAATAAATAAAGAAAGCAAAAGGAAATTAAGTAGCTTACTGTTACATCCGGTTACTACTATAGGTGAAAATGTTTCAGGGATTTCAACAGCAATATTTGACCTTAGAAAACAAAATAAAATTACACAGTAAAAATATTTCACAATGGTAGAGAGATAAACAATATAATACAGATCAGCAGAAAAACGGAGCTTTTTCACAAATGTAGGTGTTGCTTGTAAAAGGGAAATAGTGAGAAAGAGAAAAAGGAACAAAGTATATTTTATATTTACTTACTATTCATTTTAAATATACAGTAAATATTTATTACAGGGTATAACTATGATACTGCTGTCAGAGCATCCTAGGTGTAATTTTATTCCAGGTGTCATTTAATTGAATTTAATTGTCAGAATAGTTTCTCTTCCAAATTCATTGTGTGCAAAATGGAGCTTAAGCTACTGAGCTCTGTACATGGGATTTTTTCAACAGATAAGCTATGAATAGACCGGTACACATTTAAAAAGGAGTCCAGAGCTCTACCTGCTGCGTGTCCCCATGTGACAGTAAACACAGGTGGTGACAGGTACTCTTAATGGTGGAAACATGGACCTAAATAAACCCCTGACTCAGCCTTGCTGTATCTCTAATGCCCTGTTTGAAAAACGCAACTTCCATTATAGTCAAAGGAAACGCATCAAAAACACACAGGGTATTCTTTAGGTGTGTTTTTTTAGTCACATGTTCATTTATCCCAGGTGACTAGGGATGAAAATACGTGCAAAATGCATGTAAAATGCATTCTGCATTGTCTACTCTAAACTTTAAAGCAATGCATTAAAAAATTTGCAAAAACCACAATATTTTGAAAAAACGCTTATTACGTTTTACAATGCATCAGTGTGAACAGGCTCCTATGACAGAACACAAGGAGGAGCTCAGGAGGAAGGGCATCTGCTGGCACTGAGGTCTGCGCTGAAAGTGGGGATTTGACAGAAGAGCATTTGCACTAAGGGAGGATTGGGGGTATGGGAAGAATAAGGGAATATGTGCTAGAAGCAGGGGTTGGGGGAATGTCTATGCTGGGAGGGATTGAATTATTTAGTGCTGGTAGGGGGAATTGGAAGGCAAAAGTATTTGTATAGGAGGATTTGTGCTTGTAGGGGGGATTTGGGGGATGAAATAAGAGGATTTGTGCTAGGAGAGAATTTGGGAGTTGATTAATGCTGAGAAAGGGGGTGGGGAGGAGGATTTGTTCTAGAAGGAGGTGTTGGGGGGGGGGGGTATTTGTGCTGCAATGATAATTTGGGGGAAGAAGATTTGTACTAGAAGTTGAGCTTTGGGGGGATTTGTGCCAGAACGGTGGGAGCTTTTGTAGATTTAGGAATTTTGTGCTGGGGGGATTTGGAGAGGAAGGAGATTTGTACTAAAAGGGGAATTGAGGGAGGGGGGTTAGAGAGTTTATGCAGGGGGGAGAGGATTTATGCTGGGAGTGGGAATGGGGGGCATTTGTGATACAAGGAGGAGGGGATTTGTGCTGGGAGGGGGAATTGGAGAGGGAATTTGCGCCCGGAGGGAGAATTGGGAGGGGTGGAGAAGGATTTGTGCTGGGATGGTGGATTGGGAGGAGGAAGATTTGTGCTGGGTGAGATTTGGAGGGGAAGAGAGTTTGTACTAGAAGAGTTTTGTTGGGGGGCTTGTGCTGGAAGAGGAATAATGCTTAGAGGGGGGAGTGAAATGAAGAAGATCCATGCTAAAAGGAGGGAAAGGGTATGTCCTGGAGGGGGATTGGGGGAAGAGGATTTGTGCTGGGAGGGGTGAGTGTGTAGATTGGTGTTTGATTATTTTTATTTTTTTAAAGGGAGGGAGTGCGTATTTATGCTGAAAGGGTAAAGTGGGGGGGGGGGGGGTATTGATTGCAAGGGGAATTTTCTTCTCTCGTGACCCTTACACTGTCTGTTACACACCTCTGACTCCTGCTGGCTTTTCATTTTCTGATCTCTACACATTACACACTCCTGTCTTCTGCATTCTGTGCAATACATATTACTGACTGCAGCACTAATATGTATTCATGATACCCGTGACAAATTTTTACATACCTGGCAGCCTTGACTTGATGACTTCCTATCCTTTCAATTGACTTGTGTGCTTTCTGGAGCTTTGATTATACGTGCAATTTCTCCTGCCACGGTTGGTACGGGCCTCTGGGGTCTCTCCCTCTCCCTTTCCACCCCTTCCTTTTTATCTCCCCCCCCATCTTTATTTTCCTCTTCCCTTTACTCTTTTTTGTCTTCTTTCTTTTTCTTTCTTCATTAATTAAGGTAGGCTCCCTCTGCTAGGTTGGGGGAGCCCCTTTTCTCTTTCCTTATCTCTCTTTATTTTCATTTATAAATAGGTGACCACAAACTAATGATTATCTTCCAATTGATTATACATTACCAACTAGATCCGTGCCTTACCGTAGCTTTGCTTGCCAACTGTTCTTATTGGTTACAATGCCTTATGACTAATGTTGAATTTCATTACCTGATAAGTTATTTATTCAAAGTTGCCGGCTTCAAAAGTCCTTGCCAGCTGTATTTTGTACAAAAAATGTTATGTCTATTGGTTGTATGTTTATTCTGCTTTTTCAATAAAAACTAAGTGAAAGGAAAACGTATTTCTTATATAGGTTTGGACTATCGCGGTACAGTAGGACAAAAAAATGTGAATATATAGCGAGTATACAGTTATAAAAATTATAAAAATAATTTTATTGATACAGAGATAATGGTCAATTACAGATAAAAACATGACAAGCGTTCATATATGTCACCAAAACAGTTAACCCCGGATTGGGGGGAATCACAGTGGGACAATTCATCACAGAAAACAACTTGATGGTTGTCTGAAACTAACTGTTTGTATTTCAATTGAACCTTCCTTAACCGCTTCCCGACCGCCTCACGCCGATGTACGTCGGCAGAATGGCACGGCTAGGCAAAACCACGTTCAGGTACGTGGCCCTTTAAGAGCCTAGCCGTGGGTCGCGCGCCACCGGCGGCGCGCTCGCGACCCAGTCGGGAGCTCCGTGACCACGGCCGCGGGTCCAGCGGACCCGATCGCTGCTGGTGTCCCGCGATCGGGTCACAGAGCTGAAGAACGGGGAGAGGTCTGTGTAAACAAACCTCTCCCTGCGCCTCCTACACTGCCTGTCATTTATCAGCTGTTCCCTGTCATCAGGAAAGCCGATCAATGATGTCAGACGTCAGCCACGCCCCCTAATGTTAAAAAAAAAACACACACGTCACAGCCCATAACCCCTCCCCTCCCCCTAGTGGTTAACTCTTTCACTGCCAGTGTCATTTATACAGGAATCAATGCATTTAAATAGCATTGATTGCTGTATAAATGACAATGGTCCCAAAAATGTGTCAAAAATGTCCGATGTGTCCGCCATAATGTCGCAGTCACAATAAAAATCGCTGATCGCCGCCATTACTAGTAAAAAAAAAAAATTAATAAAAATGCTATAAAACTATCCCCTATTTTGTAAACGCTATAACTTTTGCGCAAACCAATCAATAATCGCTAATTGCGATTTTTTTTTACCAAAAATATGTAGAAGAATACGTATCGGCCTAAACTGAGGAAAAAAAAATGTTTTAGATATCTTTTGGGGATATTTATTATAGCAAAAAGAAAAAAATATTGCATTTTTTTCAAAATTGTCACTCTTATTTTTGTTTATAGCGCAAAAAATAAAATCCGCAGGGGCGATCAAATACCATCAAAAGAAAGCTCTATTTGTGGGAAAAAAAAAGGATGCCAATTTTGTTTGGGAGCCACGTCGCACGACCGCGCAATTGTCAGTTAAAGCGACGCAGTGCCGAATCGCAAAAAGGGGCCTGGTCCTTTGGCTGCCAATTGGTCCGGGGCTGAAGTGGTTAAGACATCCCAATTCCACTGCGTGTTTCACCCTGTTTCACTAGACCCTTCACCAACACCTATCACCTTTCATTGGTCCACTATTGTGTGACTCTGAAGGTCCATACTATATCCACCCCTTATCTTAATTTATTCTTTCAGAATCTGGTCCATCATGTTTTGTAGCTCCCCCGAGTCGCCACTGGAGACCCCCTCTTTGGTGGTTAGACCCTGCGATCAGGGCCTGTCGGGACATGGGTAAGCAGACCTGCTCTCCCCCCTTATACATGTTATATTATTATTGTGTACTGTTTATGCCTCAGGGCACGTATATTGTTTTTTGATCATTTGTTAATTAATCCACAGATACTCTTCCGATGAAGCGGCTATTGTCCGCAAAACTAGTCAAGTTGTTTTCTGTGATGAATTGTCCCACTGTGATTCCCCCCAATCCGGGGTTAACTGTTTTGGTGACATATATGAACTCTTGTCATGTTTTTATCTGTAATTGACCATTATCTCTGTATCAATAAAATTATTTTTTATAATTTTTATAACTGTATACTCGCTATATATTCACATTTTATTGCCCTACTGTACCGCGATAGTCCAAACCAAGCCCACATGTCCTTTGTGGTAACCTGGCTGGGGACCAGGTTCCCACCCCTCTATTTCAAAGATTTCTGGATGATGGTACAAGTTTATTTATTTTTATTTCTAATAATCAAATTATAGAGACCACATAAATTTTCTTATTTCTTATATAAACAAATTTTCATTAATAATAAAAATGCATCACTATTGTGAATACATTTACAGCAAAAAAAAAAAAATAATTATAGTAATTAGTTACAGTGTTCCTGAAATGATTATGTAACAGATACAGTCATGCTTATAATGCAACCACAAGACAAATGTCTGTTCCAGAGCGTGTCATACACAGATACATGGGACCTGTCAAAGAGAGAACTCATTGTCTTCTACATAGTTTCCTCTTCTTTTGTGTGCCTAATTAAAGTACAGGCTCATAATAAATGATTATGGTAATGGAAATATTGCATTATGATGCAACTTAAACTTTATGGAGACATATATTTCTCTTAAAGTTAGGGTTATCAATCTGAAATTTCAACTGCTTTTATGGACTTCACTTATGCGCACCCAGGTGACCTTCATTGTGATCACAGACCATACAGTTTTTTTTTTTTTACATTGTTAGGTTAAAAACACACACCTAGTCCAACCAATAGAAAGAAAATGAATGGATAAATAAATAAATAGAAAACTTCCATTTACAGGATCCTATACCTAGAGCTGATATAGAAGAAGGCAAAAAAAAAAACCTACATCATGGTTACATTTTCTTTACAGGGGGGAGGGGTTTCCTTTCTGATCCTCTAAGGCAATCAGATATTCCCTGGATCAACAATCTCTTTACTGTGACCAAATGCATCCAATTTCATACCATTTTTCTTTTTTATAAAAACTGAAACCCAATTAAGATCTTTCCTTAAAGAGGAAGTGAACTCTCCCACTCTGATGCTACTTTTCATTTAGTCCATTATAATAAGTAATTATCAAACTATAGCCACTGTAATCCAGCCCAAATCACATATTATTTACTGTTTAAAGAAACTTTAAAAAACTTGTTTCCAGAGGTTAGGCAGCGCCATCTTAAGTATTGTTTTCTGAGTCCACAGTGGAGTGTATTTTCGCCCTTACATTGAGCACTTCCTGTACTGTTAACCAAGCCTCCTTCTCAATCCAACATTTCTATGGCAACCTTGCTTCCCTGCTCATAGCTGACTTGTTTTATTTCATAGTATTTACTTGTGCCGATTATTTAGTGTTTGCCTGTGTCAGTCTTATCAGCTATCAGCTTCATCCCCTTCATTCCAAAGGAGGACAAAGCAGCGGTAGTTGGAACAGTCAGTAATTCACGACTTGACTACGCAAACTCCCTCTACATAGGACTACCCCAATATCAACTTGTGTGCTTACAACTCATCCAAAACACATCGGCAAGACTGATAACAGGAAAAAAAAAACTGGGAATCCATCTCCCCTTCCCTGAGGAGCCTACATTGGCTTACCGGAAAGAATGGGATCAGATTCAAGACCCTCTGCCTCACCCACAAATGCACACAAGGAAACGCTCCACACTACCTACTCGAGAAAATAAAACACTATACACCCAATCGCAGCCTTCGATCATCTAACCAAAACCTCCTCCTCATTCCCAAATCCCGTTACAAATCAAAGGGAGAATGGAGATTCGCAGTCCAAAGACCACGGCTATGGAACACTCTACATACTTACATCCGCATGGAAGAAAACCAGCAGGCCTTCAGGAAAAAACTCAAGACCTTCCTCTTCTAGAAGCTTGACAACACTGGTCAAATCCAGCGCCTTGAGGCGATTCAGTTTGCATTTGTAGCGCTATACAAATTATTCATTCGTTCATAAGACTGCAGTAATGCTGTCCGATGCCCTGGTTTACACTGCATGTGATGTCACATGGGGTGTAGGAGGAAGCTCTGAGTGATTATTCAGTCTCCTGGGATTTCAGTGTTGTGCCGTAGGAAGTCCTGATAATAGATAGACAAGTACACAGAGTGTGCCATAAATCAAGGGAGATCTGGGCTGCTCAGTGACGTCATTCTAAAGAACAAAAAGGATTACAACAATACTAAGCAAGTAAGGAGATAACTACAAGCAGTGTACATTAGGGTTTGTTATGCTGATTTACATGGGACAAAGTTGTAGGGGAGAGTTTACAATCACTTTAAGCCTCTTTCACATGGTCATTCTGATCAGATCCGCCTGTCAGTTTTTCACACGGATCTGATGAAAGCTAATGTTAGGCTATGGGCAGGCAGATATGAACAGATGTGTGTCCATTTACATCTGATTAACACAGAGTCTGGAAAAAAAGAAACAGGTTTGCAGGCTTTTACGTTTTTAGGACCTAAACATAGAAGAGAGGGGAAATGAGAGTGGGAAGATAGAGCAGTTACTGAAGCTGTCCAAAAATCTAAACCCAGCCTTAATGAATAATGATGGACTGTCTCGGTACTAATAACAAACGAATTGCATAATATAAAAAAACTATTTATTACATAAAAATTACATATAGGGTACATTAACCGCTTCCCGACCAGCGCACGACGATGTACGTCGGCAGAATGGCAAGGACAGGCATAAGGGCGTATATATAAGTCCCTTTTTTAATGCCTCTGTGCATTAAATGCCACTAGCTGCTTCTGCCTAGCAACTAGTGACGCTGATCTCTGCTCCCTGTGATTGGAGCAGAGATCAGCATTCACTAACTGACAGCCACGCCCCCCCCCCCCCACAGTAAGAAACACACCCCTAGGCATACTTAACCCCTACACTGCCCCCTTGTGGTTAACCCCTTCACTGCCAGTGTCATTTATACAGGAATCAATGCATTTAAATAGCATTGATTGCTGTATAAATGACAATGGTCCCAAAAATGTGTCAAAAATGTCCATAATGTCCATAATGTCGCAGTCGCAATAAAAATCGCTGATCGTGGCCATTACTAATAAAAAAAAATATTAATAAAAATGGTATAAAACTATCCCCTATCTTGTAAACACTATAACTTCTGCGCAAACCATTTAATAATCGCTTATTGTGATTTTTTTTTACCAACGATATGTAGAAGAATACGTATCGGCCTAAACTGAGGAAAAAAAAATGTTTTTTTATATATTTTTGGGGCATATTTATTATAGCAAAAAATAAAAAAGAATGCATTTTCTTTCAAAATTGTCGCGCTTTTTTGTTTATAGCGCAAAAAATAAAAACCGCAGGGCGATCAAATACCACCAAAAGAAAGCTCTATTTGTGGGAAAAAAAGGACGCCAATTTTGTTTGGGAGCCACGTCGCACGGCCGCGCAATTGTCAGTTAAAGTGACGCAGTGCCGAATCGGAAAAACAACAATTAGGAAAAAATTGTATTTCAATAAGCAAATATTCAGGGAACTCCCGACAAGTATCAATTCTTGAAATTAATTTGGTTTTCTACTAGTTTCGTGGGTAACCGCTTCTTCAGGAGAACTAATCTATAAGATAAATAATGAAATAAGGCATAGATCGAATATAAAATATTCAAAATTACAAACAATAGGGTTCAGCCTATTTATTGTAAGTTTGAACATTTTATATTCGATCTATGCCTTATTTCATTACCCGCGAAACTAGTAGAGAACCAAATCAATTTCGAGAATTGCTTCAACAGCAGATACTTGTCGGGAGTTCCCTGAGTATTTGCTTTTTGAAATACAATTTTTTCTTAATTGTTGTTTTAATGTACCCTGTATGTCATCTTTATGTAATAAATCGTTTTTTATATTATGCATTTCGTTTGTTATCAGTACCGAGACAGTCCATCATTATTCATTGAGGCTGGGTTTAGATTTTTGGACAGCTTCAGCGACTGCTCTATCTTCCCCCTCTTCCCCTGTCCATGCATCTGGCCCCCTGATCTATATATTAGAGCGCTGGACTATAGATTCCAATGGGGGCGAGGGGGGGGGTTTAAGCCCATGATTAGAGCCAGAGGCTCTAATAGGCTTCAAAAAAGGGTGTGCTCGGGGCGCAGAGCAGTTGTGTGACGATAGCGAATGAATTTTCGCTATTTTCACACTAAAGTTCCTCCCCGCCAATCAGGAGGCAGGTTGTGAGACCCGTTTCCCTATTGGCCAAAGTGTCAGGCGATCCTATTGGATAAAGATATAAAAAGAAAAGAGGGGACGCACCAGCCTTGTGCATTATCCTTTGGATATGTATTTATTAAAAGTAATAAAATATAACTACTCACAAACAATTGTAGAGTTCTTGCAATATGAATAGTTATCAAACAGTGGCATTCAGTCAGAGATGAACAAAGCCCTCCAAAGGTCACGGAGGAAATCACAGAGATCACTGTCAGATCCTATTGGATGCCTGGCGCTTAGGTGGAATAGAGAGGAGACGGTAGAGGAACCTGCTGGAGGAGCGGTCACCGGAGCCTCTGCATGCACCCCACCGCCACTGTGCTGCAGGACACCACCTACATCGGGTAAGTGCTGGACCGCCGGCCGCCTGTGCTGGGGGGGCGATAGTGCCGCGCCATCAGCTGCTTGGGGTGTGGTTTGCCTCCCCCCCCCCAAAGAAAACCCCACCAGCTGCCACTGCATCCACCTGCCCACAGACCTAACATGGGTCTGTTAAGCTCCATAATTTTCCTCCATCACAAGATGGAGTAAAAAACGTATTAGACACAGATGTCATGTTCCCATGTTGATGAGGACAAGGGTCTGCAGGAGGAGACTTATCAGACTCTGGAAACCCCATTAGATAAGGGAGCCCACAGATATCTGCCGCCCTACGTGAATGAGTTAAAAAAAAATGTACAAGGTAAATATTCCGACAACTATTTAGACAAAGTATTTCATCATTACTTCCAAGCTGAAAGATATGTTGATGCTGAAAATGCTGGTGCACTGTTGCTTTTGCCTGGCAGTTTCTAACCACAGCCTTGGTCCCTAAGAGTATACTTATAGGCAGGTGCAGTCTGTGTTCTCCAATGTAGGTGGAGCTTGAGAGCAGCGGCAATGCAGTTGGGGATCTTGGTTTCTCTATGATTCCTTTGGTCACAAGAGGGCCGCTATCTGATTGGATACCAGTGTCTCCTATGACATCTTGGCAGCCATCTTGAGTCAGACAGAGTCTATTTAAGACTCTGGCTCCCAGGTTTGGCACGCTTTATGCGAATGGCTAGTGTAGGGAAAGGTTCCCCATCTGGAAAGGACAGTGCTTAGAGACAGGGAAAGGTTGCAGAGGAGTAGGGACAGTGCAGGGACTACGTCTAACTTTCCTAGGAAGCCTTACCTTGTGGGTGAGGACCAGCCAAGCTGCATTCTACTTCTCGTGGCAGATGCTGTTGGCTTCTTCCATTCTTTAACCACTTGCTGCCTGCCCATTGTAAATAGACTTCGGCAAAGTGGTTGTCAAATCCTGACTGGACGTCCTGGGACGTCCTCAGGATTTTGAGCCTCTGCGCGCCCCCAGGGGGGCGGGCATCGCGGCGATCGTTGTTGCGGGGTGTCAGTCTGACACCCTGCAACTACGATCTTGGTAACGAGTCTCTGACGGAGACTCTTTACCACGTGATCAGCCGTGTCCAATCACGGCTGATCACAGTGTAAATAGGAAGAGCCGTAATCGGCTTTTCCTCACTCGTGTCTGTCAGACGCGAGTAGAGGAGAGCCGATCGGCTGCTCCTCTGACAGGGGGTGTCTGTGCTGAATGATTATCAGCACAGCCCCCCCCCCCCCGAGGATGCCCACACTGGACCACCAGGTATGCCACCAGACCACCAGGGATGCGCAGCACAAGGTATGCCACCAGGGATGACACACAGTGCCCACAATGGATGCCAATCAGTGCCCACAATGGATGCCAATCAGTGCCCACAATGGGCATCACTGATTGGCATGCATTATTGTTTTCACTAATAGGCAGCATTGTTTTGTATTGATGGATGCCAATCAGTGCCCATCCGTGCCACCTATCAGTGCCCATCCATGCCCATCTGTGCCGCCTATCCATGCCCATCTGTGCCGCCTATCCATGCCCATCTGTGCCGCCTATCCATGCCCATCCGTGCCGCCTATCCATGCCAGCTATCAGTGCCAATTTGTGCCACCTATCAGTGCCCATCCGTGTCGCCCAACCGTGTCACCCATCAGTGTCGCCCATCAGTGCCGCCTATCAGTGCCCATCAATGCCACCTCATCGGTGCCCATCAGTGCCCATCAGTGCAGCCCCATCAGTGCCCATCAGTGAAGGAGAAAACTTACTTATTTACAAAGTTTTGAAACTGAAACAAAAAAAAAAAACATTTTTTTTTTCAAAATTTTCGCTCTTTTTTTATTTGTTTAGCAAAAAATAAAAACCGCAGAGGTGATCAAATACCACCAAAGGAAAGCTCTATTTGTGGGGAAAAAATTATAAAAATGTCATTTGGGTACAGTGTAGCATGACCGCGCAATTGTCATTCAAAGTGTGAGAGCGCTGAAAGCTCAAAATTGGTCTGGGCAGGAAGGTGTTTTAGTGCCCTGAATTGAAGTGGTTAAACCGCTGTTTCACGACTGTCCCAGTGTGAGTGGCCCGGTCCAGATTGTCCCCCCGCTGGGCCTGTGTGTTTGCTGAACTTTTCTACAACACATTGCAACTGCCAAACCTGGACTCTGTGTGATCTCTGCCTACCGCACAATGCTGCACCTAGCCCACATACTGACCATGCTGACTACTCTCCTGCTACTACGGTTGATTTACACTTCTTGTTAAAATGTATGTCAAGCAGAAAACCTTTTTTCTTAGTTTTGGATAGAGTAGGGAAGGAATTTAAAATAAAAAAATTTGGCTGAATATACATTTTAAGTTTAGTAATACTTTGCTCCAATTGACACTGCCAGCTGTCATACAGAGAGGCTTTGGGGAACCCCATCAAAATTTTGCTGAGTCCCCATGATTTCTAGCTACGCGCCTGCTGACTTCAACCCAATTGAATATCTTTAGGATGAAATATAAAGCCATGTCTTCACATTCAACATGGAGATTCTGTAAGCAAGATAAATGCTGGAGGAAGAGAGGAGTGTACATAGAGACTGTATATAGAGACTAAATATAGGAAGAGTTGCCCAAGAAGAGTTGCTCTTTAAAGTCAAGTGGGCATCCCATAAATTCCCCTAATCCCCATCCAAGTTTGAATCCCTCTATAAATAACAAAAACAAAGCACTGGGCTGTTTTCTACCTCTGAGTGCCTGTGAAGATGCGGTGTGCCTGGCTGTGCAGGGTAGGGGATCACTCCTTAGGGGGTGCTCTACACCTACCTACCTATTTCAGCATCACTCCGATGCTGCAAGCTGTCCCCTGCCGGTTCTAACCCCGAGAACTGAACGATCGTGTGGCCGCTGACTGCTCAGTTCTCAGATCTGCCCTGAGTACAGATTGATGACTGCCAGTCCCTGCTCTGTGCTCTGCCACTCCAGCGCTCACTGGTGCGAAGGGCAGGAGAGGGGGCAGAAGCAGCTGCCTGGGGTTTTCAGTGGCTTGCTGAGATGCTGAGCCAGCTGCCTGTAAGGCATCTGGGTGTATCCTGACATGGTTGTCGCGATCTCTCCAGAGTCTTGAGTGGCCCTAAGATGTCAGCTGACAGATTCTGGGTCACAGGAGTGCAGAACTAAGTGCAATCCTGTGACCCACTTGAGAAGTCTAGCCAAAAGAGCTCTAGCCATACTTCTCTTTTAAGACTATAAAAGGAAAAAGGTTTGTCAGGACATCAATTTTGTGATATTCTTATCATGTGTGATCAGGGGGTACAGCCGATACAACTGTAAGGGGCCTGAGCGTCTGGAGGGGCCCGACCAGGTTAGGAGAAGGCAGGAGAGGGTAAAGGGGAGCCGCGCTGTGCGGTGCAGAAACGATCTCTGCAGCGTCTGCTCTGTTTTGCATTGAGTTCAGACATCAAGCTCTTTACTGCCACCTCTGGCTACTATGTGCACACCTTGTGTGTTGCATGTACTACTGTGTTATGTAGTGTGATCGGCTGCAGCCCCTCTGTATCTCAGCAACATGTCAGCTTTGTGGAAACAGCACCTGGGACCAGGTAGGAAGATCTCCTTTACAAGTAGGGGCTGTGAAGGAAAGGGAGGGGGGCTGTTTGTGTACAGGGAGGGGCCAGAGCTTTGTGTATTTACAGATGTATATATGTAAGGAGCTTACTTATATACAAGTGTGGGGGGGGGGCTGACATGTATATAGGTGTGGGGGGGGGGGGGGGGGCTGGCATGTATACAGGTGTGGGGGGGCTGACATATATACAGGTGTGAGGGGGGGCTGACATATATCCAGGTGTGAGGGGGGCTGACATATATACAGGTGTGAGGGGGGGCTGACATTTAGACAGGTGTGGGGGGGCTGACAAGTATACAGGTGGGAGGGGGGGCTGACATGTATACAGGTGTGAGGGGGGCCTGACATGTATGCAGGTGGGAGGGGGGCCTGACATGTATACAGGTGTGAAGGGGGCCTGACATGTATACAGGTGTGAAGGGGGCCTGACGTATATACAGGTTTGAGGGGGGGTTGACATGTATACAGGTGTTAGGGGGGGCTGACATGTATACAGGTGTGAGGGGAGGCCTGACATGTATACAGGTGTGAGGGGGGGCTGACATGTATACAGGTGGGAGGGGGCCTGACATGTATACAGGTGTGAGGGGGGGCTGACATGTATACAAGTGAGAGGGGAGGCCTGACATGTATACAGGTGTCAAGGGGGCCTGACAATGTATAAAGATGTGAGGGGGGCTGACATATATACAGGATCAGGGGGGCTGACATATATACAGGCGTGAGGGGGTTGACATATATACAGGATTAGGGGGCTGAGTGCGTACAGGTGTGAGGAGGGGGGGCTGACATATAAACAGGTGTGAGGGGGCTGACATATATACATGATTGGGGGATTGTGTATAGGTGTGAGGAGGGTGGCTGAGTACCTACAGAGGTGAGGAGGGGGGCTGAGTGCATACATGTGTGAGGAGGGGGACTGAGTGTGTATTTGGTGGAATGGCCCATGGGCAGGCCCTGGGGAATGTTAGTGGTCAGGCTCAGTGGGGGGCGGGGGGCCCAGGCCTAAAGCTGTGTAAGGGGCCCAAACATTTCTGATGGCTGCCCTGTGTGATGTTTGAAGAGCATTTGCTAACCTTCATGATGCAGGGGAAATTACATATTCTTACAGCACACTGCACTGGTAGGAGAACATTATACCTCTGAAAAATGTCTCTTTCTCCAGGAGTGAGATATGAAACTTGAGTCTCAAAACAACTCATTTCATTCAGGCTTTCACAGGTGAAGTTGGGCACTTTGTAGCAGTAGAAGGCCTCTTCATAGACTGGATCTACGTACTCACAAATCTCCTTGCCTTCTTTCTCTTCAAGCTTAAAGCCACATGGAGTTGTAGCTTCCTTGCCAAATTTTTCAAACTTTCCAAAGAATCCAAGAACGCCCAGACTGCTGTGCCTGGATCTCCAAAGAGCTGCAACCCCTTCGCTAGGGTGGAACAACAAAATGGAGACATTGGATTTTCCATCCCAATACAATGGAAAATGGATATGATAAGAACCATCGTTGAAATCTTCTACCCTGCCAGACACAGCTGCTCCAAGCTCTGTAGAGAATAATCTTGGTCTTATGAAGTCTCCGCCGTAGGTCTTCCTGTTACCCAAATGATCGTACATATCAAGCTGTACCACCAAGTCTTCTCCCACACAGTATTGTTTCTTGGGGTTCACTATGGAGGCCTTACTATTTTTCCCACTGGTGGTTCTGTTGAAATATGTGAATGGCACTTTAGGTATAAGTCTTTGTATTTTCTCAAACAGGTTATCTATGTTAACTTGGAGTTCTGTTCTTTGGGAAGATGGGATTGCGGGAGATGGGAATGGGGGAGGTGGGGTTTCATCTTTTTCTTCCGGCATACGGCAACTTTGGAGAAACTTTTTCAGAGAATCCTGCAACATATTAGTTAAATGATAAAATTACTTTTGCAAAAAAGTGTTCCTTGAAATATAAAAGAGAGAACTTTTTGTAACTACAGAATCATAAGTTTGTTAGTGCAAAATTTGTGTCGATAATTGTGGATAATCAAAGTGGAACTACATATAAATATAAAATATAGCGCTCACAACCATTAAAGTATAAAAAACATGTGTGAACAAACACAATCAAATAATTGGCAAAATAAAGTCAAAACATAAATATCAAAGTGACTCTAGGTGCTTCAATCCGAAGGGAACAAAACGTGCAGGAATATTGCAGATGTATTCAGGTGCAAGACACCCCCTCATGTATTCCCACTCACCAGATCGTGATGACCCCCAGCTTTTCAGTCTGGTGAGTCGCTTTAAGCTTTATAATGGTGTCCAGGGCCAATGGAGTAGTCAAATCTTCGGATCCAATGATTTTTAAATGAAGTTGCTCAGCAAAAGGAACGGATACCCAAAAGTGAGGAAAGAAATGGAACTAATAGTGAAGTACCGTTTAAAAATGGTTTAACCACTTGCTTACTGGGCACTTAAACACCCTTCCTGCCCAGACCAATTTTCAGCTTTTGGTGCTCTCACACTTTGAATGACAATTACTGTACCCAAATGAATTCTTTGTCCTTTTTTTCCCCACAAATAGAGCTTTCTTTTGGTGGTATTTGATCACCTCTGGGTTTTTTATTTTTTTGCGCTATAAATGAAAAAAGACCGAAAATTTAGAAAAAAAAACGCATTTTTCTTTGTTTCTGTGATACAATTTAGCAAATTATTAATTTTTCTTCATAAATTTTGGCCACAATTTATACTGCTACATATCTTTGGTAAAAATAACCCAAATTAGTGGATATTATTTGGTCTTTGTGAAAGTTAGAGAGTCCACAAACTGTGGTGCGAATCATACAAAATTGATCACACCTGATGCTCTGGTGATCTATCTAATTTCTTGTGACCCGAACAAGCCAGGAAAGTACAAATACCCCCCAAATTACCCGTTTTTTTTAAGTAGACATTCCAAGATATTTAGAAAGAGGCATGGTGAGCTTTTTGATGTTGTCATTTTTTCCCACAATTCTTTGCAAAATTAATTATTATTTTTTTTTTCCACAAAATTGTCATTGTAATAGGTTATTTCTCTCACATGGCATGTGTATACCACAAATGACACCCCAAAATACATTCTACTACTCCTCCTGAGTATTACGATACCACATATGTGGGACTTTTACACAGCCTGGCCACTTAGAGAGGCCCAACATGCAGGGAGCGCCATCACGTGTTCTAGGAGCATAAATTACACATCTAACTTGTTGACTACCTAGTACACTTTTGAAGGCCCTGGAGCACCAGGACAATGACACGTGACACTGACGTGGCACTGATGACAGGTGGCACTGATACGTGGCACTGATGACACGTGACACTGATGTGGCACTGATGACAGATGGCACTAATACGGGGCACTGATGACACGTGACACTGATGACAGATGGCACTAATATGTGGCACTGGTGACAGATGGCACTTATACGTGGCACTGATATCATGTGGCACTAATACGTGGCACTGATGACAGAAGGCACCGATACGTGGCACTGATGACACGTGGCACTGATGACAGATGGCACTGATACATGGCATTGATGACACATGACACTGATAACAGATGGCACATGACACTGATACGTGGCACTGATGACAGATGGCACTTATACGTGGCACTGATGACAGATGGCACTAATATGTGGCATTGATGACACGTGACACTGATATGGCACTGATGACAGATGGCACTGACGTGGCACTGATGACACGTGGCACTGATGTGGCACTGATGACACATGGCACTGACGTGGCACTGATGACACATGGCACTTATACATGGCACTGTGGACAAGTGGCACTGGGGACAGATGGCACTGGGGAAAGGTGGCACTGGGGACAGGTGGCACTGGGGACAGGTGGCACTGGCAGATGGCACTGGGGACAGTTGGCAGTGGGGACAGTTGGCAGTGGGGACAGTTGGCAGCGGGGACAGATCGCACTTTATTTTTATTTATTTTTTCTATTTTACTTACGGCGCTGCTGCAGCCGTTCATCTCTCCCTCCACAGACGCTATCGGTGTGAGGAGGGAGAGCGGCGCTGAGAGATGATCTCATATGTTTACATATGAGATCACCTCTCATTGGACACGCCGATCGCGCTGTAAACGGCCGCTGTGATTGGCCGTTTACAGCGATCTGTGACTGACTGTGTCCGACGGACACGGGTAGCACAGAACTTCCCCGATGCGCGCTCTCAAGAGCGCGCATTAGGGAAGTAAACAGGAGGACGTCCAGGGAGCGTCCACGCTGCAGCCGTCTTTCGGCTATAGCGCGGGCGCCTAGTGGTTAATGGAAAAGGGAATGGGTACTTACAAAAAGTACGATCAAAACAAGCATCAAGCATGCAGTTGATAGTGTAAAAACGCCGTTCATGGCGTGCGTTCCACGAGACCGGAAGTGACGTCAGTAATACCGGAAATTGCGTCAACGTTTCACCCTCCCACAGGGCGTCATCAAGGACCTTGAAACGTTGACGCAATTTCCAGTATTACTGACGTCACTTCCGGTCTCGTGGAACGCACGCCATGAACGGCGTTTTTACACTATCAACTCCATGTTTGATGCTTGTTTTGATCGTACTTTTTGTAAGTACCCATTCCCTTTTCCATTAAACCATTTTTAAAAGGTACTTCACTATTAGTTCCATTTCTTTCCTCACTTTTGGGTATCCGTTCGTTTTGCTGAGCAACTTCATTTAACCACCTGATTACTTTGCACTTAAACCCCCCTCGTGACCAGACCAATTTTCAGCTTTTGGCGCTGACGCACTTTGAATGACAATTGGGCGGTCATACAACACTGTACCCAAATTAAATTTTTATCATTTTTTTCCCACAAATAGAGCTTTCTTTTGGTGGTATTTAATCACAGCTGGGGTTTTTATTTTTTGCTAAACAAACAAAAAAAGATGGAAAATTTAAAAAAATTTAAATAAATCATGTTTAATAGTTTGTTATAAAATTTTGCAAACAAAGCAAAAGTAATTTTTCTGCTTCATTGATATGCGCTGATGAGGCGGCACAGGTGTGCACTGATAGGCTGCACTGGTTGGCACTGATAGGCTGCACTGGTGGGCACTGATAGACTGCACTGGTGGGCACTGATAGGCTGCACTGGTGGGGACAGATAAGTCGGTACTGATGGGGACAGCAAAGATGGCACTGATGGGCACGGATGGGTGGCACGGATGGGTGGCACGGATGGGTGGCACGGATTGGTGGCACCGATGGGCACTGATGGATGACACTGATGGGCACTGATGGGTGGCACTGATGGGCACTGATGGGCACTGATAGGTGGCACTGATGAGCACTGGTAGGTGACACAGATGAGCACTGGTAGGTGACACAGATGAGCACTGGTAGGTGACACAGATGAGCACTGGCAGGTGACACTGATGTGCAGCACTGGCACTGTGGGCACTGAGAGATGGCACTGTGGGCACTGGTAGGTGGCACTTTAATGGGGCAAAGGTGGGCACCATGGCTTGGGCACATTGCAGTGAGAGGGACTGATGTCCCTCTCACTGCCGCCGGTGATCGGCTTTTTTTTTTTCTCCTCGCACTGTCAGCGCGAGGAGGAAAAAAAGCCGATTACCGGCTCTGTTATTATCACATGATCAG
Organism: Lithobates sylvaticus; assembly: GCA_028564925.1. Taxonomy (NCBI): domain Eukaryota; kingdom Metazoa; phylum Chordata; class Amphibia; order Anura; family Ranidae; genus Lithobates; species Lithobates sylvaticus. The sequence continues at coordinate 264,023,468 of CM053031.1, forward strand.
CTGTCATTGGCTGACAGCTGATCACGTGGTAAGGGGTCGGGATTGACCCCTTACTCGGATCTGTGATCCAGCGAGTCTCACAGACTCGCTGATCACAGAGCGCACCGCGCGCCCTTCAGGGGGCGCGCAGGCAGCTCGTGGCCGGGACGACGTCAATAGACGTCGTCCCGGCACATTAGATCCGCGCTGTAGCCGTCATTCGGCTATAGCGCGGATCTCAGGTAGCTAAAAATCATTGGATCTGAAGATTTGACTACTCCATTGGCCCTGGACACCATTATAAAGCTTAAAGCGACTCACCAGACTGAAAAGCTGGGGGTCCTCACGATCTGGTGAGTGGGAATACATGAGGGGTGTCTTGCACCTGAATACATCTGCAATATTCCTGCACGTTTTGTTCCCTTCGGATTGAAGCACCTAGAGTCACTTTGATATTTATGTTTGGACTTTATTTTGACAATTATTTGATTGTGTTCACACATGTTTTTTATACTTTAATGGTTGTGAGCGCTATATTTTATATTTATACGTTTTTCAAGTGATCAGCACTGTGTATAGCTGCTGCTTTTTTTTTTTCACATACACACCATTAGCACGAGTATATATATTTAGCATATTTTTGTACAAAGTGCAACTACAGTACACTGCATCTGAGCACCACAAATCAAAAAAGATATTCATTTTTAATATTCAAAGCATGATTTATTGAACTCTCTCCCTTCTGCTCCTCTACCGGTTTCAATGTCTGTTTGTCTATTGGGTCTGGTAGAGACTATTTTTCCAATAGTGTCTGAGCGAGTGTTTGCTAATATAGCATTATTTTATGCAAGAAAAGCTATTGCATTGCATTGGAAGAAACCTCGTCCCCCCCCACGCTCTCATTTTGGAAGCAATTGGTAAATAACAATCTTCCACTGTATAGAGATACCTGCATGAATAGGGGTTGCCCTAGCAAGTATGACAAAGTGGCTGGATAAGCCGTATACAGTATAGAACGCCAATGGGGGCTGGGGTGTATAATATGCATGCTCCTATGTGAGAAATAATTGAGGCTATCGGTGAGAGAATTATTGTCTATTGTAATCATTTTTTTTTTTTTTTTTTTTAATTATTTCTCTATTTTCTTTTTGGATTAATAATTCAAATATCAGATTTCGGAAAGTGTAATATTATATATTATTTTTAATTTTTTTTGACCAAAATGTATGATGGTTTGTCGTGTCTTTGTATGTTTTGTTTGTAGTTAAGAAATTTAATAAAAAGATTTATAAAAAAAAATATTCAAAGCATGGGGCAAGACACATGTCAGAGGAAGACTGCATTTTATTACTGCACAAAGTACCGTAATTCAATTTAGGTAATGACAGATTTCCCTCCCCCTGGCGATCCATAGTTACACAAGTGCTTTTGGCTGCTAGATTACTTATAGCAAGGGGGTGGAAATCAGACAGCCCCAAACCTCTCATGCCGCGTACACACGGTCGGAATTCTCGTCGGAAAAAGCTTTGCCGGTTTTCCTGTCGGAATTCCGACAGAATTTCGCTTAAACTGTCTTGCCTACACACGGTCACACCAAATTCCGACGGTCAATAACACCGCGGCATACAACACGTTCGACTGCACTATAAAAGGGAAGTTTAATGCTTCTGAGCATGCGTCGAATTGTTTCCGAGCATGCGTCGGAATTTTGCGTGTCGGAATTGCATACACACGATCGGAAAATCCGATAGAAAGGTTTTCCGTCGGAAAAATTAAGAACGGGTTCTCAATCCAAAGTCCGTCGGAAATTCCGACAGAAAAAGTCTGATGGAGCATACATACAATGGCATTTTCCGACCAAAAGCTCTCATCAGACTTTTGCTGGCGGAATTTCCGATCGTATGTACGGGGCATTACACTTTTGGACCTAACCTTTTTGTACTTTCTTTTTCTACTTTTTGTATACACGTTGTATTTACTTTTGTACTCTTTGTACAATTTTGTATCCCTTACCTTTAAAAATTAATAAAAAGAATGGGGGGAAAAAAAAATCTATTAAACGTATTTATATAATAAAAAGAGATTTTATTACAAAGTATTAAAAAGACATTTAACATCAGGTGGGCAATAGAAACGCCCGTTTTTGCCTTCTCTAGTTCAGAACAATTGCTGGGCTGATAAACTCTTGATATAAGGCTGGTTTAGTTGTTTGGATTTGCCCCTTTGTCCACCATATAATTTGCATCACTTTTTTGTTTAACCCGCTGGTTGAACGAAAAAAGAACTGTTTGCGTATACCAAGCCTTCGGTTATTTACAATGAGCTACATTAAACTAATAAATATATTTTTTTTGCTGTTCTTGTCTCCATTGTAGGGAAAAGAATTTCAAGACCCGTGGGATCATTTGTTAGAGGTCGCCACATCCCAAGATTTTTATAGAAAAAACACATGAAACCCCCCCATTGGTAGATGGGACTTTAAAATTGACCAAAAACAATAAATTGTATCAAAAATTTGAAATTTATTACAAAAGCATATATTGAATAAAAAAGTCATCAAAGACAGAAGAAAACATCAATAATTATACATTCGATTAAATTGCAGGGTGCATACAGACACATATAGGCTTAATGGATTAACCTGACGTTTCTGGCTTGATGCCCTTCTTCACGTTTTTTTTAACATCCAGAGTCCAGTGTCAGACAATATAGTTTGCCCATATGTCATGAAGGCAGGGAAGGTCCCAAAAGTAAAAAGATAGAAAAAGCTTGCCTAGCACCCTGTTTCTAATGAGCAGACACTATTATTTTTGTAAATTTAAGTTTGTCTGAAGCTGCAGTTTGGCTCAGACTAATTATGCTAAAGTTCTGGTTTCTGTACCGGTTTAGCTGGGTTGTGCTAGTTTCCACTTGGCCATGGGTGTCGCTGTCACCACCGGTAAGTGTTGGAAATGCAACAGGCTAAATACATTGGGTACCCCTTTTACTCAGAAACAGCCCAGTGGGAGTGGTCTACCTGCTGTGCGTTCTGGGTAAGGGTATTTAAGGTACAGGCGCCATTTTTTGGGGTTCGTTATCCTGACCTCATGGCCCTCCTGACCTAAGGTGTGTGCTGCCTTACTCTACGTCTCGGGGCCGGCTGGCCCAAGGCTTCGCAAATGAAGTGTAGGCCCAGAAGCTCTGGGGCCTACTGATCCAGGGGTGGTCCTGTGCTGTCTTGCCTGCGGGGAAAAGCCAAGCGACTGGAGGATCCAGGGGAGGACTTTTTCAGGAGAGGACCGAGCAACAAGGCTGGTATCTCTGGAGGAGCCTGGAGACTCAGTTGGAGGAGGAATCCCGGGTCATCGGATTGACTGAAAGAAACTTGTACTGTGTGACAGTTATCTAATTTTGCAACAAGTTGCTGGTTGTGCCTTCCTGTGGCAGAGGATTGCACAACGATTCCGTTAAATTGACAAGTCTGTGGCAGAGACTTTGACCGAGCATCTCATCGGCTGCTAGGTCAGTGAGAGGTGTACGTGGTATCAGGTTTATACCTGTTTATAGAGTGCCTTGAAAAAGTATTCACACCCCTTGAAATGTTTCACAGTTTGTCATGTTACTACCAAAAACATAAATGTATTTCATTGGGATTTTATGTGATGGATCAACACAAATTGGCACAAAATTGGGAAGTGGAAAAAAAATGATAAATGTTTTTTAATTTTTTTTACAAATAAATAAATATGTGAAAAGTGTGTGGGGTGCATTTGTATTCAGCCCCCCTGAGTCAATACTTTGTAGAACCACCTTTCACTGCAATTACAGCTGAAAGTCTTTTTGGGGATGTCTCTACCAGCTTTGCACATCTAGAGATTGACATGTTTGCCCATTCTTCTTGGCAAAATAGCTCAAGCTCTGTCAGATTGGATGGAGAACGTCTGTGAACAGCAATTTGCATGTCTTGTCACAGATTCTCAATTGGATTTAGGTCTGGACTTTGACTGGGCCATTCTAAAGCCCCATACACACGGTCGGACTTTTTCATGGATTCTGTCCGATCGGACAATGTTGTTGAAAAATCAGACCGTGTGTATGCACCATCGGACAGTGTTCGTCGGTTTGTCCGACGGACAAAGTCTTATCTCCTGCTGGAAAGATTTGCCGTCAACACGGTCCGATCACACCAAATCCGATCGTGTGTACGGTTGTCCGACGGACAAGGTGCTACGCATGCTCAGATCACATTACAAGACCAAAGCTATTGGCTACTAGCCTCTACGTAGTCCCGTCGTAGGCAACAAACGTCACCACGTTCAGAATGATCGGATTTTCCGACAACTTTGTCCGACCGTGTGTACGCAAAACCAACATCAGACAAAGTATGACGGACAGGATCCGACCGACCTGGTCCGCGGATTGTCCGACCGTGTGTATGGGGCTTAACACATGAATATGCTTTGATCTAAACCATTCCATTGGAGCTCTGGCTGTATGTTTAGGGTCTTTGCCTTGCTGGAAGGTGAACCTCCGCCCCAGTCTCATATCTTTTGCAGACTCTTTCTTGTAAGATTGCCCTGTATTTGGCTCCATCCATCTTCCCATCACCTCTGACCAGCTCCCCTGTCCCTGCTGAAAAAAGCATCTCACAACATGATGCTGCCACTACCAGGTTTCATGGTGGGGATGGAATTTCCAAGGGTATGAATACTTTTTCAAGGCACTGTACTGTAGATAACCACAGCAATCCTGCATTATAATCATCCATATACAAGAAAGTTCACCTGTAATTGGTTCCTGTGCCATCCAAAGCCCAGAAGAAATATTGTGATTAGTAGAACTGCAAGACTCTTTTTTTTCATGGCCATTGGTGCCTTGTCTAACAAGAGAAGAGAAAGAAGGTTATTCGTGGGCAGAGAAGGGGAAAAAGGAGGGGAGGAAGGGAAAAGAGAAAATTGAGGCATAGGTAGAAGAAGTGAGAGGATGGAAGAGAAGAGAAAGGGAGAGGACCGTGGGGGAGGAGAAGAAATGAGAAGGAAGGAAAGGACAGGAGAGCAAATGAAAATAGAAGAGGAGAGCAGAAGAAATGATAGGAAGAGGAAGTAAGAGGAGAGGAAGGAGAGTAGGGGAGGAGAAAAGAGGAGAAGAAATGAGAAGTAAGGAAAGGACAGGAGAGTAAAGGAAAAGAGAAGGACGGGGAAGGAGAGGAAAGTTGAGAGGATGGAAAAGGAGAGTAAGGGAGAAGAGGAGGGGGGAAGAGAAGAAATGAGAGGGGGAGTAAAGGATAGGAGAAAAAAGAAAAGGAGAAGAGAGTAGGGGAGGAGAAAATGGGATAAAAACTAAGAAGGACAGGAGAGGAGAAGAAATAAGAAGAGAAGAGCAGAAGAAATGAGAGGGGGAGGAAGGTGAGTAGGGGAGGAGAAAAGAGGAGAAGAATGAGAATGACAGGAGAGAAAAAGAAATGTGAAGGAAGGAGAGGACAGGAGAGGGAGGGAAAGGAAAAGAGAAGGGTGGGGAAGGAGAGAACAGTTGAGAGGATGGGACAGCAGAGTAAGGGAGAAGAAATGAGCAGAAAAAGGATGAAAAGAGGAGGGAAGGGGATGAGATTTGAAAGGATGGAAGAGGAGAGTAGGGGAGGAGAAAGGAGGAGGAGAAGGATGGGAAAGGAGAGTAAGGGAGAAGAAATTAGCAGAAAAGGGATTAAAAGAGGAGGGAAGGGGATGAGATTTGAAAGGAAGGAAGAGGAGAGTAGGGGAGGATAAAGGAGGATAAGAACTGAGAGGGACAGGAGATGAGAAGAAATAAGAAGAGGAGGGGGGAAGAGAAGAAATGAGAGAGGGAGTAAAGGATGGGAGAGGGAAGGAAAGGAGAGGAGAGTAGGGGAGGAGAAAATAGGAGAAAAACTAAGAAGGACAGGAAAGGAGAAGAAATAAGAAGAGGAGAGCAGAAGAAATGAGAGGGAGAGGAAGGAGAGTAGGGGAGGAGAAAAGAGGAGAAGAAATGAGAAGGAAGGATAGGACAGGAGAGGAAAGGAAAAGAGAAGGGTAGGGAAGGAGAGGAGAGTTGAGAGAATGGGAAAGGAGAGTAAGGGAGAAGAAATGAGCAGGAAAGGGATGAAAATAGGAGGGAATGGGATGATATTTGAAAGGATTGAAGAGGAGAGTAGGGGAGGAGAAAGGAGGAGAAGAACTGAGAGGGACAGGAGAGGAGAAGAAATAAGAAGAGGAGGGGTAAGAGAAGAAATGAGAGGGGGAGGGAAGGATGGGAGAGAAAATGAAAGGAGAGGAGGGCAGGGGAGGAGAAAAGAGGAAAAAACTAAGAAGGACAGGAGAGGAGAAGAAATAAGAAGTGGAGAGCAGAATAAATGAGAGGGAGAGGAAGTGAGAGGAGAGGAGAGTAGGGGAGGAGAAAAGAAGAGAAGAAATGAGAATGACAGGAGAGAAAAAGAAATGAGGAGAGGAAAGGAGAGGAGAGTAGTGGAGGAGAAAAGAGGAGAAGAAATGAGAAGGAAGAAAAGGACAGGAGAGCAAAGGAAAAGAGAAGGACGGAGAAGAGGAGGAGAGTTTACAGGATGAAAAAGAAGAGCACGAGGAGAAGAAATGAGAAGGAAAGGGAAAGGGCAGGAAAGGGGATGAGATTTAAAAAGGATGGGAAGTAGGGGAGAAGAAAAGAGGAGAAGAAATGAGAAGGAGAGGAGAAGAGAAATAGAGGAGAAGGAGGGGAGAGGCTAAGAAAGGAAAGATGAGGAAAAATTGATGGAAATGAAAGGAAAAGAGAAAGAAAATGGGTGAAAGGGAAAAGAAAGATGAAGGAAAAAGAGAAGAGATAAGAAATGAATGTTAAAATAAAAACAAACCAACATAGTCCTCAGCAACCAACAGAATTCCTCTTTAATGTTATGACTCTAAACTGATGTTGATGAACACTGGAAGGTTGTCATTGTTGCTTATGCTGCCACCCTTTTATCTATTGACTTTATACGGTATATGATTTATTGTAAATAAAATAACCCGTACTGTGTTCATGCGGGCTGTATGCCTGTGTCTTTGGGCTTTTGTTTGCTTCAGTCAGGTTTTGTATTCCCTAAAATGCAGATTAGTAGGAGGTCAACAGCAGGTCAAATGCATCTGAATGATGTCAGAAACATCTCAAACTGAAGCCATCAACACAAGCCCAAAGTCAGTTTTAACAGTCCCTCTGCGTTTTGTAGCTTGACGTTCAAAGCTCCAAAATGTTGGAGGAGAAAAAAACAATTATTCTCTATGGAGATGGTTCACATCTCCAATCCAAAATCTCTTGAAGCTGAATGCCTGAAGCTCAAAAAAGTTCTGGAGCTTTTCTTGTAACTAGAATCCGGCAGATTTGAATGTTTTTGGCACATTTTTATACCCATTGATATGAATGGAAACACACATGGCGTGTTTTGTGTACATTCGCACGTTAAGATTAATGTTTTTGGGTGATTTTTCTGCTCAAATTTAAAAAAAAATTATAATTAAATGGTAATAATATATTAACAAAATGTTAAAAAAATACACAAATAACTAATAAATTATGTAATAATAAATAACGCAATAATTAACCCCTAACCTTAAAAAAACATTAAATAAAATATTATTATTATAAATAATAATATAATAAATTAACACCCAAACTTGGAAATAAAATATTATTTATTTATTCATTTTGGGGAAGGGGAATTTAGTTATTTATTATTATTATTTTTATTTTATTTTTAAGGGTCAGGGGTTAAGGTTAGGGGTTAATTATTTATTTATGCAAATAAATAAACCGCGCTAAGATTAAGAACCAATCTATAAAAGGCAGCTGCTAAAAGTGGGATACACACACATAGATAGATAGGGAATTGTATAAAGCTGCGCCCTTAAAATATATATATTTTTAAAAATAGGAATATTGTATAACCAGAAATGACAGTTCTAACAATATGATCTATGGCCACGGAGGAGCACATAGATAATAGCCTGAAAAGTAAAATGAATCCAAACAGTCCACAGTGTAAATAAAATCCAGTGCAATTAGTCCTAATGAATATTAATTTTGTGCTTCCATTTATGGTATTCCGAGATATTGGAGGAAAGAAAACACCACTGTGACTGTACTTCACTTAAATTGTGACATAAAAGGTTATTAAGCCCGACCACCGGATGGATTGCACGCTTACCAGATGGCCAAGCAGTATAGGCACATAGGCTGTATAATAGGCGGCTTCCTGTTCAGTGCCGGAATACCTTGATTCTTGGTGATAATTCACAGATAGGTTGGCTAAGGCACTTAAGATATCCTTGACCCCGGATTAAATTGTTCTGTTACTAGGTATTTACGATTCCCTCTCTATTTCCAAGCCAGGGGCGTAGATAAAGGCAGGGGTCAGGGGGGTCATTGCAGTTACTGACCGTCTGTTATAGGGAGAGATTTAAAAAAAAAAATTATGCTTGATTAGGCACATCGCACTGCTCCCTGCATTCACTGCAATGTCGGGCGGCGCACTGCCCTCTTGGGCATGGAGTTCACCAGAGCTTCACAGGTTGCCACTGGTGTCCTTTTCCACTCCTCCATGATGACATCACAGAGCTGGTGGATGTTAGAGACCTTGCACTCCTCCACCTTCTGTTTGAGAATGCTCCAAAGATGCTCAATAGTGTTTAGGTCTGGAGACATGCTTGGCCAGTCCATCGCGTTTACCCTCAGCTTCTTTAGCAAGCCAGTGGTCATCCTGGAGGTGTGTTTGGGGTCGTTATGTTGGAATACTGCCCTGTGGCCCAGTCTCCGAAGGGAGGAGATCATGCTCTGCTTCAGTAGGTCACAGTACATGTTGGCATTCATGGTTCCCTCAATGAACTGTAGCTCCCCAGTATCGGCAGCACTCATGCAGCCCCGGATCATGACACTCCCACCACCATGCTTGACTGTAGGCAAGACACACTTGTCTTTGTCCTCCTCACCTGGTTGCCGCCACACACGCTTGTCACCATTGTCACCATCTGAACCAAATAAGTTTATCTTGGTCTCATCAGACCACAGGACATGGTTCCAGTAATCCATGTCCTTAGTCTGCTTGTCTTCAGCAAACTGTTTGCAGGCTTTCTTGGGCATCATCTTTAGAAGAGGCTTCCTTCTGGGATCACAGCCATGTAGACCAATTTGATGCAGTGTGCGGCGTATGGTCTGAGCACTGACAGGCTGACCCCCCACCCCCTTCAACCTCTGCAGCAATGCTGGCAGCCCTCATATACATCCATTTCCCAAAGACAACCTCTGGATATGATGCTGAGCACGTGCACTCAACTTCTTTGGTCGACCATGGTGAGCCATGTTCTGAGTGGAACCTGTCTTGTTAAACCGCTGTGTGGTTTTGGCCACTGTGCTGCAGCTCAGTTTCAGGGTCTTGGCAATCTTCTTATAGCCTAGGCCAGTAGTTCTCAACTCCTGTCCTCAGGACCCACTAACAGGCCAGGTTTGCAAGATAACTGAAATACATCACAGGTGATATCATTAGCTGCTCAGTGATTGCAGCATTTTAGTGGTAATACTTTAAATCTGGCCTGTTAGTGGGTCATCTTTATGTAGAGAAACAATTCTTTTTTTCAGATCTTCAGAGAGTTCTTTGCCACAAGGGGCCATGTTGAACTTCCAGTGACCAGAATGAGAGAATGAGAGCGATAACACCAAATTTAACACACCTGCTCCCCATTCACACCTGAGACCTTGTAACACTAATGAGTCACAAGACACCGTGGAGGGAAAATGGCTAATTGGGTCCAATTTGGACATTTTCACTTAGGGGTGTACTCACTTTTGTTGCCAGCAGTTTAGACATTAATGGCTGTGTGTTGAGTTATTTTGAGGGGACAGCAAATGTACACTGTTATACAAGCTGTACACTCACTACTTTACATTGTTGTCACATGAAAAGATATAATAAAACATTTACAAAAATGTGAGGGGTGCACTCACTTTTGTGAGATACTGTACATATTATAGGGATTATTTGCAGGGGCTGTGCGAATGTTAGGGAGTCACACAGCAAATGTTGTTTTTTGATTAATCACATCTTTATTAAGCATTTTGTATTTGCACAAGTTCCACTCACAGCCATAAAAATCTAATTCACATATACCTATTATATTATAAGTGTTAGTAAGCAGCTCCAAATTTCCCTCTATATCAATTCATAAAGGCTAAAAAAAAAAGAACCATAACCATATACTTAGGCATTTTTACATTAATACAGCGGTCAATGCTATAAAATTGCATTGATTGCTGTACAAATGTCACTGGCAGTGAAGGGGTTAAACGCTATGGGGCGGGGAGGGGTTAAGTGTATCCTAGGGGCGTGTTTCTAACTGTCTGGGGGCGTGGCTGTGTGTGACACCACACTGATCGCTGCTCCCGATTACAGGGAGCAGACGATCAGTGTGCTGTCATTAGGCAGAACGGGAAGATGCTGTTTACATCGGCATCTCCCCGTTCTTGAGCACCGTGACACGATCGTGGGTATCCCCGCGGTGATTGAGTCCGCGGGACCCACAGGCACGGTCACAAGTCACAAGTACAGGAGTCACAAGGTCACGGTCACAAGTACAGGAGCGGGAACCGGTTAAACACTTGTCGACCAGCGACATACCCGTTTTTTTTAGAGCCGGCGGTTGGCTTACTTATAAAAGCAATCCTAGTGGGTAACTAGCCGCTGAACTGCTTTTACAAGCAGCGCACATCAGTGAAAGAGAAAAATCACCTGTTTGCAATCATTTATAATTTAATATGAAAAAAAAAATTCATTTTTTTTTTTACTAGTACATTTTTATTTATTTAGCAAAAAAAATAAAAAATCCAGTAGTGATTAAATACCACCAAAAGAAAGCTCTAGTTATGTGAAAAAAATGATAAAAACTTTGTTTGAGTGCAGTGCAACACTGCAACATGAGCGCGCAATTGTCATTCAAAGTGCGACAGCGCTGAAAGCTGAAAATTGGCCTGGGCAGGAAGGGGGTAAAAGTGCCCAGTAGGCAAGTGGTTAAAGCCCAACTTTGGGCAGATAAAAAAATGATCCCATGCGGTAGTGCTCTGTCTGCACTGTAAGGGTTAACAGCTAGTTTTGTCTAGCGGTGAGAAGAAATAGTTTTGCTTACCTGATCCTCTACTCCCCCGGAAGGCGGCGCTCCCCCGCGCTTCGGTGTGTTGGACAGCCCCCTGGCTTCATCATGTCCGGAGCAGCACCATAGACTCTGCTCTGGCCTTGATGACCTCAGGACTCTAGATTGATAGAGTGCAAGGGGTCAGAAGCTGCAGGGACCGGTCTAGCTGCAGGGAGGAGTGGAAGATCTGGTAAGTATATCTCCTTTTATTTTTCCCTAGACATAAAATGAGCAATTAACCCTTGCAGTGTCGGCCCACTGCAAGAGATCATTTTTTTTAATTTCCCCGAAGTTGGGCTTTAAGGGGGTTGTAAAGTCAGAAGGTTTTTTAACTTATGCTTTTTTTACAATAAGATAAAAAGCCTTCTGTGTGCAGCAGCCCCTCTAACAATTTCCTAAGCTCCGTCTCTATTCAGCGATTGTCTCGGCCATCCGAGATTCTGCCTCCTGATTGGCTGAGAAACAGCGGCGCCATTGGCTCTCGCTGCTGTCAACCAAAGTCAGCTAGCCAATCAGGAGAGAAAGGGGGCGAGGCCGAGGCTCCATGTCTGAATGGACACAGGGAGCTGTGACTCGGCTCAGGTGCCCCCATAGCAAGCTGCTTGCTATGGGGGCACTCGATAGGAGGGAAGGTCCAGGACAGCCAATGAGGCACCTGAGAAGAGGGGGATCTGGGCTGCTCTGTGCAAAACCACTGCAACAGAGCAGGTAAGTATAACATGTTTGTTATTTTTATAGAAAAATAAAAAAAACGAGACTACATCACTTTAAATGTTTTTCATTGCTCTAATATGGAAATGACCATATTTGCCCATTAGTTGGTGCTAGGTATCATAAGAAATTCCTCTAATATCCACCTCCATCTAGTGGCCAAATTAGGTATTTTCCATTTAAAATCAATGAAAACCATTTACCAACACAATAATATTATTTTTTTTTATTTTTTTGCTCCACTTGCACATGGTGACTGTACATCAGGGATATGCAATTTGCAGACCTCCAGCTGTTGCAAATCTACAAGTCCCATCATGCCTCTGCCTCTGGGTGTCATGCTTGTGGCTGTCAGAGTCTTGCTATGCCTCATGGTACTTGTAGTTCTGCAACAGCTGGAGGTCCGCTAATTGCATATCCCTGCTGTACATGCACTTTCACTGGGTGAATTGCTATGCAAAAAAAAAAAAAATCTGATGGTCCACCCCGCGATATCATTGCAAAGTTTCATTTCTACAGAACAAAAGAACAACTACTATCTGCAGCAAGGAGTAAAGAAACTCTTAACTTCCAAGGACATAATTACCAGCTTTTTGCAGACTTGTCCCAACTTACAATAAATATTAAAGGGCCTTAAAACCCTTCCTACAAGTGAGAAGTTTTTGATCACAGACAAATCACTTAGTAATAGCACCACATCCCTTAATAGTTTATATGTAGAAAGAGGGAATTGGATTTTTAAGGTGCAAATTAATTTGAAGAATAGTAACAACTATGTTATATATGAAAACTTTTTGTGGATACAGCATAAAAGGATAGAATTCCCAACATGTTTCACCCATATATATCGGGCTTCTTCAGGGGATGCTGTCCAGCTAGAGGTACAAGCCTTCTATTGAAAAAACATATAATGATTACATCAACAGTTAATTTATAACCATAGTATCACATACATAATATTTTAATTTTAATTGCATAACAACTTCAATCTATACATGTGCATGTCTAATATCAGGGCAACACTCCTTACCTTGGTCTCTAATATTGGTTAAATCACTAAAGGGTCACAGGTGTCTAACCGCGTCCAGAGAACCGTGTGCTAGAGGTGACCATAGGGGGCATTCAAGGACCGACTAAACACATAATAAAATGTGTCAAATTTGATTTGAATTTAGAGAATATAGGAACAAATCTCCAAAACAGTAATGGTTTCCCATGATCAAAAGGTTTCCAGTAATTACCTGGCATTCAACGACAGCATGTGTGTGTATGTCCCTGGGTTCCAGCGGTGTCTAATGGCTGGAAGCAGCAGCCTTAAATGTCCCCCATCAGGCCTAGACCGCATGCGGACGTAAAGACCGCGCATGAGCGAACCGCGTGACGTCCATTCCTTCATTCGTCGCCGGAAAAAAAGCTATTTAAAATCACTCGCGACTATTGCCGGCAAATGAATTGTCGGCAAATGAATTGTCGGCTCCGTAACACAGAGAACAGTCATTCATTGAAGTCATTGATAAAAAAAAGCGTGGGGGTCCCCCCAAATTCAATAACCAGGCCCTTCAGGTCTGCTATGGATATTAAGGGGAACCCCCCGCTTCAAATTTTAAAAAAGATTATGTAGGGGTCCCCCTAAATATCCATACCAGACCCTTCAGGTCTTTGGCTGGGGTTCCCCTTAATATCCATACCAGAAGGGCCTGGTTATTGAATTTGGGGGGACCCCCACGCTTTTTTTTTTTTATCAGTGAATGACTGTTCTCTGTGTTACAGAGCCGACAATTCATTAGCCGCGAGTGATTTTAAATAGCTTTTTTTCCTGCAAAAATGACACTTTGTGCAGGAACAGTTCTCTATATTACATATACTGAATCTCAAATTCATTCAAAGCATTCGAAGCATTCGTTATATCCGCTATAATAATTTCTTTCGTATTAGTTGAAATTCGATATTTGTAGTTGGATTCGAATTGTTCTCTGTGTTACGGGAACCGACAATTCATTAGCCGCGTTAACGATTCGTAGCGATTCGTAACTTTACTAACGATTCGTAACGATTCAAAATTTTTTTACGATTCGTACGAAATTCGTATTTCGTACGAATTCGAACGGAATTTCGTACACGAATTACGATTTTTTTTATATACGAAACGGAGCGAAACGAAACAAATTTTTTGACAGTTCCCATGTCTAGCTACAATAGCTAAGTTTGCGCTCTGCTTTCCCGGCTGTTCATAACAAGGAACATATATACACATGTGCTGGAATTGTTCTATTATAAAAAAAAATCTGGAAAAAGGTTTTTTTACTCGCTTCAGAAATGTTTGAAATAACAATAATACCAGATAGAGAAATTGCACTTTTAACCACTTATGGACCGCAGCACGACAATATACATCCTAAGTTTGAAGAGGAACATCGTTGTTATGGCAGCAGCTAGCTGCCATAACCCTGGGATACTCTTCTTTGGCCGGCGGTCCGCTTTCCGATAAGAGTGGTCTCTGTGGGGGATTCGCCGCAAGATCACTTTTATCGGCTTCGGTGCCCTCCGCCGCTTACCGGAGCCATCGGCAGCGGCGGAGGCAATCTGATGTTTTCCCTTGCTGGGTATGGAGACGAGTGAGGGGAACCGGAACCTGTCTGCATACCATTGCAGGGTGGAAGAGACATCAAAGTGTCACTTCCGCCCATAGCTCTTAAAAGGACATTTTTTTTTTAAATGACAAGATTTTTTTTCATTGAACCTTAGTGTAAATATGAGATCTGCGTTTTTTTGACCCCAGATCTCATATTTAAGAGGTCCTGTCATGCTTTTTTTATATTACAATGGATGTTTACATTCCTTGTAACAGGAATAAAAGTGACACAATTTTTTTTTTTAAAGAACAGTGTAAAAATAAAAAAGTAAAAATAAATAATAATTATTTTTTTTAAACGCACAGGTCCCAGCGAGCTCGCGTGCAGAAGCGAATGCATACATGAGTAGCGCTCGCATACGAAAACGGTGTTCAAATCACATATCGCCGCAATCAGAGTGAGAGCAATAATTCTAGCCCTAGACCTCCTCTGTAAATCAAAACATGCAACCTGTAAAAAATTTTAAACGTCGCCTATGGAGATTTTTAAGGGTAAAAGTTTGTCACCCTTCCACGAGCAGGCCCAATTTTGAAGCGTGACATTTTGGGTATCAATTTACTCGGCGTAAAATTATCTTTCACAATCTAAAAAAAAAATTGGGCTAACTTGACTGTTGTCTTATTTTTTTAATTTAAAAAAGTGTATTTTTTTGTAAGATCTCTGCGCAAATACGGTGTCACAGAAAGTATTGCAACGACCGCTATTTTATTCTCTAGGGTGTTAGGGGAAATTTTTTTGGGGGGTTCTAAGTAATTTTCTAGCAAAAAAAAAAATGTTTTTAACTTGTAAACAATAAATCTCAAAAAGAGAGATTACATGAAACAATTCAAGCTATTGAAACAACTCATGACAGCCCCGAAACAGATAATAACTAAAGCATGGAAAACTGCCTTACTAAGCATAACAGAAACCAAGCACAGAATGAATTGGTCATTGTTGCATGCAAAAATGGAAGCCGTAGAAAATCTGAAAGGATATGAAGGTCTATGGAAATTATGGATCACACATTGTTTACCGAAGAAACTTTTACCACCAGGTACTCCAGTCATGGTAACTAACATTTTTATATGCAGCAATAAAACTATAAGAATAGATTATGCCTCCGGAACACGCCATGCCCTCTGTCCACCCCACCTTTCCTTACCCTTATTTTCTTTCTTTCTTTTTTTTCTCTTCCTTATTTCTCTCTTATTATCATTTCATAAGGTACCTAACAGCAGCAGGTGATATCGAATACCGTATATACTCGAGTATAAGCTGACCCGAATATAAGTCGAGGCACCTAATTTTACCACAAAAAACTTATTGACTCGAGTATAAGCCTAGGGTGAGAAATGCGCAGCTACTGTAAAGCCCCATACACACGGTCGGACTTTTTCATGGATTCTGTCCGATCGGACAATGTTGTTGAAAAATCAGACCGTGTGTATGCACCATCGGACAGTGTACGTCGGATTGTCCGACGGACAAAGTCTTATCTCCTGCTGGAAAGATTTGCCGACAACACGGTCCGATCACACCAAATCCGATCGTGTGTACGGTTGTCCGACCGGACAAAGTGCTACGCATGCTCAGATCACATTACAAGACCAAAGCTATTGGCTACTAGCCTCTACGTAGTCCCGTCGTAGGCAACAAACGTCACCACGTTCAGAATGATCGGATTTTCCGACAACTTTGTCCGACCGTGTGTACGCAAAACCAACATCAGACAAAGTATGACGGACAGGATCCGACCGACCTGGTCCTCGGATTGTCCGACCGTGTGTATGGGGCTTTAGTGTAAAAGAGGGTCAACAATGCCCATTTGCAGCCTCACTGTGCCCATTTGCAGCCATAGGTCCCCCAAACTTGGCAGTTAAGGGTTCCTAGATGCCCCCTAGCTGCAGCCAAAAATTTGGGGTCTCTGGACCCAAAGGGTCCCGAAATGACATTGCTGCAGATGGACACAGTTAACCAACTTTGAGGCCCTGTATCTCGGGGCCACTTGGTGCTAGGAACCCCAAATTTGGATATGTTGTATTGATAGTTCCACTGAGTTTGCACACCTAGCACCAAGTGGCTCCGAGATACAGGGCCCCAAAGTCGAGTCGGAAAATATCATTCTCTGCTGCAGAAAAGTGTTTGACTCGAGTATAAGCCGAGGGGGGCACTTTCAGCTCAAAAAAATGTGCTGAAAAACTCGGCTTATACTCGAGTATATATGGTATATTTAAAATATTACACTCAGTAGTTTGATACATATACTTTATTCAAATGTTTAACACACATAAGAACTAATAATGATCCTCTAAATATTAATGTAAGCTAATATTGAAAACTATCTTTTTGATAAAAAGGGAAATAAATTTTACCATCTATGTGTTAAATTAATAAAATGTTGTAACCTGCTCTTTAATTTACATGTAACTACTAAAATACCTTTAATTGATACATAATATACTGATCTTTCAATAAAAACATTTGAACGAGAAAAGTGACGATTTACAAATTAAAAAATGCAACCACAAAATAGAAACGCAATTCTACTGCTGCTGCAAATGAAAAAAAAATACAAATAGATTAGAATTGCAGCACTGCGCCATGAATATTTAGTGCTCCAAAAAATCAAAAATCAATCAAAAAAATCAAAACTCATAATAATCAATAAACCAAACAATCATCAAAAAAAGTAACTTTGGATTATTGGTTATTGGTTTTTGCACAATTATATTGCATGAGATAGGAAATCAGAGGTCATATATTATATTGCTATGAGCTTTATTTTTTATTTTATTTTTTCTTGTAAATGAATAAGTTGGCACTTTGCTATGCTTTACTATGCTTGTTTGGTTTATTGAGTTTTGATGTTTTTGGAGCGCCAAATAATTTATGGCACTGCAGCGCTGCAATCAATTCTAATCCATTTTAGGATTGTGATATAAAATTAAATAGCTACTTACGTGGCAAGCAAAGGATTCAGTTGACTGGTCTGCCAAGCTGGCCGGCGTTGGAAATAAGATATCACATGATCTTCACATGGATCTTCTCCGTTGCTGTGAGCTGTGAATGCGTGCGTTTTAGTCTGAATCCTGTCTGCAAGGAAACAGTGCCAGATGATTTTGCATTACGCCTTCCAATTTTCTTCTTTGACTTTTGTTCTCACATGTCCATAACTTCATCACAGAGGCTTTTCCTCACCTCGCCCACATTGTAAAGCTGAATTGTGTCATCCCACTTCTGCTTCACAGGGACAAGTTTTTTTTTTTCATAGCTTCGTAATTTCTGCTCATTTGCAAATTACATGATTAAAAGCAGGTCAAGATAAAAAGATAAAACATGGCCGCTGCCATTGCTCACCGTTTTTTGAACGGGTGATTTCCACGGCTTTGTTTGCTAATTTATGACACTGGGACAAGCCTGTGATTACACCTAACTGGTACATGCTTGTTCCAGGCCATAGAGCGAAGCTGGGTGCACACACAGAATTTCATTTGAACGTTCGTTCACAAATCGCTTATCAGAACATTTTCTGAGTTTTGAGTTTTGAGTCAACAAATTTAGTTTGAAAGTCCTTAACCCTTTTACTGCCACCACTGTATGTCTAATGCCCCGTACACACGGTCGGAAATTCCGACGGAAAATATCCGACCAATATCAGACCACGTTGTCGGAAATGTCACCACGTTCAGAATGATTGGATTTTCCGACAACTTTGTCCGACCGTGTGTATGCAACACCAGTGTCGGACAAAATCCGTATGAAAAAATCTGACGGATTTTGTGGTCGGAATTTCCGACCATGTGTACGGGGCATTATGGCGGTGGCAGTGGGAGGAGACGGGTTAAACACACTCCCCAGGGTGTGTCTACATGCCACAAGCCGACTTTCATCCTGCTAATGAAAATGATCCAACGGCCAATTTCTTTCTCTTGCCCCCAGTCATGCTTAGCAGGCTCTGCTGTCCTACCCAGGACCCACATGACAGGTGTCACTGGGTGTACATTCAATGATCTCCTCTAGCGACAAAGAACCCGGAAGCAATGTGTATAACGTCACTTCCGGTTTCCATTGCCACTTTTCCTGTGCCCAGGGAACACGCTAATGGAGAGCTAATATATAGTGAGAGTGTAATTCTAGGGCCAATATTCACAGGTACAGTAATGCCCCATACACACGGTCGGACATTCCGACCACAAAATCCGTCAGATTTTTTCAGACGGATTTTGGGCGAAACTTGTCTTGCATACACACGGTCGCGCAAAGTTGTCGGAAAATCCGATTGTTCCGAACGAGGTGACGTACAAAACGTACGACGGGACAAGAAGAGGCCAGTAGCCAATAGCTACTCCCAAATATCGTCCCCAAATTTATTCTGAGCATGCGTGGCACTTTGTGCGTCGGAATTCTATACACACGATTGGAAAAAGTCTAATCGGATTTTGTTGTCGGAAAATTTTAGGTCCTGCTCTCAAACTTTTCCGACGGAAAAAGTCCGCTAGGGCCCACACATGATCGGATTTTCCAACAACATAATCCGATTGGACTTTTTCCGTGTGTACAGGGCATAAAACCTTGGATTGATAGTAAGTTGGTCTGAGAGTGTTTTGCACGAGAAGCTATTTTTTTTATTATAAATTTTGACTTGATAAACAAGCAATTTCTTGATATATATGTAGCGTCACTTCACAGCTAAGTATAAAGGAGAAGAGAGGCGCCTCTAAGGGTAGCGATATGGTTACATTTAATGAAGGTACAACATTTAGCAATTCACATGGTTGATGATTAAAACAGGCACATCTAAGTATGCAGGCATCCGGGGTAAAGCTGTCCACATAGACCGTCCTCCGCACCGCCATCGATGTCCTCCCTTTCACTCTGCGCTACACAAGCGATCCAAGTCTCGCTTTCAGATCGCTCTACTGCAGGGTAGTCTTCCCGGTCTCGATTGCAGACTGATGTCGGTGAGATCTGGCAGTGCGGAGGATGCCCCGGATCCAGACTTTATTGTCAGGATGGCACGGTGCCTGGACTGAAATCTGTGACGTCAGCAGAGAGCAGGACTTCAGCCCTCTCTCTCTGCTGAAAACGGGTCACAGAAGTGCAAAACGAACTGCACTCCTGTGATCCATAGGAGGAGCCCAGCCAAACGAGCTTTGGCTATACTTCTCCTTCAAAACAATAAGGTGAAAACCGCGCTTGAACACATAAAACCTAAAAGCTGCACACACCATGAGATAATAATCGCAGTAAATACAAGGTTTAAATCAAAGTGATTTTGATGTTGATGTTGTTTTAAACCAGGGATCCTCAAACTACAGCCCTCCAGCTGTTGCAGAACTACACATCCCATGAGGCAATGTGAAACTCTGACATTCACAGACATGACTAAGCAAGATGGGAATTGTAGTTCCTGAACAACTGGAGGGCCGTAGTTTGAAGACCCCTGTTTTAAACCTTAGAAAATGTATACTAGTTGGGGGTTTTAACCTTAAGTAAGGGAGAAATTGTGGCCTGGGACCCCAGGTCCACAGCATAATGCCGTGTACACACGGCCAGACTTTTGGGCAGCAAAGGTCCGATGGAACGAATCCGTCGGACAATTCGACTGTGTGTGGGCTTCATCGGACCTTTGCTGTCGAAAAATCAGACTGACTTTACATTTAGAACATGTTTCAAATCTTTCCGACGGACTTGAGTCGGTCGAAAAATCCATTTGTCTGTATGTTAGTCCGACAGACGAAAACCAACGCTAGGGCAGCTATTGGCTACTGGCTATGAACTTCCTTATTCTAGTCCGGTCGTACGTCATCACGGTCGAATCCCTCGGACTTTGGCGTGATTGTGTGTAGACAAGTCCGATTTGACGGAAGTCTGTCGAAAGTCCGTCAAAAGTCTGACGGAATTCGGTCCGTTGAAAAGTCCGGTCGTGTGTACACGGCATTAGTTTTAATTGAACTGGAAGATGATCCTATCCACAGATTATTGACGTTGCCATGAGGACATTACTATGGTTTCAGATGATGACCAGCCTCATCTCTGAAAGCAGCAGCTCATGTTTTAAACGTTAAAAACTGTTCCAATGCTCCACCTGAGGGCATACTATATGGACTACCAGTTTACATTCGCTGGTTGCCTTTGGATGATCCTTGGAGAATAGTAATAGTGAATAGGGCTATGGACAGCTTGACTAATCCATCATGTAAAAACATACAAACTACTTTTGGCCCAGAGGAATATTCTATAAAGTTATCCCGTAAAAGCCACTGGTGTCTTGTGTGTACAAAGACTTAGTACCAATGACTCACATGCCATAGAGATGGGAAATAGTACGTGTAGCGGCCATAACCCACAGAGGGGCGGCCTTGATTTTTGGGCTTACCAGTTACCTCCTCTTGGCTTGTCGGTGAATGTCCAGGGGTTCCCAGGGTTAGTACCCAACAACTTGGATGCTGACACATAAAAAGTCCTTTTGAAGGTTTTTATTTCTGCAGTGGTAACATCCAACATAACACAGTCTCAGATAGAAATAGAGGGCAAGGGTGAAGAGACTCAGGCACCTTGAACTGTTGACGTCCATAGAATGTCTCTAATGCAACCAGAGAGTAGCCACTCGCAGCTGGGTACTTCAATGCTGCCAGAGGTCTAGCAGCCAACAATGTGATCCGGAAACTTGCTAAAAGTCTCTGACACAGAATAAACTTGCAACCGAAGGTGAAAGGGAACCTTTCTTACAGTACCTGGAACTTTCTCTGTCTCCTTGGCAGTACTGTGGAAGTGTGGACTCTTTAGTGTCCATACAACTCAGCTCCCAGGCTCTTACTGAGATGCCAGCTTGTTGGCCCTCCTCGGAAGAGTCCTTCCCCGGTCACTTGTATGAGCTGTGGTGCCCCTTCAATACTGAGAGCACACCGGGACGCCTTGAATCCTCCTTTAGTTACTGGGCCTCGGGCTAACCGGCTCCGAAACTCGGGAACAGACGGATCCTTGCCCCAGACCATGCGGGTCTATGGGGCTAGTCAAACTGACCATGTTTGTGGGACGGCAAGCGCTCCTAGGCCCGCTGGCCCGGGACCCCTCGCGGGGCTACCCCGGTCCAGAACCAGGAAGCAGGACTGCGGCCGAACCCCGAACACGTGACTTCAGCACCTTAAGTACCCTTCCCCAGACTACACAGCGGGGCCAGACGCGCCCATTGATTGGCTCTGGGGAAGACTGGTACCCAAGACTTCCAAACAGGCCTGGTTCTAGGCCTGTCGTGTGTACTTCACTGCACCCATGACCAGGCAGAACCCTAGTACAGCCCAGCCAAACTGATGCCAAAGTTAACCCGTACAATTAACCCTCAGAACCCCATTACTGTTCTGAGGGAAAAAACGAAATTTCCACATATAGCACACACTTGTTAAAGTGTGACCGCTACATACATAGTTATGTAGTAAGACAGAGGAGAGCTGTGGGACTTTAAATGAGGTCCATGGCATACAAGTAAAAGATACCTCCATCCCTAATTTAGAGAAAACAGGTTTGGGACTTTAAATGAAACATGCAATTAGAGAATGAGTAACAGACTGTAAATAAGTACCAATGACGCATATGCCATAGAGATGGGAAATAGTACATAGTTATGTAATAACAGATCACTGGAATAATATCTCTATGGTGCAGGTGGTGGGGAGAGGAGAAGTATTTGATTGTGTTTACACTGATCCTGGAAGCACGGGCGGGTGTATTGTTTTGCCAGCAAGAAAGACTATCCAGTTGGCGTATATTCAGTATCTCACAAAAGTGAGTACACCCCTCACATTTTTGTAAATATTTTATTATATCTTTTAATGTGACAACACTGAAGAAATTACACTTTGCTACAATGTAAAGTAGTGAGTGTACAGCTTGTAAAACAGTGTAAATTAGCTTTCCCCTAAAAATAACTCAACACACGGCCATTAATGTCTAAACTGCTGGCAAAAAAAGTGAGTACACCCCTAAGTGAAAATGTCCAAATTGGGCCCAAAGTGTCAATATCTTGTGTGGCCACCAGTGTTGGTCATCTTACTTTAAAAAAGTAATTAGTTAAGTTACAAATTACTTCTCCCAAAAAGTAATTGCGTTAGTAACTCAGTTACTACATTGGAAAAGTAATTAGTTACGCAACAAAGTAACTGCCTTTTTTTTTTAATATTCTATACGTGTAACTAAGGGGCGGGTCTAGTATTACTGTAACCAAGGGGCGCATTTATTATTATTGTTATATATCGTGTAACCAAGGGGCTGCTCTATTATTACTCTAACCAAGGGGCAGATCTGTTATAGCGTGTAAGCAAGTGGCGGGTCTATTATTATTATATCGTGTAAGGGGTGGATGGCTACAGAAGAGGGCGAATGTTAAATTAATGGGCAGAGCTCGATATATAACAATAATAATAAATGCGCCCCTTGGTTACAGTAATACTAGACCTTACTTACACGATAGACGCCCCTTGCAGAGTAGCACGAGCATCAGGAGCGTGCGGCATCGCCTCGTACAATTACTTGTTAACTGCACCTGCGCGAGTTCACTCAGAGCTGTTTAGGTTCGGCAATTTTCGGAAGCTCCGTAGTCCTTCGTACTGCACAAGCCCTGCACCTGAGCAGTACAGGGGGTCCTTATCCGGGAACTTTTTTGGCAGGACACCAGAATTACACTACTGCCATCTAGAGGCGGTAGATGTCATTGGGGTAACTAAGCCAAAGTAATGGGAACCGAGTTACCATGAGGGGAAAAGTAATCAGTTAGATTACTCGTTACCCTCTAAAGTAACTGTGTTAGGTAACTCAGTTTATTTTAACTCACATCACTGGTGGCCACCATTATTTTCCAGCACTGCCTTAACCCTCTTGGGCATGGAGTTCACCAGAGCTTCACAGGTTTCCACTGGAGTCCTCTTCCACTCCTCCAAAAGGAAGTAGCTTACTGTTACATCCGGTTACTACTATAGGTGAAAATGTTTCAGGGATTTCAACAGCAAACACCCATATAGCTATGGATATTAAGGGGAACCCCGGGCAAAAAAAAAATGGCATGGGGTCCCCCTCACAATCCATACCAGACCCTTGAGGTCTGGGATGGATTTTAAGGGGAACCCCAGCCAAAAAAAAAAATGGCGTGGGGTCCCCCTCAAAATCCATACCAGACACTTATCCGAGCATGCAACCTGGCAGGCCGCAGAAAAATAGGGGGGGACGAGAGCGCCCCCCCTCCCTCCTGAACCGTACCAGGCCACATGCCCTCAACATTGGGAGGGTGCTTTGGGGTCCCCCCCAAAGCACCTTGTCCCCATGTTGATGAGGACAAGGGCCTCGTCCCCACAACCCTGGCCATTGGTTGTGGGGGTCTGCGGGCGGGGGGCTTATCAGAATCTGGAAGCCCCCTTTAACAAGGGGACCCCCAGATCCCGGCCCCCCCCTGTGTGAAATGGTAAGGGTACCCCTACCATTTCACCAAAAAAGTGTCAAAAATTGTAAAAATGACAGGAGACGGTCTTTGACAATTCCTTTATTAAAATCTTCTTTCTTCTGGTCTTCCTTCTTCCTTTCTTCATCCTTCGGTTTCTTCATCTTCTCCTTCCGGCATCTTCTTTCATCTTCTTCTTCCATCTTCTTCTTCCTCCGATCCGCTTCTTCTTGCTCTGGTCTTCTCCTCCGGCATCTTCTTCCGCGGTGTCGGTGTCTCTTCTGGGCCGCTCCGTGCAATGGGAGGCTCCCGCTGTGTGAGGCTTCGCTGCATCTGACAGGTCTTTTATAACGGAGGGCGGGGCCGAACATGGGTTTGAATCGAACACCGGGCCCATCCCTACTCTGTAGCGCCTTGCTGCATTTTGCGTCTAATCCCCTTGTGGAGGCTTCCATTTGTGGATGGACATTTTAAGGTTCACATTACTTTAATCTTTTTATATGGACTATAAACTGAAGGACCTATGAATAAATGGTCGTGGAACGAATCATTCGAGTTTCCATTATTTCTTATAGGGAAATTCACTTTGATATACAAGTGCTTTGGATTGCAAGCATGTTTCCGGAACGAATTATGCTCGAAATCCAAGGTTTTACTGTAATTCTAAACTTATGACCTGTAGGGTACAAAAAAACCCTAACCAGCCGCCGCAGTTATACTGGCTGGTACGTCGGTACCATAGACGGCCACTAGCGGTCAATAGCGCCCCCTGCGCGCCCATGATGCCGATGCGAGTGCCAGGTGGACGCAATCACTGCCGGGCTCCCGCGATCGCTCGGGGCACACGGATAACCCGGAACTGTGTATGTAAACACACAGTTTCCGGTTCTCTGAGGAGAGAAGTGACAGATCGTCTGTTCATACATTTACGCATTATTTTTTACATTTTGCTATAATAAATATAGCCCAAAAATATATATAAAAAAAAAAATTTCCTCAGTAAAGGTCGATACGTATTCTGCTACATATTTTTCGTAAAATAAATTGCAATAAGCAATTATTGATTGGTTTGCGCAAAAGTTATAGCGTTTACAAAATAGGGGATAGTTTTATGGCATTTTTATTAATCATTTTGTTTTTACTAGTAATGGCGGCGATCAGTGATTTTTATCGTGACTGTGGCATTATGGCGGACACATCGGACACTTTTGACACATTTGTGGGACCATTGCCATTTATACAGCAATCAGTGCTATACAAATGCACTGATTCCTGTGTAAATGACACTGGCAGTGAAGGGGTTAACCACTAGGGGGCAGTGTAGGGGTTAAGTGTGTCCTGGGGAGTGTTTCTAACTGTGGGGGGGGCGTGGCTACGTATGACACGTCATTGATCTCTGCTCCCGATCACAGGAAGCACAGATCAGTGACACTGTCACTAGGCAGAAAAGGGAAATGCTTGTTTACATTAGCATCTCCCTGTTCTTCCTCTCCATGACGCGATCACGTGTATCCCCGGAAAAATTTCCGTCTTGTATCCCCGAAAAAATTTCCATCGGAAAAATAGAGAACCTGCTCTTAGTCTTTTGCTGGCAGGAAATTCCCGCCAGCAAAAGTCCAATGGAGCATACACACGGTCGGAATTTCCGACCAAATGCTCACATCGGACTTTTGCTGGCGGAATTTCCGATCGTGTGTATGGGGCATAAGTGACACTTTTTGGGACCAGTGACACCAATACAGTGATCAGTGCTAAAAAAAATGCACTCTCACTGTACTAATGACACTAGCAGGGAAGGGTACAACACCAGAGGCGATCAAAGCTTGCATCATAGCTTGCACATAATTGGATAATAAAATCAGCAGAGCTTCCCCTCATTTCAGATCTACCCCTCAGATCTACAGCGACTGCACTTCCAGGTGCACTTTCAGTGCAATTTCAAGTGCACTTTGCACTTGAAGTTTGCATTTGTAGTGCAAAGTGGATTTGCCTTTCGTAAATAACCCTCACTGTATAACCAATGTACAACACTGTATCTCTAAATGATATTGTACTCACTGTATTCATTAGTCTTCCCAAAAAAAACGTTTGTAAATGAGAAAAAAAAAAAAGAAATGGGATGTCTGGGGAAAAGGGACAACAAATAGGACAGATAACAATAATACCAAAACGTCTGCGGATACATGGAAAAATGTATTCTGCCCAATTAGGGACTAAGGTGCCCCAAGTGTAGCAGAGAAGGGAAGAGTTAAAGGAAGGAAGGGAGAAATTGTGGCCTGGGACCCCAGGTCCACAGCATAATGTCGCGTACACACGGCCAGACTTTTTCGACAGCAAAGGTCCGACGGAACGAATCCCTCAGACAATTCGACCGTGTGTGGGCTTCTTCGGATCTTTGCTGTGGAAAAATCAGATGGACTTTAGATTTTGAACATGTTTCAAATCTTTCCAATGGACTTGAGTCAGTCAAAAAATCCATTCGTCTGTATGCTAGTCCGACAGACGAAAACCGACGCTAGGGCAGCTATTGGCTACTGGCTATGAACTTCCTTATTCTAGTCTGGTCGTACGTCATCACGGTCGAATCCGTCGGACTTTGGCGTGATTGTGTGTAGACAAGTCCGATTCGACGGAAGTCTGTCGAAAGTCCATCAAAAGTCTGACGGAATTCGGTCCGTTGAAAAGTCCGGTCGTGTGTACACGGCATTAGTTTTAATTGAACTGGAAGACCAATCTGTGGATGATCCTATCCACAGATTATTGACGTTGCCATGATGACATTACTATGGTTTCAGATGATGACCAGCCTCATCTCTGAAAGCAGCAGCTCATGTTTTAAACGTTAAAAACTGTTGGGTGTGTGGACAAACACCCCATGCTCCACCTGAGGGCATACTATTATATGGACTACCAGTTAACATTCGCTGGTTGCCTTTGGATGATCCTTGGAGAATAGTAATAGTGAATAGGGCTATGGACAGCTTGACTAATCCATCATGTAAAAACATACAAACTACTTTTGGCCCAGAGGAATATTCTATAAAGTTATCCCGTAAAAGCCACTGGTGTCTTGTGTGTACAAAGACTTAGTACCAATGACTCACATGCCATAGAGATGGGAAATAGTACGTGTAGCGGCCATAACCCACAGAGGGGCGGCCTTGACTTTTGGGCTTACCAGTTACCTCCTCTTGGCTTGTCGGTGAATGTCCAGGGGTTCCCAGGGTTAGTACCCAACAACTTGGATGCTGACACATAAAAAGTCCTTTTGAAGGTTTTTATTTCTGCAGTGGTAACATCCAACATAACACAGTCTCAGATAGAAATAGAGGGCAAGGGTGAAGAAACTCAGGCACCTTGAACTGTTGACATCCATAGAATGCCTCTAATGCAACCAGAGAGTAGCCACTCGCAGCTGGGTACTTCAATGCTTGACAAACCTCTAGCCAGAGGTCTAGCAGCCAACAATGTGATCCAGAAACTTGCTAAAAGTCTCTGACACAGAATAAACTTGCAACCGAAGGTGAAAGGGAACCTTTCTTACAGTACCTGGAACTTTCTCTGTCTCCTTGGCAGTACTGTGGAAGTGTGGACTCTTTAGTGTCCATACAACTCAGCTCCCAGGCTCTTACTGAGATGCCACCTTGTTGGCCCTCCTCGGAAGAGTCCTTCCCCCGGTCACTTGTATGAGCTGTGGTGCCCCTTCAATACTGAGAGCACACCGGGACGCCTTGAATCCTCCTTTAGTTACTGGGCCTCGGGCTAACCGGCTCCGAGACTCGGGAACAGACGGATCCTTGCCCCAGACCATGCGGGTCTATGGGGCTAGTCAAACTGACCATGTTTGTGGGACGGCAAGCGCTCCTAGGCCCGCTGGCCCGGGACCCCTCGCAGGGCTACCCCGGTCCAGAACCAGGAAGCAGGACTGCGGCCAAACCCCGAACACATGACTTCAGCACCTTAAGTACCCTTGCCCAGACTACACAGCGGGGCCAGACGCGCCCATTGATTGGCTCTGGGGAAGACTGGTACCCAAGACTTCCAAACAGGCTTGGTTCTAGGCCTGTCATGTGTACTTCACTGCACCCATGACCAGGCAGAACCCTAGTACAGCCCAGCCAAACTGATGCCAAAGTTAACCCGTACAATTAACCCTCAGAACCCCATTACTGTTCTGAGGGAAAAAACGAAATTTCCACATATAGCGCACACTTGTTAAAGTGTGACCGCTACATACATAGTTATGTAGTAAGACAGAGGAGAGCTGTGGGACTTTAAATGAGGTCCATGGCATACAAGTAAAAGATACCTCCATCCCTAATTTAGGGAAAACAGGTTTGGGACTTTAAATGAAACATGCAATTAGGGAATGAGTAACAGACTGTAAATAAGTACCAATGACGCATATGCCAGAGAGATGGGAAATAGTACATAGTTATGTAATAACAGATCACTGGAATAATATCTCTATGGTGCAGGTGGTGGGGAGAGGAGAAGTATTTGATTGTGTTTACACTGATCCTGGAAGCGCGGGCGGGTGTATTGTTTTGCCAGCAAGAAAGACTATCCAGTTGGCGTATATTCAGTATCTCACAAAAGTGAGTACACCCCTCACATTTTTGTAAATATTTTATTATATCTTTTAATGTGACAACACTGAAGAAATTACACTTTGCTACAATGTAAAGTAGTGAGTGTACAGCTTGTAAAACAGTGTAAATTAGCTTTCCCCTAAAAATAACTCAACACACGGCCATTAATGTCTAAACTGCTGGCAAAAAAAGTGAGTACACCCCTAAGTGAAAATGTCCAAATTGGGCCCAAAGTGTCAATATCTTGTGTGGCCACCAGTGTTGGTCATCTTACTTTAAAAAAGTAATTAGTTAAGTTACAAATTACTTCTCCCAAAAAGTAATTGCGTTAGTAACTCAGTTACTACATTGGAAAAGTAATTAGTTACGCAACAAAGTAACTGACTTTTTTTTTTAATATTCTATACGTGTAACTAAGGGGCGGGTCTAGTATTACTGTAACCAAGGGGCGCATTTATTATTATTGTTATATATCGTGTAACCAAGGGGCTGCTCTATTATTACTCTAACCAAGGGGCAGATCTGTTATAGCGTGTAAGCAAGTGGCGGGTCTATTATTATTATATCGTGTAAGGGGTGGATGGCTACAGAAGGGGGGGAATGTTAAATTAATGGGCAGAGCTCGATATATAACAATAATAATAAATGCGCCCCTTGGTTACAGTAATACTAGACCTTACTTACACGATAGACGCCCCTTGCAGAGTAGCACGAGCATCAGGAGCGTGCGGCATCGCCTCGTACAATTACTTGTTAACCGCACCTGCGCGAGTTCACTCAGAGCTGTTTAGGTTCGGCAAATTTCGGAAGCTCCGTAGTCCTTCGTACTGCACAAGCCCTGCGCCTGAGCAGTACAGGGGGTCCTTATCCGGGAACTTTTTTGGCAGGACACCAGAATTACACTACTGCCATCTAGTGGCGGTAGATGTCATTGGGGTAACTAAGCCAAAGTAATGGGAACCGAGTTACCATGAGGGGAAAAGTAATCAGTTAGATTACTCGTTACCCTCTAAAGTAACTGTGTTAGGTAACTCAGTTTATTTTAACTCACATCACTGGTGGCCACCATTATTTTCCAGCACTGCCTTAACCCTCTGGGGCATGGAGTTCACCAGAGCTTCACAGGTTTCCACTGGAGTCCTCTTCCACTCCTCCAAAAATAAGTAGCTTACTGTTACATCCGGTTACTACTATAGGTGAAAATGTTTCAGGGATTTCAACAGCAATATTTGACCTTAGAAAACAAAATAAAATTACAATAAGAATATTTCACAATGGTGGGTGTTAGTAGAGAGATAAACAACATGATCTGCAGAAAAACAGGAGCTTTTCCACATATTTAGGTGAGTTGTTGTTGCTTGAAAAAAGAAAGAGGAATAGGGAGAGAGAAAGCAGGAAGAGTAAAAATACGTTGGAAAGGAAGCAGAAAAAGAGTAGGCCAATAGGGCGAGAAAAAGGAACAAAATATATTTTATATTTACTTACTATTCATTTTAAATATAAATATTTATTAAATGGTATAACTATGATATTGCTGTCAGAGCATTCTAGGTGTCATTTTATTCCAGGTGTCATTTAATTACATTTAAGAGTCATTTCTCTTACAAAATTGTTGTGTGCAAACTGGAGCTCTGTACATGGTATTTTTTTTACAACAGATCAGCTAGGAATAGACAGGTAAACATGTGAAAAGGTAAAAGGGAAGTGTCCCCCGTGTGGGGTATTCTAAGAAGCAGATGGATAGAAAGATGATAGTATGTCATTTAAAAGTTATATTTTATTAATGGTATGATCTCAAAAAATTACAATAGTAGTTAAAATATGAGCTGTGGTACAAGAGACGTAAAAGCAACAGCACAAGTAAAACTGAACACAATAGTATGCAATGTTAAAGCGCAAAAGTAGGATATTGTATGATATCTGAGGCGATTCGACCCCACCGGGTCTTCTTCAGAGGATTTGGGCGCTGTAGAAGAATTTGCATGTGTTGAAATTCATAAATATGACCAAACAATATTAAATTATTAAAATGGTCATTATATTGGCACAGATAGGGATATATATGTAATTCCGATAATTGAATATAAAGAATAATAGGTCTATTTAGTTTTACTGTTATCTGTATTTTAAGGGACAGCAGCGTATAATTAGTCACATACTCATGTGAAGAGTACGATAAATTGAATATCATTAGGTTGGGAACTAAACAATGGGTGAATAATAGCAGTGTTGGTCATCTTACTTTAAAAAAGTAATTAGTTAAGTTACAAATTACTTCTCCCAAAAAGTAATTGCGTTAGTAACTCAGTTACTACATTGGAAAAGTAATTAGTTAGGCAGCAAAGTAACTGACTTTTTTTAAAATATTCTATACGTCTAACTAAGGGGCGGGTCTAGTATTACTGTAACCAAGGGGCGCGTTTATTATTATTCTTATATATCGTGTAACCAAGGGGCTGCTCTATTATTACTCTAACCAAGGGGCAGATCTGTTATAGCGTGTAAGCAAGGGGCAGGTCTATTATTATTATATCGTGTAAGGGGCGGATGGCTACAGAAGAGGGCGAATGTTAAATTAATGGGCAGAGTTCGATATATATTAATAATAATAAATGCGCCCCTTGGTTACAGTAATACTAGACCCGCCCCTTACTTACACGTTTGAGGCCCCTTGCAGAGTAGCACAAGCATCAGGAGCGCGCGGCATCGCCTCGTACAATTACATGTTAACTGCACCTGCGCGGTGTAGAGTTCACTCAGAGCTGTTTAGGTTCGCCAATTTTCGGAAGCTCCGTAGTCCTTCGTACTGCGCAAGCCCTGCGCCTGCGCAGTACAGGGGGTCCTTATCCGGCGGGGGAACTTTTTCGGCAGGACACCGGAATTACACCGGAATTACACTACTGCCATCTAGTGGCGGTAGATGTAATTGGGGTAACTAAGCCAAAGTAATGGGAACGGAGTTACCATGAGGGGAAAAGTAATCAGTTAGATTACTTGTTACCCTCTAAAGTAACTGCGTTAGGTAAATCAGTTTATTTTAACTCAGTTACTTACATCACTGGATAATAGTGAGACATACTCACTATTATCCAACCATTGGAAGTGTCCCAAGAGATATTACTCGGGGAGTGCAGCACCTTTTCTTCTATAAGTGCCTTCCCGGTTTATAACATGTGAAAAGGAGCTCTACCTGCTGCATGTTACTAGGCAGAGGCGTAACTAGAAACCTCAGGGCCCCGGTGCAAGAAATCAGGAAAGGCCCCCCCCCCATAAAAAGCCTGTGTCCCCAGAGCAACCGGTGTCCCCAATGTAGCCTGCGTCCCCAGTGCAGCCTGTGTCCCCAGAGCAACCGGTGTCAACAATGTAGCCTGCGTCCGCAGTGCAGCCTGTGTCCCCAGTGCAACCGGTGTCACCAATGCAGCCTGTGTCCCCAGTGCAACCGGTGTCACCAATGCAGCCTGTGTCCCCAGTGCAGCCGGTGTCACCAATGCAGCCTGTGTCACCAATGCAGCCTGTGTCCCCAGAGCAACCGGTGTCACCAATGCAGCCGGTGTCCCCAATACAACCTGTGTCCCCAGTGCAGCCGGTGTCACCAATGCAGTGGTGGTATTGGAGGGGGGGTGGTGGTACTGGAGGGGAGGGTGGTGGTACTGGAGGGGGGGGGGGGGGTGGTGTCACTGGAGGGGGCGGTGGCACTGGAGGGGGGCACTGGTACTGGAGGGGGGTGGTGGGCTGCTGGCACTGGTGGGGGTGGTGGCACAGTCTGGAGGGGGGGATATGGCACAGTCTGGAGGGGGTGGTGGCACTGGAGGGGGGGTGGTGGCACTGGAGGGGGGGGTGACACAGTCTGGAGGGGGTGGTGACACAGTCTGGAGGGGGGGTGGTGGCACTGGAGGAGGGGTGATGGCACAGTCTGGAGGGGGGTGGTGGCACTGGAGGGCTGGTGACACAGTCTGGAGGGGGGAGTGATGGCACTGGAGGGGGGGAGTGATGGCACTGGAGGGGGGGGTGGTGGCACAGTCTGGAGGGGGTGGTGGCACTGGAGGGGGGGCGATGGCACAGTCTGGAGGTGGGTGGTGGCACTGGAGGGGGAGTGACACAGTCTGGAGGGGGGTGGTGGCACAGTCTGGAGGGAGGGTGATGGCACTGGAGGGGGGGTGATGGCACAGTCTGGAGGGGGGGGTGATGGCACAGTCTGGAGGGGGGGTGGTGGCACTGGGGGGTGGCACAGTCTGGAGGGGGGTGGTGGCACTGGAGGGGGGTGATGGCACAGTCTGGAGGTGGGTGGTGGGACTGGAGGGGGGGGTGACACAGTCTGGAGGGGGGTGGTGGCACAGTCTGGAAGGGGGGGGGGGGGGTGATGGCACAGTCTGGAGGGGGGTGGTGGCACTGGAGGGGGGGTGACACAGTCTGGAGGGGGGTGGTGGCACAGACTGGAGGGGGGGGGGGGTGTGATGGCACAGTCTGGAGGGGGGTGGTGGCACTGGAGGGGGGGTGACACAGTCTGGAGGGGGGTGGTGGCACAGTCTGGAGGGGGGGGGGGGTGATGGCACTGGAGGGGGGGTGATGGCACAGTCTGGAGGGGGGTGGTGGCACTGGAGGGGGGGTGACACAGTCTGGAGGGGGGTGGTGGCACTGGAGGGGGGTGACACAGTCTGGAGGGGGGTGGTGGCACAGTCTGGAGGGGGGGTGATGGCACTGGAGGGGGGGTGATGGCACAGTCTGGAGGGGGGTGGTGGCACTGGAGGAGGGGGGGGGGTGACACAGTCTGGAGGGGGGTGGTGGCACTGGAGGGGGGGTGGTGGCACAGTCTGGAGGGGGGGGTGGTGGCACTGGGGGGGTGGCACAGTCTGGAGGGGGTGGTGGCACAGTCTGGAGGGGGGGGGGGGGTGATGGCACTGGAGGGGGGGGTGGTGGCACAGTCTGGAGGGGGGGTGATGGCACAGTCTGGAGGGGGGTGGTGGCACTGGGGGGGTGGCACAGTCTGGAGGGGGTGGTGGCACAGTCTGGAGGGGGGGTGATGGCACTGGAGGGGGGGTGGTGGCACAGTCTGGAGGGGGGGTGATGGCACAGTCTGGACGGGGGGTGGTGGCACTGGAGGGGGTGGGATCAGTAAGAGTCAGTGCCGCAGAGGTGGTGGAGGTTGGGATCGATCGCAATGCAAAACGGTGACTTACCGCCAATCGATCGATCGATTCCCCCTCCTCAGTAAGCGTGCCTCCAGGCTCCTCCAGAATGCCTTGCCTCAGAAAGCTCCTCCCCGCCTTCACTGTATTGGTCTAAAGTTTTTTGTTTTAGTGTCCCGCCTCCCTTACAGTGTCTCTGGCTCTGGATAGGCGGGGGCGGAGCCCACACACGGTCTCAGATCGCTTCTCTTCTCTCGCCGGTCTCTCCCCTCGCAGTGGGTGAAAGCCCCCTCCCCATGGCATGAACTCCACACACAGTTACAGTGAATAATGCCGCACGCACCCCGGACAGTCCGGTGGGCGGGCGGGCGGCCGGTGGGCCCCCTGAAGTGGCGGAGAACTACAGGGCCCAGTCGCACTTGCGACTGTTGCGACCCTTATTATTCCGCCACTGTTACTAGGTGACAGTAAACACAGATGGTAAAAGGGAATGTTTATGGTGGACCTAAGAAGACCTCTGAATTTTTCTTCTGGCTTCAGTTAATGCAGAAAGTCCCACTTGACTCTAGCTCCCCCTCCCTTCCTAACAGTTTGATGAAGTTGCTTTGGATAACTGCTGACTTCCAGGTCAGTCTTGCTGCATCTCTAATGCCCTTACGACCCTCTCAATTGATTGTGCGCTTTCTCAAGCTTTAATTATATGTGCCATATCTCCTGCCACAGTCAGCACAGGCCTCTGGGGTCTCTCCCTCTCCCTTTCCTCCCCCTTCCTTTTTCTCTTTCCCCCCATCTTTTTATTCCTCTTGCCTCTTCTCCTCCTGTCTTGTTTTACCTTTCCTCCCTTTTTCATCTTCCTTTTCCTTTCTTCATTAATTAAGGAAGGCTCCCTCTCAGTGGCGGTCCGTCCATAGGGGGCGCATGGGCGCCACCCCCCCTCCAGGCAGTCACAAAAAAAAAAAAAAAAAAAGGTCCTTAAGTGCACTATGACACTGCAGTATGGGAAGCACCACGTCTATGCAATCACGAGATTGCAGACGAGGTGCTTAATTTGCAGGCTTTTGACCCGTCTTGTGGCGCAATCCATTGCGCTGAACAGCTTCCACCTGGCGCCCATAGTATGTATTACTACGGCCGGGTGCTTTGATTGACAGTCGAGCTACGATGTCACTTCCGGTTTTCCCCATGCCAGAGTGCCCGAGTGGAGGAAGCATGAGGAGCGGACTCCTCCACCGCCGCTGGGTGTGATTGTATGGAAGAGGGAACTGATCATCAAAGAGAAACAAGCATCTAGTTGGAAATCCATAGGAGGGGGGCAAAATGATTCCACTGACACTGCCAATACGAGACACAGCAACACCAAAGATACACATCGGGCCAATCTCAGCAAGGAAATCCCAATCCGAGAGCCAGCGATCAATACATGGAGTGGAGATAATAGAAGCATTGACGATTGGCACTTGTTAACAAACACATAGCCCATTGTGAAGCCTCCCCATCCATCCATCCTGTAGAAATAAGGATATCAGCCTTCCATGTGTGACTACATACGATAAGACATCCTTCCCAGCCAGCCGGTGTATGAAAGGAAGGAGGCAGAGGAGGTGTCAG
Organism: Lithobates sylvaticus; assembly: GCA_028564925.1. Taxonomy (NCBI): domain Eukaryota; kingdom Metazoa; phylum Chordata; class Amphibia; order Anura; family Ranidae; genus Lithobates; species Lithobates sylvaticus. The sequence continues at coordinate 264,058,667 of CM053031.1, forward strand.
GACAGCTGTCACTAGCCATGGATTGCAGCCTGCTCAGGAGCCTGATTAACAGATATGTAAGTCCTCATCACTAATCTGTGTGTGTGTGTGTCCATGTCACCTTCATATGTCTCTTATCTGTGAACCTTTTCAGTAATACATGTAAGAGCTGATAAAACACTGCTATAAACATTGGAAATAGATTACACCACCAGCTCAATTTCGCTCAACTTTTCCAGATATGCTTTATGAAGTGCGAGGATGGTACTTTTTACTTTTATATGGACCAGTAGGGATGAGCTTCGAGTTGGAGTCGGACTCATGTTCGACTCGAACATTGCCTGTTCAGAGAACAGCGAACAATTTGGGGTGTTCGCGGCAAATTCGAAAAGCTGCGAGCACCCTGTAAAAGTCTATGGGAGAAATCTCAAGTGCTAATTTTAAAAGCCTATATGCAAATTATTGTCATAAAAAGTGTTTGGGGACCTGGGTTTTTCAGGAGCAGTGATTTTAATAATGCTTAAAGTGAAACAATAAAAGTGTAATATTCCTTTAAATTTCGTACCTGGGGGGTGTCTATCTTTTTTTTTTTTTTTTAAAAGCCAATGGCGTGTGAAACACACCCAAAAACTCCACCCGGTGCCAAAAAAAGTGCACACACATAAAGAGTGACACAAAACGTGCAACGGGTGTTACACATGTCCTCCCTAGGGATGGACCTTAACCCTGATCCCCCGGGGCGTTAGGCTCCAGACGGGGACTGAGGTACTTTCACATGGTCTATCTGGCCGAAACCAGACGGACCCCTTTCTCTGGAGGGTCTGCCGAAACAGACCCACCCAAGTACTTGGTGGGGCTCCCCCGAAGAGAGACCCCATGAGAGAAGGCGAACCAAGCCAAAAGGCCATGTTCACCTCCTCCCAAGACTTTCAGGGTTGGCCCGAGGACCGAACACCCTACTCATCACACTGTGACAAAACTGTGACAACACCAAACAAAAATATACAAAAAAGTGACAAACACGGGGGTAAATCAAAAGAGAGTGGGGAGAAGGAAGATGGGAGAGTGAGTGGAAAGTGACCATTGTGCAATACAATGGTCGGCCCTCCGGCCAGGAATAAAAAATTTCCCCTGGTCCTAGCCAAAAGGCTCGGCCCTAGAGGCAGGTGTGAAAAACGTGTGTAGTGATGAAAGTGACCATGGTGCCATAAATCAAAGTGGTTTCCCACAGTGAGTATACGACACCCCTGAACTGCCACTTCAGGGGCACAATCACCACTGGCTTTTCAACGTGCAACCCTGACCCACAGCCAAGACCACAACAGCCCCCACCCCGGCCAGGAAGCAATGGAGATCTGGAAGCCCGATGTGTGCCCCGAAAACAAGGGCCACATCACCGCTCCATCACTCCCTCCTAATTACAACCTAGGAAGTACTAGCCGCTCCCCCCCCTCACCGAAAAGGAGCTAGCGTTCTTTCCCAAGAAGACTGACCGGAGCTAGAGCTGCCACAATCCAGGCCAGAAGGCCAGGGACTCGGCCCTTCAGCGCCAACCCAGTGGTTCTCCATCCCCATCAGAAGGCTTCCCTTTCGGCTACGAACCGCTCCAGGTCACCTTTACGCCAGCAGGCTTTTGCATAGCAACCGCCACCCCTGCTCCACCTCGCCGTAGAACAGGGACGGAAGCAAGCGCCACCTCCTGGCAACTGATAAGAACAGATACTACACTTGATCTTAGCCAAAAGGCCGAGAAGCGAGTGGGGGGTGTCTATAGTATGCCTGTAAGGGGCGCATGTTTCCCGTGCTTAGAACTGTCCCTGCACAAAGTGTCATTTTTGCAGGAAAAAAAGCTATTTAAAATCACTCGCGGCTAATGAATTGCCGGCTCCCGTAACACAGAGAACAGTCATTAATTGAAAGTCATTGATAAAAAAAAAGTCATTGATAAAAAAAAAGTCATTGATAAAAAAAAAAAAGTGTGGGGGTTCCCCCAAATTCAATTACCAGGCCCTTCAGGTCTGCTATGGATATTAAGGGGAACCCCGCTTCAAATTTAAAAAAAAATGATGTGGGGGTCCCCCTAAATATCCATACCAGACCCTTCAGGTCTGGGATGGATTTTAAGGGGAACCTCGGCCAAAAAAAAAAAAAAACTGGAGTGGGGTCCCCCTCAAAATCCATACCAGACCCTTATCCGAGCACGCAACCTGGCAGGCCGCAGGAAAAGAGGGGGGGTGAGAGCGCCCCCCTCCTGAACCGTACCAGGCCACATGCCCTCAACACTGGGAGGGTGCTTTGGGGGTCTGTGACCCCTCAAAGCACCATGTCCCCATGTTGATGGGGACAAGGGCCTCTTCCCCACAACCCTGGCCATTGGTTGTGGGGGTCTGCGGGCGGGGGGCTTATCGGAATCTGGAAGCCCCCTTTAACAAGGGGACCCCCAGATCCCGCCCCCCCGTGTGAGATGGTAAGGGGGTACAGAAGTACCCCTACCGTTTCACCAAAAAAGTGACAAAAATGTTAAAAATTACAGGAGACGGTCTTTGACAATTTCTTTATTAAAATCTTCTTTCATCTTCTTTCTTCTGGTCTTCCTTCTTCCTTTCTTCGTCCATCTTCGGTTTCTTCATCTTCTTCTTCCATCTTCTTCCATCTTCTTCTTCCATCTTCTTCTTCCTCCGATCCGCTTCTTCTTGCTCTGGTCTTCTCGTCCGGCATCTTTTTCCACAGCGTCGGCGTCTCTTCTTGGGCCGCTCCGCGCAATGGGAGGCTCCCGCTGTGTGAGGCTTCCCTGCATCTGACAGCTTTTTTATAACGGGGGGGCGGGCCATCTGGTGACCCCGCCCCCTTTGACGCACGGGGACGTCATGGGGACTTCCCTATGGCTTTCCCCATGACGTCAGAGGGGGGGCGGGGGCCGTAACACAGAGAACAGTCATTCATTGAAAGTCATTGATAAAAAAAAAAGTAATTGATAAAAAAAAAAGCGTGGGGGTTCCCCCAAATTCAATTACCAGGCCCTTCATCTGCTATGGATATTAAGGGGAACCGCTTCAAATTTAAAAAAAAAAATGACCTGAAGGGTCTGGTATGGATATTTAGGGGGGCCCCCCACGTCATTTTTTTTTAAATTTGAAGCGGGGTTCCCCTTAATATCCATAGCAGACCTGAAGGGCCTGGTAATTGAATTTGGGGGAACCCCCACGCTTTTTTTTTTTTTTATCAATTACTTTTTTTTTCGTTCGAGTCCTATAGACTTTAATAGGGTTCTAAAGTTCACACGAGCTTTAGGTCTGTTCGCAGGTTCTGGTGCGAACCGAACAGGGGGGTGTTCGGCTCATCCCTATGGGCCAGTGGCTGCCCGTGCATTAAGGGCACACAGGCGCCGCCCCCTCTCTCTTGACACCCTTCTGTCACCAATAGATAGATTCATGCATTGCTGCCCCACCAAGACAGGGTTAGTGCCGGGAAGACGGCGAGCAGGCAGGGGGTCACACTGGCGGCATTTAATGGGCACACTGGCAGCATTTAATGGGCATACTGCCAGCATTTGGGCACACTGGCATCATTTGGGCCCACTGGCATCCTCTGGCACAGTGGCTGCGTTTGATGGCACAGTGGCTGCGTTTGATGGCACAGTGGCTGCGTTTGATGGCACAGTGGCAGCATTTGGCACAGTGGCTGCAATTGATGGCACAGTGGCAGCGTTTGAGGGCACAGTGGCAGCGTTTGGGACAGTGGCTGCAATTGATGGCACAGTGGCAGCGTTTGATGGCACAGTGGCTGCAATAGATTATTTTTAAAAACATTTTTGCTCCCTCTACTAGATTCCTTATACTTCCTTATTTTCATTTACCAATAGGTGACCACAAGCCAATGATTATCTTGCAATTGATTATTCATTACCAAATAGATTGTGTCTTACTGTAGCTTTATGAATGTATAATAAATCAGCGCTACAGATAGGGGATCTTATTAGTGTCTTGCTGTTGCCACAGCGATGACCGCGGCTGTCGGGGGTTTCAGACACCCTCCTGGATGCCGAGGGAGCCACGCCATTGTGGCTGACACAGCCGCTGGGACATGGGGGGGGGGGGGTTAATGGGGAAAGGGGAGGGGACGAGCGCTGGGGCAGCTGATGCCAATTACCTCATTAAAATCGAATAGATATACCACCCAGCCAATGGCGTCCCTAGGGGGGGGGCCAGAGGGGGCCCTGACCCCCCCAAAATGATGCTGTGCCCCACCATGTGCCCCCCCAAAAAAAACACCCAAAAAATTTTTTTTTTTTTTTTTTTTTTTACAAAAAGGCAATGTCTTTTTGTTTGCATCCGTAGCGGATGCGCCACATCTTACTCAGGCTGCCGCTGGAGTAACACAGTCTCTATTGAGAGGGGGCGTATTCTTCTAGCCTGGACGCGTGGGTAAGTGTGTGCACTGCAGTACACTGTAATCACTGAACTGCATTATCTCCATCCCTTCTCTCCCCCATCTGTCTCTCCCCCTCTCCTGTTCTTTCAAGACCTTCACAACTTACTTTCACTTTCAGTTAGGCAGGTAATAGACTATGCAAATTTCTTTCCTGCATCCACAGAGTGCAGGAAAGAAACTTGCATGATTCCCCCATTAACACAGTGGTGACAGGGGAATATCCTTCCTGCCCAGCAATTGTATTCTCCCAACAAACAATCATTATCACTAGTGGCTATAGCAACCACTAGTGATAATGATAAGAGTATCTGTCAGGCTGGTTGTTCCCAATTTGATCGATCAACTTGGTACATTCAGCCTGCTCATTAATGGTTCAAACCTCAACCAGCTGAGATTTAAACTGCCTATGGCTGGTCTTAGCACTTAGGCAGCCCATACATTGATCACTTTTTTCATTTAACTAGTAGGTTGCATGAAAAAAAAAAAAATGATCCAATTCTCCCATCTACACATTATAGGTGGATGGGGGAATCCTTGCAGTGTGGACCAGTGGTGGAACTACCAGGGTTGCTGTCCTGGCTATTCACAGCGCTGGTCTCTGTCTCCATGGCAGCAGTGGCACATTGGAACCCAGTGCTGGTTACTTTATGGGGCTAATGTACAGGAGAGCCAGCACAATATGTTGTTAGAGATGGGCAGGGCATGTTCAAAATCCCACATGCCCGAACCCGTCAGGAAGCCCACACTGCACGGCGCTAAGCACAAGCAGTGAGACATTTCCTGGTCCGCAGCTGCACAGATCAGGAATGTCTCACTGCCTGTGATTAGCCGTGTGCAGTGTCGGCTTCCTGGCGGGATCTGGCAAGTGGGATTTCAAACACACCCGAGCCCATGTCTAATGGTTGTAGAGTAGACAGTTGACCTCCCTGCAGGTTGCTTAGCAGCAGTGCAGCCTTCTCTGACATGCTGATCGTGATGCAATCCAGGTGATGCTCCTAGTCAAATCCTAGTGTTAAATATCATAGTGATTTTATTGATCAAAGTCCACACCTTACAGGCATAGAGCCCACATGGCTGCTGAACATAAGGTGGATGTGGTTGTACTCTTGATGCTAATAAATACTTTGTTTATTAGATCTGACTGGGAGCATCACCTGGATCACATCCCGATCAGCATGTCAACAGAGAAGGTTATACAACATTACTGCTGCTAGGTGACCAGCTGGGGGCTCGGCTCTCTACAACCAATAGTGCCAGCCTTCCCCTGCATGCACCCATAATGTCACCAGCACTAGGTCCTAATAGACTGCTGCCACTGCCAAGGACACAGATGCCAGACCAGCACTGTCAATAGCAGGGGCAGGACAGCAAGAGGAGGCTGGGGAACACCACAGTGGCAGAACACCAAGGCCCGGTGGCAAGACGACCTTTGCAACCCTGATAGTTCTCCCACTGCTTTGGACCCTTATATTTTCTTGGTATGCTGGTGACATATATCTCTTGTTTTCTGCCACCCTGAGGATCGTAGTAAAATTGCATTTTATAGTTGCCCCCCTACTTTTGTCCCTGTCCCCCCATGTGGCCCCCCTAAATATGAAAGCTGGAGACGCCACTGCACCCAGCCTCCAGCTGATCCCTCAGAGATCCCTGGATGGCTGTTCAACACATGGACATACTGACAAACCTCTTTCTAAGGTAAGCAGCAAAGACAGACCATTTTTGTACACTTTTTTTTGTTGGTCTTTATATCCAACCAAAAATATATAATAGGACTAATTAGAACTTTTATGTATTCTTATCCTGAAGCCCTAGAGATACAGAAGCCGGTCTAAGCCCCCGTACACCCGGTCAGAAATTCCGACCACAAAATCCGTCTGATTTTTTCAGATGGGTTTTGTCCGACACTGGTGTTGCATAAACACAGTTGGACAAAGTTGTCGGAAAATCCGATCATTCTGAACGTGGTGACGTTCGTTGCGTACGACGGAACTACGTAGAGGCTATTAGCCAATAGCTTTGGTCTCATAATTTGATCCGAGCATGCGTGGCACTTTGTCCGTCGGAATTCTCTACACACGATCGTAAAAAGTCAGATCGGATTTTGTTGTCGGAAAATTTGAGAGCAGGATCTCAGGAGATCAGGAGAAAAAGCCCGATGGAGCCCACACACGGGCGGATTTTCCGACAACATGGTCCGATCGGACATTTTCTAATGGCTCTAATGGCTGAAATACACACATAATATTGCTCACTTTGGAGCTTACTTACTTCCTGAATGATTTAAGGTAAAAAAAAAACTGTTTTTAATTATCTAACCAACACATCACAATTTTTTCACTGGTTTTCCGACACATTTAATAGTTTTAAGCATGTCCTTCACATGCCCTTTAAAAAAATTTGATTATTCTATGCACTTTATAAAGTTTTTTTCAATTCAATCACTTCCTTTTTTACTGTTTCATTTCACTCAATTTATTTCAATTTTATTTTACTGCTCACTGTTTGCCCTCTAATTCACGCTCACATAGTCATTCATGTTGACCTTAGTCACCACTCAATCCTCATCACCCACTCCCACCATTTCATTGGATACCTACATTTTTTAGCACATCCTTTTCTTTTTATCACTTTATTTACATCTTATAGACTCCAACATCACACAATCAACACGCCAACACAGCTACTACACAAACTCACATTCTTTTATTTTGCCACATTTAACAGGCTTCCTGCACACATTTGTTTTAGCAATATTCTAATTATATATTTTGTTGCCAATTTACCTACTAACGCTAATAGCCAATCATGTGGATTCATATGCGCATAACTTGGCCCTAAGCTGATTAATGATGTATGCCTAGATGAAAAGATGATTACTTTTAACATATTTACATATATATTATCGCTTGGCCATATGGGCGTGCGCATATACACGTATTGGTTACATAATTATCAAATAACTCAAGCCAATTAGATATGACACTGCCATTTTTAGCATATGAACTAGTAGGCCTGAAATGATCTGTCTGTGACACTCCTTGAGGTTATTGTAATTGAAATAAAATCCTTTTCAATTTTGCAATTTAGAAAATTGAGGGTGCCCCTGTGCTCCCCTCCCTCACTCAAGACCCCATCCCCCCCCCCCATCCTATAAAGGGGTGACTCCTTGCAAGTTGTGTGGAGGTGGGGGTTTTGCCTCTGTGGAGGACAGGAGAACATTGTGAGGACACATCGGATCGCCAAGGCTTGAAGCGCTTTTAGATGAACAGCAATCTATCTGACTATGGAATGTAACTTTCTCGTCAACAAGTGGTAAATATACATACCCAACTCCACCATAACAGTACAAAATGACCATGTAAAGTAATTGATATATTTATAGACAGTATAACTCAAACTTTTACTTTTTCGTATAGAAAAAATTTCCATGAAGAAGACCTTTACCCACACTGGTCGAAACGTGTAGGGCTATCATGTGAAACTCTACACAAGTTTTATGGTTTTAAATATAAATTGAGTTCATGTGTGGGTTTCCCATGTTGACGAGATATGCTTTTTAGTTTTTATGTCAAGACCAGAATTGCTTTTTACGACTCCCATGTATTCATGCCATATATCCCCTTTTTGATACTATGATATAAATAAAGACCTACTAATTTTGAAGAAAATCATTGTCACTTGCCTTGAATATCACTTTGCTTGCTAAAAAAAACCCTTGAGGGATTTCCTATTCAATTAAACAAATCGGGGTGTGCAGCTCCAACAACTCATATATATGTGTCTATTCTATATTAAGATCTTTACTTAAGCCCCTTTGTCATTCTGATCAGATCCACCTGTCAGTTTTCAGGTGGATCTGATGGAAGCTAATGTTAGTCTATAAGAAGGCAGATATAAAGGGATGTGTGTCTGCTTACTTCTGATTAGTTACCGGGACTGGGTAAAAAAAGGAACAGGTTTGCACCTTTTTCATTTTTTTTTGGACCTAAACATGATGGATCTGCGAATACAGTAGATGAAAACAGATGCATGTTAGTTTACATCCACCTGCCCACAGACTTAAGATGGGTCCGTTAAGCTCCATATTTTTTATCTATCACAAGATAGATTATCCATTGGCAATTGTGATGAAGAATGGCCTGACTACACAAACAGATCACGCTCCAGCGCGATCCTGTCCCTTAAGGCCCGTGCCACAAATGACAGCTCCCTGATCATCTGCAGCAGTGGAGGTCCATCCATAGGGGGCGCACGGGCAAACCAGCAGTCACAAAAACCGGACCCTTAAAAAAACAAAAAATAGAAAAAAATGTTCTTTAAGTGCACTGTGTTTGGGCACCGGACGGGAAGTGCCACGTCAATACACGAGATTGCAGACGAGGCGCTTCACTTGCAGGCTTTGGACCTGCTGTCGGCGCAATCCAAAGCACCGGGAGCTTTGTTGTTCAAGTTAAGAGGTTACTTCCGGTTTCCCTGTTTTAGAGGGAAACGGGAAGGGATGTCGGCAGCTCCGTGGAACGCACGGCCCGAGTGGAGCTGTCTGTAAGGTAAGTGAGGCTGCATTTGATGGGGCACAGTGAGGCTGCATTTGATGGGGCACAGTGAGGCTGCATTTGGTGGGGCATAGTGAGGCTGCATTTAAAGGAGCACAGTGAGGCTGCATTTGATGGGGCACATTATATGTCACTTACCTGACACAGGAGCCAGCGATGTCACCGCTGTCCCCTCTTCCACAAAGTGTCCATCTTCCTTCCGGGTATCGCTGCTCCGGCGCTGTGAGTGGCCGGAGCAGCGATTACGTCACTCCGGCGCATGCGCACGGGAGCCGTAAGTGACGGCATGTTTGCCTTGACTTGCGGCGCCCAGTGCGACTGCGCCGTTGTCTACATCGCGCATGTGCCGTAGATAGAGGTGCCTTTTTTTTTGTAAAATATCTCCTTAACCGTGTAGGTTTAGGAGATATTTCTTGGACCTACAGGTTAGCCTTAATCTAGGCTTACCTGTAGGTCAAAGTGGTCTGTAAGGGTTTACAACTACTTTAAGAGTATACTGACCATGCTGACTGCTCTCCTGCTACTAATGTTGGTTTATCTCTCTATGGAAATGGCCATCATGTGTATTATAGAGATTCTATCGTGTGCTTTGAACAGGGCCGGTGCTACCACTAGGCAAACTAGGTGGCCGCCTAGGGCGCCCTGCTGCCTAGGGCGCCCGGCCACTGGTTTTCCTACTCTCTTCTCTCTGCAGCAAGCAACTAAGTCCCAGCATCAGCAGGCAGCCGCCTCTCCGTTCACACATAGGGGGTCATTTACTATAGGCAAACCCACTTTGCACTACAAGTGCACTGCGTGTGCACTTGGAAGTGCAGTCGCTGTAGATCTGAGGGGGACATGCAAGGAAAATAAAAAACAGCATTTTAGCTTGCACATTATTGGATAATAAAATCAGCAGAGCTTCCCTTCATTTCAGATCTTCCCCTCAGATTTACAGCGACTGCACTTGCAGTGCACTTGTAGTGCAAAGTGGATTTTCCTTTAGTAAATAACCCCCATAGTGTCAGAGGCACAACAGTGGTGGAGGACTGTGTCTGTGTCCCGACTCCCGCAGCAAGCAAACATTCATTGATGGGCACTTGTAGGCAGCATTGAAGGGTGCTGGTAACCTGCATTTGATGGGTGCTGGTGAGGCTACATTTGATAGGCGCTGGTGAGGCTGCATTTGAGGGGTGCTGGTGAGGCTACATTTGATGGGCGCTGGTGAGGCTGCATTTGATGGGCGCTGGTGAGGCTGCATTTGATGGGCGCTGGTGAGGCTGCATTTGATGGGTGCTGGTGAGGCTGCATTGAAGGGCACTGGTAGCCTGCATTTGATGGGTGCTGGTGAGGCTACATTTGATGGGCTCTGGTGAGGCTGCATTTGATGGGTGCTGGTGAGGCTGCATTTGATGGGTGCTGGTGAGGCTGCATTTGATGGGCGCTGGTGAGGCTGCATTGAAGGGCGCTGGTAGCCTGCATTTGATGGGTGCTGGTGAGGCTACATTTGATAGGCGCTGGTAAGGCTACATTTGATAGGCGCTGGTGAGGCTACATTTGATGTTTGCTGGTGAGCTGCATGTGAGGGGTGCTGGTGAGGCTGCATTTGATGGGCGCTGGTGAGGCTACATTTGATGGGCGCTGGTGAGGCTACATTTGATGGGCGCTGGTGAGGCTGCATTTGATGGGCGCTTTATTAAAAAGATGGGATTTACATGGGCAGGGAAGAGGGGGCGGAGTCAGCCGGGGGGGCGGCAAAATTAGGTTTCGCCTATGGTGTCAAAAATCCTTGCGCCAGCCCTGGCTTTACACAAACATTTACATTCTTCTAAAGATGATCATGCACGTTACATGTTACAATCAGATTGTACCAACTGCACAATCTCCTTTATATTTACAAATAATTCAGTAGGGATGAGCACGATGTTCGAGTTGAACGTAAGTTTGAGTCGAAAATCTAGTGTTTGCCTGTTCGCCGAACAGCAAACATTATGCTGTGTTTGCGGCAAATTCGAAGCCACGGAACACCGTTAAAGTCTATGGGACTTTAACATGAAAAAACAAAAGTGCTCATTCTAAAGACTTATATGCAAGTTATTGTCACTTATATAAAAAGTGTTTGGGGGTCCGGGTCCTGCCCCAGGGGATATGTATCAATGCAAATTTCTTTTTTAAAAACTAAAGTTTTTTCGGGAGCAGTGATTTTAATAATGCTTAAAGTGAAACAATAACAATGAAATATTACTTTAAATATCATGCCTGGGGGTGTCTATAGTATGCCTGTAAAGTGGCACAGTTTTCCTGTGTTTAGAACAATACCACAGCAAAATGACATTTTTAAAGGAATAAAAAAGTCATTTAAAACTGATCGTGGCTGTAATGAACTGTCGGGTCTCGGCAATATAGTTAAAACTCATTGAAAAAAAACAGCATGGGTCCCCCCCAGTCTATTACCAGGCCCTTTGGGTCTGGTATGAATAATAAGGGGAACCCCGAACCAAAAATGTTTAAAAAAATTGCGTGGGGGTCCCCCCAAAATCCATACCAGCCCCTTCAGGTCTGGCATGGATAGTAAGGGGAACCGTGCGCTAAATTAAAAAAAAAATGCGTAGGGGTCCCCCCAAAATCCACACCAGACCCTGTAGGTCTGGTATGGATTTTAAGGGGAACCCTGCCCAAAATGTTTAAAAAATGGCATAGGGCCCCCCCAAAACCTATACCAGTCCCTTATCCGAGCACGCAACCTGGCAGGCCGCAGGAAAAGAGGGGGGACAAGAGAGCGCCCCCCCTCCTGAACCATACCAGGCACAATTCCCTCAACATGGGGGGATGCTTTGGAGTCACAAGCACCTTGTCCCCATGTTTATGGGGACAAGGGCCTCATCCCCACAACCCTTGCCCGGTGGTTGTGGGGGCCTGCGGGTGGGGGGCTTATCAGAATCTGGAAGCCCCCTTTAACAAGGGGACTCCCAGATCCCGGCCTCCCCCATGTGAATTGATAACGGGTACATTGTACCCCTACCACTTCACAAAAAAAAGTATCAAAAAAAGCTGAGGGTGGGGCCACTCGGTGACGTAGACGGGCGACCCCGCCTTCCTCTGATGTTCATGTGACATCAGAGGGGGCAGGGTCACCAATTTATATAGCCCTCAGCTATATAATAGCTGCCACCGAGAAAAAGCGCCACTCGGCGGAAGCCTCCCATGGAGGCGTTTTTTTTGTTTTGTTTTTTTGGGCTCTTCGTTGGCGTGAGATGGATTTAAATCATGGAACATTTTTATTTTTTTTATCATTTTAATAAAGGACTTGTCCCAAATTCTCTCCTGTCTTTTTTACTATTTTTGACACTTTTTTTTGTGAAATGGTAGGGGTACAATGTACCCATTACCAATTCACACAGGAAGGGAGGCCAGGATCTGGGGGTCCCCTTGTTAAATGGGGCTTCCAGATTCCGATAAGCCCCCCACCCGCAGACCCCCACAACCACCAGGCAAGGGATGTGGGGATGAGGCCCTTGTCCCCATTAACATGGGGACAAGATGTTTTGGGGGGAACCCCAAAACATCCTCCCAATGTTGAGGGCATGTGGTCTGGTAAGGTTCAAGAGGGGGGGCGCCAGGTTGCGTGCTCGGATAAGGGTCTGGTACGGATTTTTTGGGGGACCCCTACGTCATTTTTCTTTTAAATTTGGCGCAGGATTCCCCTTAATATCCATACTAGACCTGAAGGGCCTGGTATGGATTTTGGGGGACCCCCACGCAATTTTTTTTCAAATGTTGGGTTCAGGGTTCTCCTTAACCCCTTGCCGACCGGCTCATGCCGCTATACGTCGGCAGAAGGGCACGTACAGGCATATTAATGTACCTGTACATTGCCCTTTAAGACGTTAGTATGAGTACGATTGCGGGTCCCGCAGACTCGATGTCCGCGGGGATACCCACGATCGTCTCACGGAGAGGAAGAACGGAGAAATTCTGATGTAAACAAGCATTTCCCCATTCTTCCTAGTGACAGGACACTGATCACAGCTCCCTGTGATCGGGAGCGGTGATCAGTGTCATGTCACACGTAGCCCACCCCCCCACAGTTAGAATCACTCCCCAGGACACACTTAACCCCTGCAGCGCCCCCTAGTGGTTAACCCCTTCACTGCCAATCACATTTACACAGTAGTCAGTGCATGTTTAATCCCACTAATCGCTGTATAAATATGAATGCTCCCAAAATAGCGCCAAAAGTGTCCGATCTGTCCGCCATAATGTTGCAGTCACGATAAAAATCGCAGATCGCTGCCATTACTAGTAAAAAAAAAAATGCCATAAAACTATCCCCTATTTTGTAGACACTATAACTTTTGCTATACAATGGTGGGATATTATGTTTTTAAAACAATACCTCAGTGAAGGTCTTGCTCCAAGGGGGCTGCGTAATAAGAAGAGATGTAGCTTCCTTGAACCAGACCTGCAGAGCACTTGGGATAAAGTCTCCACATTATGCACAGCACAGTGGATGGAAATTATATGCATGCAGAGGGATAGGATGTTAGCTACTAGTCAGCACAAACTGAGTACTATACTCACATCTCTGAGAAATACCATCAGGTCCCCAGCTACCAAAGATGTAGGGACCTTCTTAACACCAAGAGGGCTACATTTGAGGAAAATTTTATTGCAAATAAAAGAAATAAGTTTGCTAGAGGTATAGCAGACTATGAGAAAGGTACTATCTTCCAGTTGGGCAAAAGTCGGTTTAAAACAAAAACAGATGAGGATCCACAGGTACATACGGATAATATGCAGGTTACCTCATCCACAAAAAAACAGAATCAACCCCTCCAACAACCCAATTATGGGGGGGCCCTCAGAAAGATACTAAGAAAGGTTATTCTAAACATAAGACACCTGTTCGCCCTTCACAAAGGCAGGGTAATCATAGTAGTAACTCCCAAGGCGGGGACTTTGGGAAGTCTGATAATCATAGTAGTAACTCCCAAGGCAGGGACTTTAGGAAGCCTGATAATCACAACACTTATAACTATCATGATATCAATAAATAATGTAGATCTAGTTCTTCAGGGCCACAGCAATTTAAATCTCAAAATAATAACAGCTCTTCAAGTAACACAACGAAGGCACCGTGGAATAAACATAAGAACAGTGGAAATATGGTCCAACAAAATGAGAAAAGAGGCAAACGCACACCGAAGGGTAAATATGAATATGTTAATAGCAACACAGATGGGAAGAACCACAGGGTAACTAACCCTGTGGAAACCCGTCACAACCAGGATAGGAACATGAGAACAGCACAAAGTGATATCATTCCCCAATTGCCATCATTAGTAACACATGCCCTCCCAGTCCCAGTGCAGTATGGGACCAAAGAGAATATCTACAGTATCAATATCCCTACCTCGAATACATTTGATGTGTTGAGATCAGTCAATCAGGTAGACACTACTGTGGACAGAAATATGCTGGTAGGGGGTATTGCTGGTAACAGCTGCCCCACTCAAGCATTACCAAGAAGCGTAGATGGCATGACAGAATAGACTGATAATATAGCTGACAATTTTTTAGTGCTTCCCTCTCCTCTCCCTGAAAAATGAAAAATAGAAGAAGACGAGGAATTAGAGGTGGGGCAGGAGGGAGAAGAAAAAAGACTATGAAAGAGAGGAAAAAGAGAGGAAAAATAGAGAACTGAAATCGACCGTAAATATCTTTAACTTATCATCACATCTACTGGTGGAGAGTGAGATCAGTCTCTTGCAGAACAGTCTAAACTTTGCCCCAAGCAGTAATGCCAACCTATTTGAATTATTTAAAGATTTGCACAAGTATATTCGTGACATTACTGTGAAGCGTTTTTTTGGTCTAAAGGTTGGTGAGGACAAAAAGAATGGTGAAAATGCAGCCGTTATACCAATAAACAGCTCACAAAGAGAGCATATATATGAGCAGGAAGAAAACTGTGACCAAATTACGAATTAATTATATCGATGAAGAGGCAATTAACATACTTGAAGAACTACTGCTGGAAGGAGGAACAGAGATCGAAACGCTGATATCGACACCATATTCTGATGGTATTATACAGTCCACATTCCTTCCAAAGTCAACATTCTATCCACACCATGTCAAAAACGAATTCATAAAAACATTCTATGCCATGGTATATGCAGACTTTAGAACACTATGTGAATCATCACATGGAAAAGTCAACAAGCACAATCTCTCCAAACAAGAAAAAGATGCTCTGTTTGCGTTAAAGAATAACCATGACCTAGTTATCCGTACAGCGGATAAAGGAGGAGGGATTGTTATTCAGGATAGGGGGGATACCTTAAGGAAGCATATAGGCTGCTATCTGATAATACAACTTATGAAATATTGCAAAATAATCCCCTACCAGAATATAAAGTGGAATTAACGGAATTGATCAACCAAGCTTTCAGTCAGGGGCTAATACAGAAATCGGAGAAACTGTTTTTTATATCAAATTATTTTAAGACACCTTACTTTTAGCATACTCCGAAGGTGCACAAGGATCCGATATGCCCACCTGGTAGGCCAATAGTAGCCAGTATAGAAGGTATCAAAATAAACTGGTATGATAAATATGTTCGCCCTCTTACTTTTCCACACCACCACTGCGCACAAAGAAAAATTAATTAAAACACCTATGTGTATAATAAACTAAGAAGCTACTTAAATGAATAAATAATGTAAAGTGATTTTAAATGAATAAAACAGCAGCGCTAATAATCACAGTGTCTGTGAATAAACTTAATATTTAACCTGTGTAGACAGTGCTTGAAAATAATCAACCTATATAAACAGTGCTAAAGAAACAACAACACAATTAATTACCTATGAACACAAAATTAAAAATTAAAGTGAAGTGTGATTAACAATATTTCTTGCAAGTGTCCAAATAAGGAAAACAAATCCAAACAAAAGTCCATAAACTGTTAATTAAAGTGATAGTGTTTCGAAAAATGAAAAAAGAGTGAATAAAAAATCTTGAAGCAAGTAAAGTTTTGAAGTGTCTTAAACAAAATTCTTGAAGTGACTTGAAAAACAATCTTCCACCACACCACTTGTGTTCAGTGCTACCGCACCCTTAAGAAACGCACTCACCAGCAGTATATGCCTTGCACTCTCATGCTGGGCCAACTCGCTTAATAGCCCCACATGGGTAACAAATGGATCCAGACAGAATGTTAGATAGTTTCACTCCACATATAAGGAAAAAAGAGATGCTTCCAATAGTGAAGTTGGGTAAACCATTTATTTAAACAGCACACAAAATTCCTCAACCATTGTACTCACATCCTTCATATAAAAACAAGGCACTTTAGCATAAACTTTTCAACAGGAAACAAGGACCCAGCAGTGGTGACCCGATATATTACGGTCTCGGCGGACCCGGCGTTAATACCAATATGTCTCACCCTCCACGCTGTCTCCTTTCTCTTTCACTTCACTCTCTTTCACTTTAAACGGCACAGCACACCCAGTAACTGGATAGTCGAATGTTAAATGCTCCTCACAGTTGCCATGTAACCATGCCCAGACATGTTTCGTCAAAGTGACTTGTTTGGATTTTTTTTCCTTATTTGGACACGTGCAAGAAATATTGTTAATCACACTTCACTTTAATTTTTAATTTTGTGTACATAGGTGATTAATTGTGTTGTTGTTTCTTTAGCACTGTTTATAACAAGTTTGTAACAAGTTTGGCATACATTTTACTCATGTAATGGATGCCAATTCCTTGGTGTTTTTGGACCTTGAATTAGGTAGTGACAGAGATGGTAACATCACATCCAAGACCCACATTAAGGAAACTGCTGGCAACTCCTATCTACATCAGAGGAGTTGCCACCATCCTAAATGAAAAGACAACATATCCTACAACCAGTTCACTGTCAAAAAAGTTCTTGGAAAAAGGATATGAAGATCATCATATCGAAAAAGCCAGAGACCGTTATAGAGAAGGGATCCCGAGTAAGAACAAGAATCACATCTGGAAAAGATCAACACAATACCCTCTTTATCCCCACTTTTAATGACCAACACTGGGCCATCAAAAGAGCAGTCCAAAAGCATTGGCCTATTTTGGGGCAGGATAAAACACTTTGAAAAATCCTCCCTAATAAACCTCGGGTGGTCTTTCGGCGTGCTAAAAATGTAAAAAGTCTAATTGCCCCTAGCTGCCTCAAAGACAAACAAAATGTAAAAATGCTAAATATTCCCCAGTTTTTAAGCATCACAGGATGCTATAGATGCAAAGGGACTAAATGCAAAGCATGCAAATTTATTTCCCATGGACAGAAGTCTTTTAACAGTAAAGATGGTCGCACCTTCCAAATCAAACAATTTATATGCTGCAATACGACCCGCTTTGGCAAACACCGTAAATATATAGAAAAAAAGAATGAGAAACATAGTGTGCCCTGTCACTTTAAACAAAAACATGATGGTAGCACTGTGGGGCTGGAATTATTTGGAATAGAATCAAGGCCGATGTCCATTCCAGAAGGTGAATGTTTTGCCAGACTACCCTCATATGATCAAATATCAAATTTAGAATGGATTTTAGAGTATACCTATATATCATATTATATATAATAAATATATAAATTTTGATTTATCAATATTCACATCAATTTTTCATATATATATATATATATATATTTTTTATATTTATCTTACTGTATTGTATTTTGTTTTGACACATTTTTATTATCTCTATCTATTTTATTTCATCCTATTATGAGACCGTATTATGTATGTTGTATTATGTATTTGACCTATGATGATATATATACGCTATGTTGCATTACACATGATGTAGCATGGTGAGTGTATATATATATATATATATATGTAGCGCTACCCCCAGTTAAGAGAGCCGCTGATTTGTTTTGGGTCCCTGAGTACAGCTCCACCAACCCCCGGCAATTTGCTCTACCCGCTCTGGCACAGTTAGTAAAGGGGTATGAATCTATGCACATAAAAATATCTTATACTCTAAGCATAATGGGTATGAACTCACAAGCAGACTGCTGAGATAAGAATAACTGGCTTTACTTTGTCAGTAAGGAAAAGAAATAGTAACATGCATTTAAACATATGACTTACAATACTTTAGCAGGTCCCTGCAATATGCACTTAAACATGTACACATATATGTATCAACTAGCAATGGGGAAACGGAGCGCCAAGTGTGGCGACCGCATGCTATGCACCCCTGAGGTGCAATAAATCTATCTGCGCCTACCTAATGGACCAGGCCTGATCCCTAGTAATAGAGCTCAGTCCTTGTACTAGTACAGTGTTCTTCACCGGCAATGAATCTGTAGAGGTGGTGCACATGTAGCTTTAAATGGTGTCTTTGTAATCCACAGAAAGTAACATTGCTGCTCTGAGGTAAATTGCGCCTAGGCAGTTCAGTAGGCATAAAACGTGTGTGTCAATGCAGGATGAGCCTTCCGGCTCTCTCACCAATCCTGGGGTACCGTCCTCCGCTCTGGTCCCTCTAATGGCGGCTCTGGTCTCCTCAGTCACAGCCCCTGCGCTCCGGTCCTCAGCTCCGACCGACCGTCTGTAGGGATGAGTCTCCGCTCCGCTGCTGCTGACTCTGAGGTATGAGAGTCTCACTCCATCTGCTGCAAGGCCCAGGCTTCAGGCCTTCAGCTCCGGTCCGCACAGGTGTCTCCACTGGCTGTAGTCTCCGCGTCACAAGCTCTGTCAGCAGAGGCAGGCCAGTCCTGTCAGGCCTCAGAAGCAATGGCGTCCCTAGGGGGGGGCCAGAGGGGGCCCTGACCCCCCAAAATTATGCTGTGCCCCACCATGTGCCCCCCCAAAAAAAAAATCAAAATTTTTTTTTTTTTTTTATTTTTATTTTTTTTACAAAAAGGCAATGTCTTTTTGTTTGCATTCGTAGTGGATGTGCCACATCTTACTCAGGCCGCTGCTGGAGTAACACAGTCTCTATTGAGAGGGGGAGTATTCTTCTAGCCTGGACGCGTGGGTAAGTGTGTGCACTGCAGTACACTGTAATCACTGAACTGCATTATCTCCATCTCTTCTCTCCACCATCTGTCCCTCCCCTCTCCTGTTCTTTCAAGACCTTCACAACTTACTTTCACTTTCAGTTAGGCAGGTAATAGACTAAGCTAATTTCTTTCCTGCATCCACAGAGTGCAGGAAAGAAACTTGCATGATTCCCCCATCAACACAGACATTGGTGACAAGGGGAATATCCTTCCTGCCCAGCAATTGTATTCTCCCAACAAACAGTCATTATCACTAGTGGCTATAGCAACCACTAGTGATAATCATAAGAGTATCTGGCAGGCTGGTTGTTCCCAATTTGATCGATCAACTTGGTACATTCAGCCTGCTCATTAATGGTTCAAATCTCAGCCAGTTCCTGATGAACCAGCTGAGATTTAAACTGCCTATGGCTGGTCTTAGCACTTAGGCAGCCCATACATTGATCACTTTTTTAATTTAACTAGTAGGTTGCATTAAGAAAAAAAAAGAAATGATCCAATTCTCCCATCTACACATTATAGGTGGATGGGGGAATCCTCCCAGTGTGGACCAGTGGTGGAACTACCAGAGTTGCTGTCCTGTCCCGGCTATTCACAGCGCTGGTCTCTGTCTCCATGGCAGCGGCGGCACATTGGAACCCAATGCTGGTTACTTTATGGGGCTAATGTACAGGAGGGCCAGCACAATTTGTTGTTAGAGATGGGCTGGGCATGTTCAAAATCCAACATGCCCGACCCCGCCAGGAAGCCCACACTGCACAGCGCTAATCACAGGCAGTGAGACATTTCCTGGTCCGCAGCTGCACATCAGGAATATCTCACTGCCTGTGATTAGCTGTGTGCAGTGTCGGCTTCCTGGTGGGATCGGGCATGTGGGGTTTCAAACACACCCAAGCCCATCTCTAATGGTTGTAGACAGTTGACCTGGAGCCCACACCTTACAGGCATAGAGCCCACACCTTACAGGCATAGAGCCCACACCTTCCAGGCGTAGAGCCCACACCTTACAGGCGTAGAGCCCACACCTTACAGGCGTAGAGCCCACACCTTACAGGCAAAGAGCCCACACCTTACAGGCGTAGAGCCCACACCTTACAGGCATAGAGTCCACACCTTACAGGCGTAGAGCCCACACCTTACAGGCGTAGAGCCCACACCTTACAGGCGTAGAGCCCACACCTTACAGGCGTAGAGCCCACACCTTACAGGCGTAGAGCCCACACCTTACAGACTTGGAGCCCACACTTTACAGGCAAAGAGCCCACATGGCTGCTGAACATACGGTGGATATGGTTGTACTAATGATGCTAATAAATACTGTGTTTATTAGATCTGACTGGGAGCATCACCTGGATCACATCCTGATCAGCATGTCAACAGAGAAGGTTATACAGCATTACTGCTGCTAGGTGACCAGCTGGGGGCTCGGCTCTCTACAACCAATAGTGCCAGCCTTCCCCTGCATGCACCCATAATGTCACCAGCACTAGGGCCTAATAGACTGCTGCTGCTGCCAAGGAGACAGATGCCAGACCAGCACTGTCAATAGCTGGGGAACACCACAGTGGCAGAACACCAAGGCCCGGAGACAAGACAACCTTTGCAAACCTGATAGTTCTCCCACTGCTTTGGACACTTATATTTACTTGGTATGCTGGTGACATATATCTCTTCTGCCACCCTGGGGATCGTAGTAAAATTGCATTTTATAGTTGCCCCCCTAATTTTGTCCCTGTCCCCCCATGTGCCCCCCCTAAATATGAAAGCTGGAGACGCCACTGCTCAGAAGAGGAAGTGTCCCAAGAGGAAGAGGCGGTCTCCGCTCTTCCTTTTTATAACCTCCCCCAGCAGCCTCTCGGGCGGAAACAAGCAGCCCGGGAGCCTGGGGGATTATGGGGGATGTAGTCTCTTCCCCTAAAAGGGGTACGACCCCGCTACACACATATATATATATATATATATATATATATATATATAGTTCCATATAGTTATATGATCCCTAATGATTATCACTACAAATCATTAAATGTATTATATATACAAAATTACATTAATTCCTATAATGGATATATTTTAATAGCATTATTATGTGCCATATTTTATGAATTTATCGATAATAATCATGATATTGCAAAGTTTTTTTTCAGTCAATTATGATGTATATTATATATAGTATATTTTTAATATGGTGCTTTGTAATAAGCACTACACAAATAGAGTATATACTATAGAAGTAGAATGTTTTTATTGTCTTTTTAAAAAAAAAACTTTCTATTAAGATTTATATTAAAGTTAGACGTAGGTTAAAATGCCGCTATTAATACCCCATCCTTGTTATAGATATGTCTTTTCCTGTTCACTCCCTGCTCCTGGTCTGTTGGATGCCATTGGTTCACGGTAAAGGAAGGCCGGGGGTCTTACAGCATATAATGACACAATATGTGATGAGGGCGTTACCTGAAGAAGGAGGCCACGCCTCCGAAACATGTTGTCTATGGCAGTAGTTTGAACTATACGAGAGGAGTCAGCTGCACCACTGCGCTCCCCCTCCGGCTGGTCCATGCGAGCGTCCAGAGTGTAGAGTGGTTGAGCTAACAGGCCGCTTATGCAGACAAAAAAACCCATCCTATGCAGGAACTTCCAGTGAGCCAGCTAATTCGAACAGAGCAGGAGAGGAGGTCACTGTGGAGCTATACATGCGTTATACCATTGGATGGCAGTGAGTGCAACCTTCGTATGTTACATATTTGAACTTTTAATTAGACAATAACACACTAGGGTGGTGTTTTTCATGTATTTCTAGATTCATGTCCGCCACCCAGTGGACTTGTTGGAGAGCTGCAACACCCTGAGTTGACTTTATACATCTTGTTGGAATGTGAAAAGTGGGGACAGCGCTACATTTGTACAGTACATACAGTAACTTTTATCAATAAACGCTTATTGCGATTTTTTTTTTTTTACCAAACATATGTAGTATAATACGTATCGGCCTAAACTGAGGAAAAAAATTGTTTTTTTATATATTTTTGGGGGATATTTATTATAGCAAAAAGTAAAAAATAATGTGTTTTTTTCAAAATTGTTGCTATTTTTGTTTATAGCGCAAAAAATAAAAACCGCAGAGGTGATCAAATACCACCAAAAGAAAGCTCTATTTGTGGGGAAAAAAGAATGTCGATGTCGTACGACTGCGCAATTGTCAGTTAAAGCGACGCAGTGCCGAATCGCAAACAACGCTCTGGTCTTTGGCCAGCCAAATGGTCTGGGGCTGAAGTGGTTAATATTCATACCAGACCCAAAGGGCCTGGGGGGGGGGGGGGGGGGGGGGGAACCCATGCCGTTTTTTCAATGAGTTTTATCTATATTGCCCAGACCCGACAATTCATTACAGCCGCGATCAGTTTTAAATTACTTTTTTTTCCTTTAGAAATGTAATTTTGCTGCGGTATTGTTCTAAACACAGGAAAACTGTGCCACTTTACAGGCATACTATAGACACCCCCCAGGCATGATATTTAAAGTAATATTTCATTTTTATTGTTTCACTTTAGGCATTATTAAAATCACTGTTCCCGTAAAAACGTTAGTTTTTAAAACTTTTTTTTGCATTGATACATGTCCTCTGGGGCAGGACCCTTTTTATGAAAATAAAACCCTTTTTATGAAAATAACTTGTATATAAGCCTTTAAAATTAGTACTTTTGATTTTTCATGTTCGTGTCCTATAGACTTTAACGGTGTTCGCGTTTTCATCCAAATTGTTTGCCTGTTCTCATGTTCTGGTGTGAACCGAACCGGGGGGTGTTCGGCTCATCCTTAGAATTCAGTAATATGAGGGCTCTGGATTAATTTTGGTGTGCCACCTGCACAAGAAGTAATGGGAAATAACAAATGCTGCATCTAAACAAATGGAACAGAACAAATAATAATAAATAATAATATTAAAAAGTTATTATTATTATTATTATTGTTAATGCGTTAAATTACATTTGTTTAGATACAGCATTTGTTATTTTGTATAATTCGTAACTTCGGATGAATTCGTTACCTTCACTAACAGCCAAATTTGAAAGGAAATTCTAATACCTATAATTTAATAGTTAGTTACTATTTTAGATTTTTGGATTTTCAAATTACCGAAATTCAGAACTTTAGAATTTACGAATTTACAAATATTTACGAATTTACGTATTTATGAATATTTGAATTTACGAATTTTCGAATATTCTGAAAAATTTGTTAAATGGGTTTTCGTTAATTCGGATGTTTCCGAATTAACAAATTTGTCGAAATTCGTTAAAAAACTAATTCAGAAATCACTAACCCTGTTTAAACTCCCCCACTAGCCTCTATGGAGCTTACTTAGGGTTTGGACTACTGGCTACAACAGAGGAACATAGCCACAGTATGTGCAGAAAGGTAAATATCAGTAGGTTGGGGTTGTTCATTCAAAAGACTCTGTTACTTTGCCTTCGATGGGTAGTTTTAAATTAAGGAAGAAGTGTGGGAAAATAAAATAATAAACATACATACTTACCTATCTGCAGCAAGTTGATGCTGCAAGCTATCACCTGTTGGCTCTAAACCTGAGAACTGAGCAATCAGAACATTGGCCATACTTCTTTTTTGACTAAGGGCTCTTTCACACGGTCCGTATGTCCGTTTTTCATCCATCCGTTTTCGGATGCAAAACGGACATACATGTATCCCTATGGGATAGCGGGTGTCAGCGGATGAGCATCCGCTGACACCCGATCTCGTCCGTGTCCGCTATGGTCCGTTTCTGCAGACGGAGGAAAACCCTATCGCTCCGGCGATCCCCGCTGAGCAAGCGGATATCCACGGGGCGGATCTGCACTGATCCGCCCCGTGTGAAAGAGCCCTAAAAAGGAAAAGTTTTGTCTGGACATCAATTTAGTGATATTCTTATCACTTGTGAAGGTTGAGGAGCATTTGTAAGAATTACCTATTCTTACAACAGATTATGACTGCACTGCTGGGAGAACATCTGAAAATGTTCTTTTTCTCCAGGAGTAAGATATAAAGTGGATTGATAGAAATTTCTCATTTCATTCAGGCTTTCACAGGTAAAGTTGGGCACTTTGTAGCAGTAGAAGGCCTCTTCATAGACTGGATCTACGTACTCACAAATCTCCTTGCCTTCTTTCTCTTCGAGCTTAAAGCCACATGGTGTTTCAGCTTCCTTGCCAAATTTTTCAAACTTTCCAAAGTATCCAATAACGCCCAGACTGCTGTGCCTGGATCTCCAAAGAGCTGCAACCCCTTCGCTAGGGTGGAACAACAAAATGGAGACTTTCAATTTTCCCTCCCAATACAATGGAAAATGGATATGATAAGAACCATTGTTGAAATCTTCTACCCTGCCAGAGAGTCGGCTGCTCCAAGCTCTGTAGAGAATAATCTTGGTCTTATGAAGTCTCCACCGTAGGTCTTCCTGTTACCCAAATGATCGTACATATCAAGCTGTATCACCAAGTCTTCTCCCACACAGTATAGTTGCTTGGGGTTCACTATGGCGGCCTTACTATTTTTCCCACTGGTGGTTCTGTTGAAATATGTGAATGGGGCTTCAGGGATAAGTCTTTGTATTTTCTCAAACAGGTTATCTATGTTAACTTGGAGTTTTGTTCTTGCTGTGAGAGGTGGGGTTTCATCCTTTTCTTCTGGCCTACGGCAACTTTGGAGAAACTCTTTTAGAGAATCCTGAAACGCATTAGTCACATGATACTAATTACTTTAGCAAAAAAATGTTCATTGAAATATAAAAAAGAGCTTACTGTAGCTGCAGAAACATGTGGATAATTATGAAACTTCAGATTAACCGCTTCAGCCCCGGGCGATTTTACCCCCTTCCTTACCAGAGCACCTTTTGCAATTCGGCACTGTGTCGCTTTAACTGACAATTGCGCGGTCGTGCGACATTGCACCCAAACAAACTCGACGTCCTTTTTTTCCCACAAAATAGAGCTTTCTTTTGGTGGTATTTGATCACCTCTGCGGTTTTTATTTTTTGCGCCATAAACAAAAGAAGAGCAACAATTTTGAAAAAAACATAATATTTTTTTACTTTTTGCTATAATAAATATCCCATTTAAAGAAAAAAAAAAAAATTTACTCAGTTTAGGCCGATATGTATTCTTCTACACATTTTTGGTAAAAAAAATTGCAATAAGCGTTTATTGATTGGTTTGCGCAAAAGTTATAGCGTTTACAAAATAGGGGATAGATTTATTGCATTTTTTTTTACTAGTAATGGCAGCGATCTGCGATTTTTTTCGTGACTGCGACTTTGCGGCGGACACTTCGGACACTTTTGACACATTTTTGGGACCATTCACATTTACACAGCGATCGTTGCTATAAAATTGCACTGATTACTGTGTAAATGTGATTGGCAGGGAAGGGCTTAACACTAGGGGGCGCTGCAGGGGTTAATATATGTTCCCTGCAAGTGATTCTAACTGTAGGGGGAGGGGACTCACAAGGAGAGGAGACCGATCGGTGTTCCTCTGTACTGGGAACACACCATCGGTCTCCTCTCCAGTGACAGGACGTGGAGCTGTAACACACAGCTCCACGTCCTGTCACTGGAGAGGAGACCGACGATTGCCTGGGAAAACAGCAGGACCGTGGAGCTGTGTGTGTAAACACTACACACACAGCTCCACGGTCCTGCTGTTTTCCCAGGCAATCGCGGGTGCCCGGCAGACATCGCGACCGCCGGGCACGCGCGCGCCCCCTAGACGGCCGGGAAAAGGAGGACGTCATATGACGTCCACCCAGGATGGGAGATCCACCTCGTGGACGTCATTTGACTATGGCTGGGTATTGAAGTGGTTAAACTTTGTTTCTCCTTTTAGATACAGAAGGGTTGAACTATTTTTACTACTGTTTGTTTGGATTTTAAAGACCTGTAATAAATGTCAGCCGATATGTAAAAAAACCTGTGTAGAGGTAAAGTATTTATGGTGGCCAAGCATGGGCGGAAGGAAGCACATCTAACATAAATGCATAACTGTATCACCAAAAAAAAAGGATAGTAAACATTTAAAGTCTCCAGACATTACATAAAACTTAAAATACATATTTTTTTAGAGGTCATAATTATTACAGAGGTATTTATAATAAAGCACCAAAAACGTACATACTGTGGAGACGGAGAGTAGGGAAACCAGCGCCCTAGGCAGCAGGGCACCCTAGGCGGCCTCCTAGTTTGCCTAGTGGTAGCACCGGCCCTGGTGCCAGACAGTCTGAGGTGAGGTGGGATGCCTGATTAATCAAAGCATTGTCTTGGTGAGCATTGATCTGAGTCACCTAGGCTCGTCTAGGTGACTAGTTGGCTTACTGTATAATTCGATTAATGCTTATATTGGCTGTTCCTTAGCTATGTTAATTATCTTACTGTTGGCATAACATGATCGAGCTCTTATCCAATTTTGTGTGGTATATATAGCCAGGAGCTGGCTAATTTTGCTGGCATTACCACAAGACATTTTGTAATACTTGTACAGTGAGACTGTTCTCTTCTAGTGCTCAGCCTGAACTCCATGTCATCACATCCTGAAAGCACAGTGACTGAGACCTATAAGTGGAGAAAATAGTCAATTCTGCTAAATTTACGTTCTTGAAGTGTTATAACTGCCGATTTCTAAGGCTGCTTTGCCACCAAGCCTACTGACTGTGTCTTAAATATTGCATGTTACAAACTCTTTTATTCTGAATTTGCCAGTAAACACATCTACCTGGTTTACTTTGCATGTGTGTGGGCCTTTAAATTCTTTGTTTAAAACAGAAATGTCAGAACCCAGACTGTCAGAGGTGTCGGAAGATTTGCAAAGTCAAGGCAACCAGTAGGGGTACGGAATCTTAGAGAAGCCCTCCCAGGGGTAGTGCTACACACTGTATATATATTCTGTGCAGGGCTTTTTTTTTTCAGAATATCGGTGCAGGAACTCAATCACGACTAGACATGTGCACAATAGAAAAATTTGTTTAGTTTCATTTCGTTTCTGTTCGTTTCCGTTGATTCGTAACGATTCGTAATTTTGTAAGTCGTCGGTGTTCGTATTTTCGTAAATCGTCGGTGTTCATATTTGGACTCGTTCGTATTTTCGCAAGAGTTTTTTTTCGTTGATTCGTTTTTCCGTTAGTTCAATTTTCGTTTATTCGAAATTCGTATTTTCGTTATATTTTGTATTCTGACGCATTCGTATTTTCGTAGATTTAGTTACATTGGTACTTTCTGCCTGCTACTGCTAGCAGATGTAGGTCCTTTGTGATCAGCTAGGCAGCTCCAGTCCCTGTGCTGTAGTCTCCACTGTCTGGCTTGGATGCCAATAGTAGTTTTGGAGATGCAAATATCAGTCTGACAGGTGCTGCCTGTGAAGGTATCAGATGCACAGTCTCTAGAACCAGCCTGGCAAGTGCTGCTACTGGTAGTGGTTGCAGTGTCCTCAGGATCATTCTGGCAGGTGCTGCCCCTGGTAGTGGCTGTAGAGTCCTCAGGATCAGTCTGGCAGGTGCCGCCCCTGGTAGTGGTTGCAGAGTCCTCAGGACCAGTCTGGCAGGTGCTGCCCCTGGTAGTGGCTGTAGAGTCCTCAGGACCAGTCTGGCAGGTGCTGCCCCTGGTAGTGGCTGTAGAGTCCTCAGGATCAGTCTGGCAGGTGCTGCCCCTGGTAGTGGTTGCAGAGTCCTCAGGACCAGTCTGGCAGGTGCTGCCCCTGGTGCCCCTGATGATGACATTTCATGCCAGGGTAATTGGGTAGCGCAGAGTATTCATGTGTTTCATAAATACATATCAATGAGCATGCAATAATGGGAAATACCCCAAAATAACAACTGATAGCTATTGTTTTTCCAAGATAAACTGAAAATTTCTGGCTGTGTTTTTCACATGGCAATATTGAATAAACATGCATCCAGAACAGCTTGAAAAATGTGGTGATCAGGTTGAACCTACATAATGTACCCTGTACACTTGTTCTCTGAAGTCTATTGCCAGTATAAAAGCCAGCCACGAACTCAGCACAGGGATGGTGGGAACCCCTCATTATGGGCACAGCGGGGGTACAGACCCTGGAACTCAGCACAGGCATGGTGGGAACCCCTCATAATGGGCACAGCAGGGGTACAGACCTGGGAACTCCGCACAGGCATGGTGGGAACCCCTCATTATGGGCACAGCGGGGGTACAGACCCTGGAACTCAGCACAGGCATGGTGGGAACCCCTCATTATGGGCACAGCGGGTGTACAGACTCGGGAACTCAGCACAGGCATGGTAGCAACCCCTCATTATGGGCACAGTGAGTCTGCATATGATGTGCACAGTGAGGCTACATTTAATAAAATAGAGACTTGGATTTGGCAGCCATACCTATCTCTTAAACTTACACTAAACTAACAGTGTAACTTTTCAGTTTGTTTGCACCGATCTGTGAGGCTGTGCTATATACCATGATTTGTGATGCTGGGGCTGTATACTCTGTCCAGTGATGCTGGGACTACTCTGTCCTGTGATGCTGGGGCTATATACCCTGTCCTGTGATGCTGGGGCTGTATACTCTGTGCTGTGATGCTGAGCTGTATACTCCTGAGTCCTGACACTATAAGTGGAAGCAAGTGGAATACAGGGGACGGAGTGGGTGGATTCTATAAGGGGTGTGGCTTATGAGAAGTGGGATGGGGCAAACGTGGAGGGGCGGGGTCTTGCGCCCCCCCATCCTAAAACTTCACCAGCCGCCACTGTTGCCAGGGTCCAATCAATATTAAAGACGGCCCTGACTACAAGCCAACAGCCACAAAGGCTGCCAGACCTTGTAGTTTTCCATTTACAGGACTCTGTGAATGAGTGATGTGGCCGAGCGGGCGGAGCCCCACACTGCCACATTTTTTAAAGAGTGTGACAGAGTCTGGGAAGAAGATCGCCAGCCGCCTGTCACATCAGGGAGCTGAGGAGGTTCGGGAGGGCCGGTGGATTTGTAACACATTACATGTTACCCCCTGAATATGGGTATAACATGTTACAAAAGGTGAACTTATCCTTTAACAGAAGTAACACACTAGCTGTATTATCTCCTCCATTCCTTGACAGGTGGCAATATATGATAAGAGAGCTGCAGAAAACAAAGAGAAATGTTTATTGTGCGCACACAGGGAACTAGTTAACTCTGAATTAACCAGAATATGCCCTTATTTTACTACTTAACCCATTCATTTCAGTAGATCACCCTGTATAAGCACTATTTAACAGTTTCATCTCCTGTTCCATGTTTCTATTTGAAATTATTTTTTGGAAAAAAATATTATACAGCACATATATACATTGTTATCTTTAAGGGTTTACTGTTAAAAAAAAATATGTGGTTTAGGGTATATCTATTTTATTTTAAAATCAGTAAGAACTTTAAATTATTGATGCATTATGAGAAAAATTTTATATATGCAAACACAAAAATGCATATATTTTTTGTAAATAACTTTAACATGCTTTGTACCAAAAGTGTAATTTTAATGTTAAATGTTGCAGTAAGTAGAACAAGAAGCAGAATAAAATGTAAATGTTTTTTGCCAGAGGAATTCTCAGAGGAGCTTAGGATCAAAAGAAAGCTCTGTTTGTCCCCAAAAAAACAATATGCCCTCACCGGGCAATTTATTAGGTACACCTGTTCAATGGCTTGGTAACACAAATTGCTCATCAGCCAATCACATGGCAGCAACTTAATGCATTTAGGCATCTAGACGTGGTGAAGATGACTTGCTGAAGTTCAAACCGAGTATCAAAATGGGCATATTTGTAATCCATGGGCGCAACCCCCCGCCCGTGGTTGCCACGGGTGACAGCACATGGTGAAATGTAACTGAATTGCAGGATTAGTATAATTGTCCGCCCCAGCGCTGGTTGTGGCAACTGGGTAAGCAGGCAGCAGCATTTATCAACGGCTCCCACTGGTTGCTATGGGCAACGGCACTTATTTTTGTGGTAGTGAATAGCAGGCAGAGCACATAAGTTCTTCCCCTGGGTTCAATTCCTCAATAATGGTGGAACAAAGCACAGTATCCCGGCTCGCTCAACTTCGGATGCTAGGGGCAACGGCTGGCAGGTTACCTGTGAACAGGTAGTCCCTGAACGAGCCCCCAAATGTAGTGGTACCCCCATAGGGGCTGCTGAAAGTTGTGGCCCACCTGTCATCCTGCCCAGCCCAGCATTTAATTCCCAATCACCTTGAAGACAATGAACAGCCCATATGCTTGTTTTGTATTTTTATTAAGGAATTTGAACTTGGATAGGGATGGGAATATATGGGATGCCCAGTAGAATTTTAGAACAGTCAATTTCCTGGCTGCACACACACTGGGGGCTCCCACCTAAAGACTGGCCTGGCAACACTAGCTCCTGTTGTCCTCTTTGGTTCCTCTCTGTGCCTCCTGACCAGATCCTCCTTGCTTTCCAGAAGGGCTCCGTCCTGCACCCAAACCCCAAGCTCAAAGTCACCCCACCCCCCAGAAAGGGGAGCGCCCTCCAAGGCCCTGACCTTAGAGTGTAAGCTCCTTGAGGGTAGGGACTGATGTGAATGTACAACGTATATGTAAAGCGCTGCGTAAATTGATGGCGCTATATGGGCGCACCTTAAATAAATAAATAATACAGTGATAATTCTATACATTGTACTGATGTCACTGGCTGGGAAGGGGTTAACATCTGGGGTAATTAATGGGTTAAGTGTGTGCCTAACAAGTGTTAATGTGAGTAATGTGTGCATTTAGATAAAAAAAATACTTCTGTGAGCAGCAGCCCCCCTTAGCCCCCCTAATACTTACCTGAGCCCATCTCGATCCAGCGATGTTGCACGAGAGACTTGACTGTCTTCCTCCTCATTGGCTGAGAAACCAGCGAAGCGCCATTGGCTCCCGCTGCTGTCAATCAAACTCAGTGAGCCTATGAGGAGAGGAGAGCAGGGCCAGGTCGTGGCTCCGTGCCTTAATGGAGACACAGAGCTGCGTCTCAGCTCGGGTGCCCCCATAGCAAGCTGCTTGCATTGGGGGCACTTAACAGGAAGGAGGGGCCAGAAGTGCAGAGAAGAGAAGGATCTGGGCTGCTCTGTGAAAAAAACACTTCACAGAGCGTGTATATATAGCCTAGTTTAATCTTGCTGACTGAGGACATCTAATGGCAGAAAAGGGGTACTGCAGGGAAACTCTCTGGATTGAAAATAAATATTGCAGAAAATGCTGGTTTTGTTATTTTATCTTCTACTGGGCGGTTCATTTTTATAGTGCTTTTTTTGGCTGGAGTTCTGCTTTAACAAAATCACATCCCATCATAATTAATTCAACCCCTTAGCAGCCCAAACTTTTTTCATTAGATTTTTTTTATCAAACTGGTAAGGGAAATGTAATGTACAAAATGTAATATTCAGTATGTTGGACACACAACCAGATGCCTCTGTGACAGAATACGGGACCACATTTCCAATATTAATACAAACAAAAATACTAACATTGCCAAACACTTCAGATCCCAATATGGTTTGGATTCCAATTCCCTCAAAGTTCAAGTTATAGAGTGTGTGTATATCCCGGCTAGAGGGGGGTGATCGCTTTTTTTCTGCTCTGCAAAAGAGAAGTATATTGGATATTTAAATTGGATACATGTATTCCAAAGGGACTAAATTAGGAGTGAGACGTCATAAACTATTTTGAATGGTGCCCCCTCCCCAGTGTTGCCAACCACCCGTAGATTTACGGGCAGCCCGTAAATTTAAGCCCTTTTTCGGGCTGCTCGTTAAAGTTCGTTACAGGCACCGCTGCCTGTAAAAAAGGATGGCCGCGAGCCAACCACGCAACTGTGCTTGCGCCGTTCCGAAGCCAGTGAGGCTCAGGAAAGCTTGTACGTGCTCGGCCGGGTGGTGCATGCGCAGTAACGTAATTGTGCCGCCCGGCGCCACTTTTAAAAAGATTGAGAGCCTAGACCACGGCGACGGGTGACTGTGTAGTGTGCACTTGTCATAGGCAAAGCCGCGGAGGAGCCGAGCAGCTGGTTAGCGGTGAGGACACTGATGATTCTGGTGATGCTAATCATGCAAGCAGATCTGTGCTGGTGTGGCGCAGCTTCTAATATGAGCTTCAGGATGCCGTACCTATGCACGACATGCCTGTAGATACATGGTCAGTCTCCCAGATCTGATCTGCTTGATTAACAGGGGCTTTGGAACGCAGAAGCTGCTGAATGAAAATTAGAAAGCCGGGGAATACATTTCTCCACCACTTTTACAATATGCAATTGGCCATCCTCTATCAATACAGCCAAGCCCCCTGCGCTCAAGAAATGATGAGAAAAACAGCTACATTCATGTGACCACTAAATAAAAGTTAAAAAAAAAAAAAGTACCAGATGCTTTTTTTTAAGGAATGTCCTATCATTTGCATATTATATAAGGTGTTTTAATTTCATATTGTGATTGATTGTGTCTTCACATATACTTTTATTTGTGTTTTATATTAGTTATAGGGCTCTTCTGAGACCTGTGTATAAAATGTTGTATCGTACTCACCACTATGGAGTGGAGATGCTGCCCGGGGTTCACTGGAAGTACCTGTGAAGAAGGTAAGATACTGTACAACTTTTGTTTATATTTTATGGGATGTGTTGTTGTTTACATTGTTTGGGTTGCTGAACTCCCTGACTGTATTTGCTACATTACAAGCTTTCACCACTAGGTGGTAGGGCAGATGAAATCTGAAACCACAGTTTCTACACTGAGGAGGAGGAGGAGGAGAGTGAAGCTGGGGGGATATCCATAGTAAAAAGAGGACAGAGAGGGAAAGAGGAGGATAGTTTCATAGTTAGTAAGGTTGAATAAAGACATCAGTCCATCCAGTTCAACCTGAGCGAGTGTCTACAACTGTCCCTAGGAAACCGGAGTACCCGGAGGAAACCCACGCAGGCACAGGGAGAACATACAAACTCCAGACAGGTAGTGTCGTGGTTGGGATTCGAACCAGCGACCCTTCTTACTGGTAGGTGAGAGTGCTAACCACTACACCACTGTGCCGCCCTAATGTTACTGGGGAGCCCCGGGAGGCAGAAGCCATGCCATGCAGGGGACAGAGACTGATGTGCTCTGTCCACCATCCATCATATTACTTCTACAGTCCACATAATCAGTGCACTGTGTCCTCCTCCTGTGCCCCTTTCACCTCTCCACAGGTCAGGGCAGCCAGCACTGTGCTGTCCTGACCTGTGGAGAGGTGAAAGGAGCACAGGAGGAGGACACAGCACACATGATGTGGAGAAGTAATATGATGGTGGACAGAGAAGGAAGCTGTGAGGGGGTGAAGAGGACACTATCATGTCCTCAGCCTCTGTAACCCGACGCACACGTTTCATGGCTCATGCCAATCATCAGGAGTAAATTGCTCTGAAATTAAATCAACATTATCTATAAATAGAGGATGTCCTTTAAATAGGGAACAATCTCTCAAAATAAAGGTGTGCAACTTTATTTTGAGAGATTGTTCCCCATTTAAAGGACATCCTCTATTTATAGATAATATTGATTTAATTTCAGAGCATTTTACTCCTGATGATTGGCATGAGCCATGAAACGTGTGCGTTGAGTTACATCAAACTGATGTCTAGACAAGTTTGGCTCACCACGGGCAATCGATTACCGTATATACTCGAGTATAAGTCGACCCGAATATAAGCCGAGGCACCTAATTTTACCACAAAAAACTGGGAAAACCTATTGACTCGTGTATAAGCCTAGGGTGAGAAATACACAGCTACTGTAAGTGGAAAAGAGGGTCAACAATGCCCATTTGCAGCCTCACTGTGCCCATTTGCAGCCAAAGGTCCCCTGAACTTTAAACTTGGTAGTTGAGGGTTCCTAGATGCCCCCTAGCTGCAGCCAACATTTGGGGTCTCTGGACCCAAAGGGTCCCAAAATGACATTGCTGCAGATGGACACAGTTGACCGAATTTGAGGCCCTGTATCTCGGGGCCACTTGGTGCTAGGAACTCCAATATATGGATATGTTGTAGTGTTAGGGTAGAAAACTGCGGCAAGTTATGGGAAAACTAATACCGATAGTGAGTGGATACACAATTCACATTAACAATGAATATATCCAGGGGGTTTGACACTTAGTCCAAAAAATGACAGTGGATGTTCAATTTACATTATCAGTAACAAAAACATATGCGAATATAAACTCTGCAAAATGAGTGATGCGAATCGGGATATTCACAAAAAGTGTCCACAAATTAAAATTGCTTTAGAAGGTAATCCTCATTCAAGTGGAATAGATTCTCAATGTAGATTCTCAGGTGTCAGGATCTTTGCCCAGGGCTCATTCTGAGTGTCGTTTTCTATTTACCTTCTGGTAAGCAGCCTATATACTGGTGGCGGCGCCCCATTCTGCAGCCTGTTCTAGTTTTTTATCTTAATTGTGTGTGTGTTTGGGTTAGCGCGTTTTTTTTGCCCATACTTATGTTGTAGTGTTGAATCGACTGGGTTTGCATGCCAAATTTGGGGTTCCTAGCACCAAGTGGCCCTGAGATACGGGGCCCCAAAGTCGGGTCGGAAAATGTCAAGCACTTTTCTGCAGTAGAGAATGCCATTTTCGGAACCGACTTTGGGGCCCCGTATCTCGGGGCCACTTGGTGCTAGGAACCCCAAATTCGGGTCGGAAAATTTCATTCTCTGCTGCAGAAAAGTGCTTGACTTGAGTATAAGCCGAGGGGGGCACTATCAGCACAAAAAAAGTGCTGAAAAACTCGTATTATACTGGAGTATATACGGTATATTCATAGATTTTTTATGAATGGATGAGTGTTTTTATGTAACTGTAATGCTGATTATGTTTTACCTTATTCTGTATAATAATTATATATTCTTACAAGTGTATCATAGTGTATTGTATCCTATATTTACTGATTGATATTCTCTATAATGTGACTTGTTATTATTAATAAATCATTTTATAAATGATTTGAATAAGGTATCCATTCAGTGACTTGCCTCACTCAAAGTCCCATTTCTTTATTTTTTCTGTAGTCAAAACATAGCCAGAGTTCAGGAATCGGAATGTATAGTCAGACAAGCCAAAACGTCAGGGAGCCAGAGAGGAGCGTAGTAGAACAGCAAGCACGATCTGGAGCCAGAAGGAATGTCAGCCAAGCAAGTCTTTAACAGGAACACAGGAGAGCGTCTCGAGAGATGTGACCAAGGTGAAGGCAGAGATCATGTGGATTGGATGGCTGAAGTAGGCAGGACTGATGAGCAGGATATCATCAACAGGTGAGTCACTGTGGAGAGATAGGAGCTGGCAATTAGCCGACCGATGAGCGGCCAGCTTTGAGAAGGAAGGACTGGAGGCTTGCCACTGCCATAATCATTTTGTGTTAGGTCGCATCAGGTCGCATCTATTCATATGTTTTGACTACGTTTACTCTGTTTACCTTTTTTTTTTTTTATTATTATTAAAGAAGTGTGATTTAACTCTACTTCTGTCTCAGTCTGATTCATGGTTTCTGACAGAGGTAAAAATCTTTATATTTTGCCTTCCCCGGTTCATCATTTTCACCACTCATCAACATAGTAACAATTTTTTTTTAATAAAACATTTCTGTTTTCATCATATACCTTATTTTAGATCCATTGATGTCATCACTGGGTATCTGTGCTTCTCTATGTAAGAGCCTCAAGGTAAGAGAAGAAACAGAAAGTGTAGAGTCTTGGAGGACAAGAAATCTGAGGTCAACTGTATCAAAGGCAGCATAAAGGTCTAATGCCCCGTACACACGGTCGGATTTTCCGACGGAAAATGTCCTATCGGACCATGTTGTCGGAAATTCCGACCGTGTGTGGGCTCCATCGGACTTTTTCCGTCGGAATTTCCAACGGAAAAAGTTTAAGATCCTGCTCCCAAATTTTCCGACAACAAAGTCCTATCAGACTTTTTCCGATCGTGTGTAGCGAATTCCGACGGACAAAGGGCCACGCATGCTCAGATCAAATTAGGAGACCAAAGCTATTGGCTACTAGCCTCTAAGTAGTTCCGTCGTACGCAACGAACGTCACCACGTTCAGAATGATCGGATTTTCCGACAACTTTGTCCGACCGTGTGTGTGCAACACCAGTGTCGGACAAGATCCGTCTGATTTTTTCAGACGGATTTTGTGGTCGGAATTTGTGACCGACCGTGTGTACGGGGCATAACAGTAATCAGTTTTCATTACACGTTTTGTTTTAGATCCAGTGATTTAATTAATGGGACTCTGTGCTTCTTTATGCAATGCGGGCAGATCATGGCTGGTGGGAGGGGCCAGCAGGGTGCTGTACATAACTTCCTGAAAACATCACAGTACCTTTCCAGGACCCCAGGCCCTGATTCAAGCAATGGGGTGGTTCTTAGGAGGAGTTATGGAAATATCAAAATGCCTTAATGGGTGGAGGTCGTCTGGAGGAGTGGGCATTCCTAGGCAGGCTGAATTTACATACCGACCACCCATGCTGAACCTTCTTTAATTGATAGAACTGAAATCCAATGTATAAAAGGAACAGGACAAGGATGGTCAGACTGGGGAGGAAAAAGCAAGATGAAGCTGGACATCCTCCAACCAGGAAATGCATTGGGCTCTGTCTGATTTGCTGCAGCTTCTAATTCACACTGTGAGAACCTCACAGTGTGCAGTGAAATTAGAGTAAGCAATGCCACTACAGGAGAGGACCATATAATTGCAGGAAGGGGAGGAGTCTGTGGAATCAGCTGGAGCATGTCACCTAGTGTTGCCACCTTTTCATCAAGTCAAACATGAACACTTTAGCGGCGCACAGCAATTCATTTTTTTATAGTATAAACTATACATATATTTTGCTATTAACCACTTGCCGACCGCCCCATGTAGATATACGTCGGCAGAATGGCACGTACAGGCAGAACCACGTACCTGTACGTGCCATTCTTCAGGCGGTTGGGGGGTCCGATCGGACCCCCCTCCGCCGGCGGGGACGGTCGGCATCGCTTCAGGAGCGATCCGGGATGAGGGGACGGCCAGTGGTTTCTGGCCACCCCCTCGCGATCGCTCCTGGCGAATGAAAAGCTTCCCCTTCCTGTCTATTGTATAGACAGGAAGGCGGAAGTGATGTCACGCTCGGTGCGCCGGTCTATGTGACCGGAACGCCGAGCAGAGAAGATGTAAAGGTTAGTGCACAAACAGTACACTGACACCAGTACACATAGGCACACAAACCACCCCCCTGTCACCCCCTGATCACCCCCCAGATCACCCCCTCCCCCCCCCGTCACAGTGTCACTAATTGCAGTGATCATTTATTTACTGATCACTGCATTTAGTGTCAGTGTGACTGTAATAACTGTCAGGGCAGTTAGTTTTAGGTCCTAGGTAGCCCCCTACCCCCCCCCCCTAATAAAGGTTTAACCCCCTGATTGCCCCTAGTTAACCCCTTCACCCCCTTTTGCCAGTGTCACTAAGCGATCGTTTTTCTGATCGCTGCATTGTGTCGCTAGGTAACCATTTTTTTTTTATTTTAACCGCCATGTTTTATATAGGTTCATAAATAGTTTTATAGGTCAGGTACCCCCATATTACAACCTAAATAAAGGTTTTAACCCCCTGATTGCCCCTAGAGTTAACCCTTTCACCAGTAATCACCGTATAACTGTCACTGGTGACGCTGGTTAGCCAGTTAGTTATTTCGTTATTTAGGTTCCCCGTCAGGTTTTTATATAGCGTCAGGTACCCCCATATATTACCTAATAAAGGTTTAACCCCCTGATTGCCCCTAGTTAACCCTTTCACCCCCTTTTGCCAGTGTCACTAAGCGATCGTTTTTCTGATCGCTGCATTAGTGTCGCTAGGTAACCATTTTTTTTTTTTGTATTACTGTTACGGGTGACGCTGGTTAGTTAGCTTGTTTTTTATACTGTCAGGGCACCCGCCATTTATTACCCAATAACGGTTTAACCCCCTGATCGCCCGGCGGGTGATATCAATTAGGTTTTAGGGTCAAATAAGGTCTGCGTCGCCCCAGGTTAGTGCCAGTACCGCAAACACCCACGCGCAAAGCATACACCTCCCTTAGTGGTATAGTATCTGAACAGATCAATATCTGATCTGATCAGATCTATACTAGAGTCCCAGCAGTTTAGGGTTCCAAAAAAACGCATTGTTAGCGGGATCAGCCCAGATACCTGCTAGCACCTGCGTTTTCCCCCTCCGCCCAGCCCAGCCCACCCAAGTGCAGTATCGATCGATCACTGTCACTTACAAAACACTAAGCACACATAACTGCAGCGTTCGCAGAGTCAGGCCTGATCCCTGCGATCGCTAACATTTTTTTTGTGGTAGCGTTTTGATTCAGTCGCTAACAGTCAGGAGCTTTTTTACCTGTGAATCTCAAAAAAATAAAAAAAAACTAAAATAGTTGTCGTTTTATTGTTCTCTCTCTCTCTCTATTGTTGCTCTTTTTTTACTCCATTCTATTCTGCAATGTTTTATTATGTTTTATCATGCTTGCTTTTCAGGTATGTAATTTTGTTTACTGTGTTTTAGTGTTAAGCATTTTTTTGTTTTCAGGTGCGCCATTCAGTTGCAGCGCGGATTTATTTATCTTGACAGCAACAGCGTTTGCTCCCACGATACATAAAGCCGCGACTCCAACGCTGTAGGAGGTGATTTCACCACCACAGTTAAAAAAAAGAGCATATGTGCCGAAGCATGGGGGCAGCAGGGGGGGCGGAGGAGCGATTGGCTCCTAATGCCACGTACATACGGTCGAAATTCCGACCGTGTGTACACGGCATAACTTTTGCGGGAGGATGCCCCCATGCATCGGCATATATAAATGGTGCATGTATGCCCATCATTAGAAGTGGGTGGATGAAGGGAGGTATTCTAATGGTGGGCATACCCACCAATCAATCTCTTTTTTTCGTTCAGCCAAGAGGCTGCATGAAAAAAAAAAGATTACAATATATGTCCAGTATGTTGCTGGACTTTGAATGGTTATACCAGAATGATGCCTGCAGGTTTAGGTATCATCTTGGTATCATTCTTTTCAGCCAGTGATCGGCTTTCATGTAAAAGCAATTCTAGCGGGTAATTAGCCTCTAGACTGCTTTTACAAGCAGTAGGAGGGAATGTCCCCCCTCCCGGATATAAACCGCGCCATTGGGAAATTGGGAAAGCATTTTATCACACCAATCTTGGTGTGGTCAGATGCTTTGAGGGCAGAGGAAAGATCTAGGGTCTAATAGACCCCAATTTTTTCAAAAAAAGAGTACCTGTCACTGCCTATTGCTATCATAGGGGATATTTACATTCCCTGAGATAACAATAAAAATCATAACAAAGAAAAAAAATGGAAGGAACAGTTTAAAAATAGAATAAAAAAGCTAAATAAATAAAAAAAAAAAACTAAAAAAAAAAAAAAAAAAAAAAACCACCCCTGCCCCCCCTTCTCTTGCGCAAAGGCGTACACAAGCGTTGGTCTGGCGTCATATGTAAACAGCAATTGCAGCATGCATGTGAGGTATCACCGCGAAGGTCAGATCGAGGGCAGTAATTTTAGCAGTAGACCTCCTCCGTGAATCTAATGTGGTATCATGTAAAGGCTTTTAAAGGCTTTTAAAAATGTATGTAGTTTGTCGCCACTGCGTGTTTGTGCGCAATTTTAAAGCATGTCATGTTTGGTATCCATGTACTCGGCCTAAGATCATATTTTTTATTTCATCAAAAATTTGAGCAATATAGTGTGTTTTAGTGCATTAAAATAAAGAAAAGTGTATTTTTTCCACAAAAAATGCGTTTGAAAAATCGCTGCGCAAATACTGTGTGGAAAAAAAAAAATGCAACACCCACCATTTTAATCTGTAGGGCCTTTGCTTTAACAATATATATAGTGTTTGGGGGTTCAACGTAATTTTCTTGCAAAAAAAAAATATGTTTTCATGTAAACAAAAAGTGTCAGAAAGGGCTTTGTCTACAAGTGGTTAGAAGAGTGGGTGACGTGTGACATAGGCTTCTAAATGTTGTGCATAAAATGCCAGGACAGTTCAAACCCCCCCCAAATGACCCCATTTTGGAAAGTAGACACCCCAAGCTATTTGATGAGAGCAATGTTGAGCCCATTAAATTTTTTTTTTTTGTCCCAAGAGATTGAATAATGAAAAAAAAAAAATATATATATTTTTTTTTTACAAAAAGTTGTCACTAAATGATATATTGCTCAAACATGTCATGGGCATATGTGGAAATACACCCCAAAATACATTCTGTTGCTTCTCCTGAGTACGGGGATACCACATGTGTGGGACTTTTTGGGAGCCTAGCTGCGTACGGAACCCCAAAAACCAATCACCGCCTTCAGGCTTTCTAAGGGTGTAATTTTTTTATTTCACTTCTCACTGCCAATCACAGTTTCGGAGGCCATGGAATGCCCAGATGGCATAAAACCCCCCAAAATGACCCCATTTTGGAAAGTAGACACCCCAAGCTATTTGCTGAGAGGTATTGTGAGTATTTTGCAGATGTCGCTTTTTGTCACAAAGTTTTGAAAATTGAAAAAAGAAGAAAAAAAAAATTTTTTTTTCTTTACTTTCTTCATTTTCAAAAACAAATGAGAGCTGTAAAATACTCACCATGCCTCTCAACAAATAGCTTGGGGTGTCTACTTTCCAAAATGGGGTCATTTGGGGGGGTTTTGTGCTATTTTGGCATTTTATGGCCTTCGAAACGGTGATAGGTAGTGAGGAGTGAAATCAAAAATTTGCACCCTTAGAAATCCTGAAGGCGGTGCTTGGGTTTCGGGGCCCCGTACGCGGCTAGGCTCCCAAAAAGTCCCACACATGTGGTATCCCCATACTCAGGAGAAGCAGCAAAATGTATTTTGGGGTGCAATTCCACATATAACTATGGCATGTGTGAGCAATATATCATTTAGTGACAACTTTTTGAAGAAAAAAAAAAATTTTTTTTTATTTTTGTCTTTATTCAATCACTTGGGACTAAAAAAAAAATATTCAATGGGCTCAACATGCCTCTCAGCAAATAGCTTGGGGTGTCTACTTTCCAAAATGGGGTCATTTGGGGGGGTTTTGTACTTCTCTGCCATTTTAGCACCTCAAGAAATGAAATAGGCAGTCATAAATTAAAAGCGGTGTAAATTCCAGAAAATGTACTCTAGTTTGTAGACGCTATAACTTTTGCGCAAACCAATAAATATACGCTTATTGGCTTTTTTTACTAAAGACATGTGGCTGAATACATTTTGGCCCAAATGTTTGACTAAAATTGAGTTTATTAGATTTTTCTTATAACAAAAAGTAGAAAATCTCTTTTTTTTTCAAAATTTTCGCTCTTTTTCCGTTTATATCGCAAAAAATAAAAATCACAGAGGCAATCAAATACCATCAAAAGAAAGCTCTATTTGTGGGAAGAAAAGGACGCAAATTTCGTTTCGTTACAAAATTGCATGACCGCACAATTACCAGTTAAAGTAGTGCAGTGCGAAATTGAAAAAAGACCTCTGGTCCTTAAGCTGACAATTGGTCCGGGGCTGAAGTGGTTAAATAACATTTCTAATCATATGAAGTTAATAACAAGAGTTCCCCTTTTACATCAGAGTCCACAGAGTTCCCCTTTTACATCTGAACTCAGAGTTCCCTTTCACTGTAAGGGGGGACTCTGCAGACTCTGATGTAAGGGAGAACTCTGGGGACTCTAACATAAGGGATGCGCTGGGAACCCTGATTTAAGGGGGGAACACTGAGAACTCTGATGTACGGAGAGCACTCTGATATAAGG
The DNA here is from genome assembly GCA_028564925.1 of Lithobates sylvaticus. Taxonomy (NCBI): domain Eukaryota; kingdom Metazoa; phylum Chordata; class Amphibia; order Anura; family Ranidae; genus Lithobates; species Lithobates sylvaticus. The sequence continues at coordinate 264,100,531 of CM053031.1, forward strand.
GGAAACACTGTGGCCTCTGGTGTAAAGGGGAACTCTGATGTAAGGGGTGCTCTGAGAACCCTGATTTACCTTAGTGTATTTACTCAGATGAAGGGGGGAGACTTCAGTCACAGACAGGGATGGATGGTGAGCTCACTCACCCCTTGGCAGTCAGCACCTCTCATGCAGATGTATCTGAGGCTGTTGGACTTTAAATTTCCGGCCCCAACTTTCCTTTTCTGAGGCACAGCGCTGGGATTGGAGTGTGGGCAGACACAGAGGAGTGGGGGGGGGGAGAAAGAGGTGCAGATCATGCCCTCTCCTCTCCCGTCTGTGTGTGTGTTTAGGGGGGGGGGGGATTGTTAGTGCTGGCTTTGGGCAACATGAAAGAGAGTGTAACGCCGCGTACACACGACCGGACTTTCCATCAGAATAAACTCTGACGGTCTTTCCAACGGAGTTCAGACGGAATTCCGCTGAAACGGACTTGCCTACACACCATCACACCAAAGTCTGTTCGTTTAGAACGCGATGATGTACGATGGGACTAGAAAAGGAAGTTCAATAGCCAGTAGCCAATAGCTGCCGTTGGAGAGATTTAAAACATGTTCTATTTCTAGGTCCGTCAGAATTTTTGAAAAAAAAAGTCAGCTGAAGCCCACACACGATCGGAATATCGGATTAAATGATTCCGTCTGACCTTTTCTGCCGGAAAGGCCGGTCGTGTGTACGCGGCATAACAGACACTCTCAGCTTAGACAACTGCAGCCAACAACCCTGCTGAGAAGCCATAGTCCAGTCTAAATAATGTGTCCGGGTTTCAGGCAGTCTGAGACCCAGACGCATGATTCCAAACCCAAACTGTCTGGGTGAATCCCGGACAGGTGGCAACCCTTTTCAGCACCCCCATGCCTCTCTGCACAGGCAATCACCAACACACTCATGTGGCAGGTCATGTCCCAGACTGCCTTTAGAAGTGGCTGCCAGCAGAGGGCTCTCCAGTCCCAATCCAGTTCAGTATAGTAGTGTGACTTGTGTACTTCTACTGATTTACTCTCAGCCACACAGCATTTCCCCACATTAAAACATTATGCATGCATTCCACTGGTGAGGTGACAGACCGACAAGACATTAAATTTCCCATTTCAATAATATCCCGACTAATTCCACACCTACCCCCAATAGACTGGGACCAGTATGGTATCCACTGGTTGGATGACCTCTATATTCAAGGTTCGGAATCAACAAGTAAACCAAGACTCCATCACAGGATGGTACTGCGGGGGTCTAGATATAAAGCAGTGCCACACCCTCAAATAATTGTATATCAAAAGAGCACATAGGAACAGAAATGGACTTTCTAGGCACCAATAATAAAAAATATATACAAATGTATTAAATACAAAAGTTACAAGAGAAAATCACAATAAAACCTTTAACAAGCATGATGAATGCATGTAGGATACTAACAATGTCATTAACCCAAAATAGGACTAATAATACAATACATTGCAGTGACTATTGCAGTGTTGAATAATGTACAGTAGAACGCTTAGCTCGACTAGTTTCGCAAAAAATAGATGCTTCATCGGGAGCTCAGTAGCTGTTCTAAAGAGGGCAAAAAAGACATTAAGTAAATATTCATATACCAGAGGTATTCATATACAACAATAGAGTTACAGTAGTTTTGAAAGAGTTTCAGCTTGTTTTAGCTAGACATGTGCAATTCGTTTCGTTTTTTTTCGTTTTTAGTTTTTTTTCGTTTGTTCGTTTTCGTACGAATGAACGAATCGTTCGAATCGTACGAATCCGATTAACGAATCGAACGAATCCGAAAAACAACGAAAATCCGAAAAAAACAAATTAGAAACCACAAATGTACGAATGAAGAAAATCCGAAAAACGAAAAAAGGAACAACGAAAATGAACGAAAAAATTTGTACATTCGTAACTTTTTTTTTTGTTGAATTGGTAATTTTCCGTGTCCCTTACAATGGTGCTGCTTAATGTGCTTCGAATAGATTGAACGAAAAAATTCGTACATTCATAACTTTTTTTTTCGATTCGTAACTTTTTTTTTTCGATTCGTAACTTTTTTTTTTGTTGAATTGGTAATTTTCCGTGTACCTTACAATGGTGCTGCTTAATGTGCTTCGAATAGATTGAACGAAAAAATTCGTACATTCATAACTTTTTTTTTCGATTCGTAACTTTTTTTTTTCGATTCGTAAATTATTAAAATGTAATAATAGCATACACATTACATAAAATTATGAATTATGCTCCGATTACGAATGTTACGAATGTACGAATAAATACGAATGCGTCCGAATTTCGAATAAACTAATAAACGAAAATTAAACTAACGAAAAAACGAATCAACGAAAAATAACTCTTGCGAATGTACGAATCGTTACGAATACGAACACCGACGACTTACGAATGAACGAATTGTTACGAATCAACGGAAACGAAACGAAAATAAACGAATTTTTTTCGGAAACGAAAAAAAACGAAACGAAAATAAACAAATTTTTTGTTGTGCACATGTCTAGTTTTAGCAGCACAGTGTCCCGAGGTCATCATAGCCAGGGCTCCCAAGACATCCACATAGATAGTGAGAGGGGTAGCATGAGTGTATATCTAGTAATAATGGCTAGAACTAAACAGATAGTTGTTATAAAAAAGGAGTAACCATATTAAGTTACTTAATTAGAAAGAGATAATAGATGCTGGTTGTCAGAATGAGAGGAATAGCGAATAGAGGGGAGATAGAATAAAGTGCCACTCCCATATAGATATCAAAAGAAAGCCTCTAAGAAGCCTACCTTATTACATCCAATAGATGCATATAAGCCTACTTGCAATAAGCCAAAAGGAGGTTAATACTTGGAAATCCGGTTTAATCCAGAATAAATGGGGTGTCATAAGGGGGAACAGAGCCCAGGCCATCAGGTAGCTTAGCGATGGTAGTGATCCCTCGCTTAGCCTGCGCTTCAGCGCTGACCTAGCTCAGTGGCCATTTATCCTCTTTGGCCCTGAGCCGTGTCCAGGTCGTTATTTGTTATTGCCAGTGCCATGCTGCGCATGCGCGTGCGCTCCATTGTGCGCTTGCGCACACTGGCGCTTTAATGGGCGGACCATCTTTTCTTGCCGAGTCAGGTGTGGTGGTGATTAACCACACACCGGTCCAGTGTGTATAATAAGGCGGCTCACCTAGCTCCTTAGTATGGCGGTCATCACTGAGAAGCATGCTGTTTATCTGCAGCGAATTTGGTATGTAACTTCTATTTATAGTTCTACTCTAGCTGTTACTGATGTGTTCTGGCATGTATTGCAGTCAGTTACACTAGCACCAGCTCTGGCTTATGACTTTGTATCTTTATTGTAGACGGATTCCCTTACACACTAAACGGTGCAATTGATTTATCAATACTGATAAATCCTTTTTATTGTATATCTACTGCCTCTTCAAGCAAAGTTCCTCATCCATCCATATGGAAGTAATTATGTCTTCTAATATCTGGGTAAGGCGGACTGTCTCTGGCCTTACTAGAAAACTATTCAATAATATTCAGTGCTATGACTTTAGTACGTTAATACTGTTATTATTATATTATAGGCTACCTGATGGCCTGGGCTCTGTTCCCCCTTATGACGCCCCATTTATTCTGGATTAAACCTGATTTCCTAGTATTATTAACCTCCTTTTGGCTTATTGCAAGTAGGCTTATATGCATCTATTGGATGTAATAAGGTAGGCTTCTGAGAGGCTTTCTTTTGATATCTATATGGGAGTGGCACTTTATTCTATCTCCCCTCTATGCGCTATTCCTCTCATTCTGACAACCAGCATGTATTATCTCTTTCTAATTAAGTAACTTAATATGGTTACTCCTTTTTTATAACAACTATCTGTTTAGTTCTAGCCATTATTACTAGATACACATAGGGACGGGCCCGGTGCTCGATGCGAACCCACGTTCGCATCGAGCACCGGGTGTTCGCTCGCTCGGCGAGCCCAGAACTATTTTGGCCGCTCGCATCACATTCGTGTGATGCGAGCGGCCCCGCAATGCATTGCGGCCGGCGCGGCCGGCGCAGTGCATTGCTGGCTGATGATTGGCCAAGCATGCACTGTGACCCCGCATGCTTGGCCAATCACAGCGCCGGAAACTCGAAGAGCCATAATTGGCTACAGGCAGGACGCCTGTAGCCAATTACAGCTCAGGGGCTTTAGTACACGCCCCCTCTTATAAAAGGCCGCCACGCCGTCGGCGCCGGTCACATGCTGTTCCGGCGTAGATAGAGCAGGATCGTTCTGTGTCACTCTGCTAGATTTAGTTACAGAGATTTAGTTAGAGAGATTGAGTTAGATAGATTCATTCATTTAGAAAGATTGATTTAGAAAGAGGGGCTTGTAGTGTGTTCGTGGCAGGCAGGCACTGGCAGCAAACAGAGCTCCTATATTTTGTTCCCAGAAGCACCTATAGGACTTGTAGTGTGTTCGTGGCAGGCAGGCAGAGCTCCTATATTTTGTTCCCAGAAGCACCTATAGGACTTGAAGTGTGTTAGTCCCATCACACACACAGAGCTATATTTTGTTCCCAGAAGCACCTATAGGACTTGAAGTGTGTTAGTCCCATCACACAGAGATCATATATTTTGTTCCCAGAGGCACCTATAGGACTTGAAGTGTGTTAGTCCCATCACACAGACCTATATTTTCTTCCCAGAAGCACCTATAGGACTTGAAGTGTGTTAGTCCCATCACACAGAGATCATATATTTTGTTCCCAGAAGCACCTATAGGACTTGAAGTGTGTTAGTCCCATCACACAGACCTATGTTTTGTTCCCAGAGGCACCTATAGGACTTGAAGTGTGTTAGTCCCATCACACAGACCTATATTTTCTTCCCAGAAGCACCTATAGGACTTGAAGTGTGTTAGTCCCATCACACAGAGATCATATATTTTGTTCCCAGAAGCACCTATAGGACTTGAAGTGTGTTAGTCCCATCACACAGACCTATATTTTGTTCCCAGAGGCACCTATAGGACTTGAAGTGTGTTAGTCCCATCACACAGACCTATATTTTCTTCCCAGAAGCACCTATAGGACTTGAAGTGTGTTAGTCCCATCACACAGAGATCATATATTTTGTTCCCAGAAGCACCTATAGGACTTGAAGTGTGTTAGTCCCATCACACAGACCTATATTTTGTTCCCAGAGGCACCTATAGGACTTGAAGTGTGTTAGTCCCATCACACAGACCTATATTTTCTTCCCAGAAGCACCTATATGACTTGAAGTGTGTTAGTCCCATCACACAGAGAACATATATTTTGTTCCCAGAGGCACCTATAGGACTTGAAGTGTGTTAGTCCCATCACACAGACCTATATTTTCTTCCCAGAAGCACCCATAGGACTTGTAGTGTGTTAGTCCCATCACACAGAGATCCTATATTTTGTTCCCAGAAGCACCCATAGGACTTGTAGTGTGTTAGTCCCATCACACAGAGATCCTATATTTTGTTCCCAGAAGCACCTATAGGACTTGAAGTGTGTTAGTCCCATCACACAGAGATCATATATTTTGTTCCCAGAGGCACCTATAGGACTTGAAGTGTGTTAGTCCCATCACACAGACCTATATTTTCTTCCCAGAAGCACCTATAGGACTTGAAGTGTGTTAGTCCCATCACACAGAGATCATATATTTTGTTCCCAGAAGCACCTATAGGACTTGAAGTGTGTTAGTCCCATCACACAGACCTATATTTTGTTCCCAGAGGCACCTATAGGCCTTGAAGTGTGTTAGTCCCATCACACAGACCTATATTTTCTTCCCAGAAGCACCTATAGGACTTGAAGTGTGTTAGTCCCATCACACAGAGATCATATATTTTGTTCCCAGAAGCACCTATAGGACTTGAAGTGTGTTAGTCCCATCACACAGACCTATATTTTGTTCCCAGAGGCACCTATAGGACTTGAAGTGTGTTAGTCCCATCACACAGACCTATATTTTCTTCCCAGAGCACCTATAGGACTTGAAGTGTGTTAGTCCCATCACACAGAGATCATATATTTTGTTCCCAGAAGCACCTATAGGACTTGAAGTGTGTTAGTCCCATCACACAGACCTATATTTTGTTCCCAGAGGCACCTATAGGACTTGAAGTGTGTTAGTCCCATCACACAGACCTATATTTTCTTCCCAGAAGCACCTATATGACTTGAAGTGTGTTAGTCCCATCACACAGAGATCCTATATTTTGTTCCCAGAAGCACCCATAGGACTTGTAGTGTGTTAGTCCCATCACACAGAGATCATATATTTTGTTCCCAGAAGCACCTATAGGACTTGAAGTGTGTTAGTCCCATCACACAGACCTATATTTTGTTCCCAGAGGCACCTATAGGACTTGAAGTGTGTTAGTCCCATCACACAGACCTATATTTTCTTCCCAGAAGCACCTATATGACTTGAAGTGTGTTAGTCCCATCACACAGAGAACATATATTTTGTTCCCAGAGGCACCTATAGGACTTGAAGTGTGTTAGTCCCATCACACAGACCTATATTTTCTTCCCAGAAGCACCCATAGGACTTGTAGTGTGTTAGTCCCATCACACAGAGATCCTATATTTTGTTCCCAGAAGCACCCATAGGACTTGTAGTGTGTTAGTCCCATCACACAGAGATCCTATATTTTTTTTCCAGAAGCACCTATAGGACTTGAAGTGTGTTAGTCCCATCACACAGAGATCATATATTTTGTCCCCAGAGGCACCTATAGGACTTGAAGTGTGTTAGTCCCATCACACAGACCTATATTTTTCTTCCCAGAAGCACCTATAGGACTTGAAGTGTGTTAGTCCCATCACACAGAGATCATATATTTTGTTCCCAGAAGCACCTATAGGACTTGAAGTGTGTTAGTCCCATCACACAGACCTATATTTTGTTCCCAGAGGCACCTATAGGACTTGAAGTGTGTTAGTCCCATCACACAGACCTATATTTTCTTCCCAGAAGCACCTATAGGACTTGAAGTGTGTTAGTCCCATCACACAGAGATCATATATTTTCTTCCCAGAAGCACCTATAGGACTTGAAGTGTGTTAGTCCCATCACACAGAGATCATATATTTTTGTTCCCAGAAGCACCTATAGGACTTGAAGTGTGTTAGTCCCATCACACAGAGATCATATATTTTGTTCCCAGAGGCACCTATAGGACTTGAAGTGTGTTAGTCCCATCACACAGAGATCCTATATTTTGTTCCCAGAAGCACCTATAGGACTTGAAGTGTGTTAGTCCCATCACACAGAGATCCTCTATTTTCTTTGCAGAAGCACCCATAGGACTTCTAGTGTGTTAGTGGCATCACACAGAGCTCCTATATTTTCTTCTCAGCAGCACCCACAGGACTTCTAGTGTGTTAGTGGCATCACACAGAGCTCCTATATTTTTTTTGCAGAAGCACCCATAGGACTTCTAGTGTGTTAGTGGCATCACACAGAGCTCCTATATATTCTTCTCAGCAGCACCCACAGGACTACCGACTACAATGGCTGGAAGACCGCCAAGGGGAGGCAGAGCGTGCAGAGCCAAGAACACAGGGCAGGCAGGCTCTGTTTCTAGTGGACGTGGCCGTGGCCGTGGACGTGGTCGTGCATCGTTATCAGCACGTGGCCATGGGACACGCGCGTCTTTGTTTTCGGCAGCTGGACATGTGGAGCCGCATCATGCTGAAGGCTTGGTAGAATGGATGACCAAGCCCTCCTCATCCTCCTCATCCTCTCTCACCCAGGCTCAGGGTACTGGCAGAGCAGCTGCCAACGCGTACTCAATGGCATCATCAGCCACCCCTTCCCTAGACCCACCATGTCCTCCTGAGGAGTCCCCCGAACTCTTTGAGCACAGTGTTGGGTACATGCTCCAGGAGGATGCCCAACGATTCGAAGGCTCGGATGATGATACCCAGCTTGAGGAATCTGGCAGTACTGTTCCACCAGCTGCAGCTTACTGCCAGGTTTGCTCTAGTGGTGAAGAGGGAGGGGATGATGAGGTCACTGACTCCATGTGGGTGCCTGAAGGGAGAGAGGATGAGGATGAGGACGAGGAGGAGGAGGATGCGGCGTCACATGTCCAACGAGGCAGGATGCCCCCTGGAGGCCAGGTAGAGGCCAGCACAGCAACTGTACAACACCGCAGAGCTCCGCCTGTGCAGGGCGCTGCCTCTGCACGTTATCAGAAAAGTTCTTTGGTGTGGGCCTTTTTTGAGACGAGTGCATCAGATCGCACCACTGCTATTTGCAATATTTGTCTCAAGCGTATCTCGCGTGGCCAAAACATCAGCCGCTTGGGCACCACAAGCATGACCAGACATATGTCGACCTGCCATGCAGCTCGTTGGCAGGCACACATAAAAGACCCACACCAAAGAACTAAGCGGACCTCTCCTTGCTCCTCATCAGCTGGGATCTCCATCCCCACTACACCTTCAGTCCTCTCTGAAAGCTGCTCTGAGAGGACTGAAGGTGTAGAATTAGGTGTGTCACAACCAAGTACTTGCAGTACACCGACGTCCGATTGCAGCAGGCAAATTTCCCTGCCCCAGCTGCTGGACCGTAGAAAGAAGTACACTCCCAGCCATCCACATGCCCAGCGGTTGAATGCTAGCTTGGCTAAATTGCTAGCACTTCAACTGCTGCCTTTTCAGTTGGTAGACTCGGCCCCCTTCCGTGAGTTTGTTCAATGTGCGGTTCCTCAGTGGCAGGTTCCCAAACGCCACTTTTTCTCACGGAAGGCGATTCCGTCTCTCTACCGGCATGTGGAAGGCAATGTCCATGCCTCGCTGGACAGGGCGGTCAGCGGTAAGGTGCATATTACCGCTGACTCATGGTCCAGCAGGCATGGACAGGGACGGTACCTTTCTTTCACGGCCCATTGGGTCACTCTATTGGCAGCTGGGAGGGATGCAGGACAAGGTGCAGTAGTGTTGGAGGTTGTTCCGCCACCACGCCTCCAAAACGCTACTACTGCTACTGGTTGTGACACACCTCTCTCCTCCACCCCCTCCTCTTCTTCTTCCTCCAGTGCTCTGTCCTTGGAACCAGCGGTGCTCCGTAGGCGTACAAGGGGCTACGCAAGTACGCAGGCAAAAAGATGCCATGCCGTGCTTGCGCTGGTGTGTTTGGGGGACAGGAGCCACACTGGGCCAGAGGTTCTGGCAGCTCTGCAGGGGCAGGCCGAGAGGTGGTTGACGCCACGTCAGCTTAAGCCAGGAATGGTCGTTTCTGACAATGGCACCAACCTCCTCTCCGCCCTGCGACAGGGGCAGCTCACCCATGTGCCCTGCATGGCTCACGTCCTCAACCTGGTGGTGCAGCGGTTCTTGGGCAGGTTCCCAGGCTTACAGGATGTCCTGAGGCAGGCCAGGAAAGTCTGTGTGCATTTCCGCCGATCTTATAATGCCAGTGCTCGGCTGACTGAGCTGCAAAAGGAGCTGAACCTGCCCAAGAACCGCCTAATATGTGACATGCCCACCAGGTGGAACTCAACGTTGGCCATGCTGCAGCGACTGCACACGCAGCAGAGGGCCATCAATGAGTACCTTTGCGACTACGGCACCAGGACAGGGTCAGGGGAGCTTGGTTTTTTTTCCCCACGTCAGTGGAGCATGATCAGGGATGCATGCACTGTCCTCTCACCATTTGAGGAGGCCACGAGGATGGTGAGCAGTGACAGTGCATGCATCAGTGACACTGTCCCTCTTGTCCACCTGTTGGAGCATACGCTGCGTGGGATAATGGACAGGGCACTTGAGGCAGAACAGAGGCAGGAAGAGGAGGACTTCCTTGCCTCTCAAGGCCCCCTTTATCCGGACAGTGTTCCTTCTGTCCCACCCATCACACAGGAAGAGGATGAGGAGGAGGAGGAGGAGGAGGAGGAGGAGGATTGTGTGAGCATGGAGGTGGAGCCTGGCACTCAGCATCAGCAGCAGCAGTCTTTTAGGGATGATGTACAGTCCCAACAAACCAGTGGACTTGTACGTGGCTGGGAGGAGGTGGCTGGCGATCATGTCATCCTCAGTGACCCAGAAGACTCCGGACCGAATGCCTCAGCTAACCTACGCTGCATGGCCTCCCTGATCCTGCAAAGCCTGCGGAAGGATCCTTGTGTTCTTCGGATCAAGGAGAGGGACCATTACTGGCTGGCCACTCTCCTTGATCCGCGGTACAAGGGTAAGGTTGCGGACCTTATCTTGCCGTCGCAGAGGGAGCAGAGGATGAGACATCTCAGGGAGGCCTTGCAGAAAGGTCTGTGCAACGCGTTCCCAGAAACTGGGAGGTTACAAACTCCTGGTCCTGGGCGACGAGTTGCTGAGGCTTCGGTCAGTAGCAGAAGGAGCGGTGGGGAAGGTGGACGTCTGACCGATGCGTTCAGACAATTTTTTAGTCCGCAGCCCCAAGGTATGATCGGTTCCAGCAACCATCGCCAGCGTCTGATATACATGGTGCAGGAATACCTTGGGGCAAGGTCAGACTTGGACACCTTTCCCACCGAAAATCCTCTGGCTTACTGGGTCCTGAGGATGGATCACTGGCCAGAGCTTGCACAGTATGCAATTGAGCTACTGGCCTGTCCTGCCTACAGCGTTCTTTCCGAACGCACATTCAGTGCTGCTGGAGGATTTGTCACCGATCATAGGGTGCGCCTGTCCACCGCCTCGGTTGATCGACTGACCTTCATCAAAATGAATCAGTCTTGGATCACCACCAGCTACCAGGCACCTGAGGCGGATATAACCGAATAATTTATAATGTCACATCCCTTCAAGACTGCCTATGCTGATGCTGAGTGACTGTCCTCTTATGTTCACTGACTATCCTCTTCCTCCTCCTCAATGATCCATGCCACCACACCAGTGCCTAAGGCACAATTTTTCAGCCCCTGTTTAACAGGGGCGTGTACTTACAATTTTTTAAAGAAATGCTTCGCAACACGTGTGACTGCTGTGCTCAGAGTACAGTATCCTTGAGGGGTTGCAGTGTTGTGGCACCAGCACCAATGCCTAAGGCACAATTTTTCAGCCCCTGTATAACAGGGGCGTGTAATTACAATTTTTTAAAAAGATGCTTCGCAACAGGTGTGACTGCTGTGCTCCAAGTACAGTATCTGTGAGGGGTTGCAGTGTTGTGGCACCAGCACCAGTGCCTAAGGCACAATTTTTCAGCCCCTGTTTAACAGGGGCGTGTACTTACAATTTTTTAAAGAAATGCTTCGCAACACGTGTGACTGCTGTGCTCAGAGTACAGTATCCTTGAGGGGTTGCAGTGTTGTGGCACCAGAAAAAGGCACAATTTTTCAGCCCCTGTATAACAGGGGCGTGTAATTACAATTTTTTAAAAAGATGCTTCGCAACAGGTGTGACTGCTGTGCTCCAAGTACAGTATCTGTGAGGGGTTGCAGTGTGTGGCACCAGCACCAGTGCCTAAGGCACAATTTTTCAGCCCCTGTTTAACAGGGGCGTGTACTTACAATTTTTTAAAAAATGCTTCGCAACACGTGTGACTGCTGTGCTCCAAGTACAGTATCTGTGAGGGGTTGCAGTGTTGTGGCACCAGCACCAGTGCCTAAGGCACAATTTTTCAGCCCCTGTTTAACAGGGGCGTGTACTTACAATTTTTTTTAAAAATGCTTCGCAACACGTGTGACTGCTGTGCTCCAAGTACAGTATCTGTGAGGGGTTGCAGGGTTGTGGCACCAGCACCAGTGCCTAAGGCACAATTTTTCAGCCCCTGTTTAACAGGGGCGGGTAATTACAAATCTTGATCTAATAGTTCACAGCAGGGCCCATTCCTGCGCCCACCAAGAGTAACTATGAGGGCCTACAGTCTTGTGGCAACACCGTCCACCACCACCGCCAAAGGCCCAATTTTTCTGCCCTGTTCATCAGGTGCTTGCAATTACAAATCTTGATCTAATAACTCACAGCAGGGCCCATTCCTACGCCCACCAAGAGTAACTGTGAGAGCTTACAGTCTTGTGGCAACACCGTCCACCACCACCGCCAAAGGCCCAATTTTTCTGCCCTGTTCATCAGGTGCTTGCAATTACAAATCTTGATCTAATAACTCACAGCAGGGCCCATTCCTGCGCCCACCAAGAGTAACTGTGAGAGCTCACAGTCTTGTGGCAACACCGTCCACCACCACCACCACCACCGCCAAAGGCCCAATTTTTCTGCCCGGTTCAACAGGTGCATGCAAGTACAAATCTTGATCTATTAACTCACAGCAGGGCCCATTCCTGTGCCCACCAGTCTTGTGGCTACACCAACATCTAATAGGGCAAATTTCTGCAGAGTATATACGCCAGGCCCCTACTTTCAAACATCCAACTTACAAACGACTCCTACTTGCAAATGGAAAGAGAAAACAGGAAGTGAGAGGAAATCTACCCCTAGGAAGGGAAATTCTATCCTGTTAGATTTAATTTGGGAAAAAGGTATCTCCTCTCTACTGATACTTTATCACCAATCCTTGTTTCAATTAAAACCCCACTTTTCCAAAAACATTTGTCATTGGGACGGAAAGTGAGGTGAAATGTTCTGAACAGATGTGCAAAGACAGCAAATGTTACAGGGGTGATAACCCCTCCCTATGTTCTCCAAAAAGCTTAAAAATAGATTTTTTTGGGATGGAGCTACACTTCATAATGTACCTGTTCAGATTCTACTTAAGAACAAACCTAAAGCCGCAAGTGGTTTTAAATGGCTTCTTTTTTTCCTTTACAAATGTCATTTTGTGCAAGGACAGTTCTAAACACGGGAAACACATGCCACTTCACAGGCATACTTTAGACACCCCCCAGGTACCATATTTAAAGGAAGGAAAATTTCACTTTTTTTTTTTCACTTTATGCATCATTAAAATGACTGCTCCCGAAAAAACGTTAGTTTTTAAAAGTTCTTTTTGCATTGATATATGTCCCCTGGGGCAGGACCCGGGTCCCCAAACCTGTTTTATGACATTAACATGCATATTGGCCGTTGTAATTAGCACTTTTGATTTCGAACGTTCGCGTCCATTATAACGTATAGGGTTCGAAAATTCGCGCGAACTTTCGGTCCGTTCGAAGGTTCTGGTGCGAACCGAACCCGGGGGTGTTCGGCTCATCCCTAGATACACACTCATGCTACCCCTCTCACTATCTATGTGGATGTCTTGGGAGCCCTGGCTATGATGACCTCGGGACACTGTGCTGCTAAAACAAGCTGAAACTGAAACTCTTTCAAAACTACTTTAACTCTATTGTTGTATATGAATACCTCTGGTATATGAATATTTACTTAATGTCTTTTTTTCCCTCTTTAGAACAGCTACTGAGCTCCCGATGAAGCATCTATTTTTTGCGAAACTAGTCGAGCTAAGCGTTCTACTGTACATTATTCAACACTGCAATAGTCACTGCAATGTATTGTATTATTAGTCCTATTTTGGGTTAATGACATTGTTAGTATCCTACATGCATTCATCATGCTTGTTAAAGGTTTTATTGTGATTTTCTCTTGTAACTTTTGTATTTAATAAATTTGTATATATTTTTTACTATTGGTGCCTAGAAAGTCCATTTTTGTTCCTATGTGCTCTTTTGATATATATTCAAGGTTCATCAGAACTCCCTCTGGCTCTACTGAACAAATAGAAATGACCTCAACACCTCTATTTCACCCTCCTTAGACTTCATCACTTTCTATTGACCCCTCCTGCTCCTTCTCTACATCTTCATTCCAAGGTCTGGAAATTTCTTTCCAACCCGACAAAAGTCTCTAAAGGCATTTCACTATTCTAACAACCTCCATAACAAGCAGCTATTTGAAAAGACCAGTCCTTTGCTCAAATGGGAAGCAGAACTCCAAGTCTCCTCCTCTGACTCCAAATGGCTTAAAGCAATTAGGTCCAACCAGTCCATCACACACTGTGCTAATCACTGGGAGCTGACCCCTAAATAATGGACAAGATGGTACCCGACTCCCGACAAGTTGGAGAAAATGTCCGATAAATCCTCCTCCCTTTGCTGGAGAGGTTGCGGTTCACTGGGCAACTTTATACACATTTTATGGTCCTGCAATAATATTGGCAGCTTCTGGTGGAAAATCTTCCAAATGATCTCTTCTGTCAAAGGCATTCTGACCCCTCCTAACCCAGCATTGGCCATTCTGGGCCTGGGGATTGAATTTTTCCTTGTGGTTTATCAGAAAATTTCTGTCCTCATTCTCTTGACAGCTAAATTAACAACTACGAGACACTGGAAACTGAACCTTACCCATCGGAAGCTGTCAATATTATGCACCAAAACTACTTAGATGAAAGAGCACTGGCTCTACAATCACAGTCGTTCTAGTCCTTTGAGCAGGTATGGAAACCAACTTCCTGATGACGGCCCATTTGATAGGCTGAAACGTGCCGAGGTTGATTTGCGGCATCGCAACATACTTCCGCTCCAACATCCATTTCTGGAAATCGAACACTAACCGCGGCAGCAGTCTACCATTGCCTATGGGTAGATTTCCTGGATAAACTTACCTGCTATTCACACCGGGGGCCAGGCTTTAGGCACCCTTACATGTGAGTTTATATTTGGAATACATTTTTAAACGTTATTGTTCAATGAGGTTTTTTGTCACATCTATCCACATGAGGAACATTTATCCCAGGCAACGCCAGTCTAAAGAAGATCTACAGGGGCTGCCCCACATGTGAGTTTGACCATACTAGCAATAGTTGGTCCACTTTGGGGGGTGAGTTTACATCTATGTGTGGGCACCTTGTCTGAGTGAGTAACAAGTACAGAATCCCCCATCTATCTCTGAGCACGAGCACTCAATTTGGGACTTGGAATTTTTATTGTTTAGGTCATTTGAGTTTAACCGCTTGCCGACCAGCTGCTGCACGAATCGCCGTCATGTTACGTCGGTAACATAGTCGGCCACAAGGGGTCGCGTGGGCACCGCGGAGGGCGTGCGCGCGCCCCCTGATCGCCCACGGAGCATATGCGAGGGCCCGGCAGGCCCCCGCGATCGCTCGGGGCACAGAGAGAACCGAGATCTGTGTGTGTAAACGACATAATGCCGCAGTCCCGATAAAACTCGCAGATCGCCGCCATTACTAGTAAAAAAAATGTATAATAATAAAACAAAAAAAATATCCCCTAATTTGTAGACGCTATAACTTTTGCGCAACCCAATCAATATACGCTTATTGCAATTTTTTTACCAAAAATATGTGGAAGAATACATATCGGCCTAAACTGAGGAAAAAAAAAAATTTTTTATATATTTTTGGGGGATATTTATTATAGCAAAAAGTAAAAATGATTGCGTTTTTTTCAAAATTGTCACTATTTTTTTGTTTATAGGGCAAAAAATAAAAACCGCAGAGGCGATCAAATACCACCAAAAGAAAGCTCTATTTGTGGGGGAAAAAAGGACTTAAATTTTGTTTGGATGCCACGTCGCACGACCACGCAATTGTCAGTTAAAGCGATGCAGTGCCGAATCGCAAAAAGTGCTCTGGTCAGGAAAGGGGTAAAATCTTCCGTGGCTGAATCGGTTAAGCATGAGCACTTCTTTTGGGACTTTAAAGTTTCAGCGACCCTATTTTCAGGTCGCCATAACACAATGTGGTTTATGTTTCTTATATACCTTTAGCATAGAGCGCAGTTTTGGTATTTTTTCATGGAAACCATGTGTCTACTGGCACCACTGTCCTCACCATCACTCGTATACCCGCTTAGATAATTACTGAAATTCTATCTATGAATAATCCCTAATTTGTTCTTTGTACTCTAGGAAGTTACTATGTGTTTTCTTTTCTTTGTGGGGTATGCCTGATGCTCCTACGTGAGTATTTACTCTTGCTACTTCTGAGATGGAATTGCCTTATATTTGTCATGTGTATTCAATTGTTTAACTGTATGCGGCTGCGCCCACAATTTGTTCTGTTTCTACTTTGTACTTATCCTAAAACTCAATAAAAATGTATCAAAAAATAAAAAAAAATTCCAGCTGCTCCTCCTGGATGCCCACCCACCCCTATGTCCCAGCCCTGTACCCTAGTTTAGTGTTGGCTTACCGACTCCAGGCCCAGGTGTGTACTGCAGGTCAACATCACAAGCAAGAGCAAGACAGCAAATAATCTACGGCAGGGATCTGCAATTAGCGGACCTCCAGCTGTTGCAAAACTACAAGTCCCATCATGCCTCTGCCTCTGGGTGTCATGCTTGTGGCTGTCGGAGTCTTGCTATGCCTCATGGGACTTGTAGTTCTGCAACAGCTGGAGGTCTGCTAATTGCATATCCCTGATCTACGGTATATTCTTACCGACCGCAAAAATTATACACAAGTTGAGAGGGGAGGGACTGGGTTGGCCACCAGGTAGCTTGTGATATCAATCACCCCACGGACACAGCCAGGTGCAGACACCCCCCTTTTGTTTGAGGCCAATCACAGAAGTGTTACTAAGACAGATTGCCCCACATCCTCCCAGATCTGGGACACCATTATCAAAACTGAAAATAAATCAGGGACACATTCTATTAACCAGGGAGGAAATCTGGACACTTTTTTTCTCAAAGACAACCCCTAGAGGACTGTCCTTGGAAACCAGGGACATCTGGTCACCTTAAGTAAGGGGTCCGGGTCAAACAGTCCAGCCCTAAGCATACCTCCCAACATTTTGAGATGGGAATGAGGGACACCTACTAACAAACGTATGTAGACATAGGACACGCCCCCTGCCACACCCCTGTAAAGTAGAAATAACCAAAAAAAAGGTTCTTTAAATCCACAAGGACTTTTTTTTTTAACCACTACTATTCCTTTATACTGGCTTTTAAAATGTACAAATGCAGCAATTAAGAATTTGGATAAAAGGTTTAGCTCTGGGAAACACTTTTTTAAAGATAAAAAGTGCATTTTACATACAGCTATATAGATCAGACCAAAATGAGGGACAAATGAGGAGGAATGAGGGGCAGAGGGACATTGCTCCAAATCAGGGACAGTCCCTCCAAATCAGGGACAGTTGGGAGGTATGCCTAAGTAAGGGATCCAAATAGTCAAACAGTCCACCCTGCAAAACAGACCAAAAACACAGGATGTTTCAGATTACAGTAAGATTCCCTCATCAATACCCAGAATACTCAGACTCTGGAACAAATTGTCTACTATAAAATGAGAAAAACAAATAATCTGCATTTCCCACCTGTCTAGCCTGTCTTCTCTATTTATACCACAAGATGGCGAAACAATACAGCTAAATGTATCAACAGTGATTACCTAGTTGCAATTGATCACCGTTTACTGGATATGTGTATTCAGCACTCATACACTTATTTTCTGGTAGATTACATTTAAAAGTATCTCTTGTGAGTTTTCTTGCATTTGTTGTGCATTTTCCCTGTGGATTGATCACATGAAGTGCAATCTTATTATTATTGTATGGGAGTTATATAGCACCAACAGTTTGTGCAGCACTTTACAATATAAAGAAGTGGTGGTCAACTTTCCTCATATTGGGGGGCATCAAATGTGGCCCCCAACTTCATCAAAGGGCCACACATAAAATTAGGTGAACATTAAGTCTCAGAGACAGCAGTCACACAACAGGATATAAGTCTAATGCCGCGTACACACGATCGGAATTCTCGTCAGAAAAAACTCTGACGGTTTTTCCGACGGAATTCCGCTCAAGCTGTGTTGCCTACACACGATCACACCAAATTCCGACGGTCAATAACACAGCGGCATAAAACACGTTCGACAGCACTATAAAAGGGAAGTTTAATGCTTCCGAGCATGCGTCGAATTGTTTCCGAGCATGCGTCGGAATTTTGCTTGTGGGAATTGCATACACACGATCGGAAAATCTGATAGAAAGGTTTTCCTTTGGAAAAATTGAGAACAGGTTCTCAATTCAAAGTTCGTCGGAAATTCAGACAGAAAAAGACCGTTGGGCATACACACGGTCTGAAAATCCGATGAAAAGCTTCCATCGGACTGTTTCCATCGGAAATTCCGACCGTGTGTACGCCGCAAAAGACTATGCGCATGATACAAGAGATGGTCAGAGACTGAAGGCATGATACAAAAAATGATCAGAGACTATGGAAATGATGCAAGAGATGGTCAAAGATTGCAGATTTGATACAAGAGATGGTCAGAGGCTATGGACATGATACAACAGATGATCAGAGACTGATACAAGAGATGGCCAGAGACTGTGAGCATGACACAAGACATGTTTGGAGACTGCATACATGATACAAGAGATGGTCAGATACTGCAGACACGATACAAGAGATGGTCAGAGACTGTAGACATGATACAAGAGATGGTCAGAGACTGCAGACATGATACAAGAGATGGCCAGAGACTGTTGACATGGTTGGAGACTGCAGACATAATACAAGAGATGGTCAGATAGTGCAGACACGATACAAGAGATGGCCAGAGACTGTTGACATGATACAAGATATGGTTGGAGACTGCAGACATAATACAAGAGATGGTCAGATACTGCAAACATGATACAAGAGATGGTCAGAGACTGCAGACATGATACAAGAGCTGGTCAGAGACTGCAGACATGATACAAGAGATGGTCAGAGACTGTAGACATTATACAAGAGATGGTCAGAGACTGCAGACATGATACAAGAGATGGTCAGAGACTGTAGACATGATACAAGAGATGGTCAGAGACTTTTGACATGATACAAGAGATGGCCAGAGACTTTTGACATGATACAAGATATGGTTGGAGACTGCAGACATAATACAAGAGATGGTCAGATACTGCAGACATGATACAAAAGATGGTCAGAGACTGTAGACATGATACAAGAGATGGTCAGAGACTGTAGACATGATACAAGAGATGGTCAGAGACTGCAGACATGATACAAGAGATGGCCAGAGACTGTTGACATGATACAAGAGATGGCCAGAGACTGCAGACATAATACAAGAGATGGTCAGATACTGCAAACATGATACAAAAGATGGTCAGAGACTGTAGACATGATACAAGAGATGGCCAGAGACTGTTGACATGATACAAGACATGGTTGGAGACTGCAAACATGATATGGGAGATAGTAAAACACTATTGGAATATTAAAAGAGATGGTCAGAGACTGCAGACATGATATAAGAAATGGCCACAGACTATTGGAATAATATAAGAGTTGGTCAGAGACTGCGGACATGATACAAGAGATGGTCAGAGACTGCAGACATGATACAAGAGATAGTCAGAGACTATTGGAATAATACAAGAGTTGGTCAGAGACTGCGGACATGATACAAGAGATGGTCAGAGAATGTTGACATGATACAAGAGATGGTCAGAGACTGCAGACATGATACAAGAGATGGTCAGAGACTTTGGGCATATACAGGAGATGATCAGAGACTATGGGAATAACAGAAGAGGTGGTTTGACACTGCGGATATACTGCAGAAGATTGTCAGAGACTGTGAACATGATATAGAAGTTGGAGACTGGGGACATGCTAAAGAGAGTCATAGGCTGGAGACTGGAGACATATTATAAGAGATCACTGCTATAACAGGGCATTAGGAAAAGACAGATTAGAGATCGCAGGGGCCCCAGAGGGCCACACAAGAAGTAGAAAATGCAAGCCCCCAGACCACAGGTTGGGCACTAAGGCTATAAGGGAGACAGTACAGTTATAATACAATTCAATACAAGAGGATAAATGTAAGGAGTTGCCTCAAACACATTAATCTTGGGATAGGGGCGAGTACCATCATCCTTAGTAGTAGGATTTTGGAAAATAATACCTAGGGCTGCCCAAATCATGCCACAGTGTATAGAAAGGACAGAACTATCTCGGTACCCAAGTTTTCTGCCTAGAGACAGAATCATCATCACAATTTGTTACATCGTCACAATTCTAATTCCCCGTACACACGGTCGGAAATTCCGACCACAAAATCCGTCAGATTTTTTCCGACGGATTTTGTCCGACACTGGTGTTGCATACACACGGTCGGACAAAGTTGTTGGAAAATCCGATCATCCTGAACGTGGTGACGTTCGTTGCGTACGACAGGACTACATAGAGGCTAGTAACCAATAGCTTTGGTCTTGTAATGTGATCTGAGCATGCGTGGCCCTTTGTCTGTCGGAATTCGCTACACGCGATCGGAAAAAGTCCGATAGGACTTTGTTGTCGGAAAATTTGAGAGCAGGAGATAAAACTTTGTCCGTCGGAAAATCCGACAGAAAAAGTCCGATGGAGCCCACACACGGTCGGAATTTCCGACAACATTGTCCGATAGGACATTTTCCGTCGGAAAATCCGACCGTGTGTATGGGGCATAAGACTTAAAACTTATCACTAAACCTTATCACATTGGCCGCAATGGTCAAGCAGTATATGTTCCTGACATGTTTAATCTAAAAAGGCGTATCCTGTCTAACACCTCTCTCAGCACTTTTGCACAAGCTAGGAAGCTAGATAAAGTGAAGAAAGAACCTTCTTGCAGAAAGCCTCTTGCAAAGTTAAAAATTAAAAGGTAACTCTACATTCCCTTGCAATAACCTTAAAGAGTGATCCCACATTTCCTTACACTAACTAGTGTCGGTTGATTGTATATAGTGTATACCACATTTACCACTGACTAATGCAGAGTTGCAATGCAAGGAGATCAGCTAAAAGTAGTTGGATCTGTACAGTGGTGTGAAAAAGTGTTTGCCCCCTTCCTCATTTCCTGTTCCTTTGCATGTTTGTCACACTTAAGTGTTTCGGAACATCAAACCAATTTAAACAATAGTCAAGGACAACACAAGTAAACACAAAATGCAATTTGTAAATGAAGGTGTTTATTATTAAAGGTGAAAAAAAATCACCGGCCGCCCAAAATTACCCCAAGAGCGCAGCGACGACTCATCCAAGAGGTCACAAAAGACCCCACAACAACGTCCAAGGAACTGCAGGCCTCACTTGCCTCAGTTAAGGTCAGCGTTCATGCCTCCACCATCAGGAAAAGACTGGGCAAAAATGGCCTGCATGGCAGAGTTCCAAGGAGAAAACCACTGCTGAGCAAAAAGAACATCAAAGCTCGTCTCAATTTCTCCACAACACATCTTGATGATCCCCAAGACTTTTGGGACAACATTCTGTGGACCGATGAGACAAAAGTGGAACTCTTTGGAAGGTGTGTGTCCAAGTATATCTGGCGTAGAAGGAACACTGCATTTCAGAAAAAGAACATTATACCAACAGTAAAATATGGTGGTGGTAGTGTGATGGTCTGGGGCTGTTTTGCTGCTTCAGGACCTGGAAGACTTGCCGTGATAAAAGGAACTATGAATTCTGCTGTCTACCAAGAGATCCTGAAGGAGAATGTCCGACCATCTGTTCGTGTACTCAAGCTGAAACGAACTTGGGTTCTGCAGCAGGACAATGATCATAAACACACCAGCAAGTCCACCACCGAATGGCTGAAGAAAAACAAAATGAAGACTTTGGAGTGGCCTAGCCAAAGTCCTGACCTGAATCCTATTGAGATGTTGTGGTATGACCTTAAAAAGGCCGTTCATGCTCGAAAACCCTGTAATGTAACTGAATTAGGACAATTCTGCAAAGATGAGTGGGCCAAAATTCCTCCAGGACGCTGTAAAAGCCTCATTGCACGTTATCGCAAACGCTTGGTTGCAGTTGTTGCTGCTAAGGGTGGCCCAACCAGTTATTAGGTTTAGGGGGCAATCACTTTTTCACACAGGGCCATGATGGTTTGGATTTTTTTTCACCTTTAATAATAAACACCTTCATTTACAAATTGCATTTTGTGTTTACTTGTGTTGTCCTTGACTATTGTTTAAATTGGTTTGATGTTCCGAAACACTTAAGTGTGACAAACATGCAAAGGAACAGGAAATGAGGAAGGGGGCAAACACTTTTTCACACCACTGTATGTGCGTTATAATTAATCGAAATTAGTCGATTAATCGATTAAAAAAAAATCGATTAATCGAACACGAAAATTTTAATCAGTAACAGCCCTAATTTTTGGGGGATATTTATTATAGCAAAAAGTAAAAAAGAATACGTTTTTTTTTTTTTTCAAAATTGTCGCTCTTTTTTTGTTTATAGCGCAAAAAAAAAAAACACAGAGGTGATCAAATAGCACCAAAAGAAAGCTCTATTTGTGGGGAAAAAAGGACGCCAATTTTGTTTTGGAGCCACGCTGCACGGCTGCGCAATTGTCAGTTAAAATGACGCAGTGCCGAATCGCAAAAAGTGCTCTGGTCTTTTGCCAGCACAATGGTCCGGGGCGGAAGTGGTTAAAGAACACAATTTATTTAAATTCCCTCCACCGAGTGCAATTTCTCACAATGCAAATGTGTATGAGAAGGGCACAGTCATGCGTTGCGGATGGAATTCTTATATTCCTCTTCCTCTTATACATCGGCTGACACACCACAGGAAGTGTATCAGTTGATCATCTCAGCTTCAGGACATGTTTTATCACGGTGGAGGAAATAGATGAAGAGAGAACCCGGATGTGAAGACCGAGATTAAAGTCTATATAAACCCGGACAATGAACTTCTCTTACTTGTTCCCTTTTAATCTGCAAAATATTCCATTAACCACTTGCCAGCCGATATACGTCGGCACAATGGCAGTAGGATGACCATGTGTCCCGGATTGCCCGACATTGTCCCTTATTTCAGATTTCTGTCCCGTGTCCTGGGCACCTTCATTCCGGGACAATACAGTGTCCCGGAATGAAAAAAAAAACACACTGCCAGCCAGCTGAGCAAGTCATTTACATAGCGCCACGCCAGCAGTCCGCCCCCGCCCGCCACCACCACCCTTATCATTACACACTAGTACAACACTACACATTAAGACATCACACATCTGGTTGCTAGGCTAGGGCCACCCCACGTCTAGCAACCAGCGACGTCGGCTGAGGAACGGCTGACACGTAGGCACTGCAGTCAATGTGGGCACCCGGTAGACGGCTGAGCAGCGCACCTCAGAGAGAGAGCAGCCAGCCACAGACAGACAGACACCACACCACCAGACCAGACAGAGCACAGTCCCTTACTGCTGGTAAGGATCATCCAGCCCAGCCTGTGCCATCGGCGCGGCTGTTTCCGTTCCCGAGTCCCACTCGCAGTACATTGCAGCAGCCAGCGATATCCCCGACTGCCTGAGGCGGGCCCCCCCACGCTGACCCGCTGAGAAACAGATAAGTGCTGGGCAGAATCTAATGGGGCACAGTAGCAGCAATTGACGGGCACACTGGCAGCATCTGGCGATGGGGCACAGTAGCGACAATTCATGGGCACACTGGCAGAATCTGATGGGGCACAGTAGCGACAATTCATGGGTACACTTGCAGAATCTAATGGGGCACAGTAGCAACAATTGATTGGCACACTGGCAGCATCTAATGGGGCACAGTAGCGACAATTGATTGGCACACTGGCAGCATCTAATGGGGCACAGTAGCGACAATTCATGGGCACACTGGCAGCATCTGGTGATGGGACACAGTAGTGACAATTCATGGGCACACTAGCAGCATCTGATGGGGCACAGTAGCGACAATTCATGGGTACACTGGCAGCATCTAATGGGGCACAGTAGTGACAATTGATGGGCACACTGGCAGCATCTGGTGATGGGGCACAGTAGCGACAATTCATGGGCACACTGGCAGCATCGATTGGGGCACAGTAGCGACAATTGATGGGCACCCTGGCAGAATCTGATGGGGCACAGTAGCGACAATTCATGGGTACACTTGCAGAATCTAATGGGGCACAGTAGCAACAATTGATTGGCACACTGGCAGCATCTAATGGGGCACAGTAGCGACAATTCATGGGCACACTGGCAGCATCTGGTGATGGGACACAGTAGTGACAATTCATGGGCACACTAGCAGCATCTGATGGGGCACAGTAGCGACAATTCATGGGTACACTGGCAGCATCTAATGAGGCACAGTAGTGACAATTGATGGGCACACTGGCAGCATCTGGTGATGGGGCACAGTAGCGACAATTCATGGGCACACTGGCAGCATCTGATGGGGCACAGTGGTGACAATTGATCGGCACACTGGCAGCATCTATGACATCATGACAGTAATGAAGGAGAAGGTGATACGAGGGACAGTAAAGAAGCTGACAAGTGAGGGGATATGAAGGTAACACAGTGGAACAACTGAGAGAAACGGTAATGAAGGTGACGCTAATAAAGGTGACACACAGGGAACTGAGAGGACATTGATGAAGTGAATTGAATTAAGTGACTTAGTTAAAAAAAAAAAGTATCAAAAATCATCTTTTTTTGGGGGGGTGTCCCTGAATGGCAGTTTGGAAATGTGGTCACCCTACATGGCAACAGTGGGCAAATGGGCGCACCTGTACATCCACTTTAATTGTCGGGGCTAGCGGGCAGCGTGGCCGTGCCCGCAGGACCGGCGGATTTGATGTCCGGTGGTCTCCCGGCAATCGTGTCACGGAGCCGCAGAATGTAAACAAAGCATTTCCCCCCTTCCTTTTTTTTTTCTTTTTCAAAATTGTCTGTATTTTTTTTTTAAGGTGCCAAAAATAAAAACCGCAGAGGTGATCAAATACCACCAAAAGAAAGCTCTATTTGTGGGAAAAAAAAAGGGCATCAATTTTATTTGGATACAGCGTCGCACGACTGCTCAATTGTCAGTTAAAGTGACGCAGTGCCATATCGCAAAATAAATAAATAAATGGCCTAGTAATGAAGGGGGGTAAATCTTCCAGAGCTCGCGTGCAGAAGCGAACGCATACGTGAGTAGCGCCCGCATATGAAAACGGTGTTCAAACCACACATGTGAGGTATCGCCGCGATCGGTAGAGCAAGAGCAATAATTCTAGCCCTAGACCTCCTCTCTAACTCAAAACATGCAACCTGTGGAATTTTTTAACTGTCGCCTATGGAGATTTTTAAGGGTAAAAGTTTATCGCCATTCCACGAGCGGGCGCAATTTTGAAGCGTGACATGTTGGGTATCAATTTACTCGGCATAACATTATCTTTCACAATATAAAAAAAAAATTGAGCTAACTTTACTGTTGTCTAAAAAAAAAAAGTGTATTTTTTCCCCCAAAAAAGTGCGCTTGTAAGACCGCTGCACAAATACGCTGTGACAGAAAGTATTGCAACGACTGCCATTTTATTCTCTAGGGCAGTGATGGCGAACCTTTTTCAGCCTGAGTGCCCAAACTGAAATAAATACGTTGATTTTGTGTTGCAAAGTGCCAACACTGCAATTCGCAAGAGAGGGGGGCTGAGGGAAAAGAGAGGGGTTGTGTGAGAGAGAGAGAGAGGGGGGGGGAGACAGGAAGAGTGAGGGGTGAAAGAGAGATGCTGAGAGGGGGGGGGGCTGAGAGAGAGGGGGTGTGCTGAGAGAGAGAGGGTGAACAGAGAGAGGGAGGGAGCTGAGAGAGAGGGTGACAGAAAGAGAGGGAGGGAGAGAATGAGAGAGGGGGGAACAGAGAGAGAGGGGTGTGAGAGAGATGCTGAGAGAGAGAGGGGGTGAACAGAGAGAGGGAGGGGCCTAAGAGAGAGGGGGGACAGAAAGAGAGGGGTGTGAGAGAGATGCTGAGAGAGGGGGGAACAGAGAGAGGGAGAGGGGCTAAGAGGGAGGGGGACAGAGAGAGAGGGGTGTGAGAGAGATGCTGAGAGAGAGGGGGAACAGAGAGAGGGAGGGGGCTCAGAGAGAGAGAGGGGGACAGAGAGAGGGCGGGGGGAGAGAGACAGACAGCTGGGGACAGAGAGAGGGGTGTGACAGAGGGGGAGACAGAGAAAGAGAGGGGGGACAGAGAGAGAGGGGTGTGAGAGATGCTGAGAGAGGGGGGAACAGAGAGAGGGAGGTGGGCTCAGAGAGAGAGAGGGGGGACAGAGAGAGGGCGGGGGGAGAGAGACAGACAGCTGGGGACAGAGAGAGGGGTGTGACAGAGGGGGGACAGAGAAAGAGAAGGGGGACAGAGAGAGAGAAGAGGGACAGAGAGAGAGAAGAGGGACAGAGAGAGAGAAGAGGGACAGAGAGAAAGGGAATGCGAGAGAGATGCTGAGAGAGGGTGAGCTGAGAGAGAGGGGGAACAGAGAGAGGGAGGTGGGCTCAGAGAGAGAGAGGGGGGGAGAGAGGGAGGGGGAGAGAGACAGGGAGCTGGGGACAGAGAGAGGGGTGTGACAGAGGGGGAACAGAGAAAGAGAAGGGGGACAGAGAGAGAGAAGAGGGACAGAGAGAGAGAAGAGGGACAGAGAGAAAGGGAATGCGAGAGAGATGCTGAGATGAGAGAGAGGGGGGACAGAGAGAGGGAGGGGTGGGTGCTGAGAGAGAGGGGGGGGGGGGGGACAGAGAGAAAGGGGTGTGAGAGTGAGGGAAGGGGACAGAGAGAGGGGGACACAGAAGGGGGGCGGAAAAAGAGTGGGGCTGAAAGAGAGGGGGGGCTGAGAGGAGAGAGAGAGACCTCTAGCTCTGTCATGTACCCTCTTGCGTGCCCACAGAGATGGCTCTGCGTGCCATAGGTTCGCCATCACTGCTCTAGGGTGTTAGAAAAAAAACTGTGTAATGTTTGGGGGTTCTAAGTAATTTTCTAGCAAAAAAAAATTGCTTAACTTCTAGGAAAGAGTTTTGTTTTTTTTAACCACTTAAGTACATAAGTGTCTTTAGTTTTTTACTTTATTAAGTGTTCTT
The DNA here is from genome assembly GCA_028564925.1 of Lithobates sylvaticus. NCBI lineage: Eukaryota > Metazoa > Chordata > Amphibia > Anura > Ranidae > Lithobates > Lithobates sylvaticus. Next base: position 264,127,323 of record CM053031.1, read on the forward strand.
GCATAGCAAGATCACTTATTGTTATCTCACATATATATTCTTATTCTTATTATAGCCAAATTTACCACCCTAACTCCTCCCACAGTTTTTACGCTGCATATACCGAATATATACCAAAACGTGCGGATTGTTCCCGAATGGTGTGCTATTACTTTGTGGAACGTTTTGCCGAATGGTTCACAAAATATCGTCATTTTTGCGGCGAAATTTGTCCCATAGGAATGAATGGAGAAATGTTCAAAACTAGAGTGCGAGGTGACAAAAGCTCTGAGGGGAATTATAGCTCCTCCCACACAGCTCTGAGGGGGATTATAGCTCCTCCCACACAGCTCTGAGGGGGATTATAGCTCCTCCCACACAGCTCTGATGGGGATTATAGCTCCTCCCACACAGCTCTGAGGGGAATTCTGAAATTTGAAAAAATTAAAAATAATAAATAAAAAAAAAATAATAAAAAAATTAAATAAAAAAAAAATTTTTGGAAAAAAAAATGAAAATTAGGAGATTTGAAAAAAAATATTATTTTTTGAAAAAAAAAAATAATAATAATTAAAAAAAAATAATCATTTTAAAAAAAAACATTTAAAAAAATAAAAATAATAATAATAACAAAAATCATAAAAAAAAAGAATTTTTGGAAAAAAAAATGTCATTCTTGAGAAAAAAAAAAAAAAATTTATAAAAAAAAATCAATCCTTTTAGAAAAAAAGATGAAAATTTGGAAATTTGAAAAATAAATCGTTTTTGAAAAAATAAATCATTTTAGAAAAAAAAAAAATTTGAAAAAAGAAATCATTAAAAAAAAAAAAAAAAAAAATCATTTAAAAAAAAAAAAGAAAAATGGAGAAATGTTCAAAACTAGAGTGGGAGGTGACAAAAGCTGACCCCCCCATGATCAGCCAAAACATTATGACCCCCCCCCCCCATTAAAAAAATTTATAATAATTAAAAAAAAAAATTTAATATATATATATATATATATATATATAAAATAAAACATTTTTGAAAAAAAAAATCATTTTAGAAAAAGAATAATTAAAAAAAAATCATTTTAGAAAAAAATAAATAAAACGAAAAAAAAATAATTAGAAAAAATAAATCATTAAAAAAAATAATAATAATTTTTGAAAAAAAAAAAAGTTTAGTTACTCAAGCCACTCCACCCAGTCACTCCGCCCATTCCAGTAGGTGGAGGGAAGAACACGTCACACAATTTCCCCAGAAATTGTAGCTTTTCTAGTTATTATTATCATTATTATTTCTATTCTTACTATTTGGGGTTTGCAATTGTGACCCCTCCAGGGCACACCACACGCCTCATCTGCTCCCCTCTCCTTATTTGTAAATCAGTGAACGTGACATTCACCGAACATTCTCTGTTATGGAAAGCTCATGGAGCAGGAGGATTCCCCCGCAGTGAATTCTGGGTGAATGTCACACACAGCAGAGTTCTCTTTACTTCCTCATAGAGAGAGCTCAGAGAGACGCTGCAGACCAGGCAGCCAATGGGAGGCAGGCAGCTCCAGGGGGAGTGGTCGGATCCTGGAGGTGGGCGTGCAAGTCAAGCTGTCACTGGAGGGGGGAGCGCTGTGGTGGGCGTGGCCATGGGGGGGGGGGAGATCAGTCTCCCCGGGGTGGGCGGGGCGGTGGCCTGGGAAGTGATGATCGGGGTGTGTGATTGGCAGGCGCAGCGCAGAGTGCTGTGTGATCGGGACACATGATGAGTGTGATGTCAGTGCGGGGCACACCGGGCTCCTGATCTCACCTGTCATGGGCCCCTCCATACTGATCCTCTCCCTGGGGGGGATCATCCTCTGCTACCAGGCTGCTTCTCAGGGTGAGTACCCGGATCAGGACGATCAGACCCCCCTCTGATCTCCCACAAACTTACTTTGTATTTCTTCTTCTTACTTTTCATTCTTTTATGTCCTCTGGATACCAGATTGTATCAACTCCCATTGTACTGCAGTGTATGGGCACAATCTGATTGTACAACTCCTCCATTGTACTGCAGTGTATGGGCACAATCCTGATTGTACAACTCCATTGTACTGCAGTGTATGGGCACAATCTGATTGTACAACTCCATTGTACTGCAGTATATGGACACAATCTGATTGTACAACTCCATTGTACTGCAGTGTATGGACACAACCTGATTGTACAACTCCCATTGTACTGCAGTGTATGGACACAACCTGATTGTACAACTCCCATTGTACTGCAGTGTATGGACACAACCTGATTGTACAACTCCATTGTACTGCAGTGTATGGACACAATCTGATTGTACAACTCCATTGTACTGCAGTGTATGGACACAATCTGATTGTACAACTCCATTGTACTGCAGTGTATGGACACAATCTGATTGTACAACTCCATTGTACTGCAGTGTATGGACACAATCTGATTGTACAACTCCATTGTACTGCTGTGTATGGGCACAATCCTGATTGTACATCTCCCATTGTACTGCAGTGTATGGACACAATCTGATTGTACAACTCCACTGTACTGCAGTGTATGGACACAACCTGATTGTACAACTCCCATTGTACTGCAGTGTATGGACACAATCTGATTGTACAACTCCATTGTACTGCAGTGTATGGACACAATCTGATTGTACAACTCCATTGTACTGCAGTGTATGGACACAATCTGATTGTACAACTCCATTGTACTGCAGTGTATGGACACAATCTGATTGTACAACTCCATTGTACTGCTGTGTATGGGCACAATCCTGATTGTACATCTCCCATTGTACTGCAGTGTATGGACACAATCTGATTGTACAACTCCACTGTACTGCAGTGTATGGACACAGGATGATCGCTGACCATGCAGATTACAATCTGATTGTGCAATCACCTTAACAGTGATCATACAATGTGTAATCTCCTTTTTGGATGACCACACACTGTGCAACCTGATTGCGCAATCACCTTCAGATCTACTGTCATATTGCCTTTTTTCATTATTATTATTTTTTTTTTCCCCATGTATGATCAGATTGTAAGATGTATGGTGACCCTTAGGCAGGGGTGAGTCGCTCCCACTATTGTATTCTGCCTGCAGAACAGAATGATTGGCGAATTCCGAATACTTTTATTACTCCCAGAGGGAAATTACTAAATTGATGACAATATCCGGCATCACTGATCATTGGGGAGAAACCCGACAGGTTATACACAGGTCGATCAATAGACTGACTTGTGTACGGTTACAGAGAGCTCATCCATGGATTACAATTCAGCCGGTTCCTGCTGAACCGTCCGAATATTGAACCACGAATGGCCGGCTTTAGATTTACCAAAACTTTATTTGACCTCCTATTGCACAGTTTTACCACACACCATACAATCTCTGCACAGTCATCTTTGGATCTCGCAATGTAATATGAGGATCGACCTGATCTGCCCAGTCAGGCCCCTACACTACATAGTTGTTGGTAGATTTAAAGAAGATTGTACAATCAGATTGTAATGTGTGTGGTGAGCTTAAATGAGATTCTTAAGGCTGGGTTCACACCGATGTGGATTTCCCGCACATCCAGTTTGCATAGCAGGAGAATGGGACCGGCTCTCTATGTTGCCGGTTCACATATCTCCGGGGCGGCTGCGGAGCGCACTGCACAGGAACGGAGCGTCTTTAGCTCAGTTTCAGGGCCAAATTCAGGCAAAGATTCTGCCCTGAACCGGAGACTGGGGACGCGTTCCTGTGTGATCCGCAGCTGGGTCCAGTGTGAACCGAACTAAATGTAGAGGTTCTGGTGACCGACCTGTAGCCTAGGGCCCTTCTGTGGCCCCATGATGCCTCTTGTTTGACAACAATAATAACCCCCCCCCCCCCCCTGGATTGCAGTCAGTGACAACAATAATAACCCCCGGCATTGGTGTCAGCGGTCTCGATAATAACCCCCGGCATTGGTGTCAGCGGTCTCGATAATAACCCCCGGCATTGGTGTCAGCTGTCTCGATAATAACCCCCGGCATTGGTGTCAGCGGTCTCGATAATAACCCCCGGCATTGGTGTCAGCGGTCTCGATAATAACCCCCGGCATTGGTGTCAGCTGTCTCGATAATAACCCCCGGCATTGGTGTCAGCGGTCTCGATAATAACCCCCGGCATTGGTGTCAGCGGTCTCGATAATAACCCCCGGCATTGGTGTCAGCTGTCTCGATAATAACCCCCGGCATTGGTGTCAGCGGTCTCGATAATAACCCCCGGCATTGGTGTCAGCTGTCTCGATAATAACCCCCGGCATTGGTGTCAGCGGTCTCGATAATAACCCCCGGCATTGGTGTCAGCGGTCTCGATAATAACCCCCGGCATTGGTGTCAGCGGTCTTGATAATAGCCCCCCCCCCCGACATTGGTGTCAGCGGTCCCGCTAATAATACCCCCCCCCCCCGACATTGGTGTCAGCGGTCCCGCTAATAATACCCCCCCGACATTGGTGTCAGCGGTCCCGCTAATAATACCCCCCCCCCCCCGACATTGGTGTCAGCGGCCCCAATAATAACCCCTGGAATTGGTGTCAGTAGCCCCAATAAAAAGTGCATTGTAAGTGAATAAAAAATAAATAAATTTGATGGAAAGGAAAAAGACTGCAAATAAGCATTTAAAGAGCCTCTATACACAGTGCCGTATCGCAAATATTTTTTAATTCTTTTTAATTATTTTTTATTCTATTTTTTAACCACTTCAGCCCTGGAAGGATTTGCCCCCTTAATGACCAGGCCATTTTTTGCGATACGGCACTGTGTCGCTTTAACTGACAATTGCGTGGTGGGGCGAGGTTGTACCCAAACAAAATTGATGTCCTTTTTTTTTTTCCCCACAAATAGAGCTTTCTTTTGGTGGTAATTGATCACCTGTGGTTTTTTATTTCTTGCGCTATAAACAAAAAAAGAGCAACAATTTTGTAAAAAAAAAAATATTTTTTTGCTATAAAAAAAAAAAACTAGGCCAATATACATTTTTGGTAAAAATATCGTAATAGGCGTATATTCATTTGTTTATGCAAAAGTTATCACGTCTACAAACTACGGGATATATATATGAACTTTTATTTTTTTACTGGTAATGGCAGCGATCTGCGATTTTTCTATTTTTTTTTTTTTGATTTTTTTTTTTTTATCAGCACTGCGACATTGTGGCAGACAAATCTGAACCTAAATTACACTTTTTGGAGACCAGAGACGTTATTACATTGATCAGTGCTATAAAAATGCACTGATCAATGTAAAAATGACACTGGTAGGGAAGGGGTTAACAATAGGTGGCGCTCAAGGGGTTAACTGTGTTCCCTCTTGTGTGTTTCTAACTGTAGGGGGATGGGCTGCCTGGGACATGACGGAGATCGCTGTTCCCGATCACTGGGAACAGAAGATCTGACATGTCCCCTATCAGAACGAGGATCCTCCTTGTTTACAAAGGCAGATCCCCGTTCTGCCTCTGTGCACAACGATAGCGGGCGGACATCGAGTCCGCCGGACACGCTCCCACGGCTCGCAGCAGCTGTGTGAGCAAGCCGGCGGCGGCAGAGCGCCCGCAATATCACGTGTACGGACAGAGGTACAGGTACGTCGGTTCACGCAGGAGAGCCGACCCGCAGCAGTAAATCTACGTGGTTAAAATGCAACTAAAGCCAAAACTTTTTGTGTTTTATTCTGGATAGGGTAAGGGAGGGTTATAACCCCTGTTGGTTCTTTTTTATGCAATTTGTGTCCCATTGGGGAGATTTTCCTTCACTTCCTGTCCCATAGCCAAAACAGGAAATTAGAGTAAATCCCTGCAAAGTGAGGGAATCCTGCTGTGTCCCCACTGGAAGATTTCCCTTCTTTTGCTGTTTTTGGGGACAACCCAACTTGTGCTCTGTGGGAAGCCTCTGACAACCAAGACATTCAGTCACTGAATTCAGGAATCTGTGAATGAATAAACTACAAGTCCAGTCTGCCACTGCTGCAGATGGACTTGAAGTGTCTGCCCATAGAGAGATACTGGCAGAGAGCTGAAGGCAGAGTCTACAGGAGCCTGACATTGCGCCCACCACCCACTGATCGTGAAGGGTTAGCATCTCTGTCAAGTTTTTAGGCCTTGTTGGGTTTTAATTGGGGGGGGGGGGGTAATTTCTCTTCACTTCCTGTCCCAGGGATGCAACAAATCGCTCTAAAGCAGGGGTCTCAAAATGGTGGCCCTCCAGCTGCTGCAAAACTACAAGTCCCATGAGGCATTGCAAGGCTGACAGTTGCAAGCATGACTCCCACAAGCATGATGGGACTTGTAGTTTCGCAACAGCTGGAGGCCTGCCAGTTTGACACCCCTGCCCTAAAGCAAGTGGAAATCACCTGTTAGTTGTTACCAGAACAAGTGTCCCCATTGGAAGATTTTCCCCTGACCTCTCTGCCAGTGACAACTGTAAGGTTTTGGACTTTCCATTGCTTTCTGTCCCAGTGGTCAACAGAGGGCGAATCTCTCCTCAGCAGGGACATGGCAGTAAGCCCTCATTCACATGGCTGAGGGCCCTGTTTGCCCCCACTTGGACAGAAAGTGATGGAAAATCTAAAATCTTCCAGTTGTCACTGGCAGAGGGGTGTGGAGAATTTTCCCAACGGGGACACTTGTGTCGGTGACAACTAACAAGGGATTTCCCCTCGCTTTTGGAGAGATTTTGTGTTTTCCTCAGGCAGGAAGTGAAAAGAAATCTCCCCCAATTAAAACCCAACAGTTTCCAACATTTCCACCCTGTCCGAAAAAATAAATAGCTTTGGCGTTTAGATAGATGTTAGCGTCCTCTTCTATGTCTGTCAGGAGGACATTTCATTTTCAGCAGCAGAAGGAAATGAGGATTTTCTGGTTATGAGCGTCCACTGTGTGACGGTAACCCATCAGCTGGCACCGTGCCTCGCCATCAGAAGCCGTGCCAGTTGTGGCAGAGACATTATTACCGCCCTGCGGAACTGTAAACTGTGATGGAAGGATTAATGTAACAGAATAAAGCTAAGGCCAGGGAGCTCCTGAGGCGGTAATGCCCTCGGAGACACCCTTGTGCCACTCGCCTCTCACCTTTTTAAAAAAAAAATCTTTGGCCTACTCGTTCTTGCGCTTCTATTATTTTGTCATGGCTAAACGGTGAACGTCCAGCCTTTGGCCATTTTTCCTGGGCCTGACCCTGTGAACCTCTGTTCCCTGATGTGTGCCTGCTTCACATTTGTAAGCATTCACTCCAACATTTGTTTTGTGTATATCTGAGGAAATGGAGACACTAGGAAATGTGTTTTTGTATTTTTATTTGAAACACAAAATATATTGAAAGTAAAAATTTTAGGCCAATGTAGAGACAAAGCCTTAAAAATACCTGACAGGATGGTCTGTTGCTCCTGGCAACCAGTTAGAAGTCCCCTTTTAATTTGCTACCTGCAGGCTTTGGGCCCTAATTGCTGCGGGTAACACAAACTTTATTTAGACCCTGTTATGCCGCGTACACACAACGGAATTTTGGTTGGAAAAAGCTCTGATGGTTTACCCGACGGAATTTCGCTCAAGCTGTCTTGCATACACACGATCACACCAAATTCCAATCGTCAAGAACGCGGTGACGTACAAAGGGACTAGAAAAAGGAAGTTCAATAGCCAGTAGCCAATAGCTTCCATCTTGTAGTTGAATCTGAGCATGCGTGAGTTTTTGCGCGTCGGAATTGCATACACACGAACGCATTTTTCCGATAGGAACTTTTTCCGACCGAAAAATTAAGAACATGCTCTCAATCTTTTGCTGCCTGAAATTCAGCCAGCAAAAGTCCGATGGAGCATACGCACGATCGCATTTTTCGACCAAAAGCTCTCATCTGTCTTTTGCTGGCTGAATTTCCGATCGTGTGTACGCGGCATAACACACAAGGCCTGGGTTTAGTAGACATAATTCTGTTAAAAAGTAAATAAGTGTGTGTGTGTGTGTATGTGTGTATGTATCTATCTCTATCTCAAGTCAGAGTCTTCGGCCCCTTTCACTCCAGTGTGAAAGCCGGCGGGCTTTCACACTGGAGCGGTGCGCTAGCAGGACGGTAAAAAAAGTCCTGCTAGCAGCATCTTTGGAGCGGTATGGGAGCGGTGTATTCACCGCTCCTATACCGCTGCTACCCATTGATTTCAATGGGACACCGCGGCGTGCTTTGCGGGGGATTTTAACCCTTTTTCGGCCGCTCGCTGGGGGTAAAACCGCACCGCGAGCGGTGAATACAGCGGCTAAAACGACGGTAAAGCAGCGCTAAATATAGCGCTGCTTTACCGTCGCCGCGGCTCCTGCCCCAGTGTGAAAGGGGCCTTCAAGTAGGAAAAGCGATAACCCTAACGCCTGAGGTGTGCCTTGGCCTAGATGGACAGTATGCCTGAAACGAGGGCATACCCTGAATGTAAGAATAAGAAAAATGTACAATGAGTACTTATGAAGGCTGGGGGAAACTGGTGGGTGGGAACCCTGAAAGAGACACCAACACTGGACCCGACAGGGGAGGAGGAATATGTACCCTCAGACTCCTCCGGACAGATATATATATATATATATATATATATATATATATATATATATATATATTATATATCTTTATATCTATCACACAGACGTTGCATACATTTTTGTTTTATATGAAAAACAATAAAAAATGCATTGAAAGTGAAAACTTAGGCTGATGCCAAGGCTAGGCCTTAAAAATACCTGACAGGATGGTCTTGTTGATCCTGGCAACCATTTAGAAGTCCCCTTTAATTAGCTACCTGCAGGCTTTGGGCCTTCATTGCTATGGGCAACACACAAGGCCGGGTTTAGTATTGAAGAGGTTATCCAGCTGCCCTCTATTGGGTGCAGACATACCTTAGTTATAAAAAAAAAATATCTAAACATGCCAAGGGATTATAGCACAGACCTCCCTCTTTATGTTGGTGTGGTGTTTTTTTATTTATTTTTATAAAATTTTTTGGAGGGGGGAGATCAACGTGCTCATTTGCATAGACAACTACGTTTACCAATGGTGCTGTCCACCCTTGTAAATATATACAGTATATACATCTATCAGCTGTGGAGGATGCCAACAGGCATAATAAATTTGTACCAGTTTTTGTCATTAGTCATTGTGTATTGTGTACATGTCCTGTAGGTAATGGATTTGTCATCAGGAGAAACCTCAAGACATTTCACAATTGAGGGTTTTACCTCGACAGCAACTTACAACATCAGTTTCCAGCAAATGTGACTTATTGTCTCCGGACGCAGCAGGCAAATATGCTTCCATCTGTGGAATTGACTTTTAGTATTTATCTTATCAGTAAATATTAACTTAAAGGGTATGTGCACTTTTAAAACAAAACACTTATCCTTACTTTTTGCCCCCCGTTCCCCTGACTAACCCACCCTCCCCTGCCACAGATTCTTGCTTACTGCTGCAGTTTCATTGTTTACATCCATCAGTGCACGTCTTCAATGTTCTGGCTGCGCATGCACATTACAGCTCCATAGACTTCTATTGGACAGTCTTCAATCGTCTCCGGCCTTGAAGCATGGCCCCAAGGAAGTCTGTAATGCCGCGTACACGCGATCGGAAATTCGACCAGCAAAAGACAGATGAGCGCTTTTCATCGTAAAATGCAACCGTGTGTACGCTCCATCAGACTTTTACTGACGGAATTTCGGCCAACAAAAGATTGAGAGCATGTTCTCAATTTTTCTGACAGAAAACGTTTGTCGGAAATTCCGATCATCTGTGGCAATTCCGACGCGCTAAATTCCGACGCATGCTTGGAAGCATTGAACTTAATTTTTGCGGCTCGTCGTAGTGTTGTACGTCACCGCGTTCTTGGCGGTCGGAGTTTGGTGTGACCGTGTGTAGGCAACACAAGCTTGAGCGGACTTCTGTCAGGAAAAACCTTCCAAGGCTTTTCCGACGAGAATTCCGATCGTGTGTACGCGGCATTAGGCATTGGACAATGTAGGCATGTAGCGCTAGTTGTAAACAGATTGTAGAACCCACAGCCTTTGGATCGAGGTAAGTATGCATCGGGGAAGATGAGGTTGGGCCAGGGGAAGGGGGTGAATAGGATAAATTCATGTAAAGTGCACTTATTATTATTATTATTATTATTATTATTAATAAAAAAATATATATATAAAAAAAAAAAAATATATATATATATATATATATATATATATATATATATATATATATATATATATATATATATATATATATATATATATATATATATATATATAATAATTTTATTTTTTTTTCAGTTTTTATTATTATATTGATCAGTTAACAGAGTAGTGAACAATCCTCACGTTCTCTGTACAGAACTTGGCAATCAGGTTAGGCCTTCCAGAAGCCCACAGGTTGGTACATGGGCATAAACGCATATAAACAGTTAAAGCAAAGGCAAGGCAATACATGGGTCGAATTGCGAAAAAGATTTTCGAAAAAAATTTTTAGCAAAGAATTTTCGTTCGTATTTCGCACCATTAGTGGGTGGCAACGACAGCCTTATTTTTGTGCGGCAATCAAATTTAGCCAACCCCGGAGTCAGGAGATGGGTTGGACATTTGTTGGAATGTCGCTCCAAACATAATTTTTCATTCAGCCTGCGGTTAGTATGGTGCCGCCGGTACACAAGGACTTGCTTTTCCTCTCCTCCTGGATGACTCCAATGAAATTCTAGGCCTTTCTTTTGTTGTAAATAGGGTCCCCCCACCTCCACCCCTTCTCTCCTGTAAACTGGTTCTGTGACTTTGTATACGGAGATCATTGGCTGTGTGGTGGTATCTCCGGAGGGGAACGCTGGCTTATTTTATCTTTTCGCAATACCGGTTACACCTCCTGTGACACAGCAATGTATCATCACATCATACAGACTGTGAATGTCTTCTAAGGTGATGGAGGTCATGGGTTCCTTGAGTCCGGATTTGCATCTCTGCGCTGCAAAATAACGTGGTAAAACATGCAAAAAAAAACCCACAGGTATATGTACATTGCAGTGAAGGTGCATTTAATTTTGAATGACATTCCAACATGTATGCAGTGACGCACCTACATCATTAGTGCAGCTTCTATATACAGTGCTCAAAAGTTTGCATACCCTGGCAGAAATGGTTACATTTTGTCATTGATATTGAAAATATGACTGATCCTGCCAAAAAACTGTCTTTTATTTAACCACTTGATGCTTGCGCTATAGCTGAAAAAACGGCTACAGAGCGGCCTTAAATTGCCAGAAAAGCGTACATGGACGTCCTCCTGTGCACAGGGTTTTGCAATGTAAAATTGTGTCACATTGACTTCAATGCAAAATCACGTTCCTTTTGATTTCACTGCAAAAATGTTCGCCACGTGTACACCCTGTACAGCCACTTTTTACCTACAGGTAAGCCTATATTAAAGTGCTTGTAAACCCTTAAAAAAATAAAAAAATAAATAAAAAATAAATAAAAAAAAACCTGCAAGACAAAGGCATAATGAGCTAGTATGCATAGCATACTAGCTCATTATGTATTACTTGCCTTACATCGAAGCCCCCGCAGCCGTCCTCCACGCCCCCCCCCCCCGGCCGCGGACATCTCTCCAGGAGCTTACTTCCGGGTATTGCGGCTCCGGTGTTGTGATTAGCCGGAGCTGCGATGACATTGCTCCCGCGCATGCGAGCGGGAGCCGGCGGTAACGGCACATCTAACTGAAGCAACGGCACGACGTGCCTTTCAGTGCGCATGTGCCGATCACTTCGGCACATGCAGACACAGGGGATATCTCCTAAACAGTACAGGTTTAGGAGATATCCAGGGTAGCTACAGGTAAGCCTTAATATAGGCTTACCTGTAGCATAAAGTTATAAAAAAAATGGGTTTACAACCACTTTAAGGCTTACCTCCATGGTTTAGGAGATATTTACAATAAAGCTGTGCGCCGATGTCTAAGGTGCATGCGCACTTAAGGGGGTCATGCTGTGACTGTGTGTGATCGTGTGTACACAGTTCCGACGCACAAAATTCCACGCATGCTCGGAATCAAGCAGAAGAGCCACACTGGCTATTGAACTTCATTTTTCTAGTCCTGTCGTACGTGTTGTACGTCACTGCGTTCTTGCCGATCGGAGCTTCCGAAAACATTTGTGTGACCGTGTGTATGCAAGACAAGTTTGGTTGGTTGTCGGAAATTGCATTAGATTGTGGATGCCAATAGATCTACAGATTCTAGTGTTATTGCCCTGTACACACGATAGGATTTTCCGACAACAAATGTTGGATGTGAGCTTGTTATTGGAAAGTCCGACCGTGTGTAGGCTCCATAGAACATTTGTTGTCGGAATTTCCGCCAACAAATGTTTGAGAGCAGGTTCTCAAATTTTACGACGACAAGAAATTCCGATCATGTGTACATAATTCCGACGCACAAAATTCCACGCATGCTCGGAATCAAGCAGACGAGCCGCACTGGCTATTGAACTTAATTTTTCTCGGCTCGTCATACATCTTGTACGTCCCCGCGTTCTTGACGTTCAGAATTTCCAACAACATTTGTGTGACCGTGTGTATGCAAGACAAGTTTTAGCCAACATCCTTTGGGGAAAAAAAATCCACGGTTTTGTGTATGGGGCATTAAGGGTGAAGTTCTACTTTAAGGCTAGATTGCCTACAGGTACTTTGAAGCTCCTAGGACTTAAGGCTCAGAGCTATATCCTGTGTAATCCATAGACAAGAGGTCACATACTGTATGTTATTGGAAGCATTATCCACCAACACAAGGCAATTTTCAAGATATTTGGAGCAAAAAGCGCAGATGACCTTTTTACAATTTTTAAGGTGGTTCCCTTGTGGTGTCTTTTCATAGGGGTGAGGAATCGCAGGTGATGTTGTGTGCAGCATACAAATTGGTTGGAATTTTACAGTGCAATAGATGCTGTTTCTGTATCAATGGGAGTTGGTTTGGACTTTTTTTTCTTTGAAGTTGTATTTATTGGCGTATAACACGCACCTTAACCACTTCAGCCCCGGACCAATTGGCAGCCAAAGGACCAGGCCCCTTTTTGCGATCCGGCACTGCGTCGCTTTAACTGACAATTGCGCGGTCGTGCGACGTGGCTCCTAAACAAAATTGGCGTCCTTTTTTTTTCCCCACAAATAGAGCTTTCTTTTGGTGGCATTTGATCGCCCCTGCGGTTTTTATTTTTTGCGCTATAAACAAAAATAGAGCGACAATTTTGAAAAAAATGCAATATTTTTTACTTTTTGCTATAATAACTATCCCCAAAAAATATATAAAAAAAACATTTTTTTCCCTCAGTTTAGGCCGATACGTATTCTTCTACATATTTTTGGTAAAAAAAATCACAATTAGCGATTTATTGATTAGTTTGCGCAAAAGTTATAGCGTTTACAAAATAGGGATAGTTTTATAGCATTTTTATTAATAATTTTTTTTTTTTTACTAGTAATGGCGGCGATCAGCGATTTTTTTATTGTGACTGCGACATTATGGCGGACACATCGGACATTTTTGACACATTTTTGGTACCATTGTCATTTATACAGCAATCAATGCTATTTAAATGCATGATTCCTATGTAAATGACACTGGCAGTGAAAGAGTTAACCACTAGGGGGCAGGGAGCGGTTATGGTCTGTGACGTGTGTTTTTTTTTTTTTTTTTTTTTTTTTTTTTTTTTACATTAGGGGGCGTGGCTGACGTCTGACATCACTGATCGGCTTTCCCGATGACAGGGAACAGCCGATCAGTGACAGGCAGTGTAGGAAGCGCGGGGAAAGGTTTGTTTACACAGACCTCTCCCCGTTCTTCAGCTCCGTAACCCGATCGCGGGACACCAGCGGCGATGGGGTCCGCTGGTCCCGCGGCCGTGGTCACGGAGCTCCCGACCGGGTTGCGAGCGCGCCCCACGGGCAGGCAAATTAAAGGGGACGTACCGGTACGTGCTTTTGCCTGCCCGTGCCATTCTGTAGACGTATATCTACATGAGGCGGTCGGGAAGCGGTTAATTTTACGTTTCAGGAAAAAAAAACTTACATTTTAAATAAAGACTTTTAAAGCAAAATAAGGGTCATTGCCCATCAGTGCAGCCTCACCAGCGCCCATCAGTGCAGCCTCACCAGCGCCCATCAGTGCAGCCTCACCAGCGCCCATCAGTGCAGCCTCACCAGCGCCCATCAGTGCAGCCCCACCAGCGCCCATCAGTGCAGCCCCACCAGCGCCCATCACTGCAGCCCCACCAGCGCCCATCACTGCAGCCCCACCAGCGCCCATCACTGCAGCCCCACCAGCGCCCATCACTGCAGCCCCACCAGCGCCCATCACTGCAGCCCCACCAGCGCCCATCACTGCAGCCCCACCAGCGCCCATCACTGCAGCCCCACCAGCGCCCATCACTGCAGCCCCACCAGCGCCCATCACTGCAGCCCCACCAGCGCCCATCACTGCAGCCCCACCAGCGCCCATCACTGCAGCCCCACCAGCGCCCATCACTGCAGCCCCACCAGCGCCCATCAGTGCAGCCCCACCAGCGCCCATCAGTGCAGCCCCACCAGCGCCCATCAGTGCAGCCCCACCAGCGCCCATCAGTGCAGCCCCACCAGCGCCCATTAGTGCAGCCTCACCAGCGCCCATTAATGCAGCCTCACCATTGCCCATCAATGCAGCTTGATCAGTGCCCATTAGAAAAGGGGAGAGAGCGAGTAAATAAGAAAGGGAGAGAGAGAAAACGGGGTGACAGCGAGCAAGCAGAGCATGCGAAGGAAGGGGCAGGGGAAGAGAGTGAGCAGGAAAGAGGTAGAGCGTGCAAGAGCAGGAACGAAGAGAGGGCACGAGAGCAAGAAAGGGGGGGAGGGCAAGCGAGTTTGAAAGGGGGGAAAGAGTGGGAGAGGGAAAGGAGATTTGCCTGCTGCATTGGCTTCAGTACTGCCCACTGTCACTGCCCTGGAACAAGCACACACCTAAGACTGAATTAAAGGAGAAGTACAGCCAAGGCTTGTTTGGCTGTACTTCTCGTATGGATCACAGGAGTGCAGTTCGTTCTGCACTTCTGTGGCTGGTTTTCAGCTGACAGCGGGCCGAAGCCCACTGACGGCTGACGTCTCAGAACCGGTCCAGGCTGGGGAAAGATGGCGACCATATGGTCAGGATCTGCCCACATGCCTGGACCGGCACCTGGCCGCTCCCTTTCCCTCCCACAGGCCCGAAACTCCAGTGACAGTCACCAGCTCTCTACTCGGGGGAGCTATGAGAACTGAGCGATCGGTGGCATTAGATCACTTGGTTCTCAGCCTTAGAGCCGGCGGGGGACAGATGCAGCAACAGAACAATGCTGTATCCACCTAGGTAAGTTTGATTCTAAAATGTAAAAAAAATCCCCATACATCTTTTAGGTGAACTCCTGGTCTCCATGGCTGTGCCAGGTCAGAGACTCGATGTATTTGGATCAGCCTGACAGTCAAGCATTTGGCATTTTCACAAGGTTAGCAGTAGCGGGTTCCATATCCCCTTGTTGGCGGTTCCCTTTAAGTATGTTATGACTTTTGATGTCTGACATTAGAATAGTCTCCATCAAAGTAAAATTGGTATATGTAAATGCTGCCCGCTCCTTTCATCCGACGTAGACCTTGGAACGAGCCGGATTGTTGGGAAAAACAATAAACATCTGACATCCCGCTGAGCGAGTTTTATGTGAATTTTAGTGACGTCTTACGTGATAGTTTGCAGGTCATTTGGCAGGTAATATGTTTTTTTGTATATGCATGAATGGCCTCGTTCATAGAAAAGGAAAGTCCTGTTTTGTGAGGACCTGTAGAATGTCTCTATTTCGGTCAACCTGTCCCGGATCTCTGGTAGCAGTCACCTCCGCTTGTTTTCTGCATAGGCAACTGCTGGTTCCCTGATGGCCAGAGCGAACGCCAGGACTGGGAAAGGCTCCGTGATACGGATAACAAGAATAACCTGCCTTCTTCTTGTTGGTTGGCCAATGGCCTGCCTGCAGGTTCCTTATTTCTCTTATGTTCATTGAAGAACGCAGCGGAGTTCTTGATCTGTTGACACGAAGATGGCACCATAACCCAGTGGCCACCACATCTGGTTAGCTGCAATGTATTCACTATAAGGCCATGAGTACTTGGTGGTGCAGCTCCAGGCTGAGGAACAGAGCCCAATTGGCACTCTGGATAATAGGGATGCCAGCATAAGAAGAACTCTTCCAGTGAACACTTTAGCTTGAAACCACTGCTCACTAGAGCCGATGTGAAAGTCTCATTCAGTGCCGCTCCTCAGACCATCCCCTCCGACATGTTTTGCCCCACCCACCAGGGGCTTGGTCAAGAAACATGTCAGGGGGTGTGGCCCAAAGAGGCGCCATTGACTGAGGCTTTCACACATATACATCCATGCTAGTATCAGCTATGGCGAGTAGTGGTTTCAGGTTAGCTGCAATATATTTAATTTTAGTTGGGTTTTGATAGGCTTTCATTCATATATTGGGGGGGGGGGGGGGGGGGGAGTTAAAACAAATAAAAAAAAAAAAACACATTTACAAGGTGGCAAATTTGCCTACTGTACACCTGGAAATGGCTGCTCTATTGCCCTCTGAAAAGTAATCCGCTGTGGATCACTTTTTCAAGGATGGTAGAGACTTCTTCCTGTGTGAAAGGGGCCTAATGCCGTGCACACACGAGTGGATTTTCCATCGGAAAAATCTTGGGTGGTTTTTCCGACGGAATTCCGCTCAAGCTTGTCTTGCATACCCACGGTCACACAAAAGTTCTTTGAACTTTCGATCGCCAAGAAAGCGGTGACGTACAACACTACGACAACCTGCTCTCAGTCTTTTGCTGGCTGGAATTCCGCCAGCAAAAGTCCGATTGAGCATACACACGGTCGCTTTTTCGGACCAAAAGCTCTCGTCTGACTTTTGCTGGCGGAATTTCCGCTTGTGTGTACGGGGCATAAAAATTAGAACTTTTTTGCTTCCTCACGACTGTAAAAACAACAAAAAAAATCCAGTTTTTGCAGCATTTCATGACTTCAATCCCCAGCTGTCCCCAGCGGTGTGTCTTCTCTGCCACTTCCAGGCCTTCCTCCTGTATCCTACATTACTGTAGCACTTTTTTAACCCTTTGGCACTGGCCACGCGCAAATATGCGGCGCCCGGTCCTTGGCACTGAGAGGCCACATATTTGCGTGAATTGTTGTCACTGTGCCGAGAAAGCGCGCTCCCAACCATTACCGGTTCCTAACCGAAAGCTTCTGATCGCTGCTTTGCGACTGGGAGTTTTCGGATCATGTGACCGCTGTGTCTGCCGATCACGCAGTCACGGGATCTTAAACCCCCAGCCTGCCCACACCTCCTGACGTCATAAACCTACTAAAGGGCTGGGAGGCGCCAGCGCAAAGAGGTTAAATTTGCCAAATGGCAGTTTTACATTATGGAAGCGTGCCGCAACTGTGAGCCCAGCACTGTGGTGTGGCAGCAATGATGTCAACGGGTAAATTAAAAATGCTGCCACCACCACATGTGTACAACCCTGTCAGACTGTAATGTTAGGATTCCGGAGGGGGGGGGGGGTGGCTGAGGGGCAGTAAAACCTTAGCCACCTGATATCACCACCCCCTGGCCGCCAGTGTAAAATAGCCCTAAAAGCTGGTGCAATCAGGTTGGGGGTATGTCCGGGATGACCTGGGTTCGGAGGACGTGGGTAGAAATTGATTGGATTACATAGGTTTGTACTCAAATTACAAATCTTATTATAGTGAAATGAGATTGTACAGGGTGGATTTGATTTAAATCGCTAGTAAAAAGGCTTGATTTTTTTTTTTTTTTTTTTTTTAAATCCCTAGTAAAAAGGCTTGATTTAAATAAATTTTAAGGAGCAACTGTCACCTCTGTCCCGCATCTCTGTCCTCTTACCCGCTGTTGACTCACCGACAGTCCCATTCACTTTACTGGGACGGCTGCTGATGCGGCAGTGACACAACAAGGTGAGGGACATGGCGGCAGCAGGCGAGTGGATGCCCGCTAGCGGGCGCTGCCATGATGGATCTGAAATGACAGGTGCTCTTTAAATGTAAGGACTCGTTCTTGCTGGTAGTTAGAATTTTTGCAAACAAAATTAAAGTTTCCTATTTAGAATAATAAGCTGTCAGGTTAGTAAAACAGCGATATCAGAACCGATTAAATCATACAGTTTGTAGTGTACATAGATTTGCAAAACAATGGGATAAAGGAATATTCCTGAACTTTATCTCATGGTTACTGTGACGTTGTGTGAATGCATCAATGCAGTGCATGTGATTCATTGAATGAGTTTACCAAAAATTTAAATATTGCAGAATATACAGCCTCATGCTGAATAAACTAAATTATTAATGTATCCTAAATGGAAAACTGTGGGGGTTATTTACAAAAGGCAAATCCACTTTGCACTACAAGTGCACTTGGAAGTGCAGTCGCTGTAAATCTGAGGGGTAGATCTGAAGTGAGTGGAAGTTCTGCTGATTTTCTCATCCAATCGTGTGCAAGCTAAAATCCTGTTTTTTTTTTTTTTTGCATTTTCCTTGCATGTCCCCCTCAGATCTACAGCGACTGCACTTTCAGTGCAATTTCTAGTGCACTTTGCACTTGTAGTTTGCACTTTGTAGTGCAAAGTGGATTTGCCATTCGTAAATCTGTTTTTATATATATATATATATATATATATATATATATATATATATATATATATATATATATATATATATATATATATATTTATATATATATATATATATATATATATATATATATATATATATATATATAAACAGATTTACGAATTAAATAAATATAAATTTTTTTTTTTTACTACAAAAGCATGTTATTAAAATAAATTTGCTAAAAAAAAAAAAAAAATGATTAAATAAGATTTTTTTTTTTAATTTTAAAAATCTTTTATTTTACATTTTTTTTTTTTTATTTTTTTTTTTTTATCACTACATTTTATCCACCCTGAGTGTATATGGCCACACTGAGAAAACCAAGCAATTGTATACATAAAGCATCTGATATCATCATGTTTTCACTGTTCTACGGTCTTTCATCTGAAAGTTCGCCACGTGTAATCTCGTCGCAGAGCGCCGTCTATCAACAGACTTGGAAGAATAAAGAAACTCAAATTAATCCCTTTAAACCCACATCCGGTACAGGACGTCGCCACATCTGACTCCTGGCAGAGGAACGGTGTGTATCTTGTACTGTGAACTCCCATCATTAACCATGCAAAGCAGACGGTGGACAATAGAGGCCTTTTGTCTATAGGACACGGAATGTGAGAAACATAAAACCTATGACTTGATATGGCACACGGATGGACTCGAGTGTCATAGTTGTCCTTGCTGGCGGGAAGTGCGTTGGTGCGCTGTTTATTCTTCTTTTATGCATTAGTGATGAGCTCAAGCATGTTCAGATTCCTGGTCCAGAGCCTCATGGGTGAGCCAGCCATGAAGCTGTTGACTGTACTCAGTTATTTCCTGTGGTGGCCCGTGAACTGTGGGCCACCACTGTGGGCCCCCCCCCCCCCCCCCATCCATGCGCCCGACCCATTTCCGGATGCATGGATTCTTATGGCGTGGTTGGTTCTTTTTGAAGCACCTGATTGGAGCCAGACGCTCTAATAGGCTTCAAAATAGGGTGGACTCGTGGCACAGAGAGCGTGCCCTGATCCCACCCAATTGTGTGGTGATAGCGAATACATTTTTGCTATCTTCACACTAACCTTCCTCCCCGCCAATCGGGAGGCAGGGCGGCAGACCTGTTTCCTGATTGGCCAAAGCACCAGGCCACCCTATTGGATGCCTGGTGCTTAGGAAGAGGAGCAGAGAACACATGCTGGAGGAGCTGCTGCGGTAAGTCCCCTCTGCCAGAGCCGCGGTGGGGTTGGTTGGGGTGCTGCCACCAGAGACATGCGAGTGGGTTGGGGTTGGGTGCTGCCAGAGCCGCGAGTGGGGGGGGGGGGGTCTGTGGGCATAAGTGTCTTTGGGCACTGTGAGGGTGTGTGTGTGTGTGTGTGTGTGTGTGTGTGTGTGTGTGTGTGTGTGTGTGTGTGTGTGTGTGTGTGTGTGTGTGTGTGTGTGTATGTATGTGTATATATATATATATATATATATATATATATATATATATATATATATATATATATATATATATATATATATATATATATATATATTATATAAAAATTTCGAGTATAAGACGAGTTTTTCAGCTCATTATTTTTTTTTTTTTTTTTTTTTGTGCTGAAAGTGCCCCCCTCGGCTTATACTCAAGTCAAGCACTTTTCTGCAGCAGAGAATGACATTTTCCGACCCGACTTTGGGGCCCCGTATCTCAGGGCCATTTGGTGCTAAGAACCAACACTACAACATATCCAAATTTGGGGTTCCTAGCACCAAGTGGCCCTGAGATACGGGGCCCCAAAGTCAGTCAACTGTGTCCATCTGCAGCAATGTCATTTTGGGACCCTTTGGGTCCAGAGACCCCAAATTTTGGCTGCAGTTAGGGGGCATCTAGGAACCCTTAACTACCAAGTTTGAAGTTTGGGGGACCTAAGGCTGCAATTGGGCACAGTGAGGCTGCAAATGGGCATTGTTGATCCTCTTTTCCACTTACAGTAGCTGCGCATTTCTCACCCTAGGCTTATACTCGAGTCAATAAGTTTTCCCAGTTTTTTTTGTGGTAAAATTGGGTGCCTCGGCTTATATTCAGGTCGGCTTATACTTATTTATATAGTTGCTTCTTAATCTTCCTCCTCTCTTCTTTTAGCATGGAATGCAGAAACATTGTTAGCGGAGAGGAAGGGCTGTAACCTAGACTACAAATCTAATTTTGGGAGCATTTGTTTTCTACAACATAAATAGCTTATAAATAGTCCGTATTGTGCTATTGAATTATAGGAAGAAAAAAAAAGTACACTGCCCCAGAGGGTCAGGTTGGGCCATGGAGACCCTTCCAGCCCTTTGTTATAAAACCTGAATGTTAGACCAAGAAGAATTGGGATTCCATTTTTTGTGAAACTCACTGGTTGCGCCAAACTATTCCAACTGGATCAGCACCCCGCCATCTCTTGGTGGTAGGATATGTTGTACTGGCTAGAAAATGCTGACTACTGTTATTCCTCTGAAATAATTGGTGGCATCCAGGGATGACCTGTAGCTGGTTTGGGGCATTCTTATGCTGGTCATACATGTAGCAACTTGATCATTTCATCTTCATTTTTCATTTGTTTTTCCATAAGAAAAAAATTGAACGGATAATCCACTATTTTGGATCAAATTCTGGGCAATCGAGTTGAACGAAGATCCCAGAAATAAAACAGCAGAAAGTCCAGTAACTGATTGGATTGCTTGATGGGGTTCCTGTTTTTCTGTCCATTTCGACTAGATCACTGATATTCTTTCAGTATATTACATCTAATCCATTCTGTAAAATCGTTTTCTAGTCAATTGAATTAGGTCGGCCCTTCTCAACCAAGGTTCCATGAAACCCTATTGTTCCTCCAGAGATTGCTAGAGGTCCCTTGAGCAGGCGCTGATTGACTTCCCATTTGATGGTACCTACATAGTTCTGGGGCCGATGTCACTCGCAGGTACTACACCAATGATCTTTTTTGTGGTTTGTAAGGGTAGCATTTCAACCACCATTGTAAAGGTTTCATTCCTCCCACTGGCCACCAATGTAAGGAGCCTTCTTCCCACTGGCCACCAATGTAAGGGGCATTCTTCTCACTGTCCACCAATGTAATGGGCATTCTTCTCACTGTCCACCAATGTAAGGAGCCTTCTTCTCACTGGCCACCAATGTAAGGAGCCTTCTTCTCACTGGCCACCAATGTAAGGGGCATTCTTCTCACTGTCCACCAATGTAAGGAGCCTTCTTCTCACTGGCCACCAATGTAAGGAGCCTTCTTCTCACTGGCCACCAATGCAAGGAGCCTTCTTCTCACTGGCCACCAATGTAAGGAGCCTTCTTCCCACTGGCCACCAATGTAAGGAGCCTTCTTCCCACTGGCCACCAATGTAAGGAGCCTTCTTCCCACTGGCCACCAATGTAAGGAGCCTTCTTCCCACTGGCCACCAATGTAAGGAGCCTTCTTCCCACTGGCCACCAATGTAAGGAGCCTTCTTCCCACTGGCCACCAATGTAAGGAGCCTTCTTCTCACTGGCCACCAATGTAAGGAGCCTTCTTCTCACTGGCCACCAATGTAAGGAGCCTTCTTCCCACTGGCCACCAATGTAAGGAGCCTTCTTCCCACTGGCCACCAATGTAAGGAGCCTTCTTCCCACTGGCCACCAATGTAAGGAGCCTTCTTCCCACTGGCCACCAATGTAAGGAGCCTTCTTCCCACTGGCCACCAATGTAAGGAGCCTTCTTCCCACTGGCCACCAATGTAAGGCGTAGAGTGGATTTGGTTAAAATCAAGTCGATTTAAATTGCGATTTAAATCACTAGTAAAAAGGCTTGATTTAAATCATTAATTTTAAAGAGCAGACCCGCTGTTGACTCACCGACAGTCCCATTCACTTTAATGGGACGGCTGGTGATGTGGCAGTGACACAACAAGGCGAGGGACGTGGCGGCAGCAGGTGAGTGGATTCCCGCTAACAGGCGCTGCCATGATGGATCTGAAATGACAGGTGCTCTTTAAATGTAAGGACTTATTCTTGCTGGCAGTTAGAATCTTTAATATTTGCAAACAAAATGAAGGTTTCCTATTTAGAATAATAAGCTGTCAGGTTGGTAATTATTCCCAAACTGGGTCTCTTTTACGGCCTGCTGCCATTTTGCTCCTCAAGGGAGGAATATAGCACTTCAAGCTATGTGCAGAAAGATCACAAGGTTTATAAGCTGCTTAGGTTTCACTTTCATTTTTACTGCTTGCCCTTCCTCTTCATATTTAGAGCCTGGTACAGATACATTTCTCATCAAACAATCATACAGTTTGTCGTGTACATAAATTTCCAAAACAATGGGAAAAAGGAATATTCCTGAACTTTGTTTTATCTGATGGTTACTGTGAAATTGTGTGAATGCATCAATGCAGTGCTCTGGTATCTCAGCCCTCAGAGCTTGGATTCATTGAATGAGTTTACCGAAAATGTAAATATTGCAGAATATACAGCCTCCTGCTACATAACTAAGCTCAATTTTTAATGCTGAATAAACTAAATTATTAATGTCTCTTAAATAGAAAACTATCTTTACATAGATTTGTACAAAAACATTTTATTAAAATAAGTTTGTTAAAAATCAAAAAAATCAGATTTAACCGCTTGCCGATCAGCCGCTGTCTTTATACTGCGGCAGGTTGGCATAATCCCTCGAGCCGTCGTAGCTATATGTCGGCTCGCGGGATTGGGATAGCAGGCGCTGCACTGCCAGGGTGCCGGTGATTGTGGCCACAAGCGATCGCGGGCACGAGAGGCAGAACAGGGATGTGTGTGTGTAAAAATCGCAGATCTCTGCCATTACTAGTAAAAAAAAAAAAAAAAAAAATTTAATAATACAAATGCTAAAAATCTATCCTCTATTTTGTAGACGCTATAAACTTTTGTGCAAACCAATCAATATACACTTATAGCGATTTTTTTTTATTTTTTTTAAAATATGTAGAAGAATACATATCGGCCTAAACTTTTTTTTTTTTTAAATGGGGATATTTACAAAAGTATTGTTTTATATTTTGTACTTATTTAAAAAAAAAAAAAGTACAAAATATAAACAATACTTTTGTAAATATCCCCATTTTAAAAAAAAAAAGTTTAGGCCGGTATGTTTTCTTCTACATATCGGCCTAAACGTTTTTTTTTTTTTTTTTTTTTTAAATGGGGATATTAACAAAAGTATTGTTTATATTTTGTACTTTTTTTTTTTTTTTTTTTTTTTATTTTTTATTTTTTTTTTTTTTATATTATAGTTTTATTTTATTTTTTTTATTCAAAATTGTTGCTCTTTTTGTTTTATATAGCAAAAAATAAAAACCGCAGAAGTGATCAAATACCACCAAAAGAAAGCTCTATTTGTGGGGAAAAAAACTTTGTTTGGGTGCAGCGTTTCATGACCACGCAATGGTCAGTTAATGCGCCATAGTGCCAAATTGCAAAAAATGGCCTGGTCATTCAGCAGCCTAATCTTCCGGGGGTTAAATAAAAAAAATCTTATTTTATTTTTTTTTAAATCATTGATTTTTTTTATTCACACTGGAGCATTCTTCTTACTGGCCACCAATATATAAGGGTCTTTCTTCCCACTGACCACCAATCGGTTGGTTTAAGCAGGGGTTGACTAAGTATTGAACATTTTTTTTTTTCAAGGGTTCCTCTGGGATAAAAAGATTGGGAATTGCTAAATTAGGTAATTTTAGTATTTTGCATATTGGTGATTGAAGGTCTTTCCTGACAATTGTTAGGTCTGATAAGGATATGTGTGTTTTGTCCTACCTTGGCCTATTGTTCTGTTACCATTTGAGCAAGTGTGATAAAAAGGTATGTTTAACAAGGGTGTTTTTATTGTAGCCTTCACCTTTTTTATACTGATAACATTCTGTGATTTCTGTTTTCCATTTACGGTACTTTCTTGGCACCTTTTGTCTTCTGACTCTCTCTCGGTTGCGTGTGACCAGTCTGTAGGATGACGTTTATAACGCCTTCGTTATTTAAGGTATAAATGTTACATAGATAAACTAAAACTGGCAATGGCTGGATCGACACTCAGCCGATTCAACAGGTACCAGACGAATTTTGTTTAGAAACAATAATGCCCCCGTACACACGGTCGGAAATTCCGACGGAAAATCCGCCCGTGTGTGGGCTCTCAGATCCTGCTCTCAAATTTTCCGACAACAAAATCCTATCAGACTTTTTTCCGATCGTGTGTAGAGAATTCCGACGGACAAAGTGCCACGCATGCTCAGATCAAATTACGAGACCAAAGCTATTGGCTAATAGCCTCTACGTAGTTCCGTCGTACGCAACGAACGTCACCACGTTCAGAATGATCGGATTTTCCGACAACTTTGTCCGAGCGTGTGTATGCAACAGCAGTGTCGGACGAAATCCGTCGGGAAAATTCCGTCGAATTTTGTGGTCAGAATTTCCGACCGTGTGTACGGGGCATAAGAGACACTGACACAGTGCAAGAAGATTGTACAAAAACCAGTACGGATCCAAAAGGATTTTCTTTCTGCAAATATTGAACATTAAGCAATAATGCAACAAAAACTTAAGATAATAAACAACATTAAATTATAGGGTGGTCAAATGGCCATACTTGAGATTATGATAGGCCAAAGAAGGGGCCCTTCATCTGGGAACCATAGAGATGCAGACAATAAGGTACCACTCTTGCATGTAAGCAAAATGCCAATACCATGGCGGAGAGGGTCAGGAGATGGAGATGAAAAGGAGAGGGGGGGGTTGAGAGAGCGAGAGAGGGGGAGGGGGTTGAGAGAGCGAGAGA